>JAWWTY010000106.1:52090898-52292326 GCA_035222235.1 Margarornis squamiger | reverse complement strand
TGTGTATTTTTACACATAAGGGCACAGGAAATAAATTTTGTTTAAATCACTTGTAGATATCTCCCATTTGTAAACTGAAAGACACTGCAGATTGTTTTCTTTCTGGATATCTGTAGCTGTCAACTTAGTAAGTGTATTTGATATCTTTTATGGTATGGAGTGACTCTGAACTTCACAAAATGTCTTATTGTCATCATCACCACTTCAGCCAAATTCTGGAGGCAAGAGAACATAAGATGCATCTTCAGTGTGATAACACTGAAAAAAAAATGCGGCTGTGGATTTCTGTACAGACTTTGATAAGAGTTTGCATGAAATACTAATTTTCCAGGCAGAAGAATCGTTCTTTTTTTAATCATCTTTCTCTTTACTATTAATGAAGTGGAATGGTGAACTAAGTTGGAAATGAATCACCATATAAATTATTTGAGAGTAAAACTGAAGCACAAGCAAATATTGGTTATGATTCTGCATGCAAATAATCTTCTATGCAGCTGTTAAAATAATGAATTTATTTTCAATTCAAATTATCTCATAGGGCAGTAGCATCTATATCATATCTCTCAAAGAGTAATAAATACCTTGTCCTAAATAATTGTGTTTTTTTAATAAATTTGAATAATTAAACACATAATTTACTATCAATACTTGAAAATATATTTTACATACAGTTTCATCTCCAAGTTCTACTCTGGATTCTTTCTCAAATGCAGGAAGTTTGTCTAGCAGATTTATTGTATCAGTCATTTTAAAAAACAAATAAAACTCTCATAAAAATATTTCATTGTAAATTTTTGTTATGCAACTCTTATAGATGAAACACTGTGTGTTAAGGTTTTGACATAGAGTACTGGCAGAAGGGATTTGCTAGCAAAGTGGTCTGGAACTGCATGCTTTTTGGTGTGTGATCTCACTTTAGATCAGCCTCAATTTAGGTGGCAGGACATTCAACAGAGCGTGGTCTTTCAACCAGTGCCATACAGTCAGAGAGACTTGTGAGCTTTGGGTGGAGGTTTGAGAACTAGATTGAATGTGAGGGGCATGGAATGGTGACAGGAGAAGTGATTTCAAGCCTCATACTGGGAAACTGGTCATAATAATTGCCACCTTAGGGACAAGCAAAGAATGCATGTAAAGGGTTGTTTGCATTGCAGATGAATAACAACTGGCAGTGTGAGCCATACCCATAACTTCAAGCAGTATGAACATCTCTGGACAGTCTCTGAAGTCCAGGGTGACCTGAAGCATGACATCTTGATTTCGCTTTGCCTTTGTAGAGAGCTTGATCATGTAGGAAGGATTCAAGACGTTTAAATTGTTCTGGTCATGTGATGTTACTGCAATAACAAATGAAATAGATGAAGACTACAGAACAGGAACATTGCTGAGGCCTACCTACACAGTAGGTAATAATTTAAAAATAATTTTGAACTTTTAAAACTCAAATGTGAGGTTTCCTCATTTTAATAGAATTAAAGCAGCACCATCACAACTATCCACAAGTGTCTGTAAACAACCATTTCAATTATTAATGAAATTGGCATCAGCAGTACCACCTGCCCCCACAATCACAGTGTTTGCCAATCTGGATCTCCCTGACTCAGGGGAAACATCATCTCTGTTGCTACACTTGTTTGCAGCAGTAGTGTTAAAATCACTGGACCAAAACCAGCCACCAATTACTCCAGGTGGTGTAATGTCTTTGGAGCAAGAGTGAGTATATGATCTGAATAAAAGAAATAGACAGAAAAGGGAGAGAAAAGACAGGGACCAAGTATCATCATTCCCATTTTACTAAAGAGAAACTGTAATATAACAAGGTTAGGTAAACAAAAAGATTTTGTAGATCTGGGATTCGGACATGGATCTCCTTGATTAATCTTCTATAAATCAGAGTTAATAGAAGATTAATTTTATATTCTTCCATCCCACCAACATTAATTTAAGTTACCCTTTGTAGAAATCTGTGAGAAGTGAATTGCAAAACAAAGAGAAACTCATATTCTTATGACTGTGTATTCACACACCTTCTCTCCAGTTACTCTATTGCCATTTTATGTATATTTGAATTTTTAGTTACTATCAGGCTTTTGCCTGTAGTTTGATTTTCCTGGAGTTATCAAATGCCATATTTATTCTAAAAAAACAATATACAGTATAAAACATAATTAACACATTTTAACATAGTATAGAAAAACAAGATTGCTTTCACAGTCAAAAGAAGTACTCCTTCGGACAGATTTAGGACATCTGCAAAATATCTTTCTCATATTTGTTTTTTCCTCTAAGTGTGTTTTTAATTTGGATTCTCTTGACATTGACAGTTTTGCCTTTTCTTTCTTAGAGCAATTTGGTTTGCTCCTTCATATCAAAGAGTGTCTAACAAAGGTTTCTCTGAATTTAGATAGAGTAGATGTATGTGTTTCTGTATAAAGGCTTCATATATGGAGGACAATGCTGGGTCCTCACAATAAAAATCCCTGCCTAGACTTTGCTGTAGTCCCACACACATGATGTCTTTTGCACATCTGCAGGATACTCCAGTTTTCTTACTGTGCTCCCTGCATTTGGTGATGATATTGAAAGCTGAATGCCACATGGATCTGGCCTGCTGACATACTTGCTGCTGAGAAGACCTCAGTAAAAGCAGAGACAGTTGATGTTACTCAGCAAAGCTTGGTAAAAGAATACTGGAGAAGCTTTATTCTAGATCTGTGTTTTGGACCTCTGCCTCTTGCACCTGCTGGCTTGGTTTTCTCTACCTCCTGGTGATGATATGGCCTCAAAGGAGGAGTGACCGGCATGCAGCCTGTTTTGTTTTTTTTTTTTTTTTCCTATCAGGTACAAAAAGGTTTGTTTTATTTTTAGCAGTTTTCAATGAGATTACAGGAAGAAATCCCAAATTCATGGCTCTTAGCCAAGCAACACTAGCAATATACAGCTTCATCTCAAATACAAACTGTACTGCCTGGGAGACCAAATAGGGATCCACTGATGGTACTAATTTCCCTGGCTTACTTAAGTACACAGTTTAGCAAGGTAGGGTACCCTGGATTTCTATAAAAATCAAGTGAAACCTCCCCAAATTAGACAGGTTTTTTTCACTTTCTTAAAAGGAGAAATAATAATCTTTTTCTAATGTTAGCTTGAGTTGCAAAAGCTTTTCCTAGAGAAAATCAATGAGAGTTCTCTATAGTCTTTGCAATAATTGGAAGTAAATTATCTCGTTGAGAAAAAGACAAGAAAGAATTAATAAAATAAAATTTATAAAACTAATATTTTAGCCATTCCTTGACACAAATAAAAAATGCCATAAAATGGCTTTGAAATTCAGAAAATATCCCTTCTATACAAGTGGTCTTGCGAGCTTTCACTGAGCTTTGGCTACAAAGGAACACAACTAAGAAAAAACAATACTATTCCTGATTCAACTCTCATTTTTTTAAACCTGATTATTTTAAACTTCTACCTCCATTGTTTTTCTCATACTCTACGCTTTCCTTTTTGTGTGCTGTTTTCCTTTGATGTTCACACTTTCAGACATCAGAAAAGTGAAGAGGCTATGCTCCCACTAACCCCAGGGGTCTTCTGATAATAAAGTAACCTGCAGCATTTTTTAGTGCAGAGAGTGCCTCTTGGAAATTCTGTTGTGGATGAATCTCTGTATTATCAGTTTCTCTAGTGGTTCTCTATGGACAGTCACAGTTTTCTTCTGTTTTTGGGGGATATGTTCAAACCATTCCTGCTCAGACTAGTAACTGCTCATGAAAACTGATGATATTGTTAACTGTTAGCTTGTACTTAAACTGCAACAGAGATTTGCTTATCTCTGTGCTCCTCCTCATCTTTCTTTGTAACTGGGAGAACATCTGTTGCCCAGTACACAGAAACTGAGTCTTAATTCCTGTTTGAGATCCTTAAGAAATGTATTATACCGTGCTAGGTACTAAATGACACACTCAAGATGATGCCTAAGTAATTTCTAACTCCCATAATGTTGAATTCCAAAAATATGGTTTCCAAAGCATTCGTGTAAGATGTGGGAAAACTGGCCATGTATACTTTCTCTCATACACACACATATGATCAGTCCTGTCCTTCCAGCTCTACAACACAAAACTAGTGTTAGTACTTAGAAAAAAATATCCCTGTTTCAGTCACAAATAATTTGAGGTTTTCTTTGCTCTACTCACACCATTCTTTTGGGATGGCAGAATTTAAGCTTAGAAGAGCCAAGGCTGCAAACCATGCCTCCTTTCTGCTCCAGCAAAGGATTTGTCCCCAGTTCACAAAGGGCCAGGAAATGATAAAGGTTTATACTCTTGCTGCCTTAAATCTGTGTCTCTGAAAAGGGAAAACTAGACCAAACTAAAGCAACAGTTGCCTGGGGGAGCTGTTTATTTCCAACAATTTTGCATTCTGCAAACTAGTGTTAATTAATAAGTTGTGAACCAATTGTCTTGCAAGTCAGTTTTTCCAAAATGCTGTTTGAGATTATGCCTACTGACATTACATGAAGATGAAAAATTTTCATAGGAGTATTATGTTGATAAAAGAAAATAGGAGAACTTGCAGAGAAAACAAGCAATAAACAAGTCAGTACAAATTAACAGTGGAGATAATGCCAGTTTTGCCCCTCTCTGCAGTTTAGGCAAAGATATTCTAATTGATCCTTCGGATGAGTGATGATTGATGAGTGATGAGTGATGCTTGCTAATTATGAGTTGTTGTTTTCTTAGGTGTTCTTGTCAAGTAACAAGTCTTTCAGAATTCTCTTGGGGATGGATGAAAAATTGGAAACAAATTTCTGTTAGTCTCATTGGAAGTTAAAAATTGTTTGCAAGTGCTGCAATTAAGTTACTTGCAGTTGCCTTGAAAGTTTAAAAGAGTCTCCTTATTAGAATGGTTTCTAGATTGCTTTTGAAATGACACACGGGTTCTTTTTTTTTTTTTATAAATTTGCCGAAATGCAATTTAATAATAGGAGAATCAGATATACTGAGAGAAGAAGTAAGATGTGACATAACAAAAAGTCAAATTTCTCAACTTTTGAAATATTTTCCCCTAGAAAATGTATAAGCTGAAGAAACAATAAATTTGGCTAACCTCTGTTAGATGGATCTGACATTAAATCATGCAGCAAGATACATTGTTGTGGGAAATTATGGTGATTTTGGCAGATGTTCTGGAGACTGTTAATTCAATTCTATTATTCAATGCTTGCCATTTACAAGATTTCATAAAAACATTATTTAAATACCCAGAAACATTTTTACCATTTTGCTGAACATCAGATACACCGCTTTGCTCAGTTTGCTTTTTGCAGAAATGGCAACACAAGATGGTCCACTTTTTCATGTGTTTTATTTTCTACTGCATGTATAGCTTCTAAAAAGCTGCAACTGATCTGCTTCAGTAGGAATTTTCCTGATGCAAACATACAAGCTGCTTTTAATGACCACATGATGGTTTATGCCAGTTGTTCAGCAGTCTTAAAATGAGCAGAAGTTGCAGTACTTCAAGCAAACATAATGACATCATGTTATTGCATAACGTGTCACTAATCCATCCAGGCAACCCACATTTCTAGATTATCAGAGTGAACTAAATTACTGTTGTTTCATTTTGTCATTAATGGCTCAAACCAGCTATGATTTGATGATGTACAGAACCATTTAAAATTCCTATCTCTGAAAAACATTAAGATCACAAAAATGAATGGTATGTCTCTGGCAGAGAGTAGGTGATTAGGCACAGGCCTGACCTGCACACAGACACTGTACTGGGTTTCTTTGAACAGTTGTATATAAGTCAACACATTTGGCCTGAAAGATAATTTGGGCACTGAGAGTGCAATTTTTGCATCCAGAATGGAAAATCTGGCTGCAGTAACAGTTATAGAAGACAAATGCTGTGCTCAAAGTCAGATAAAAGCTCTGAATCCTGAACTGTACAAACATATTTAAGACCATAAGGGAAGATTATGTTCAGAAGACTTTAGACAAATCCAGCAAAATTAATTGGATTATCAGATGATGTTGTTTCAGAGAGATGTCTTTATTGATGGACACTGACTTTTGCTATACATATGTGTATATAATACAACCGTTATCACTATGCCAGAAGGGCCAGAGGAACAAGAGTCTGTGCCAAAGGATGGGTCTCTTATATAGCTCACACATGCAAAGCAATCAAGTGTACAGGTTGGTCTGTGTATGTAAATGGGACACTATTTTAGAACACTAAGAGAACCACAAGAAATATGAATTTATGCCCTTGGCAAAGCAATATCAGCAGCCATGGATAGTTAAACATCTTACAGGAATGTCAGATGATAAAAACAATCCCTTTGAAGAGGGACTGAAAACCGTATTTCTACTTTTTCAATTATAAATATCTTCTTAGGCTAATCCTATGAAAAAATGTGAGACTCGAGGATGAGAGACATTAAAAGTGGTAAGTTGAAGGCAAAGAGAGGGTTGGTCCTTAAATTAGACCTCCATGAGGTAAAAATATGCAGCACATCTTTCCAATCCTGTCTGAAAGGATCAGCTTGCCTTGTGGGGTCATTCATTCACAACCAGGTATGCATAATCTTGTAGAGTTTTCATCACCATGTCTACTTTTGCACAACGAATCGTGAAGATGCATGTAACACATCTGTTGCTTTGGGAACCACTCTCCTTCATACACTGTAATTTTTCCCTGTCTCACTGTATGATTTTGAGTGATATAAACCACATTTCATTAGAATATAAAGAAAATGCTACAGGGAAGTTTTTAAGTTTCTAAAGTGATAATGTTTAAGAATCACTGAAAGATTTAATCTGCATTTCTCCAAGTACATCTTGATCTGATCTAAGGCTTGCCTTAGGAAGGGCAGTTCTAATGACCTTACATACAATAAAGCATTCACATAGGACAGTAATTGTTTAAAAAAACCAGCCAGTTCTGGCCTTTCCTTATGTGGACATTGACAGTTTTTGTGTAGATGAGGCATCACTGATATTAGAACACTGAGATGGTAGTGTAGTAAAGTAAGAAAATCACTCTCTTGAAAAGATGAGCAAAGCACCTGTGCATTCTCTGTGGACAAATCCTTTCTTTTCCCCCTCCTCACAGACATATGCATGACAGATTTAAGAAAAAACTGTAGTTGAATGCTTGAGGAGATTTTTCTCTTTCCTGACAATTTTCGTCAGTGAATCACACACAACTGAAATCTTAATTGAGAGTTTTAAAGTTTTACTTGGATATCTTAAAAAAAGTGGTTCAACTCCAGGATTCTAGGCATGATGAAGATGACAAATATTGTCCATTTAAGATTCAAACTTCAAAACCCCATATGACTACACTGAGGAAAACTGGCAGGTATGTATTGTAAAGAAAATTCTGTCAGTCTTCAGGTGCAATGGCTCTTATTTTAAGACTATCAAAGTCTAATACTTTTCCTTTATTTTCACTGGTTTAAGATTCTTGAACTCTAGAACTATTTTAGTGTAGAAACGTAGAGTTCTGCACTGTGGCAACAAATACAATTATGTTGTTTTCACTCTAAGGAGAGAAAGAAAACACTTTCTCTCTTTTCAATTTTCTTCTGTGTTAAGGCCAATCACAAGATATCATTATTTTATTTTGATGCACTGAGCTGTTGAGAAACTGCTAACTGGTGCTGAAGTATTCATCCACAAATCCACATCAGCTATATTGTACTTTGACTTGACTTTGTAAGTTTTAGAAATGATAAATCCAAGAGATTAGAAGGCAATTCCAGACCAATCCATATAAAAATTATATTAGAGTAAAAGCAGAAATTGCATTGAAGTACTGTGTGTAGTTTGACCTCTTTTTTTCATTTGAAGTATAAGAAGAAATTACAATGAGTTTTCTTAGATAATGCATGATCTTTTTTTCTCTTGTTAGCTTTGCAATGGAACACCTCTGTAAGGCAGTACAAACTATTTCCCTTTTCTCAGATACATTATTTGTAATTGTAAGAGTGTTCTTCATTTTTCTTACAATAAGTTCATACTGGGTTCCTAAAGATGAACATATACTATTTCCATTGTTACGTTACACAAATTCTTATACTGGAGGTGAACATTCAGTGCTCTTTGTTTCTGGAAGCAGTGCCTAGAAGGTCTGGGTGGAATCTTAGTTGCTTTTGTGTGACCTCCTGGCTAAGAAAACACAACTGCAAAAGATTCATACTCAAATCAAAGTGAGCTGATGAAGTGATGACCAGTAACAGATCTGGAAGGAGATGTACAAGACTAACACCTTAGGTTTATTAATACTGTTGAAAGAAGAATTGTTTTGCTGTGAAAGCTCAGAAAAAGGTTCTTTGAAGTTTTATAATTCTATGTAGTCTACCTATCATGACTCATCAGTTAACGACTGGTACTGAGTAACCTAAAATTGCTTTTCCAATGATTTTTAATTAAATACTGGGTTGTCTACTATACAAAACTAAAGCTTGCTAATGAATTTTTAAATTTGCTCGCTTTTCTATCCTCTGTGAGCTCAGTTTGTCACCTCACACTAAACCGCAGGGCATGCTCTGTATGAGGATGTCACTTCTCTGGCACTAGCAGGGAAACATAGTGTTCACCTTCAGTTAGCCTGACACACATGTCAGCTCTGCATAGAACCTGAAGACCTACTGACCTGGCCAGTCTTATAAACTTCAATAGCAGAAACCCTCAGGTATCTTTCCTTTCTTGTGCTTTCTGTCATGCCCTGCTTCTCCAGTCGCATCCTTGCTGGCCAGGGAGCCAGAGGCCCATTCCCTTAGCTTCTCCCCTTCAAGTCACAGCATGGCAAATGCTCTCAGGGTGTCACCAAAACTAAAGGCTTCTATGCCCAAAGGAGCACCATAAGCTTATGTGTTCCTAAACAAAACCTAGAATTGAACCTAGGTCCTGGGACAGAACCAATGTGTTGAACACACTGCCTCATTGGTATGAAGCATTTCCTAGCCTTGGAGACTGGCTATATATAAAGATTCTTAAAAATGATCTTTTATTTCCTAGTGGCTCCAAACTTTTATCATTTCATGCATGAGAAACAACTTTACTGGAATAGAAATTACTTTTACTGGTTTCTAAAATGCAATAAATGGTGGCACTTCTGACAATGAATTATTTCAGATGGCATTGACATCCGGAAGGAAACTTGATGGAAACAAGATAACTAAACACACAGGTAAATAGTTAAATAAATACTTATTGCATTACTTTGGGATGTCCATAAAGAACCAGGAAAATAATGTTATATTGAATATATTTCTGCATTAAATTATGACAAAACATTACATAGAAAGAACTCTAAAACAGAAGAGCAACACCATGATTAAATAAATCCTATGACTTCAGAAAAAAACAAACAAACAAACAACAAGACCACCCCTAAAACCCTGGAAAAATCCAAACCCACAAAATAACCCACAACAAAGCAGTGCCAGCTCTTCTAAAAGAAAATGACCGATTGTACTGAGATTCTTTAGGACGTTATAATTTGGCACAGTGAATGGCTGAAAATGATAACAAACATCATAAAAAGCAAAACATTTCATTTAGTGTTCATATTTGGAGACATGCTGAACAACTGTGGATTGAAACTGCTCTTAGTCAGACTAGTCATAATATCAAGTGACCTAAAAATACAGATCAAGATTTTTTTACTTTGGAAAGAGTATAGTAAATGGTAAAATTTACAAAATTATTGGTGGATTAACTGTATACACACACACACACACACACACATACATATATAAATAGAATTTCATATAATCTAATTTTATTTGAACAAGCTTTGGCAGAAGATTTTAAGATCTCTTTTTTTCAAAACAGAAAGGCTTGTGAAGTTTCAAGTAGAACAGCTACTCATACATTTTGAATTGTGGGGGCACAAGACCCAAGAAACATAGACAGTAGTATTTTCATGCTCCACTACAGGTCTACTGGTATCATTGCTTGTGAAAGGTTTCGGCGGTCTTTTTTTTTATAAGCCTGTTACATTCAGTACTGCTTTGATTTGAAACTGTGATAAAATTTTGATGAAATAAATTAAAAGAGACTAATTTATATATGTTAATATATAAGACATTATTATAATAGTTATTAAGAGTAACGAAACCTTCTACCTTTATGAATAACTGCTATCAATATGAAGATGTTCTTAACACATGACTACTCATCCCACTTACATAAACTGAAATAAGCTAATAAACTATTTAAGACTAGTAACAAAACTTTAACTAGACTCTTACATTCTAAGTATATTGAGATTGATAGACTCAGTAGACTACTGCAAAGGAAACTATCTCATGCACATGATGACAAGAGTGCAGGTTGCCTCCAAGTATTCAGCAATTAAAGCATTCATATCTTAGTAAGATAGTGTTCCATTCCATCCAGTTTATTTTTACTTACACATGCAGAAATACACATTCTCATTTGTGAACAGGCTAATTCATGCAGACTGAAAAATTTTCAAGACACTAAATATATATCATCAGGCATATCACCCTGAGGAGTTTTCTTTCAGATTATAAAAGAATTCTGAATCAAAATAGTGCCTAGTGTCTCTTGCTCTTGGCTTGATCTCAGCCATCTGATAAAGTGGACAGATTTCTGCAGTTTTTATTTAAAAGCTTTTAGGAACAGCGTTTTTTCTATATACACTTCCTACTTTTTTGACTAGTCTTTTGTCTCTTTGATTTGTTCATCACAGTACAGGAAACAAATGTGGTAAGAAAATATCACAGCCAACATTAATCTTCAAGTCCCAGCTACTGTCTATTTAAAATAGAGGTCACTGACCACAAACAAGCTCTATTTTAAATAAGTAACACAGCTTGTTTTCTTCTGAATAAAACTCCCTCGGATAGGACAACTTGACTGTTTTCTCTGTGGCTTCCTATGAGGGTACCAATTAGCCACATAGTAAAAGAAGTAAATGATAAAAAAGCTGAAATAGATTAATAAATAAATTGCTGTATCTAAACACAATAGTCCACTGCTTTTACCTTCACAGTAATGCAATTTACAAATTAATTTTGATTTCATGTCAGTTAATCAAATAATTTACAATTATTTATATCTGTTACCAAAATTTCTGATTTTAGATTAAAAAAAAGAAAAAAGATATTTTGAGGATTAATAGGATGTAAAACTTGCGAGCAGAAGTTAAAAAATAAAACAGCTTTTGGATTACATTTTGCATAAGATGACATATTATTTGGCTAAATTCTTGACAACGTTGCAATATTAGCCTAATATTGAAGTCAAATACTTTCTAGCTGCAGTTCTTTTATCTCTCTCCCTGAAGAGAGTCTATTGAACACTGAATAATCTATTTCTGGACAAAAAAAATCTTTTTAGAACTGAGTGTTGTAGAAGCATCAGATATGTCCTTCAAATTAGTTTGAAGATGATTGGAACTGTATTGAATGACATTTAAATATACATCCTTGACTTTGTTATTCGCAGTGTGTTGGTTAGTTGAGAGTTTCATTGTTGGTTTTCTTTTTTTTTCTTCTTTCCTCTGGACCTTATTTTAGAAATGACTTGTCTTGCCATTAATTACAAATATTGGGATAATAGGCATTCCTTTGAGAAGGGAGCAAGTAATTTGATTTACTGAAGGCAATTATGGTAACAACTGTAGGTAGAACACAATCTTTGAGCCCGTACTTCACTTGCATATGAAATGAGATCTGCACAAAAGCTTCCCAAGAAATATCACTATGTATAAATCTACTTAGAAACTTGTGAGACTCATTTATTTTCTAGGTATTTTTACCCACTCAACTGCAGAAATTTACTTATGCATAAAACGGAAGATTTGTGCACTGTGAAAATTATCTGCAAATTGATCTTACGAGAACCATTTATGTATGTAGATATTTTTATCTAGGATGTTTTACTTTAAATTACAAAACATATTGTAACATATTAATAAAATTCAAAATTGGTATTCAGCTATAGATGATGAATCTATATGGAAAATAATGGATTGCTGAAGAAAATTTTAAAAAAAAAAAACAAGGAAACCACCACTGTTTTACAGACCTACTCACTGCTGAGACTTCAGCCACCAGAGATAGGCAAACAATTTGAAAGTAGATTTGATTTTGTGTGTAAAACTGAAATCCAGTACAGCTTTGTTAAAAGGTCCATTGAGGTATGTGAGCAACCTGTTAAAGTACTTTTACCTATTTGAAAGTTAAGATGTTTAAACAAACAAATTTTGCCCAAACTTGGCATGATATAGTTCAACATGTTGGGAAAAATCCAGTGCTATTTTCTAATAGACAACCATAATCAATGAAATTAAGGTAAATTCATTAAGTTTCACTCTAAATTTTGATGACTCATTAAGACAACTGTTACAGCCAAGTTGAAAGTCAATAAGGGAAACTAAATAACTGTATCTTGAAAACAATTGCTTTTTCATATACTGGGAAACTGTAGCACAGTCAGTCAAAGTATTTTCAAGGAAAAGGTAACCTTGCTACTGCATAAGTATTATATTGTAGTTCGTTTTGGGGAATAACAGAATTGGTAAGAAAATTAAAAAAAATATTTTAAGAAAACAACAAAATAGAACTGTTTCCATAAATACCAAGAACAGTTTCAGCTGAAAACTGAAAACCTCTTTGCAGTAAACAAAAATGACAAAACCCACGGATTAGTATCACTGGTATGATTAAGGGCTATCACTCTAATAGTGCTGGAAACATTGTGATCTTAGCAAATAACAGTCAAAGTATTTCCATAAAAGCATCATTCATATAATTGAACAGGATGATTGGAAGATTGCACCAGAAATACCCAGTAAAATGCTTAAGGAAGTAACATAAGATATTTTTTTTGTGTCTACTGTTCCTCACCTCCTGCAGTTCTGTATTTCTCCTCAATGAACTTAAACATATAATCTTCTTGCTCTGGCCATGCTGATCGATGTAGATATTCCTTAAAGGGCTATATTAAATTCAATACAACTAGTGATGACCAAAAGTAGAGACATGATTCTTCAATTTATATAAAGAGCTTAGACTGTGTACAATATTTTGGTTTTGACACCTTCTAGTGGAAAGTGTCCCTGACAATGGCATGTGTGCTGGCACTAGGTGATAAGTCCCTCCAACCCAAACCATTCCATGATTTATGTTGTTCACACAGTTTCACAGAATAATTTTATTAGGTTCCATTTCTTATTTTTTTTTACCAGACTGTAGGCTTTAATTTGGAAGAAAACCCCAGATATCCTCTGCACAACTCTACCCCCTGATCTAGATCAAATTATGTACTGTGACAGATACGGAGTCATCAATGTTTTTGTTTGTGCTCATTCATCAGGAAATTATGACATGGGTTGTCATGTGACAGTAAAGGTCTAGTGTTGTCTATAAAGTGCTTTTATCTCTCTGGTCTTTCTAGAGCTAATTAAAAACTATGTTTGGAATTAAAGTGTTGAGGATTCTATGCTATTGCTACATGGAAGGGGGAAATATAAGAGTGGATCTGCCATTTTATGTGAATCATCTAAACAATGGCAAAGAGAGCCAAAAACAAAACCATGGAGCAAATAGGATCTCTTGGGAGCAAAAGCATTTTAGAGAAAGATGACAAAAGCTGCCCTTCCCCTGTGCTTTAGGTTTAATTCTGTATGTCTGCTATAGATGGATAGATCTGTAGTGGATAAGTAAGTCTATGAGATTAGGGTGATATATACCATCAGGGTCAGCATTATATTGTGACACATTCACTTCCTAGATATAGTTTGATAATTGAATGAGAATAGTGGTGCTGGTGGGCAGTAATTCTCAGATGTGTAAGTTTTCTATATCAAATAGTCTTCAAATCAGTTAGAACAGATGACCTTTTTTGTACTCTAGCTTTGGAGAGAAATGAGGAAGTTACAGAGAAGTGATGATGTAGAATAATCTTGGAAAAACACAAGCACAAGCAGGTTTATTGTAAATAGAGCAGCAAGCAGATCTGGATTGGTAACTAAAATTCTGATTTTTGGATGAGCAAATCTGAATAAATTTAAATAATGAGCTAGTGAAACCATCTGGGACAAGATACTTCAATAGTTGAGTATATAAAACATTTGGAAGTACTCCAAAACAAAGGTGGAAAACCTGCCTAGAAAAAGGGGAAAAATTCTCTAAAATTTATATTCTAAAAAGGGGTATTGTAAGAAAGAGTGCCAGCTGTAACATCTCAACAGCGTTAGAAAGAATAATTAAGAGAATTTTAAAGACTAGAGCAAGAGGTAAATCAACCACAGAGGAAGTCAAAAACTTCTGAAGCAGGTCAGAATAAAATTTCAGGTTCTATTCAGCTAAACAAAGGAGAAAAAAACCCCAACAAAATACAGTGCTTAAAAGCTAAAGTGGAGAAGACAACCAACCTTAGTATGGTCTTGAAACTTGATCACCCTGTAGAATGGCAAGATTTTAGCAGAGTAGCTCTGTATTTTTTCTGCAGCTAATTCCAAGTAAACTGGTCATTTCTCAATCTTTAAAAGGGGCTTGGGGCTTCCCCAGTTCCCTCTCAGACCACATTCCTTGGACGAGTATCTTCATGTGTCTTCTTGTGAAGCTTTATGCTTTCTTTTCAGTCCTATATGTCTTCTGTTAGCTTTGAAACTGAGCTAATCTGTTAAGGGTACTCTACGTAAATTCATAATCCACCATTTAGACTTTACTCACCTGTGTTTTCTACTCTAGATTTACAGTCTACAAACTTGGCTGCAGTTGTAATGAGTCAACATTTGATTTGATGGGAAACCACTGGCTTGTATAAAGTAGATGCACCACTGTCCACCTGTTTTTTTACTGCTTGGTGTCCTAATAAAGGAAATGCCAAAGTCAAAGAGAAGTACTGGAACATCTTTATGACAAAGGCCCACTTAGTCTAATCTTTTCTTGCACTACTATCTAGGTGTGATGACATGAGTTGTAGTTTGCATGTCCCTTTGTTGTTTCTCTTGTATGAATATTTGTTTTCAATGTTGCCTATTTTGCGTGTTATGAATAAATGTCTTCATCTGTATTTGCACTTCACTTAATGAAAATTAGACATAAATTGAGGCAAATAAATAACAGGAGGGCATTCCTCACCCAAAACTGTGGGAAGTGAGACAAACTTCACACATGGTGCACCTCCCTGGCATATTATTGATTGTACTTGGTGACAAAGTAGATGGTTTTACTCAGAAATCCCAAAAGTCACAGGGAACATGTCACAGCCCTGTAAATTTGGTATAATTTATTACCTGAGCTGTTCTTGTTTCTGTGGCTGGTTCTGAAGTTGTCACAGATATGTGCCTTAAGTGTGGCCACACTTCTCACACACAAGTGTTGACGATTGGTATGAAAAAGATACCCCATTGCTGCAAGCTGCCTTCACTTCTAAAATTGTTTTGTTTTAAAATGCTGTTTCTTTTCACTACAGTTTGTTGGTTAAAACAGAAATATGATGCTCTGAGATGCTACCTGCTTCTGCCTATAGCTACTTCTTTTTTGAGGTTACTTGTTTAGTTATTGCCCTGTCTCTATGTTTCATTATCAGATGAAGTGCTAATTGTTTTAAGTTCTTGTCATCCCTGTACTCAAAATGGTTGCTACTAGAATCACTGAATAACTGATTGGATCATACAAGTAATATTTTTTCTTTAATTAATTATTAATTGAAAATAGACAGGAAAAGATGATTTAATCTAGGGGTAATCAGACATATACACACACATATATATACATACACACATATATACATTGTGGGCTAATGATTTCTCCCACTGCCAGCCAAAAAATATATGGGTTTCTGCTCTCA
The DNA here is from genome assembly GCA_035222235.1 of Margarornis squamiger. Taxonomy (NCBI): domain Eukaryota; kingdom Metazoa; phylum Chordata; class Aves; order Passeriformes; family Furnariidae; genus Margarornis; species Margarornis squamiger. The sequence goes on along the minus strand of JAWWTY010000106.1, from coordinate 52,276,478 downwards.
CTCATAGTACCTTTGCTGTCACGGGGCAATATGTTTTAAGACCTGAAAATAGTCCAGAAGCACAGATGGCTAGAGGGTCATAGTAGCAGCATGGAGTCTGGACTGGCAAGCAAGGCTGGTGCAAACAGAGGGAGGGCATTGTCCTTTCTTCCAGCAGTATTGGAAGAATGCTGTGTACTTCTGCAGAACATGCCACAGAGCACTGGAAAAGGTGAGCCCTTGCTGGTCAACAGCATATATTATGCAGCCTCTCTTGTAGCATGAATGGAGAAATTGATGGAGATAGAGTGTTTTAAGTGCTTTTTTCTAACCATGTAATCAGTTTCTTCAGGAAAAAAAAAAAGAATTACATAATTTATGGCGTGAATGAAGCTCAGCATTTACAATGTAATCACTTGACACTGAAGGTGGAGTGTTAAACTGGTTGAAAAAGTACATGGATATACCTGCTTCACTTTAGATAAGAGGTAACTCCTCATCCATGGCTGAGATCCTAGAATATGAAATCATAACTCTTCCCTTAGGAAAAAAATCATAACTATTTTCTTTCTGTCTTCCCTGTGACATTAAAATTCTCCCTTTATTGTACATCTGAGTTAGGGTCTGTGGAGGGGTGTACTAGAAGAAATCCATATGTCCCTTATCTTCTTAAGTTCTTCAAAGGTTTAGAAACAGAAAATTAATCTCTACATACAGTGTGAACACATTTTTCTGGTAGTAGTACTAGTCTTAGAAAACTCAAAATGTAAAAAAATAATTTCTTCTTCTTTATTATAGTTATTTTTTACAGATAAAGGGCTGCAGTTACAATATGTCACTCATTGTTATACTACTCTGGTTGTTTGTAATAGGAACACCTTCTCCCATCCTGCTGCCAGCTGAGAGTATGAGTATTGTGCAGTGGTATCATCATATATTTTCTATGGTTTCTTTAGGAATAAATAATGGCTAGTTGAGAAAAAATCAGCTATTTGGAGACAAAACCAAAGTAATGAAACAAACTCTTAAAGTTGCTCAAAAAGCCAATGATGGCGTGACAATTAGCAGTGACACCCATATATGTGGTTTTTAAAAAAGAGGGAAATTAGTAACTGAATGAATCCTTATTCTTTAACTGTGCTGGTAGTAAACATGCGTATTTTATTTTGCCAAACTCTTGAATTGTGAATTAGTGACAAAAGTACTAATCAACAAGTTTTTTTCCTTTCCACTTTATTCTTTACCAAGAAATACGTCTACCTTTAAAGTACAGGTAATTTTTGAAATTACTTATTTCATACCCCATGTTTTTATTTCTAGATTGTATTTGATGATATGATATTGTGATATTTTATTGCTAAAGAAATGTGGAGAGCATTAGACATTCCAAGCCTGTCTTCTCTATCCAATAAATGTTTACAGAAATTATTTAAATTGCCAATACTATCAAAGAGTGTGAAAGTGTCTATTCCTTTCTACTTATTTTCCTTCTGAACTTCTCAGAAAACTGTGTGGATAATTAAAATTCAGTTTAGTCTGGGAACTTCAACAATTGAGATTTTATAATAAATATACACAGAGGTAGACCCAGACCCTTGAGAATTTCTCGGGTGACTTCTCAGCTTTTCAAAACAAGACATTTTTAACAGTCAATGTTATCTTAGCGAGCATTTCTCACAAACTTTCAAATATACTTTTTTTTTAGTTTGGGTTATATTGTTTTACATTGATTCATAAATCTTCCTTTCTACTGGAGCCTCAATCAATCATCTTGTTAAAGGGAAAAATTCAGTTCAGAATGAATGTATATGTGCATGCAGGTCAAGGGAACAAACATTTCAGACAAGATAGAATTTCAAATTAACACAGATTCTCATGGCTAAGGATTTGAATGAAAAATGTAATTTTCTCTAGTCACTTTTCAAAAGAAAAAATGCTGTCCCTCTGCTTTGGGAAAAAAAAAACAAACCAAACCAAAAAACCTCTAATCTTCCCTCCTCCCTCCCCAGCCAAAATGGCAGATGCTACTGAACTTTACTGTGCTAAGTGCTTATCTTCCACAGTAAAACAGTTTTAAGTTTTTAGCAATAAAGTTGCACCTAAGAGTGTATGTTTTGATGAGAGTGGAGAAGATAACTTTTTATTTAATATGAGTCTGAAGAGTTATGAATCAGTTGCAGTATTTCTTCTTTGTAACTCAGAGACAGTATTTCAGAGTGTTAAGTACACTTATTCTGCTTCTGCTTGATTGAAAGAGAGACCCTGGCTTGGAGTCTGTGTCGGGGTATATAATTTGTGTTAAAAGCAGATTCCACCAAATGTAACCCAGCCTTCAGTTGAGAAAAACATCTCCATATGTTACCTCACATCTTCAGCCTGAGTTCCCCTCATGTCAAGATAATTGCACTTTATGAGTAACCTTTCATAGTAACCATCCTGATAAATGTTGTAGAAAAATATTCTTCCACAAAGACGTTTCTCTCTCTCAAACTGAGCTGACAAGATACAATTCCAGCAGAGAAATTATCTCTTTGGCTGAAGTAATCCCACTTGGAAAGAAATTAAATGAGTGGTTGTGTCTTGTTGAGTGGTTGCGTCTTGGGAATGTGCACAAGGCCTGCATGAAATTATTTCTTTTAACCTTCTTTGGTTCAAAACAGGTCATTTCATGGGGAGACTGTGAAAAAATAAAGCCTGGTTTCAGTGACAAAAATGTATGACAGAAATCTGTAAATTAAATTTATAACTCATCCTGTTATTCTGATAAGCATAATTCTAAATTCCTTTTAATAACCATTTTACTACAATGAATCTAAATTGCTGCTGCTTTTGATAAGTGTTCATTAAAAAACAGAGATAAAGGTCTGTGCTGCAACTTTTTTTTTGTAAAGTAGCCAAGAGTTTTCTAATTTATGATGTCTGTCTTTAGCTGTGTTTAGAAATATTAGTTTATAATACATTAATCTGTTTCTAAAGGTGAAAAAATTACTCTTAGTCTAATTATGTAATGTTTCAAAGACAACCTAGTCAGAGAAAATTAAGCATTGTTTTAATTGTCATTTAGATAATTTAAAATACATACATATCCTTTCACTGAGATAAAGTAGCAAATGAAATAATCATGCTGGAATCTTTCCTAGATTTAAATACAGAATATTGATTTACATTGTCTAGTTTTGTAATCAATCTTTAGCTACCTTTTTCTCAATATTTTGAAGGAATGCCTGAAAGCAATTACTTCTTTTATGTCTATGTAAAGATATCAAATTATATGTGGTATCTAAATTGCAATGATATATAAAAGTCTATAGATAATACACATTGAGATATTGCTAGGCATTTGATCCATGTACTTCCTTGCAAATCCGCAGAGTGGTAGTTAAGAGAAATATTAAAGTTTTTGGAAGCTATGTTTCTCAATGATTCAGTGGAGCCAGAATCTTCTGGTGCTACAGAAATTAAGTGACAATTAGAAATAGAGAATAGGGAAGCTGATCAATAATTCTACTGAATCTGGTTAAATTCTGCCAAAAAATAAGGTAGCATGCAGTTGTTTCTGTATTAAAGAAACCACATTATTATCTAATTAAGCAAAAGCCTGTGCAAAGATAGCCCGACACTATTTTAGAATATTAGATTAGATACAAAAACAAGCAGCTATAAAATTTTCTTTTATAATTTCATTGCTGCTGTTCTTCTGTTGTTTTGTTTGGTTTTATTGGGGGTGGGAATGACATCTTCCAAAGATTTTGATTAAAAAAAGTTTAATTCCATATTTTATGAAAGCCTCATGGATGCTTTGTTCTTAAATTCTGCTGGTTCAGAATTGACAGCTAGTCAGAAGAGAAACTGGGGTACACTGTTTTGACACAGGAATGCATTTTTGTTTGCTATCTGATTAAGAACTATGATTTGCAACATAAAGTCTCTGTGGAAATACATATCGACTAGAGACATAAAATAACAAGAAGTTAAAAATAAACGAGTATGTCTGCGTCCCAAAATAAATGAAATAAAAAGAGAAGCATTTTATTCTCTAAAAAATAAAGTTAGTTTTGCTTAAATTATTGCTATAAATATTAATACAAAACAAGATTTCTAATTTTCAAAACTAGAGATTTTGTAGTCTGCAGCACTTCATAGTATGTTGATCATGGGCCTTTTAAATTAAGTCTCTGCTGGAATTCCTTGACTTTTCTCCTTTCTAAACACCTCCATGCAGCTATTGCTAACTTTCTCTGTTGATGCGGACCTGGTAACCATGCAAGATGTAGCCTCATGACAGAAAGGGGACTTGTATGCCCCAGAGTTCTAGAACATTCATACTGATTTTATGCTCAGGCGTGAACATTTTTTCTGCTGCTGTATTATCTTGAGGCTGAAAAAAGAAAATCAGAGTCCTAGTGGAGAAAGTAGTGTAGTATCTTCCATGCTAAATGATTAAAGGAGGTTTGTGTTTCCAGTTTCTTACCAGCTCAGGTTGGTGGAATTTTACTGTTTCCATCATTTTCTTTTCCAGAGAACGAAGTATGTATAACCATCTTATTTCACATATAGAAAAACGGAACCACAAGTTGATTTAAATCTAGGTGGAGAATAAGACTTTTGTAATTTTTAACTCTGCAAATGATTGTCTTTGCCATAACTGCCAGAATGAAAAGCAGGACTATAATAAATCAAGAAAAAGGCATCTTTCACAATTTTTGGCTACAATGTCCCCTGAGTATGTGGACTTAAAGAAATGTTGACTTTTTCAATAGTCTGTGGGCTGTAAAATGATCAGCTCTAGCATGTGATCATCTTGGATTTAGAAACAATGCATAGAAAATCGATAATAGTATTTTTTTTTTAAATGTTTGAACACAGTATAGAAGACCAAAGGCACATACCAACGATAAAAACTTTATCCAGCAGAAAAAAATGCCTGCTGTAAATGTTTGATATGTCTTCCCAGCTATGCTGCCAAGTACTCTGTCACAGCTGAGGAAGGAAAAAATCTTCTCTGTGTTTCTGTGGTCTCTAATGACTGAGCTGAAGACAAGAACAGTGTTTGAGTTTCAAAAGCTGTTGACAATCACAAAGGCAGTTTGGGGAATGAAGTTATTTTGTCTTGGGAAGATAATTAAATTACTGCTCCCTCTGGTGATCTCCACTACATGACAACAAACACACTGAATGGACTGAACTTCTGAATGGACTAATTCTTAAGGAACAGATTATCCCTAGTGGAAAACAGGACCTCTTATTATACCACAGATAGCTCTGGAGAATGAATAATTCCATGTCTTTTCTTTACAGAAATAAAAAATTTCTGTTATTTGAATTTCAGATTTTTTACACAGATATGAATTCAACCTCAATGCCAATAAAAATCTGCAGTAAAACATCTACTGATGAATGCAGAGTTAACTACTATGCAGTTAACTCTGAGTTCCTAAACTGTAATGGATCTCCAAATAAGCTGCTCTGCAAAAGTGGGTAAGTTTGTCAGGAAAAGTTGAAAAGTAGTTTGTGAAGTTATTTGTGTCTTGTCTGAGTTTCAGATGCAATTGGATAAAATAACAAAACCCAACCAGACAGTGCAGAATAATTTCTTTTATTTTTAGACAAGGGTGAACATAACTTGCAAAATCAAAACTGATTTTGGATTAAGAACAAAGATCTTCAAATTTTGGGGTATGGAGAAGGATTTATCTTTTAATAGAGATGGAAAATGGTTCAGTTCAAAAGCTTCATTTTCTATGATTGATATATTCAATGCTTTAGCTCTACTTTTAATTATGAACATAAGTCCTGTTTCAAACTGATTGTCATTTTGTATTAGTTTGGCTTATTGGCATTACTACTTATGAAGAGTGGCAAAAACAAATATTTCAATTTCTGTGAATTAGGTGAGATGTTCTATATCAAAATAATTCAATCTCTCTAACTCCCATCTTCTTTGAAATAGGAGATGTTTATTGATCCAGCGTATGTCCTTTAACTCTCCTGTTGCTCCTTTTTCTTTTCTGTTATTTTTGTTACCTGCTAATTTACAGGAAATATCGGAATGCAGAAAAACTTGCAGCAGGGCATCTCTTACAGTTGCACTGGCAGAGCAGACAGGGGAAGGTCCCGGTCTGTCCTTCCTGGACCTCCTTTGTACTGTCTCCCAGGGCACTTTACTTTGTCCCTTCACAGTGTTAACTCTCTTTCTATAAATTAATATTTTTTGAATATCCCAGGCAATCAATAAGTAAGATATGATGAAAATGCCTTTCAAGACCCCACTATTCATCTTGACATCTGAACATGTAAACTAAATTAATTTTAAAATATTCTAACCTATGCTAAAAAAATAAAAAATCCTGCTATTGGAGAGGATAATACATTGACTTTTCTATATGTATAATTTATTTACTTTTTTATACTGCTTTTTTTCATACTAGCATAAAACACAGGATTCCTCCACAATGTCTTCATCCTTCATTCCTTTAGGCTGAGAGAAAGAGATCTCCCCTCAAGCATTGGTATGGGTGAGTTACATCAAATCTCTACCTAATAATTATTTTCTTTTTGCTAGCTTTAGACTAATTGCTTTAATACTTGATTCAATATAGTGCACTATCTTATACAATATTGCTTTGTTATCTAATACTCCACCTGTAGATTTTTAGCTTTTTGCATTGTGTAGTAAATAATTCTGATTAAGCTACTTGTCTGATCATTTATAATAATAAATGAATCATTTTATACAAATATTCTCATTTTGACGGTCATTGAAACCTGCAGGACAAAAGTGGTTCAATCACACCTCTGTAATTCCTTTAATTCAAACCGTTTACATAATCCAAGGCTAAGATTGAATTCAGCCACAACTCAATTCCTCTCTGAGAAGGAGTTTAGAAAAGAAGGGCATCCTTTCTGCAAGTCATGACTCATCGGCAGGACTTCCTTAATAATTTTGTCTAAGCCTTCCACTCCCACCTGTGACAGGAGGCACCCAGCTTGAGCTGTTATTTAGTTCTTAGGATCTGGGTGACTCAGACTCTGCTGTGGAAAACCTGGGGTCCAGAAGGTAAGGAAACCTGGCCTGACTGTGTGAATGTGGGCTGTGTAGCTGTGAAGGGGCTTCGGTTCCAGCTCAAGTGGTGTGAGTGACTGCCAGACTGGCTCCTGGGTGGTCACACAGGGAAGATACCTTAATATGCTGTCACATCTTCAGAGACAAAAAGTGGGCAGCACTGCGTACAAAAACAGCATAACAGAATTGCAGAATGGTTGAGGATCTAAGTGATCTCCGGAAATCACTTGGTTCAACCCTCCTGATCAGGAAGGGGCACCTATAGCCAGTTGCTCAAGACCGTGTTCAGATGGCTTTTTAATCTAAGGAAGAAAATTTGTAACCCAAAATATACACAGGTATTCTCCCAAAGAATGGCACAGCAATGGAAAGGATTCAAAAGGTTTATTTTAAAGATGAGGACAGTGAAAACTTATAGATCCTAATTGCACTGTATGGGCAGCACTGGCCTCAGAGCAAAAGGCAAAGGCAAGGTTTTTTTCATTTCTCGGGCTTTATCATCACTTCCCCCTCCTTGGCTCCCCCACTGGCTGCCAAGGTCTTGCAGCACATCTCTGAGTGTTGTCTCTCTTGTACCCGGAGAGTAACCTGCTGTGGAATGCATGCAGAGAAAGATCCCAAAACTCCACCTGGAAAAGATGCCCTGTTCCAGGCAGGAAAGATTCCTTAGTGAAAACTAACAACCTTCTTGGTAGCAATATCTTCTGGAAAAGAGCTATTTACCCCTACAAAATTCTACAGCCTCCCCAGGCAGCCTGTGACAGAGCTTGATCACCCTCACAGTGAAAAAGTATTTCATGGGAACTTCCTGTGCTTCAGTTTGTGCCCATCACCCCTGGTCCTGTCACTGAGAACCACTGAAAAGAGCCTGGATCCACTCTCTGCAGCCTCCCTTCAGGTATTTATATACATAAGATCCTCCTGAACCTTCTCTTTTCCAGGCTGAACAGTCTCAGCTTTCTTGGCCTTTCCTCATACATGAGATTCTGCAGTCCTATAACCATCCTTGTTGAACTCCCTCCAGTATGTCCATGCCCAGATTAACCACAGTTCTCCAGGTGTGGCCTTACCAGTGCTGGATAAAGAGGAAGGATGAAAAGGAAGATAATACTGACTGCACAGAGAGCAAGAGGTCACTGCCATTCTGTGTGTTAAACCTTTGGCACGTTCAAGGCCTTTGCTTTTACCCTAGCCTGGACAGCAGTCTAATTTGAAGCATCACTGTTGTGTGGGAGTACAGTCACATTTCCACACTAGGATCCCTAGCCACTGGCCCTAAAGAATGACTGTTGCTTGTACTGAAGTGCCTCACACAACACAGAGAAGCAGCTCTTGATTAATTTTCACAGGGAACAGCAATGCGTCATGCTCTCCTTTTATTTCTTCACCTCCCTTCATGTTTTCAAATATCCTTACATGTGAATTCTCATAGCTTGTTGGATTTACCAGTAACCAACTGTTTTTCAAAGCAAATCAACAACAAACCACAAAGGTGTTCCAGCACTTGCCATACTGTTTTCCAGCCTTTGAACCAATATCCATGATATCAGGGTGTGAAATAAGACTGAAGAGTAGAAGAGATGTTCCTAAGCTGCAGTGGCAGCCTGCATGGTGCTGCGTGTTTTGCATCTTTCAAAGCCTTTGCACTTCAGCTAAGTTACCTGTGGGGGTTGCCATTTACCTCTCATTGCTATTTTGAGAGGCTATGAATAAAAAGACAAAATATTGTTGGCAGTTTCTACTGCCTCCAAAATCACAAATGCAAAAGAAAACACTGTCTGTAGGCACTTGTTTGTTTACACAGAAGTAACAGATAGACATGAACCACACAAACATATGATGTCTTCCCTCTTTTCGTGCATTAATTGATTGTGAAATCTGCAGCCAGGGAATTTAATACTGATTGCTTGTTCTCTGAGGTGATATTAGTGTGCTGACACTCTAATACATTGTCTTAATCCTCCTCCTCTGTCAAAACCAGACAACTCTGAAGGGTTACACTGTCTTCACCCACAACTCACGGATTGCTCTCGTCAAAATCAGTAAAGTATTCAAGGCATTATGTAGATATCACATTCCTCTGAGACATCAAAGTATTTATGAAACATGACATTGGTTGTTTGTCCAATTTTGAATTGCTTCAATTTTGTGATTTCATATTCCAATATTTCAGTGCTAAGCTATCCCTGCAATTATAGAGCTTTGCTTGTTTTTAGCTCTGCTGCACTGTAATCCCATTGCTTCCTGCTGCATCCAGAGTGGATATAGAGGAAGTATATTCCTTTTTCTAGTTACTTTTTATGTACTTGTCCTTTTCAGCTCATGCTAGCCCATTTAATGCTTTTAGTCTTTCCTCTGAGATCATGTGTTTTGATCATACATGCTGATTTCTAGACTTTTTTTTTTTTATTGCTGTCTCACACATTTTCTTGAAATAGAGGATCTGAAACTGGCATCTGAGGCTGGCCTAATATGGTGGCATGGGAAAATCACTTCAAAAGTCTTAAATACAATACAACATTTTTTCAGCACTGTGATCCTTATGATTCAAACTCAGGCTATGGTCCTCTGACAGCTATAAGGATGACGCAGGAGGAGAGAAGGGTCACCAGAAAAGGAGTCAAGAATACAACAGTAAGAGTAACATAATCTTTTGAGAGTGGGACAGAAAGGGTATGATAGATGGATACAGGCTGTGATGACAGTCCAGCAGGTATTTAAAAGCATTTTGCTGCCATCTCTTACTTTTTATTATTATATGCGCTACTCTTTTAAAAAAAAAAAAAAAAACCAAAAAAAAAACCTAGGAAAAAATAAGAATAACATTAAAAAAGTATCATACAAAAAGAAGAAAAACATACAAAAAACCCCTGAGTACGTAACACCTAGTATGAGCTTCACATGTCAGAAATGGAAGAACAAATCATGTGAGCTAATGCCTCTGTGTGGGATGCCACTCTCTATATGGGAATTAAAATCATAACATATCAGTATTTCTGTGAATGGTAATATGGCTTTTCTAACTTGCTCTAAAGCTGTAGGCATGGGGGGCAAAGTAATTTATTACTACTATATCTTTAAAATATGCTGTTGATAATGCATGTATCTTCCTAGTCCAGACATTTTTCTCAAGTCAGTGGTTTAGAGTGGTCTCCAACAGCTGGTCCAAGCTCAGTTTCACAACCTATTTGTGAATTGTGTCAGTCAAAAGGTTTTCTGCAATCCAAGGCCAAATCAGATGATCTTGTACTCCTCCTCTGTTGGGCCTCTGCTTAAAAAGCCTCTCATTAACATGCCATTCATAGTGCTCTGGCTAATTCTACCAGCTATAAAGAAAAAAACCTCAATCATCTCCCTTCCTCACTTTGGTAAGCAGGAGATACTTCTCTGAAAATGCTTTATCCTATTGAATTTCTACTACACAAAGATATGTATTCACTTGCAAAGTACTAGGACATATCTGTTTCTTTCTATGGCAGATACTCATGAACAATTCTTACCTTTATGCTAATATGACAATAATTTTTTTTTTATTTTATCTCACCAGATTTCCTTTGTTCTATTTAAATACTATTCAGCAGACTTGTGAATTATGTATTACCATGATATAATTACCTGGGTTTCCTAAAATGGACTGTTTGCATCAAAATTAGTGTCTCTCAAGTAGCACTTTTGGGATGTCCTTGACACTTCAACAAGGAACTGAAAACGTTAAAAATTACTTTTAGGATCCTGAAAATCAATTTATGCATTTCACTCTCTAAATCTTCAGTAGAGAGAATTTTTATTCATTCTGTTTCCAAAGAATACAGGGAAAAAACCTTCAGACATAGCTCAGGGACATGATGAGAGAATGTAAAAGTACTGTAAACTGTATAAATATGTTCCTTGAAATTTAGCATTTATGAGACACATATGTTGCTTTAACACAGTAGTTACATACACATATAGAAAGGACCCTAGTTTATTGCCCTTTCAAGTATAGATAGTTGCTCTGAGACTACGTAACCAAAAATAAATTTCTGGCAGGGTGCCACATAAAAGTCAGTTTTTACAAATGTTTGTTGCTGTCCTGTTAACCTTCCTATCTGCAGCCCCAAGACTGAACGAGATGTGCATAAGTGGATGCACAAATAAAAATATTAGTAAGAGATGTTTTTGTAACTTTCTCTCATGGGGACCAAGTCACAGTGTTTTGCAGATTCTCACTCAGCTATGAAGAGTGATGAAAACCCGGGGATTAACACAGAATATATTTGTCTTCAGAGGATACAAGCACTTTTTATGCATTGAGAGATTTTGACCTTTCAGATAAGTTGCCGTCAGCACAGTAAGGAAATTCAATTTAGTTTCACACTGTGATTCTGTTTCTGAAAGCTGTCGTGCTTAGAAAAACTCTGTAACCTGTCTGCATCTAGAGACAACAGAATGTAAAGGGACTGTTTAGTCTGCATGACCATGAGCTTTGGCTTTATATTTTATGTATAATTTAAATCCTGCAAATTGTTTTGTGTTGCCTTTATTTTTAGTTTTCACTTGGAAGTTTAAACTCTTGCTGCAGGGTTTTAAAACATCTGTTGTTTTTTGTCACAAGAAATGATGGGTATTTGATGCTTGGTATCAGAGAATTATTGGATAAAAGGATATACTAAAATTAACTGGTCTACAGATTAGAGCTAAGTTTGAAATTCAAATACCTCCCTATAATTCACAGAAGCCTTTAAAGGAAAGGAGTGCAACATTTGAGACACTGGAAAAGTGCTATTCAATTCTGGCAAGGTTTTGACTCAAAGCAAAATATTTTTCAAATTCCTTGTTTTTCAAAAATATGTTTTGGAAATTGTATATGGACATAGAATGTGATTTGGAAAGAAATGTGAAAAGGAATGTTGTTGTCAGGTCTGACAGAGAGCACAGTGACAACAGCTCTTATGGGCAGCATTGATTCCATAACATAACTGTACTTGTTGGACCCATGAGAAAACCGATAAGGGTAAAACCAGTTCCAACCATGCAGAAGGAAGCATCAGTACATAATTTCCCAGGACTGAGTATGCACTTGGCCTACCACTGCAGAGGAAAATGACAGCTTTTAGAAAGAAACAAAAGAGTAGGCAACTTTTGTATGGATTGCCTGTCACATTCTCTGTTTCACAGCACAGATAGGGGGAGAATTGCATAATCAATGTATTCCCCCTCTCACCTTAACTATTGCTCCGTGAGTGCTGCTCTGCCATGGCTTTGTTTGACTGAGATTACAGGAATTTTGCTGGACTTATCCAATCCAAACTCTTCACAGTTTTTCTAGCTTGAACTTCTAGTGCAGTAGACATTTTGTGTTCTGCAATGAGGGAATGGACAACAGTTGAAGGAACTTATGTAAACAGTAATATCTGCACACATTTCTAGCATTTTCTCTGCATGTCTTTGTGATCTTAGAACAATATTTAAATACAGAGTAATAAAAAATGTAGAATGTGCTAGTGAATTTGAAAAAGTAATTCCCATTAAATTGTCTGCGGAAAGTTGCTGTGGATGATGAATTGTGTCAGGTGTAGCAAGAAAGATTTTCATTAAGTAAATGAAGATGTCCCAGAGAAACTCCAGGTGAATTCAGGAAAGAAGAGAATACAACTAGTCTTAAAATGTCTTAACCCTTTTAAATCCAAAGTAGTGAAGCCAGATGTTGGTGAAATATGTGTTAATTTATGCAAAAAAAAAAAAAGGCAAATTTACATTTCATTCTGGAAAACATGGTGCATCTCTCCATCCTCAAAAGGTGAGAAGAAAATAATTCTATCTCATATTTCAGTAGAAAGTGTCTAACACTTTTCATTGGAATTAAACTCAAATGTACTACTTTATAGGAGGAAATAACAGTTCTTTTAGTGTAATGTAAGACTAGTGATGGTCAAAAACATTAGGATGCAGCATTTGCCTCAGTTATTATTTCTTGCCTTTTCTAGTCTTTTTTAGACAAATCTCTATGGTCTCTGGAGTCTAAATGAATTTATTTTCCTAGTTCATCTCTTATACGGAAAATCCTTTGAGATCCCTAGGTACTATAGGAGATGAGCTCATTCTGAACTGGTTATTTAATAATACAAGCCCCTAACCTTAGTCTGAAGGGATGAGATCTACTTACCCAGCAATTCTGAAGTAGATGAAAGTCAAACAGAAGCACTAGTATTAATGGTGGTACTAATAATGTGTAATGCTAAAAGCTACACATATTTACTGTCAAAATTTCAGAATCACAGAATATGCTGAGTTGGAAGGGACCCACAAGGATCATCAAGTCCTACCCTTAGCCCTGCACAGGACCATCCCTAGGAGTCACACCATGTGCCTGAGAGTATCATCCAGATGCTTCTTGAACTCTGCCAGGTCTGGTGCTGTGACCACTCCCTGGGGAGCCTGTTCCAGTGCCCAACCAACCTCTTGGTGAAGAACCTTTTTCTAATATCCAGCCTAAACCTTCCCTGACAGAACATTAGACCATTCCCTTAAGTTCTATCACAGGTCACCACAGAGAAGAGATCAGTGCCTGCCCCTCCTCTTCCCTTCATGAGGAAGTTGTAGATTGTGATGAGGTCTCCCCTCTTCACCGGACTACAGATACATTTGTCATATGAACTACTAAGTGCAATAGATGTTAATAATGAATTGCACAGGAGGATTTAGTTACGTACTTTACATTACATTATTGGCAATACTGGGCTCCAGCCAGGTGCCTTGGGAGAAATCAGAACCAAGTTAATCCATGATTTGGATAATCAATTGATCTATAATGGAGAACTAATGGCATTACATGCTGTAAGCATGCATGACCTTAATATTTGAGGACTTGACCTTTAAACGAATGATGGTGATTGTCTGCTTCTAGCTATCTGCCTCTAATACTTAGGCACTAGTAAAATTTAAAGTTGCTGCTCAGATGCTCCTTACATATATAAATGTATATGAAATACATATTAATGTGCCTTATTCAGACAAGTGGTCTGGAAAGAAAAAAAATGGTCTTTTGCTGGTAACTCATTTTGTTTGTTTATTTACCCCCTCACTCAGAGAAGTGATACTAACCATCTGCCTCTTATACACTCAAGGAACCTAATGTATGTTTTGCAAGGAACCTGACTGCCTAAACCCAAGGACACAGTTAGTGATGCCAAAGTGTGCCAATGCCCTGATTTGAAACATTCTCTCTCTTCTTTGGCATCTCTGGCCACATGTGAGTTTTCCAGCCTGATGATGTGATGAGATGCAATTCCCATTCACTGTAAACTCAAGCTTTCTGAAAGGACAGTGAAATTGCATTCTAGTGGTGCTTACAAAATTGTACCCTGAGGAGAACACATCAATGGAAAGCACAGTGACAGGATATCCAAAAGAGAGTCTTATCAAGGCATGATTTTGTTCAGAGGGTTACAGTTTTATCAAGCTCTTATCTGGATCAGAGTGTGTACCAGTTCTCAAACACAGCTCCAGAAAGCAAGAGTTTACATATTGCTTGTGGGGTTTTTTTCCAAATCAGAGGTGCTAAGAATTGAACTATTTAAGAAAACTGTATACTTTTTCTTATTTACAAAGACTATCAGCAAATCAAAGCTCTTGCAAAGATAAAATTCTTATGAGGTTCGCACCTAACTTTGAGCTCCAAGTATTCTAGCAGGTTGGATTCTTCAGTCTAGAAAGAAATAATAAACTTTATATCAGACATCATTACCAGGAAAAAAACCTCAAAAAATAAACCTCATTATTATGAAAGCATCTGTGTCATCTTATTTTATTTTTCAACATCTTGAAATGGCAGAGTTGCTTTTTTCTTAAGGAAGAGAAACTGAAGAGCTTCTTCTTACTGGAATATATGTTCTTATTTTCTATCTGATTTTTCCAGACTCAGTAGAAATGGCTTTGGTGTACTTTTTGTAGTCAGAATGAGTCCAGGTGAGAAAGATTTGTTGCCTGTTATCGGATAGCTATATTATTTCATATTATTTTTCCAGGAACCATTCTTCCAAGACATTGGTTTTTGTCTTCTGATAAATTATTTTAAATTTTCTTTATATGTTTTTTTTTTTCCTCTCTACAGTAGATTGTCCTAGAAGCCAATTCCTTCAGTTATCTCTAACCTAAAAATTTCAGCTTTAATTTATTTTCAACTTGATTATTTCTTTTATATCGATTTTAGTATTTCTTTTTCAATAAAAAATTTTCCTTTCATGTTAAGGGCAATTACTACAGCTTCAAATGGTCCATTATATTCCTTTGTACTGACAATGTATATGAAACCCTTAAAACTGTTGTTCTGACCCCTAAGTGGAAAAGGGGACAGGAGGCATAAAGCAATCCTCTTTCCTCCTGCATTTTATTCAAGAAGAACAACAAGGCAAGAGATTTTAAATAATGTCTGCATTTGGTAAAAAAACAAGTCTCTAATGAGACAACATGTCAACATATAAATGAGATAACATATAAATGAGACAACATCAACATATAAATTCAGTAAGTTCAAAAATTTGAAACTGTCAGTCTTCCTTTACAAAGAATATCATTAGCACAATCTAAATTAAAATATTGTAAGAAAAGATGCATTTTTGTTCTAGGGGCAATAACCTGAGGAGGATGATTGGAGTGCCACATCCTTCAGCAGTCTGCAGTTCCATCCCAATCCCTGGGGTAAGATGTCAAACCTGCTTCTCCTTGGAATAAAAAAAATGAATTCCCCGGAGATGACAGCTTTCTTGGTTTTGAACTTTTGCTGTGAAAGAGAGTGATGGCCATTGTGTTGATAATGTGGAAAGTCAGCTTTTTACTTCATTGATTCCAGCAGGTGAAATGCCTTATTTTTACTCCTGTGAGAGATGGGAAGGTCTGGAACTTCATTTTGTTAACAATTGCAAAGCTTTGTTTTACACAAATACTACACCCTGTATGGCTTGTGAAAACACAGAGATGAGGAAGAGCCTCTTCATGAGCACATATGCACATATGGGTGAGACATTCTTTCCTATGTAGCCTGAGCATCCAGTAATATTGCCAAGCAAAGGTTTTTGCTAATTAAGATGGAAATATGACAGAAAAAGAAACAGCAAGTAAAGAAACACCTATATGATAAATCACACAACAAAATCTTGTCTCTTTCTCTTAATACATTTCGAAAAGTCACTGCAGAAAATGAATCTTGATCAGTCTCTTTTGAGTACTTTGTTCTGCATATAACTGTGATGGAAAATTTCTGGGTAAGATTTGCTTTCCAAGGGGCTTACTAAGATCACAAAGACATGTCAAGCTCAAGTGGGCATCTTCTGCACAGAACATGGTCAGCATCAGCAACACCTTCACAAGCTCAGCACAAACATGCTACAGACTGGCCTGAGCAACTGAAGGAACAACACCTTTTTTTTCTCTACCCTTTTCTCCCTAAAGTCCTACTCAGATTTTTGATGGAGATCTGTTGCCCCATCTGGAACATGCTTGCAAGCCCAGTTGAGCTCTAAGTCTTTATTACATTTTTTACACTATTAGTGATTGTGTTTAATGCATGCTTTCAGTGGGAATAAAATATACTTAACTACAGTTCAAATAGAAATTAAGCAACTAATTTAGTCAGAGACTTGGTTTTTATGTTGCATTAATACTTGGCTTTAGAAGATTTAGCTTGATTTGCTAATAAAACTTTAAAAACAAGACTCTGTTTTTTCACTGTGAATTTGATTCAGCTAATCTGAACCTAATTCTGGTTTCACAGTAAAGATAGACACTTAGAAAAAATTCCAGCAAGTACATTGAAGAAATCTATGCATAGTAAAGGCTCCTATTCAATTGTAAAGAAGGGCAGTTTCCCCTTATGGAAATAGTTTATTTGTGTATTACACCAGATAAACATAGCTTTCAGAAGCAGTAGCAGCTCCCAGCTTTTGCTATTACAGGCAACTAATCAATTTTATTTATAGATATACTGTGATTTATTCTTGTTTGTATTAAACATTTTTTAGACCAAGTTTTTTTCTTTCCATTTTAAATTTATCCAGGAAAGCCACATTAAAAGTGTTTAAAATCAATTTATGCTATTATTAATTTCTAAATTTAAATACCTCTCTTCTCATATCTCGAGGAATCCCCTTAATTTCTGAGACTATAGACCTTGCATATGCTTACTGATAAATTAACGCTACATTGAGAAGCAAAGATTTTGATCAGACAATACAGAAAATATTACCTCAGCTTTGTTATTTAAGCTTGCTGTTTCTATGAATTTGTAAATTATCAGAATTTTTAAAAATGAAAAATAATCTACTGTAAACCACTAATAATGGAAACACTGTGCTCTGATTGTATATATATAGCCCAAAAGAAAAAATAGTAAGGTGTACTAGTCTATGAATCCTGTATTTTGCACCATGATAACTATTTAATTATATAATGTAATAAAATGTAAGCTGATAAGTGTTTGGGGTTTTTTTTCAATTTTTCCATAACAAGAAATGAGGTTAATACATTACTAGGCTAAGCACATGTCACTATAAAGCAGAAGAAAAAGAAACTGATAATTTTATTTTCGTTCAATAGTTTATTTTTTTACAATCCACTTATTCATAAGATTATGTTGGTACAGAAAGCAACATTTTATTCTTCATGTGAGAAACAAATGCATTTTCATTAACACTGAATATGAATTTCTAATGGGAAATGCATTTTTCTGCTCTCACTATCACATATTTATATAAAGAATTAATTTAACCAGAAAGAAAATATTTTTTTTGGAAAAAAAATTAAGTAAAGCAAAGAAAATCTAATTAACTAAATTACTGCATCAACTAAATGAATAATTTTCCTTGGCTTCCTGGCTCTTGAGAGTCTTACTACAATGTCCTATTAATGTTCTCAGTTATTAATTGTATTAGTAGAAAAACAATGAATCTTTCAAGGAGGTTTATTACCCTATACATTTTTTTTTATAGCCAGCTATAAACTATCCTGGTTTTATATTTAATAATTAAAAAAAATCACAATTATCCTAGCTGTAGTGAATTCTTTTCACCCTCCTCTCTTTGGCAGAATAGAATATTGCAATGATAATGTAATTTTAGCTGTAATGCAAAATGGAAAATAACATAGTGAATAGATGCACTATTATATTTTAGGGCAGAAAACTCACTCTGACCTTGGGCAAAGCAAATTTGACAGTCTAGGTGATGAAGTTTGAGTAGCAAAGCTGTGTTTTTATCACTCTGAGCTGTAAGTATGGTTATACAATAATTCCAGCTTGGAAACTCTGCTTCAGATTTACATGATGTTCACTATTGGAATGAGTACAGAGAAGGGCCACAAAGATGACCAAAGGGCTGGAGTCCCTCTCCTATGGAGACAGACTGAGAGAGATGGATTTGTTCAGCCTGCAGAAGAGGAGCCTCTGGAGAGACCTTAGAGCACCTTTTAGTATCTAGAAGGGGGCCTACAGGAAAGGTGAAGAGGGGCTTTTCACAAGATCACGTAGTGATAGAACAAAGGGGAATGAGTTTACAATGAAAGAGAAAAGGTTTAGATTAGACACTAGGAAGAAATTTTTCTCTGTGAGGGTGGTGAGGCACTGAAACAGGTTGCCCAGAGAAGTTGTGGATGTCCTGTCTCTGGAAGTGTTCAAGGCCAGGTTGGATGAAGCTTTGAGCATCCTGCACATGGCAGGTGGTTTGGAACTAGATGATCTTTAAGGTCCTTTCCAACCCAAACCATTCTATGACTCTATGAGGTGATGTAATTTAACCATATACAAAATCTATATGTAGGCTCTGTGGACAGTAGGACACTGTCTCTCAACAATAAGCATCTGGAACTGTGCAAATACAGTTTCAGATAACTCTGAATCTTCCTTTGAATTTAAGTGTTTTATCTTCTGAAATGATTACTTACTTACAATAGATCAGAAGCAGCTTCCACTGTCACCCAAATAGACATCTGCTCTTGTAGTAATAGATTGACATAGAGCTGGTCTGCAGGCCATCTCTGCACTTTATCCCCTCCAATTCTGTGTTCCTTTTGTCTGGCTAATCTTTTCGGTTTTGCTTTCAAGGTCCGTCTCTTGGAGTGAGACCTTTTGGGACATAGAGCAAAAGAAAACAACCACAGCATCAATATGGCACTCTGAAAGGTCAACAACTACTTTCTGAGCTTGTTCCTCATCTGACAGTAGAGAAGAATATTAATGTTCAGCCAAAGTAACCCCTTCTGCAGAAAATGAGGAAGAAGTAGACTCACAATCTGTTGATAGTTCCTCTGTTAAATCAACAAGAAGAATGACAATTCGACAGCCAACTGTGGAATGTCTGTTTGAATGGGCTCAAAAAAATTCTGCTTTTAATGGAACATGTGTTTTATATGCAATGAGACAGCTGGTCCAAGCAAACATATCTTGCAGAACCCATTTCTATGGCAGTGAGACAAGAAAAAAAAATCACTGTGAATGGGAGTTCATTTAAAAATTACTCATTAACTTCCAAGCTTCACTTCCTTCTAAAGGTTTGTTCCTCTTGCAAGATTTATTCTTGCAATTTATACTTGTGAACTACTGTAATTCACTTACTTAATATCAATGACAATAGGCAAATGGACCCTAATAGCACTTTTGTTCAAAAAAGACTACATTATACCTAAACAATCTCATTGACTTCATACTTCAATCTCAAAAGTAGCAGGTGCATTGAAGCAGATGTTTGGAAACACCTAATAAAAAATAAATATATCAGATAAATTTAATTCTCCTTCCTAGTTTGGCTAAATATATACATTGTGGACCACATACCCATTTACAATGTTGTACTTAATTCCTTTGGGGGAAATAAAGTGAAGTAATAATCTTGAAAAAGAGGAATTATTAAGAAATCAGATGTTCTGAGCTATTATTCCACAAAATAGGAAACAGAAGACAGTAAAAATTTTGCAGACACTCCTATTTCTAGAGCTGTATTCCTGCTCATGGTCTTAAAGAGTATGTTTGTTGACAAGCTGAAATATGTCTAAATTTAAATGGAATTGAATCAAACTCAAAGCAGTGGAGATTGCCACAAAGTGTTAAGAGGTATTACAAAAAAACAGTGATAAATTATGAATTTCAAATAAAGAAAGGTTGGCAAAAAAAAAAAGGTTGGCAAAGTGAAGTAGCATCTTTCATGTTTTCAAGGAGCAGTAAGATCTTCACCTGACATAGTTTCCTTTTTTAACTGTATACTCCAATAGGTAATACTTCTGGCTTTCTTCTGTAAGTCTGACTGGATACGACAGTTGTTTCTGGGTCACAGAGATCAGAAAGACCATGATTTACATTATAAGGTTGAACTGCAGAATCTAGTGATAGTACATAGTATTTTCCTTTCTTTCTTTAATACCTACTGCAAGTCATTCATAAATTCTTCTTACTTGATGTATGTGATGATTTTAATTTTTTTTTTAATTTGCCTTTCATTATTCTTCCTGAAAGAATTAAAAATTAGGTTCAAAGCAAAGTTTCACTGTTTTGAAGGAAAAGAACATTTATTAAAAATTTTATTTCCCATTAGAAAATAATTCTAGTGAGTGGTTGTCACCCCTCTTTCTCTCTCTCTCTCTCTGTCTGTCTTTGTCTCTAGTGGGACACTTACCTACAACTTATCTTAGAAGATTACACTGGCAGAAAAAAAGGATGGAAAACTGAGACACTACTTAGCTCTCCTAGGATATGTATGCATAACACAAGGCAGAGGCTGAGTCAAGCAAATGTTTTTTTTTTTTTCAATCTTAAAAAGTAATTGAAATGCATAGCTTAATGTCTGTATAAGCATGAGTCATCATAAAGGTTAGTCATTTCCTATTGGCTACTTATCCATGCACTGTTTTATAATTTGAAGTCCTCTGTCAGTGTGAAAAGCAGAGGTTCATCGACCCATTAGCTCAGCCTTTGATAGTCTTCAGCCCATGATGAATGATTGCCCATGTAACTGCTGCACTGTGTTCACTCTGAACTCCATTACTGTGTCTGGACATTTTTGTAATATACAGGAAGCAATACTGATTTCTTCATGTTTTAAAAATGGCCTGGAAAGATAACTAGAGAAAATTTTCCTACCATCATTGATACTGTCTCAAATCAGAAAGGATTCAGAAAAGTCTAATACACCTGTCTGTGGACTGGTAAGGGCAAAACTATGATAAAAGAATGTAGCATAACATTATTTATGCTACATTTAATGACTGCCCACTATAATATATATATAATACCTGTAATACTGTAGGGAGCACTGAGCTAAATACAGTAAATTAGCTAGGGGCACAACAGAGCAACATGCAGTTTTGCATTCTGGGTAGCAAAAACACTCATTTAAAATAGCCTTTTGGTCTGTTCAGTGTGTTAAAACATACTTGACAAAGAGATGAAATGCTTCTCTTTTTGATGACCATTTCAAATATGCAAGCTTTTGTCTGAGGGTGAAACTGCTGGGGCAAACTGAGCTGTGGCCACACTGATTCAGTTTCTCCTTGCCTCCTGAGTCTCCTTGAGGATGGAGTGTGGCACAGACACTGGCCTAAAGTAACTGTCAGGTGAAGTGTGAAAAAACTGTTCCTTCATGGTGTCAACAAGACAGAAGAAAAATACGGTACCAATAATTGGCAGCAGAAGATACTCCATGACACAGTGCAGTCTTCCAGCAGCTCTCTATTCAGTCCTACCTCCTTCTGCATTCTGACTTAACTTCTTCTTTTTGCCCTTACAACACCCTGACATTGTACTTTAGTATCTGTGTAAATCTTTCACTTGCTTATTGTATTAGACCTTGCTTTCCTATTTTCCCAGGCTTCACTCCAGCCTTCCAAATTTTTGTAGAGTGATGATTGATGAGTTGCCCTATACCTGAGGCCTGATTTTGATCTCCATGGCTGGTTTCTACTGAAGTTGTCTTCTCTGATTTGCCTTACCCACTACCATCTTGTCAAGGTGGATTTATTTCAAACAGCTCTCAGCCTCTAACTCCAATATATGAATGTGAGTGGAAGATGGCACAGATCTTTAGCTTTCTTCTAAGGAATCAGAATGAAATCACAATGTGCTTCCATCATTTCATATGTTTATTGAAAAATAGAAACTTGGTTAGCTATTGCATTAAGTAAACAACAAACTGCTGCATGTGGATATATATTGGCAGGTTCATAAGGACTTACATTATGAAAATTTTTTTCCCTTTCTTTCCTGTTAGTCCACTGACATCATCACTGACCTGACTATGAAGTTTCAAAAGGAGAACAGAAACTTATCCTGACTGAAACCAGTGGAAGATCTGATGATCACTTACAGAGGAGTAAGTTCTCAACTACTCTCATGTTCTTACAGAAGAGAGATTGAAGTAAGAAAAAAAGCAACTAAACAAAAAACCAAACCAAATCAAACTTCCTCAACACTGGCAGCTAAGGATGCTTCAGTTTTTCCATTTTACTTTATTCAGTTATTCACATGGGTCAAGAGTGGAGGAAGTCAACTGCGTCAGAAGAGAACTTTTCAGAAATCTCAGGAAAACTGGAGGGTCTCAAGAAATCTCATCAGTAGCAATTACAAAAAGCTTACAGTGTGACTAGAATGTGTTGTACCTTGACAAAAATAACAAAAACAGAATTAGCAAGATTTCAAAAGGCTTTAGTGGTTTTAATTTATGCAGCAGTCTCTGTAAACAGCTCTGATTAAAGTGTGACAGTTCAATGAATCCTGTGGGTACAATATGAGCAGAGTGTGAACAGTCTTCATTAGGAATGCAGTAAAAATTACAGATTTCATGCTACTCAGGAAATTAAGGTGCTTGTAGGAAAAGATTCTGGAAATAAAAACCGAAGCTCAATAAAGTCTGCTATCAAATACATATCAGACTAGGTAGAATGCTGAAATAAATAAAAAAAGCCAAACCTGACTGTTTTAAGTCATAAAATGGAGAAGTCACAGAAATTTTCATGTCTATAACTGCATATTGTTTTAAAACTCACTGTTAAAACTCAAGCTGCTGTTACTTAAGTACAATTAAACATATCTGAAAAAGCCTTTTTGAAATAGTTAGAGGATGAAATTGTATGCTTCTCCAAGGATCACTTATGTAGAAGACAATCAGACATTAGGGTGATTAGTGACAGTCTAGAACTCTTTTAGAGATTCATGATTTTAACAAAAATTGGTAAGAAAAAGATTTGTACAAATGTTGAAAATCTATCAGACTCTTGTTAACTGAAAAAAAAATGGTGTAGAATATAGTCTAAAACTATTTATATATTGATTGCTAGGAATTATTTCCATATGCATGGGACATCTGAAAATCAGTCTTGACAGATTGTGTTAATTAAGATAAATTGATGGCTTATACCAAAAAAAAGTACCTTGGGAATACACTGAGTTAATTTCATCAAGATGAAAATGTATTGTTTCATGGAATAACCTTTATTCTGACTCACAACCTGAGTGATGGAAATGCTCTCCTTGGCTTTCAGTTAGGAAAATAATATAAACTAACATGGATTTCTATTCTGCCACAAAAGGACACTAAGTAATCTTAAATCTCAGTGCAATATAATGAAACCTGTATGCCTAAACTATATCTGAACTTCAAATCAGAGCGTTTGGTTTAGAATACTTAGATATTAATCATCCTGAAAACTTGTCAGCCTGAACTGATATTCAGTGTTGCAGTGGTGGCGTTCATAAAGATTTCTGCTTTCTTTCAACAACTGTTCTGGAGACTGACTTGCTTTAGAACCAGAACAGATTTTGAGACAAAAAAGACACCACACCCCATATCTCCTTGTCTGCTGGTATCCTCAGCTGAAAGTAGCCATGACACTGTTTCAGCAAACCTTACTAAAACAGCTAGAGAGAAGATTTCAGTATTTATTGGCCAACAATCTCACCTTCTTAATGTGCTTGTAAAAGAAAAAAATTGACTGTAATATCATAGCATTTGAAAGTAAATGAAATAAATCATGAATTGTGGTTTTGGATGCTCATCTGAATGTACTAGAGCTTTAGATTGAAAGGCATTTTATTTATTAGATTGAACTTGTGTTATGATTAATTTTCTGCTTATGTTTTTAGTTCAAATACTCTCAACTGAGAAAAAAAAAAACCAGATATATTTAGAAGAAAAACTGTAAGACAATAAAATGCATCCAGAAGACTTTATGCACCCATCTCACTTTAACTCAGATGGCAGTATTAAAGACTAATTTATTTATTCAGATAAATGCTTACATTTCTTGAGAAAGTAAACTGCTGTTTATTGGCTTTGTGAAGGGAATTTCAACAGCACACTGTATACTCAGAGAGTCTGAAACCAAAGGAAAAAGTTGTAATGCCAGATTTGTAACACAAAGAAATTGTAGAGAAATATGTAGTTTTCTTACTTTTATCAGTTTCCTTTAATTTAAAAGGGATAGTACTGGTTTAGGTATAAAATCTAGAAAGCATTAAATTTTGTTTAATTACACTTGGCAGTACTTTCTGAATTGTGGTGCTAAGCTTCAGTGATGTTGTGCTTTTTGTGTCACCTGGAGTACTGCAGGAGGGTAAAGTATTATTTTCAGCTCACTATTTTGGATACTGCTAAATTCAGCTGAGATGTACTGATGCCATAGAGGCCACATGAATCAAAACAAAGACTTAATAGCTTAGAAACTGTTGTGAGGGTTTTCATCTGGAAACTACTACAAATCTGAAGTAGTTGGTTGACAGATTTTGAAATATACTGAAGTGTTAACTTCAAAGGGGCCAAAATATACTTCATCTATTTCTCAAAGACTTAGTGTAGGGTTTTTGCTCATGACATACAAAACAACATAGTGATCTGTTGGCAGGTGCTTGTGGGCTGCTGTCAAGTCCCTACCAAGTTGTCTCTGCCCCACACTGAACCAGCCCCCATTCCTCAGTCTGTCTTTGCAGTTTGTGTCCCAAGAAATCCTTATTTTATTTTGTTCAGGGACAGTTGAAGAAGAAATTAAGTTCCTTTAGAATAAGGTTCCAGTTAAAGGTTTTAGTTAATATAACACATTGGACTGTATCATAAGAAATAGGGGTTGTACACCTAGAAGAAAATTCAGCACTACTGTGCATTGCAATAGTTTTAATTTAGTTGTTTTAAGCAGGCATACCAACAGCTCATAAGTATATAATACAGATCGTGTCTATGCTTCCAAGGCCAGTGAGGTGTCCATATGGAGAGCCCAGGCCACAAAACACTGTGGGAAATCAGTGTTTGCTAGAAGGTCTCTGAATGCCTACTGCTTTAGCAAAACCTGTAAGGCTGAAACAGATGAAAATTTTTCAATAAGATACTATGAGTAAAATATCTAAGTAATATCTCTAAGAAGATCATGGTGTTAAAGGTGAGCCTAAATTCCATAGTTAACACATCTGTTTGCTAGGGGTGCAGGGGATGGAGGGGTGTGGGGAATACTTGGCAAACAACCAAATGCCCACCCAGCTGCTGACTTCCTTCCTTATCAGTACAAGGGGAGAAAACAGGATGAGAAAGCTCATGAGTCTAGATGAACATATGGAGAAAATTAATTTGTTGCCCATTGAAATAGATTTGAGTAGTGAGAAACAAGGAGAAACATTAAAGCAGCAGGTTTCTGCCCCCTTTCCCCAGTTCAACTTCACTCCTCCACTCCCCACTCCTACTCCAAGCCCTGGAGGAGTGGATGAGACACTTTACATTTGATACATAGAGGGTTCTCTCTACTGTTCCTTCCTTCTCACACTTTCCCCTTGCTCCAGTATGGGTTTTCCAAGGGGCGCAGTTCCTCCAGGAATATCCAGCTGCTCCAGCGTGAGGTTCTCCATGTGGCAGCCTCTGGCTTCTCCTCTGTGTCCCCTGCTGTCAGCAACTGTGCATAGACATTCAACACAATGATACAAAGATCAAATGATCCATTCATTCTCACCTGGCATGGGCCAATTTGTCCCTTGTACAAGAAATTTGGAGGAAATGCATGGAAGTTTTAAAAAATCAGAAAAAGTTCCTCAGGCCTATCTCACTATCACTATTGGATCATCAACCTATTAAAATAAAGTATCTCACATTAAATAACAAGTTAAAGCCAATATCATATCATGTCCTGAAATTTGATATTACACATTCTCTGTTTTGCACAGGTAAAAAGAGACATTTACTATGGAAGGTGCACAGAAAATGTTAGTAGCAGATCTCATTAAGTAAAAAGGAGGCAAACAGGAACCCTGATCTGAATGAAAATGTATCCTCTGACAGCTAAGGTCCAATGGAATATAGTAATAGCACATAGAGAGACATGAATAATTATGTTTTATCTGAATGTTTTTCTTTATATCTCCACTTGTTTATTAATTCCCAGAGGTCTATTGTTACAGCATAGCCACAATAATGTGCTTCCCTCACAGAAGAAATGGAATATTGTTTTTCTAGCTCTCTTTGGAACAGAAATCTTTGATTGTTTATTGGCTTTGATTTTTAATGTGTGTGCACTTAAAGGCAAAGTGGAATATAATAGTTTTTAATCTGTCATTATGTTGAATAGAAAAATGCTCATTTAAAGTTCCGAGATAATTCAAAAAAGAGTATGTTAACATCTAGGGAGAGTTTGTTCATGTTGCATTTTCAGGGACAGAGACTGCATGTTTTCCTGTCATAAGGGCATAAACAGTTCTCTGTTGGACCGCAACAAGTCCAAAGAGATACCACTGACTAACAGAGTTACTCTGAATTAAAAGTAGTGTGACTTAAAGTAGAAGCTGATTCTTTGGATTTGGATTAGAAGGAAATAATATTATTGTATCCTTTCTAATTTTAGGAGTTCACAGATATTTATTTAATATTGTTGCTTATAGAAAATGTGCAGCATAATTAACAAGCAACTGGAAAATGAGAGAACTTGAGTATAAGTTTGTTAATCAGCACTGCCATTGTTTCAGCAGCAAAATCTCATCTGCTCCCTTTTACACCACTTAACATTGTAACTCCACTAAAAGCAGCGCTTCTGCAATAAGGAGTGTCAGCAGGAAATGAATGAATCAGTGATTCTACAGGATCAGAAGCCATAACTGACAAAAACACAATTATAGCTGGCTGCAGGCAGGGCTCTCTGCAGGTTTTGGGAAACTGCAGGTTCAGTGCAGCTCTGGGCACTACCAGAGTCACTGCCATACGTGACCTGGAGTATCCACTGTGCCCTGGATATTAAGACTCCAGAACTGAAGTGGTAGATTCAACTAACCCCGCAGTTAACCTTTCAACTGTAGGACTTCAAAATGCAATGAGCTTTAAGTATTTAAGTATTGTAAAGCTGACTTTTTGATGTACTTTCCTTTTTTTTCTTTTTTTTTTTTCTTTTTTTCTCTCATGTCTTTTCAGCCTTGATTCCGATATTAACCGACCTGTTACAAAGGAATGCAAGTCTACTTTCTGTAATGCATATTTTTCTATGTTAAGTGCAGTAATAAGCAGTTGTTTCCATAGTGCCTGTATTTAATTCTTAGCTGTTCATTTTAAAATAAAAAAAACCTAAAGAGTTTGAATTAAATTCACACAACTGTGTAATTCTGGAAAACATCTTTTTCATCAGTACAGTGTAGCTAAGATGCAGATTAAATTTCTTTCCACAATACAGGAATATTTTCTACAGTATGGTGAAGTTAGAGGTGTCTTTTTCTAAACATTATATTTTTTTACACAGTGGGTATATTTGTAATATATGTTATCATTGATTCATCACATGTACAGTCATTTTTTTATTTTAGTTGAGCAACCTGGTCTAGTGAAAGGTGTCCCTGCCCATAGCAGCAGTGTTGGAACTAGATGATTTTTAAGGTCCCTTTCAACCCAAACCATTCTATGACTCCTTGATTCTATGGTTCCATTTAAGTCTGGAAAAATATCAACAAAAATAATTCTGTCATCATCAGTGAGTACAGAACAGGTACATAGTTCAGCTGATGACTCTGGTATTTATGTAACTAAGATCTATAAAATAAGTTACAGGATTTTGAGCTGTTTGTGTCTTTGCATGGTACCTTTATTTACAAAATTATTAAAACTTTTCAGCAGCAAGTTAACAGTACAGCACATTAATTTCCTCTAAGGTTACTACACTGGATTATTATACATACACAAATAAAAAGAGTGTTTTAGAAACTGATTTTCTCCTGGCAACATAGAAGTTCAGATGATTTTCAAAGCGATTGTTACATTAAATAAAAGGTTTTTGACCTATTGGATCTTGGCATATGGCATTGAAATGACACATGGAGAAAGAATGAACCAACTAACACTTAAGCAGAAAGAAGAGGAAATTCAATAAAGATGATCTGATGCCCCAGTCTTAGGGGCATGAAAAGTTAGTGCTAAGTTTTCTAAAGTATCTAAATCATATCAAAGAAAAGGAAGTTCATCTGAGGTGTAGAAATAATTATCTGATGCTAGGGACTGAAGCACAACTACAGTTCATGAGCAGACTGGCATCTCTTGCACTGAGGATCTTTAAGAAGAAGCTTAAAAAATTTTTCTCAGTAATTGTATACTTGGTTAATCTTGCCTTGGGCAGGATGATAGATTTGGCTGGTCTTGCAGTGATTTGAGTGTAAGAAACTCTTATTTTTGGTTTTTTGTTGTCATTTTTGTTGTTTGGTGTTTTTTTGGTTTTTTTTTTTTTTTTGTTTTCTTTTTTTTTTTGTTTTGGTTTTTTTTGGTTTTTTTTTGGTTTTTTTTGTTTTTTTTTTGGGAGGGACAGGTGTTTTGTGTGGTTTTTTTTTGTTTTGTTTTGGTTTTGGTTTTTATTTTTTTTCTTCATTTTGGGATCTCTTTGTTCATGATCTTTGAGCTCTGTAACAATGCCTTAAATACAAGTTCTTACAGGCTTCTTCTTGTAAATTCTGTAGACAACAGATTGCTCTTAGAATCCTGAATCAAAACTGTATAAGTCAATATTGTTTTTCCAGCTGGGAGTTCAGCTCAGAAATTGCACTAAAGAGTATGTGAGAATGAAAGGGAGTAATCAGTACTGCGATTCTGTAGACCAGTTGGCTTGTCACACAGATTATTACATGCAAAAGACATCTGTTTTATATCCACATTAATTTGATTTGATACCCCAGAGTAAAGAAGCTTGAGCACACAAATGGATTAACAAATACATTCTTTCACTTTAGTCCTTCAATATAATGACTAAAATGTCTGATAAGAACCATTGATTGACTGCCAGCTATGATAAAATACTGCAAATGCAGTTGTGTAGGGAGGTAATGCTAAAACTGCTTTGTGACGGTTCTGATTTATTGAATCCAGCAACAAAGCCTCATGAGGAGCACGCAAAATACAAATGCCAGTTAGGATGACTGAATTTCAAGTCAAAGACAAGAAATACAAAAATAAACCCAGATCTCATTCCTGGCTGTGAGGCTGTGGAATTGTTTTGGTTTTTTGTTCTTTGACAAAAGCTGCAAAGCTGCGTGTCTTCTTCTGGGTGTTTTAATATATTTTTTTGGTTGGCATTTTTCATTCTGGTTGACAAAACCAGAGCAACAACATTTACAACTCTGAAAGGAGAATGTGTGGAAGCGTGTTTTCCTGGAGTACCTCCTTCCTGTATGTTCTTTACCTTGCTAGTCAGGTCTCTTGGACAGAAGAGAATTCTCCAACATCTACACCTCCTCTAAACAAAACAGGTTTATTGTGGAAAAGTAAAACAAAAAAGCAGGTGCTAGGATTTGGTTTTTTTTTTCTGAAAAACAGTAGTCATAAAAGTAAACAATTACATTAAAATTATGTTCAGAAGAGTAGGAGACATCAGGGATTTCAATATTGTCCTGGAATGAAGGGGTAATTGTGGAGAAATAATGCAAAACATAGCATTGTGTACTGGCATATATCATGGTGAGAAAATGCTATAGAAATATACAAAGGCTTCCATAAGCACTATGAGTTTATTTAATTGGCTATCACTGTATTTTCCAAAGTTTTGTTGTTGGTTTGTTTCTTTGTTTTGTTCCAAAAGCTTTGTACTTGGAGAAGACATTTTCAGTTTGCAACATATATATGGAACATCAGTGTTGTCCTGCATCACTAGAAGATGCTAACTGGTAAATAATTGTCTTGTTACTTATGAATTTTTAAATTATTTTTTTTGTTAAGATAGTGAGAACTGTAATGGGCAATTTGTCCCTTCACAACAGAGCTGGCTGAAACACACAGAGAATATTCAAATGAACCTGAACCATCCTAATGTTGATATCTGACCAGTTTCTGTATCTGTCAGTAGCCAAAACAAAACAGATTCTAGGTCATGCTTTACAAGGATCCAGTGTGCATTACTGATGTCACTGGATGACAGAGGTGTTAGTGATTCTTAATGTCTCACTACTTGGCACTTGTGGCATAGTTTGTAGCTGATGTTAAGAACATGATAAAGTTTAGTGAGAAGGGCTGGAAGCATCTGCTTTGCCTTAACAAGCTACAGAAAAGAACCTCTAACCATCTCTGGCCTTTTCTCTTTTAGCTTGTCGTGTGAATGCAAAATGTGTGTGTATGTAGCAGGTGATGCCAGAAAAGCTGGTAAAAGAACTCTCTAAGATTGTTTTAGAGTATTAGAAAGTAAGCATTCCCCATGACAAGTTGGATGCACAGGAAATGTACTCCAAATTATGCATATCGAATCACAAAGGCTCCATAGCTTTATTCAGTTATGCAAGTACAAATTCAGGCATTGCCTCATCTTGTCCCGCCTACTTCCAAAACTTCCACCCACCGTTCCACACTCCACACACCTCTCAAATTTGAGTTGGAGATCCCACTGGTGATTTAGAAGGACCTCTGGTGGTTGTCTCCGTTATGTTCCTCAGCTTGCCCTTTTCTTGACCCCTCGCTTTTGGCACAGCATCATGTTATGGAGTGGTCTCAAGGCCCACAACCAGCTTTGATTAGTTTGCTAGTTTTGTGCCCCTTTTATCAGTCTTGCTTCACAGATAGACAAACCTTCTATCTTGTTAAATTTTCTGCCTGTTGAGACCCTTAACAGAGAATGGTAAACTACATAGTTTAGGCTACACTGGTAAACTATGCAGTCACTAATAAGCTACATAGTTCTTTATGGCTACACATGTATGGAGGCTCAAAGGCATTTTCTCTTACACCTCATATGCATAAAAAGCCTTATGGTCTTTTTGCAGAAAAGCACCAGGTCCTGTCTTCCCATGTAATTTTTCAGATTTTCAACTGCTAAATGAGGCAAGAGTCGGGAAGCAATTACATGAGCATGAGGCTGAACTTCTACACATAGGATGTAGAAAAGGCAATATTTTATTTTCTGTCTCATTTCACTTGAAAGATTGAGGTAAATGCTAGCTGTCTTCTTTTCAATAATTGAAATATTGCACAGAATATAAATAGAAAAGGAATGAGTATTTCTGGTCTGAATCAAAATGCTTCCTTTTATATGCTTCACCTCTTTGTTTTTTTGCCTGTGTGAATCTTCTTTCTAATGCCTAATAATTCTATATAGGTAATTATAAAGTACTAAGTACATGGTCCTAGTATGTGATGAATTAGTGTATTGATTCATAGTCTGACTGGCAAATGTGTGCAAGAAACAAAAATGAAGAAAACTGTCATTATTTATGGCCAATATTTTCTATCAGTAGATTATTTTTATTTTCTCCACCACTAAAACTTAATGGCATTTCTTGAAAGCTCAAATCAATGTTTTCTAACATATATCACTATGATGGTAAATTGCAAATATTTTTATTTTTTTTCACATATTATATATGTGAATAGCATATCTGAAATTGCAAATAAATCTTAACTAAACCCCTCATATTATCTCTCACAAACTGGAACTACTGTGGGGAATTTGAATAGCAGGCCAGAGCTATCTCAGTGTAGCCTGGGGGTCTCATAGCATTCAGTGACTTTTTCTGAAGTTAGACAAAGCTTACTTCTAGTCTATAATCTTCTAGTTTTTAGAGTTTCTTTCCTTTCCTTCCTTTCCTTTCTTGCCTTCCTTGCCTTCCTTTCCTTCCTTCCTTCCTGCCTTCCTGCCTTCCTGCCTTCCTGCCTGCCCGCCTGCCCGTCTTGCCTGCCTCTTTAAGAAAAAAAAAAAAAAAAAGAAAAAAATGAAAATCTTAATACATTCTTGGTTTTATCCCTGTATATACTAGGAATATCTTTGCAATTTAAATTACTTCTCGAGTAATTTTTCATTCAACTCTAACCTTAGTCGAGTTTGCTTGTACTTTTCAAATCTAAGTCCAGCTTTTACCCTTGAAAGGCTATTACCCTGAAAAAGCTATTGATCACACATGACTCATACGCATAGTTCTCTTCCAAAAAGTCTTTGATAACAAAACTTAAAAAAGACTTTTATTAACCACTGTAAATAATGTGGTTTGGAATTTTCTTTACATTCTCCATCTACTACTTTCTTCATTGACTAGTTCCAGAATATACATTTTTTTACACTGGTAAGATTCCATTATATTAAATGTGGTGCTTTGATGAGGCTGTGGCTCCTCCTTAAGGTGTGAAGTAATGACGGTTCAACAACACAATTTGTTATTTTCATTTTCGGAAATCTCTTTTCCTGTGATATATATGTCAGACCAACATTGTCAACAGGGACACTAGCACACTAATTCAGTCGTTTAGTGTTGTTTATATCACACCTTCTAAAATAATGCTGAAAGTTCTTGTTTTCATGTAGGTGTCTGAACCTGACTGAATAAATTTACAAGGAATCTGATTATTCTGCAGCTACCAGTTTGTATCATAACTTACATTTTCTTAATTGTTGTAATTATGTATCATGTACTTCTTTCCGTGTTAAAAACTTGCTTCACTTTATCTCACCTCAAAAGTAAGTGTCACTTGTAGATGCTTTTCTTCCATTTTTATTGCTAGGGAAAGGTCACTGTTAAAATTTTGGCATGTAGGATAGAAGTTCATAATGTGGTATCTCTGCATCAGCTGCTCTGTTTTCTCTCTTTGTAAGGCACTCAGCACAACATAGTAAGCACTTCTATTCATCATTTGTTGTGTAGAGAAAAACTGTCCTCTTTCATCTGGTACGGACAGAAAAAAATGAAAAAAGAATGGTTTCTTGTGGAGCCTCAACAAGTGCCTTTCACCTTCACCTAGCCAAACTTCACCTAGAGAATCAAAATGCTGCTGGAAAACTGCTGTCAAACTGAAGGAAGTAATCAGAACCCTGAGAGCTCTTTGCCAGTGCTGTTGTTTCTCTTCTCACAGCTCACACTCTCTAGCACACTGCCTCTTAGTCTTTCCTGGATCTTACCTAAAGGCACGAGAAATCTCTCTACCTTTACTATTCCTTTAGCTGCAGTAATGTTGTTGTGACTTTTGAACTATGTCATATTTGAATTCTGCAATTGGAACATGAATGAAGGCTGAACTGCACCAGGCATCATCTTAAATGTTAAAGGCTACTTTTAATCATGATACTTTGTACAAAACTATGAAACTATTTTGTCAGCGGTGTAGAAATAAGCCCTTCAAAATTGTTGCAGAAACTAAAATAAACGTGATTTCACTGCATTTTGTCCAAATGCATCTTAACACTACTCTATGGAATCAGACACAGCGGTTTTTATCCTTGTTATACAACAGAACAAATGCCAAATTCTGCTCAGAGTATGACTGCAAGAGACTGACATTGAAAGCAGTCTGCTTCTATTATATTCACATAGATACAAAGCAGTGTAAGAGGTTGGAATGATTATTTGAGTAGTACATAAGGACAAAGAGACTTCTAAATACTTTAAAATAACCTTTGAGCAAAATAAAATCTTTTCCTTATAGATATTGTAAACTAAAATCTTTTCCCATAGAAACAGGTTTTTTTGTGGTTTAAGAATTCTGTTCATATGAAAGTGCTAATTGTTGTCCCTTACTTGCACTAATAAAGATATATGTAGAACTAACTCAAATTTAGGCTTTTCTTTAGATAGTTCAGAACACACTTTTCCTTACTTTTTCTGCCTGTAGCTCTGTCTGCCCTATATGGCATCCCAGTAGGTATGGACATCAGGAAGCTCTAGCAGCTTCTAACAAGGATGTCAGCTACACTTGACCCAGGGTACCTGAGGTCTTTGCTGCAGCACTGGCCTGATAAGGGAGGATCAGTCATCTATTCAGTTGGTGCTAGGCAGTGATAGTCATAGCCACAGGGGCCCAGATGGTGCCGTCCACAGCCTTTTTGGTGAGGGAAAAGGGTTTAGGAAGGAGGTCAATGATTGGTTGTGGGGCAAGTGTTGTCAATAGAGTTTCAATAGAGTTTTGGTTTTTTATGGCCAAAAAGGGAGCTGTTTGAGCATATATATATATAAATACCTGAAAAAAGGGTGCAAAAAGGGGGAACCAGATTTTTTTCTGTGGTGCCTGATGACAGGACAAGAGGCAATGGGCACAAGAAACACAGGAGATTCTCTCTGAACACCAGGAAACATTTTTTCACTATAAGGATGACTGAGTACTGTCACAGGTTTCCCAGAGAGGTTGTCGAGTCTCCATCCTTGCAGAGTTTGAAAAGCCATCTGAATATGGTCCTGAGCAACTAACTTTAGGTGGCTCTACTTGAGTTGGACTAGATGACCTCTGAAGGTCCCTTCCAACATCAGCAATTCTGTCAATATATATACGTAAAACAAGTAAATTTTGGTTTTTGCTCTGTGCTGTTTACTTCCCTCAAACTGATAAGTGTAAAACTTCAAGAAAAAATTACAAACATTATGTTAGGCAGTATCATTAGATTTTGAAAAGAATCTGGGGATGGTAAAATACACTTTAGAAACAAGTCTTTAGAAACAGTATTCTGTACATAATAAATAATTTTTTTCACTGATGGAACATCTGGAAAATATTTTAGACTGGTCTAACAAGATCAAACAAACAAGAACTTCTTTAATGGAACTCAGTGGAGTTCTGTACAAATGTTTTCTTGTCCAGAAAGTTTAAACAATGCAATTAAATGAGTACAATGATTTTTGGAGTAATACCTTCACATCACAGGTGTTTTTGAGTTGATGAGTGTTATGTATAGCCAGTTACAGTCAGTGTATTTTTTCTGTTGCTATGTTAAACATTCTTGTGGAACAGATGCTCAGTCATGTTTCTCTTTCAGAAAGTTTTCTTTCTAAATAGCTAAGCAGTGGGAGGTTGAGATTATGCAGAAACATCCCACTGATTTTGGAGAATAGAACTCTAGTCCAAGGCAGATTCCAAAGGATTTATAATGAGCCATCTGTGAAAAATGTTGTGGGCTTTTTTTTCTTTTGTCACATTAAGAAAGCTGAAGATAACAGTTTCCCCCCCATAAAAACAGGTTATCTCTTAGCTTTAGCCACTTTTTTCTTACTTTTCAATATACTACTAGTAAGTAACCTCAGAAGCTAAAACACAAATCAGAGTTTATACAGGTAGTGTGGCAAAATACGTATAGGCATTTTTGGTAATTATTATGAAGTTAGACAGTTATTTCACGTAAGTGGTGTATTTCAGTGAAAATTTCTGTCACGTCTCTATCATGCTTGATAATGTAACAGGAACGTACTTCAAAGTAGCTTAGTTCCAACATTTCAGATTTTCGTGTCTCCAGAGCTGATGACAATTGTCCTTGTGGAGCAACATTCAAAGCTATGCTTTCTGTATCCTGACTCACCTTCTAGGTGGCCAATTTATTTGCCTTTGTTTTGCCACTAAGAGAGTCCAGTTTTCCTTTAATTAATACATTGACCTGGAATGTGTATCTTTGCACAGCTGCAGTAAAGCTTAAATTCCCATTTGTGCTCTGGAATCTACGAAGAGACAAATAAAAATTGTCCTCCTCAGTCCTGCAGCAATCCATCAGTTATCATTTGAAACACCCATAGTGGTAAGGGCTGGTGGAAGTTGTATAACTTGATGATAGCTGCTCTGAACAGCTTTTGGAGAAAGGAGTCACAGTTTGGGCTCTTGTGGACAATTAGGAAAATACTTTTTTTTTTTTTTATTTTTTAAATTAACTAGCCTTTATTAGCATTACATCACAAATGGAAAAGTAAGTAGCGCTATTAAAAGAGAGTTACAGTGGTAAGTAGAACTTAATAATGATAGCATGTTATGGTGGGAAGACATCCTTCATATGGTATTAGTAAGCCAGATAAATATGTTCAGTATATAGATACTCCATCATTTATCTCCAAAAACATCTGAAAACACATCTGAAGGATGTCATGTCTCCAAATGAAAATAGATGGGGTATGAGGAATGACTATGCATTTTCACAAGTAGAATCAGCATACGTGTGCTGCCCTGTGGGAGGAAGCACATACCAAGTTAAGAGACAGACAACAGCATTAAAAATGTACAAAATATGTAACTTTTAAAGAAGACATCTCTAAAGAGACCCAGAAAAATTACTATGAGTTTTTGTTACAGTAGGGTATTCGGTGCTTCCCTCTCAACTACTGAAAAACCTTAATGAGGCCACATTCTGTCAGGGAGATGGTAGGTCCTAGTCAATCTATTTAAAGGTTCTCTCTTACAGCTTCTCCTGTCTCTATCTGTCCCAAAAAATGAGCCCACATGAGGAAAATAA
Source organism: Margarornis squamiger (assembly GCA_035222235.1). Lineage (NCBI taxonomy): Eukaryota > Metazoa > Chordata > Aves > Passeriformes > Furnariidae > Margarornis > Margarornis squamiger. The sequence goes on along the minus strand of JAWWTY010000106.1, from coordinate 52,239,814 downwards.
ATCCAAATCTCTTGCATGTTGTTATAAAATATTACCCATGAGTAGTTGGCTGATATGAAGCAGTTATCAAGAGTGTTTAATAAAATTCCTTGTTGGTGCATTTCTCTCAGCAATATGAGAAATTGCAAAGCATGTTTCTTGATTGAAGTCTATATAAACACAACATTTTACAGTATCACTCATGATAAAGCAGGCTATCGTGCCTTTGGGGTTGCCGACTGCTTCTTCAAGAAGGTGCTGCAAATGGGAAATATTGAATATGTTGGTGCTTTTTCTTTTTACAAGTAAAACTTTTACTTTGTTTCCATTTTCTAAAAAGAGATTTGAAGTAGTAAGACACAAGTAAGACATGTTAAGGTATTTGTGAACAGCAAATGCAAAATTATTGTTAGTTTAATGTAGTGGTATCACTATCTTCAGTAATGATCCAATATTTCAGTGTCTTTCTTTTACTAGAGAATCCAAGCTCCAGCAACTAGAGCCCACACTTTTGCAGAGATCCAATACTTTTACATCTCTGATTCCTAAACAAAATCATTACAATTTCAAGTCTGAAACCAAAACCTTCTTAAGTTTTAAAAATGAGTTAACTTATAAAAATACCCTCAAAACTAACAAACCAAAACCAAACACCCCTCCCTCTCTGTGCAATATCAACCAAAGTATTTATTTCTCTCCAAATCTGATGTGTTCAAGGGGAGGCACAGTTTTTCCTTCACTTTGTTTCAGAATGTGCCCTAACAGGAAATTCCAATTCATTTAGAAATCATATCATCCAGAACACTGTGTACTTAAGTTTCTAAAGGAAATAACTCTTTTCCAGTTCAGCAGAGTTTTATTAGTGTTTTGCTTTTAGCTTGAGTGAAGCAGCCTTCTTAATGAGAACAGCCAACTAATAGTCAAAGGGAAGTTATGTTGGATCTGACCTTTATCTTCCTGAGGAAAGTCAAGTAACTTTGATAAAGCTAGAGAAATTGGTCAGAATAGTCATGATGAAGATGGAGTTAGTTTTATTATTACTGATTAATTTATTGTGATTCTTTCTAAATCCTTGACCTTTCCATATGAACGTGGTTAGACAAAATGAATTAATTCTAACAGCAGAGGGGGTCTACCAACACTTGCTCTGTGAGCAAGAAAACACTTGAACCCAAAGCAATGATAGATAGAAAACCAGACTCTTTTGTTTTTTGGGTTTTTTTTGGGTTTTTTTACACCTATTAAGGATTCTTTTACTAATTTATTAATAAAGCATTCTGTAGCCTCACATCCTTGCTATGTCTATTTTATTTATACAGGTACTTCAACCATTTTTTACATGCTGCACAAGGAAGTCAGGCACACTGTTGGTGACAGAGCTGTATCTCCTGTGATCCTAAGCTGCAGTCTTACAGATTCCAGGGGGCATGTAACTTTTCCTTTCTGGGTTACCACGTTCAGACACTTTTTACCATTTGCAAAGAGATTTTGTAAGTTGGATATAAAGAGTTTAAGTGTATGAAGCAATTATTTATATGCCACTGGTGTGATAAACTGATATTTTGTCTGCCATGCAATCACTACCAGGTGCACCGGGATCACCTTCCTGTGCTCTTTGGAAGAGAGTAATCCTCAGTGGTGACAAGATCCTGTCTGAATCCATGATTTCCTCCCGGAGTCCATTCATTGCTAATTCTCACCATATTAACTATCTCACCTCTGCTGTTCTTAATCATGCATGGCTCTTGCCTAAATACTTTCCCAACTTTTTCTCAACTGAGGAGTATTTACAGAAATTGAAGACGGGTTTATGCAGCTGTGCTGTGACAACACTAGACCTTGGATCACATCATGCTGAAACTCTGACAGATGTAAATCTTATGATGGCCGGTGAGATTTCTTTCACAGAATCACAGTCATGAAAGCCATGAAATGTTTTCTAGCATGACAGAAGAATGTAAGAAGAATGCAAGCCGCCTTTCTGTTGTAACATTTGATGACCTTTTGCCTGTCCTCAGGGTAAATAAATGTATCACGTAGGAACAAAACCTCTCAAATGACAGAAGACAACCTCATTTGTCTATCTGGGCAACTTAGACAAATGAGTCCGGCAGCTTGGTTATGGGTTTCAGTAACAGAAACACTGATGTAAGAAGGCAACTCAATCCCTTTTTATATCTTTCCAAGTCAGATGTTACAGATAGCTACAGGAAAAGAACATCAAATGACCTCAGAAAAACAGCCTAAATTTTTAGGTGCAAAATCTTTTTAATGCCCACTATGATAAAAGAATTACTGCATCAACAGAGAAAAAATATTTCATCCTATAAAAAATTTACATAACTTCTCTGAGCAGCATGATAAGGCTGGATTATTTTGTTTCTTTACTGTATCTAGGTAAAAGGTGGGGAACATGAATGTGGCTACTGTGGCACTCATAGCCAAAATAGCCAAATCTGGAGCACATTAGGCATGTCTGCACTGGAAATATGGTGCACAGTGACTGAAAAACAAGAAAGAGAATTATGTCTTTAGAGGGGAAAAAATAAAGATCAGTAGGTTTAAACACAGAGTGATACATCTATAAAAGCCAAGAGACAAAAGGTGATGAAAATATGGTGGTGGTAGAAAGAAAAGTAAGTGAGCATCCAGCTGAAATGAAAAATAAAAAGTAGTACTTTTTATTTAGGAAAGAAAATCTGTGAGACTAGAAATATATTTTAGTAGAAATTCTTTTCATTTAACAGCATGACTTCATGCAACAGTAATAAGGCATGCTAAGTTAAATCCCAACATGGTTATAGTCAGTCATCTCAGAGATCCCTTATATTGTTGATCCAATTTACATGCAGTTCAGAGGAAACAGCATTCTTCATAAACCCATGAATCCCAGCAGTGAAATTGTGTATCTATTTCTGGCACTACTGCCAGCAGACCAATAAGTAGCTAAATAGCCCCTACTAATGAAGATGCCTGCATTATATATATATATATATATATATATATATATACATATATATAAAATTAGAATGGTGTAATTTTAACCCTATAAGAAGGTATTTTAAAAATTGCACATAATTTAGCAGGTGTTTAATAGTTTAACAACTATTAGCAGTTAATTAGCAGTGGTTTAGCAACTGTCAGAAACATTAATCTGTACTGGATGAATGGAATAAGAAAAAACAAAACCAAAAGGTTTTTAGATTGCATTCACGTTGCCTAGAAAATAGGTGATGTAAGGATGACCCTACTCCATGTACTGTTTCCCATTATTTTAATTTTAAATAAAGAGGCCTTCTGTTGGAGAGGTTTTAGGAAATCAATCATTGCTTCCATTTTGTAAGAAATTTCTGAAGACTGAGGACTTCTGCTTGTTGTAAAATGTGGCAGAGTGATTATGAATATTTGCTTTGGAAAATACAGACATTTCTACTGTGAGCGAGCTATCTTTAAGTGACTGTGCTTTTTCTGCTCTGTACTGTTTTTACGTTTTTTGCCTAAAATGGATTTTAAAAAATCGGCTAATCAAGCCAGAAAGCTTTCAATGAATTACAGAAATTAATCAAGGTGATGTAAAATCTTAAGACAATCACTCTTGAGTTCATAGCAAAAGAAGAGAAATAGATATTTGCCAGTAGGTGACTTATATCAACCTGCTACTTCTGTAGGACTAGACAGAACCAAAGTTTAGTTACTTCGATTTAGGGCACAAGAACCTCACCTTAAAATGTATCTTTAAAAACCCCCAATGATTCTCTTCTGCCTTTCGTTGAAATCTCAATAAGTGAAACATACGGTTTGGATACGAGTTTGGCTTACACAGCTCCCTGCATTTTAAACCACTGCTAACACTTATCAGAAATTCAGAAGGGAGAGATGCAACTATGTTTCCTAAGCCATTTTTTCCTTTTTGTAATTCTACTTTTTATTACTCTACTTTTAGAAATGACTGCTTGAAATATCAGTACAGGAGGTCCAATAGTATGTGCTGGCCTGTGTGATGCAGGCTGCTTTTAGCTCAGCCCTCACACCCTCTTAAATTGTTTTAGACTTTGCTGTGATGAATGGACTAACTGTCAATTTCTTTTTTTTTGAGACAGTATTAATTCTCCACTTCTTGGTCTCTACTACTTTGTTAAATATCAGACCAATTCGTCAATTGAGACAAATGTGTATGGGAATATTTGCGCATATATTTTTCAGAAGAAGGTGAACGATTATTGATCTCAGTGCACTTGTTTTGACTCCTGGTACTAACCTCTGATGACAGTGTTGTGCTGTTTTCTTTAGCTACATGTAGTGGTGAGTTCTCTTCTGTATTTGAATAATCTTCACATTTTCATTTTAACAATTCACATCCAATGATAGTGTAATCTGTTTATGAGGATAATTTCTTGCACACTTGACTGTATAAACTAAACCTCAAATCAAATTTATCCCTTACTCTATCCTGTCTATTAAGAATATTTTCTGTTTCTGTGTTTTTAAAACCCTTATGAAGAGGCAGGTAATTGAAGGAACTGTAGACAGTCACAGACACAAGTGTATTTTACACATCTCAGGTTGAACAGTTCTTCACTCATAATTGCTGTTTCAGATTCCTTAGCTCTCTTTTCTATAAAAAATGAGTTAATAATAGAGTTGTGAAGATCAGATTACCATAGCTCTTTTATACTAAATGTAATAGAAAATCTGAAAGAAAAATTTCTGTAAAATGTTTTTCGGTGGACACATAAAATTTAAGATATCTGGAAGATATCTGTAAGATCAAAACCTTGGTTTTAGTACTGATTATAATACCAATTCATTTTGCATACACTTCCATAAAATATATTTGGATTGTAGTTTTTCATTCAGCCTTAGGCTAAACTAACAGGACTATTTTGAAGACAACAATCCTGGGTGACAACTGTAAATAGCACTACATTTTTTATCCATCTCACACTGTGAATTGGTTCCACAATTCTGTCATTATCTGAAGAAACGTAAAGCATCCAAATGAGGAATAGGCTTTTCATTTGTGTGTATGAAAGAAGTACAGTATCTGAAAGAACCTGATCATTATATCACTTGTGGGACTGATAAAAGTCACCATTCGAGAAAAAGACTCCATTATCTGCCCAGTTAATTATACAAGCATCTTCATTCTTTGTCTTTTCAGGTGATATTTTAATGCAGGAATGAATGTTTGTAAATCAAGAGTTTTATCTTTTAAATATATTATGCTTTTTTCGGTTTGATTTAAATTAAAGTATAAACATTTTCTCTGCTGCATGTAATACACCAAGGACTTGAACTTTGAAGTTATTTCTTTTTCTCTTTGTTTTCATTAATCTCAGTGAATTTACCATTTAGAAGCTGTACACTCTAATGGGTTGTAACCCTGCTGAGTCGAGCAGAGTTAGGTCTCAGATATACCATTCTGATCATTTGAGCTGTGCTGGCTTAGTGGTATATGTCAGCCTGCAGCAGACATGGAGACATAAACATTAGTTAACGAAGTTTAAAGGAAAATGCTAGACCTTCATCTGCAGTGGCTGAATGGGGGGCATGCAGATGGTTACCTTACCCCAGGGCTCACACGTCAACTCTGAGTCCTGATAACTGGATTAGATGTCTGAATCCACAGGGGATCCTCAGGTATTTCAGCTGCTCTGATTCTACTGCAGTATTCACATGAGCTATTGCTATTAGGAAATCTACAGTGCTGGGGTCATAGAAAATTGAAAGAAAACTGCTATTCAAAAGCATCTCAAACATCACTTATGTCAGTGTTTTACAACAGAATGCATCAGTGATACTCTGTGCTGACTGCAAACAAAACTGTGGGAGAGACAGGAATGGCACTTTGACATGTCTGACTATGCTTTAAATTGTGCCAAAGTTGTACGATTTTTTCCATATATCCAAGTAACTCTACATCATAACATCATAAAAATCTGTATGCAAATAGACAGCAACCAAACAGTCAAAATGAAAAATACACACTAGTTTCTTTTAGAGATGCTAATGGAGGCAGCAATGTAAATGAGAAAAGTTTGCAACTTTCTGCAAAATTCAGTAACTAGGAGAGTCCTAATGCCTGTAGGACTTTGAAAATTTAGGTGAGAATTAATTCCCTGTGGAAGTCAAGAATTTCCATATTTATTAGTTTTCACCATTGAAATGTGGACAGTGAATAGCATTCTGACAGAGGAGCCCATAGATCTTTTGCTTGTTTTAATATTGTGCTGCCTAATATTACTTCTAGTTTTACATCTGGAATACTAATACAATAATTCCAGGTGAATTTTGGTCTTTATTAGGTTATGTTATAGCTTTATAATGTATAAATCCTTACTTATCTTGGTATGCCATGTGCCAGATAGCGTGCAAAGGAGAACAATTGAAAAGTTGTTCATAGATCATTTTCAGTGAAAAATGAGACTGATTTATTGTGGGTGAAAACTGGCTACTCCATCTTCACATCTGAAGACTGCTTCCTAGTCATATCACATCCCACATTTTCAGGAGTGCCTAACAGTGAAGGGTCTTATTCATTTGTATGAAACTGCTGCTGGGAATCTTCAAAATTTCAGTAGTTGTTCATCAATTGACACGCAAGCTTGAATTCATAGCAGTTTACATTGGAAATACACAAATTCTAAATTACATATATGGAAAATCTTTGCTTATTTTCTTGGTCAAACCTGTACAATAGAACCTAAAGAGTAATCCATTTGTTCCAATTCCACGTCCTATCTAGTATGGAGGGAATTATTTGATACAAGAGATGAATAGTGCTTTAATGCTAACTAGCAGTTCATATCAATGTTTCTTTTTTTTGTATGTTTCTATTAGTGTATTTCATGCTAGTGCACTTTGTGTTTTGATCAGATGTTGTTGGAAATTTCATAATTACCACCACTTCCAGGTCAGTGCAAACCTGAGATAAATCAATGCCTTTTAATCCAGAAGAAGAAATGGGAACTAGAATAATTTGAAGAAATAATAAAAAAAAAAAAAAATTGAACAAATAAGATCTAAAGTGTCAAAGGAAAATTATAGGGAGTGCAAATACAAAAAAACTTGTGTGTGAACAGTATTTATTCTTCTGTCACAGCTGTAATAAGATAATATATATACACGCAAGAATATCCAAATCCAGATTACACTGTTCTTTCTACTGTCATTATTTAGGACAGAAATACACCTGTGTTACAACAATAACAGAAGAACTGCAAAATCTTTTTAGCATTTCCTTGAAGCAGCAGGGATACAGTCCTTAACCCTCAGGTCCAATGGAAAAACACACATTTCGAGGGCAAAAAGGTGTAGAGATCTTAGCATTTCATAGTGATTCAGCTGATTACCTTGGCTAATAAAATGCAGATAACATTTTTAGAATATTACATTAGCCTCTTGACAATAAGCTCACTCAAAAGCATTTTTCACTATTATGGTTAAGATCACATCTGGTTGTAAATTCACCACCACTATTCAAATTTATTACCCTCAGGGAGCATACGAGTGAAGCTGCAATGTAAATTAATAGAACTAAATGCAGTACGTTCTTGTGGACATTTCATTAAACTAGTATTCTGTTTACTACTGTTGCACTGATAATTGTTGGAACATGGTAACATAGCTTGAGACCCTATATTTTGGGATTTTTATTAGTATAATACTTCTCTGTTTTAATGGTTTTGCATGTGTCTCAAAACAAAGGACCGCAATGGCAATTTGATAATATTCTGACAGTCATATTCACAAGTACTGTGAGTTAGCTGGAGTATTTAAATGTGCAAATATAATACAATTTATTTTAGGAAACTTGGGGATTGTTATTGCTTTATTCAGAGGAAGACATAAATTTGCCAAGTAATTTTTTTTCAGTTATTTTGAAGACATGTACATTGTATCCTGGTCTTTCTCACAGAAGCCAATAAAAGATTCCCAAAGAGTAGAAGCAGAGGTTCAAAGGTGTCAGCTACATGTTTAGGAAAAGATATTTTAGTAGATCTTGACAGCCATTATTTACTATACCTCAGATTCTCTAAAGCTCTGAAATCCCACAGGAATTTCCATACAGAATTTTAAAGGATTACAAGGCTTTTCAATGTCTGGACTCCATTCTTTTGAGTGTATGTGAGACTTAAGAATCTGCCAGTAATTTAAAAAAAAAAAAAAGAAAAAATTAACAAAAAATGTGAGAATTCTTGACAGCATTTTATAACAAGTGATTTCTCAGAAGTTTATATTCTGCTTATCTGATGTTTTAGCTTTTTTGTTTTTTTAAAAACAAAAAAACAATTCAGCTGAAGCATAACAGAAACTCCTACCAAATAGCAATGATGATCAAAAGAATAATCATCAACTATTTATCATTGACCCTGAAATGTTTATTTCAGAGGGAATGAGCAACTGAACTAGGGTTGCGATGGAAAAAGCAGTCTGATTCCTCTTCAGAGCAGTACTCAGCTGAAATTCTTACTTGTTCTTAAGAATCTTAAGAATATAATAGGGAGGAAATCTTAGAGAAAGCAGCAGAATGAGGAAAACCCAAAGGCTGACTTCCAAGGAAAGATTTGTAAAGCTTAGTGTACACATATAAGGTATTAGAAAAATAGTTATATCTGTAAAGAATCTCAGGGATTAAAAACCTGAGAAAGCAATAGAGATCAGCAGAAGGAACACAACCAACTATTGATTCTTTCTCCTAGTGAGAGGTCTACTTAATTTCAAGGATACTTCACTGTTCTATGCTGTAGGTTTATGCAGAGTAGATAAATTTCTAGCTCATTTCCTGAAAGTTTTATCTTCTTAAGTTTGTTAGCAGCAATTTGCTAGCCTAAAGGAAATTAGGTCTACCTTGATAGTGCTCTACAAATAAGAAATCAATAATAATTACTTTGCACATCAAAAGAATTAGATTGGCAACTGTTGAAACTTTTCATTTGACAGGATAATATTGAATGAATATTAAAAATTTATAAAGTTATAGTCAAAGATATGATTGCAGCATTAAATATAATAGATTAATTCTCAGTAATTGAAATTGAGAGGCCATACATTAGACTTATTATAATTTACCTGTTACTATGTTAAATCACTTCCAAAGTGTCATGAGAAAACCTGTACGCCAGTAGTTTGTAAAAAACTAGAGGAGAACCTCTGGCATATCTTCAGCAGACTCATAATTTCAGTCATCTTTGTAATTAGCTTCAGACAGAAGAGCTGATTTACGATATTTGATACCATCTTCCAGGATAATGAGACTGCCTTCATCCATTATTCATGAAGATGAAATTGTTTCCCTGACAGAAAGTAGGCATGAAGAATATGAGAGGAAGTGTCATGGCAGCGATTTTAAGGAAAGAGGAATGTACCAACTCCAAGCATGTAGGAGGAATGAATGCAGATGAATAGAGCCAAAGTGAAACTTAACATAGGAAAGAAAGAAAGAAAACTGAAACACATGTTCCCTTGTGCATATGGACTTTTATTATGGGAGCAAGGGAGATATTCTACTCAATCTCATCAAGGTAATAAATAATTATTATGAGGAAAGACAGAATGGAACACACACAAAAGTGCAGTTATGTGGAGTGACAAGAGAATAAGAGTGGGAGGTGAAATGAAAAGGGTGGGTTCTGGAAAAGCAGAAAGCCCATAGCAAGGAAAAGAAAGGGCAGTGAGGGAAAAGAGAGCAGGATACCACTTAGACAGAGTGAAGAAGAATGAGAAGCTATGGAAAGACATCAGAGTTGTAGAGTCACCAATCATTACCTCTCCCTAGGGAACGAGGATGTGCAGTGAGGAAGTGTGTGAGTAATTAATTTATTTTAAGTTTCTGACATGAGTGATGTGCTCAGCCTAGCATAGCAATAATGTGTGCCTAGCCTCTGTGCAGTACTCTCCAATATGGAGAAAGTCTTTATCAGTTCTTGTACTCATCCTAACCCTTTAACTCTCTGGGGCTGATGGACTGTATAATTTTGCAAATTAAATCCTTTGCTATGTTGACTGAGAAATTAGTATATTTAACTACACATTTGTCAAAGCAAGACTTTCAGAAACAGAGTTATAGCAATAAATATACCTTATTTATTTCACTTGTTTTAAAAGGGAATTACAATTTTATGGGATGAAGAGATGACCATCATCTCTTCAGAAACAGTATAAAGTAGTCAGCTGCGCAAAAAGCACCCTAGATAAAAATAGAGGTCATCTAGCAGTTTTAAACATAAAATGAATACCATGATCCTGAAAGCAAACAAAGTTTGGGGGTATAACATAATCAGATGTGAGATAATTTGTTTTCAAAATTAAAATGATATCTGTACATTGTAGATAATTGTAATAAAAAGAAAGATTCACTATTTTCATATTTGTTCGCTGTTTTTTGATTCCAGAACAAGGCAGCTGTAAAAGTGGTATTGGCTGAAAAGGCATGTGAGGGCAGAGACTGTGGGCAGCAGAAGGTCTGAAATATTTCTGAGGAAAAGGACTGCTACTCCAACAGCGAAGTTTGTAAGCAGAATGAAATTATTTGTCTGTGAAGTTAATCTCCAGTAGCCCATTTCAATGTGTATCCTTCAAATACATCAATAACAAAAGGAAACAGAGGATAATGTGTTAAGTATTACTAAGTGGAGGGGGGACCTTGGTTAGAAAGAACACAGAGAAGACAGAGTTACTGAAAGTCTTCTTTGCATCAGTCCTCACTGACAAGAACAGTCCTCAGGAACTCTGATCCAGGAGACCAAAGTAAAGGAATATTGAAAGGACACTTTCCTTTGGTCAAGGAGGATTGGGTTAGAGAACAGCCAGGCAAAACTGATATCCACAAGGCCTTGATGGGGTGTATCCATGAGTGCTGAGAGTGAGGGTAGACTAACATAGCTAGGCTGCTCATAAACATCTTTGAAAGGTTGTGGGAGTCAGTCAAGGTGCTTGAAGACTGAAATAAAGCAAATGTCGTCCCTGGTAAAACAAGGGCAAGAAGAACGACCCAGGGAGCTACTGGCCAGTCATCTTCCCCTCAGTCCCTGGAAAGATGATGGAGTGTCTCATTCTGGATGTAATCTCTATCCACATGGATGGCAAGAAGGTAATCAGTAGTCAGCATGGATTCACCAAAGGAAAATCAGGCTTGACTAACTGGATTGCCTTCTATGAAGAAACAACTACCTGGATGAGTGAGGGAAGAGCAATGCCTATCGTCTGCCACACCTTCAGCAAGACTTTCAACACTGTTTTTCACAATATCCTCATAGAAAAACTCAGGAAGTGTGGACTGGATGAAAGGACAGTGAGATGCATCAAGAACTAGCTTAATGGAAGATCCCAGAGGGTCATAATCAGCAGCACAGTGTCCAGTTGGAGGCCTGTCACTAGTGGTGTCCCCCAGGGTTCAATACTGAGCCCAGTACTATTTAATTTATCAATAGCTCAGATAAAGGGACAGAGTTACTGCTCAGCAAGTTCATTGGTGACACAAAGCAGGGAGGAGTGGCTGATACCCCAGAAGGCTGTGTAGCCCTTCAGAAGGACCTTGATAGGCTGGGCAGATGGGCAGAGTGGAACTGTGTGAAGTTCAACAAAGGCAAATACAGAGTCCTTGGCCTGTGAAAGATAACCTCAAGTACCAGCACAGGCTGCAGGGTGAGCTGCTGGAAAGCAGCTCTGAGAAGAAGGACCTGATGGTCCTGGTGGACAACAAGCCAGCCATGAGCCAGCCATGTGCCCTTGTGTCCAAGAGGGCCAGTGGTATCTTCAGGTGCATTAGGAAGAACATTGCCATCAAGTTGAGGGGGGTGATCCTGCTCATCTACTCAGCCCTGGTGAGGCCATGTCTGGCGTACTGTGCCTAGTTCTGGGCTCCTCAGTATGAGAGACATATGGAGCTCCTGAAGTGAGTCCAGAGGAGGGCTACAAAGATGATTACGGGACTAGAGCTTCTCAGTTATGAGGAAAGGCTGAGGGAGCTGGGCCTGTTCAGCCCTGAAAAGAGATCCCTGAGAGGGGACCTCCTCAATGCATATAAGTATTGGAAAAGATGGTATTAAGAAGCCAGGTGCTTCTCAGTTGCGTAAAGCTACAGGACAAGAGGCAACAGGCACAAACTGATGCACAGGAAGTTCCCCCTGAATATGAGGAAGAACTTCTTTACTCTGTAGGTGACTGAGTACCAGAAAAGAGTACCCAGAGAGGTTGTGGATCTATCTCACTGGAGATATTCAAAACCCGTCTGGATGCAATCCTGTGCCATGTGCTCTAGAATGACCCTGCCTGAGCAGGGAGGTTGGACCAGATGACCCACTGTGGCCTCTTTCAACCTGACCCATTCTATGATTCTGTGTTGTTTAGCCTTGTACTTTCACAGAAACACTGGCTTTACAGAGCAGGTAGGGATTTGGTTGAAAGATGAAACTGTATTGGGAGCCCTGTGGAAGGCATTTTATTCAAGGAGTCATCTTGAGAAGGCCATGTCTGCTCTACTGGGACCCTATTCTTACATATAGAATATAAGGACCATAAGGAAAAAGAAAAAAACCCCAACAATAAAGTGAATCTGGGTATTACAATGTTCCAATAACACTATTATAATAACAGCATCTGTTTTGCTTTATTTTCATAGGACTCTAAAGTAATCCCTGTGATTTTTTTCTTTTCAATATTTGGTGCATAATGCTTCATGTTGAAAAATGGGAAAAGAGATAAGTAGGCAGAATAAATTAATTTGGTATCATTTCACACCGACCAAATTAATGTCTCAATTTACTGCTAGGAGCCTGAGGGCCACTACCTTAGAAAGTAAAATATCTGGAAATAGGTTGATGACTACAAAACAAAAGTTGTAGAAAATCTGACTTCCTACATGCACTGTTTATTTATATTCACTCAAGAACTAGAAAAAGTAGTGCTGTAAATTGTCACACATTTATTTTCCAAATACCGTGGAAGACATGAATAAATATTTTAGTATTTGTATTAATACTTATCTTTTACTAACAATCGTTCAAAGCTTAAAAGCCATTTTTATGGCTTGAAACGAAGTGTCAGTAGTTAAAATAAAAAGGAATCTCTTTAAGTGGATAATCACTCCTCAGAAGTCATTCCAGTCCCCAAACATAATTGTGAATGGTCAATATTCAGCCTCAATTATCTCTAGTTCGCTCTGAATTCATGTTTGATGTTGAGAAAGCATTTTAGAAATTAAAAAAAAAAAAGACAACACAAACCACAATGTATAAATCTTAAATATAATTAATATTATATAATCAACTTGAAAAATGTCCTTAGTCTTTCAGAGAAGGCACATGACTATGTGAATAACTTAGTTTACTGGCATAAGGAGGCAGTGATGGAGGAGATACAGCACTTTAATGCAATGCTGAGATAAAAATTACAATAACACACACTAAATGCTATATTTAGTGTGTAAAACAGTTGGAGAAATCTACAAGATGGATGATTATTGATTGGATAATTTTGATTTTGATCAAATTCTCTGTGGAACTTTTGTATATTTGTTTGTATCCCCATTGTTATATTTATTTCAGTTTTGTCAGATGTGTCCATATGGTGTTCTTGGTACATCAACAATTTGTGCAGAAGTACATGGGCTGCAACAATTAATACCTTGGACTATCTCCCTTATTCAGCTCTCCAGTAAGAATTTCCTGTCGCTCCTCCTACTTCCTCAGACTTCTAAAAAAAAAAAAAAGCAGGAACAAAAAAACAACCAACCAACCAAATAAACAAAACCAGGCAAACAGGAAAACAACTCACCCTCTAGGAGATTCAATAAGTTGAGTAAAACATATTTGACATTTCAACCCAACAGGGACATTACCTCGTCAGGTAATGATATGCAAGAGGCAGTGTTAGATCCAAGAGCCTTTGTTTCCTATCTCCAGAGTATTTTATCAAAACAGGGAAGGCCTACCACTGAAGAATAAGTCTTAAAAAAATATATATATATATATTTTGAGAAGAAACATCCTATTGGAAGTGAATGGAAATTGTCCTCGGAGATGAAGCCAAGGTTTTCAATTGGCCATTAAAACAAATTGAAACAACTGCAAACCACACAGTGGAGATGTAATAAAGTATGGTTGAGTGAGTGAGCTATTACATTTTACATCCCACATTGATGAAATGTTCTTGCAGTGTTATGCCAGAATGACTTCATAGTAAACTATGATAATCTGTGGAGGTAGCAGTTGCCTGGATAAATATTCATAAAGGAGATTTAGTCAGTGTGGCCTACCTATTCATTGCATGAAAAAGCATTTCTGGAATTACTGATGATACTAATGCGTAGGAAGAACAGCAAACTATTCCATATCATAAATCAGATTAAAGTGCACAGACAAAACAGTTAAGTTTTGAATAGTAGATTCCTACTTCATTACTGGGACACTTATTTCAGTAAAGGTTTCTAGACAGTTTGCCAAATCTTTAATTGAATCAAAGAATCACAGAAAGGCTGAAATTGGAAGGGACTTCAGAGGTTATCTGCTCAAACCTCCCTACTCAAACAGGACTCCTGCTCAAGCACAGCCCAGGACCATGTCCAGGTGAATTTTTATTCTCTCTAAAGATGGAGACTCTACAACCTCTCTGGGCAACCTGTGTCAGTGCTTGGTTCCTATCACAGTAAAAAAGTGTTTTGTTGTGTTGAGAAAGGATCCTCCTATATTTCATTTTGAACCCATTACCTCTTTTCTTTTCCCTGGGGATCACTAAAAAGAGCCTGACTCCCTCTTCATTTCTCCATCCCCCTGTCAGGTATATATATACATTAACAAGATCCCCTTGAGCCTTCTATTCTCCAGGCTGAACAGTCTCAGCTCACTCAGCCTTTCCTCATGTATCAGGTGCTCCAGTTCCTTAATCATCTTTGTGGCCATTCTCTGGACTGTATCCAGTATGCCTATGTCTCCCTTATGCTGAGGGGCCCAGAACTGGCCACAGTGGTCCAGGTGTGACTTGCCAGTGCTAAAAAGAGGGGAAGAATCACCTCCCTCTCACCTGCTGGCAATACTTTGCCTAAAACAGCCCAGGATAGCATTTACTTTCTGTGCAGCAAATTTCATTTACCTCAAAATTCACAGCATTACTTGTCTGACTTATTTTTCTATAGACAATTCAAACTAGGTTCTGCATCTCTCATAATAAATTGGTCATCAGCTGACTGTGTGCCACATGCAGACTCCTTTTACTGAAAGCTGGATATTATGATGCACTAATCACGAGTTTTGCCACTGTCCTTGTATGTAATTTTGTCCAAGATTCTGCCAAGACGAGAATAAAAGTTTGTTTTCATGGTACTGGAAGCATCTTCCAAGGATCAGAAAAACATTCCACTTAGTGCTCCTACAAACAGAAGTTGATTGCCTGTTGAAAAGAGCGTACAAATATTTACCCCTTTTATATACAACAGCCTCAAAGGACAGATTATGCTTATTATTGAAAAAGCTTTGTTTATGGTGAACAAGATTTTATTAGCAGAAGATTAAGGAAAATTCTGAGCAGTCTGTTTGATAATGTCACACCCACATTATTTAAATGAGAATTATTATTGGATTTTTTTCAGGAACAGCATGGCTTTTATGAATGGTAGTTTTCACAATAAAAACTAGGAGTAAAATAACTCTAAAATGCTTTGTCATGCCCTCATGTTTCTGTATAATAAATCAAGATGCATTTGTGGTTCAGATTACTGGAATTAAACTTTTGGACTCTACTCCATCACCAATAAAGGCCATCTGGACCCAAGCTGCACACACAAGGGCAAAGCATGCTTCCAGACTTCCTTCTTGGGCAGAGGCACTGCACAAACCATGGGTATAGAGTGAAGACCAGATCAGCTGTCAGCATTACATAGCTCCTGTATCTTTCAGAAAAGGGCAAAACATTGAATAGAGACGGTGAATGACTGCATTATAAGTGAACAGAATTAACTACTGGCAGAACAGAGGTCTTTGACACAAATAAATATAAATCTAAGTTTTCCTTAAAGTTGTGTTGGTTTTGCTAAACTAATTCAGTTCAATATTTTTAAGGTTTTCCACTCAAGACAAAAATGCACAATAAAGTTTTCTCATGAAGGAAAAAATATTATTTTTTTTAATGTCACACTAATATTTTATGCCAACTCAAACCTGATAGAGAATCTATTCTTTTCAGTAAAGAAGACACCATTATTTTCTTTTAGAGATGTGAGTTATCAGCGCTCTTAAAACATATTGCTTCTTTCTCATTTTCTTTTTAAAGAATCAAAACCAAGTGTGTTTTATTGTTTGCTCTGAAGCTTCTCTATCAAAAAATAGATAAGAAGAAGCACACCATGGTACTATTTTAGACAGAGTTGATTTATATTAGGAGATAGAAAACAGAGGTGTATGCTTTAGGAGTTATAGGTCATATATTTCTATTTGAAAATTTGGGGATTTTTTTTTTTATTCATTAGCTGAAAATAGCTGAAAAAAATTTTTTTGGTATGCACTTCAACAAGACTTAAATGTTTGATAATTACTTTATTTAAAGAAAAATATTTTGGGGTTTAGTTTTAGTAAAATTTGAATTATTATTTCTTCTTGTTTTATAAAAAATTACAAACACAAACACTACACCTAGTGTTGAGAACTTCTCTAATTTTCTTTGTTTCATGTCATATAAAAGTTTGAACTTTATTTTTGCTGCTCAAACAAAATCATGTTCTCTTAATTTCCCATAAAAAACCCCAAACCAATACCCATATTCAGTGAATCCTTTGGAAACTGAAGTTTGAACAGGTACAAAATATAGATCTGAACTGAGATTACATGTAGTGCCAAGCCAGAAATGAGAGAGGTTATACGAATGGTCAGAGATGAAGTCATGCAGCTGAAGAGTTTTCTTTTGTGGCTGGTGGCTGTGACAGAATCTTTCCTAGCCTATAGCAACCATTTTATTTTTTTAGAAAATATTCTTAATTATAGTAAGATAAGTAGTCAGTTCTGAACTTAGACTTAGCTTACCCTTTATTCCCTGGAATTTTTCAAGCCCAGATTGTATTGGGCTTTGAGCAACTTGCTCTAGGGGCATCTGTCCCTGCATATGGCATGGAGGTTGGAACCAGATGGACTTTAAGGTCCCTTCCAACCCAAACCATTCTATGATTCTATGATTTGCTAATCTTATCTGGCAGGCAGCACCTTTTGTGCCCAATTACAGACCATTTCTGTGACACTGGTAAAGTATCTAGCTATCCCCTTTCAGATCCCTCAGCTGCCATGTTCACACAGAGCGCCTGAGTTCAGGCTTTTCCTTCTTTCCAGCTAGTGCTGTCACTGTGATCACCCACAGAGAGCACCTGAACAGCAGAGTTTATTGTTTTGCCCTAATTACGTCTTCTAAGCTCCTGGAATCAAGACCCTTTCTCCGCTGGCTTATTGCTTAATGGCTTGTATATAATTTAGAAACAACTCTACTAATTAAAATATTTCTTCGTGTTACAGTTCACAGTTACTAGTAATATAGTTGTCATGGTAACAAAGGAATTGTAAGCATTGATTTTTTTATTTCTATTTTTATCAGCCAATCAAAATCATATTTCCAATCCCAAACACACAAAGCTAAATGCCTGAACTCATAAACATCCTGGCTTTTAATAATCTGACACATCATTAGCCCTCATTGTCCTCTGAAAAGACACTTTTACTTTGATTTCTAAAAGTCAGACGAGAAATCCACAAATTTATCTCAGCTGCATACAGAATCTTTGATTTCAACTGATAAAAATATAGGGGTCTTTGGAAAACAAAGAGTATATAACAAAATAATTGTTAGAATTTTGCATACTTTAAAATTTTGAATTCCTTAGTATTTTTGTAAGCAATTTCACTGATCTTATTTCTGCACCTATTTGTGCTCTGACTGCAAGCTGTACTTTGGAAAAGAAGGAATAAAACAGACAGATTGTATAATCATGTTCTGTTATGGACCTGTCTTAAATATGTTTTTAGATATCATATTTTGTTTTATGGTGTCTTTCCAGCCAAAAATGACACAAAGAATAAAGTTGTTTGCAAGTATCAGTTTGAGACTTGATTTTAACATATTTGCTTAACTGTTTATTGCATTATAAAATATTTGAAAAAAAGTGAAAAGGAGCTTATGTTCAAGCAAATATAAACCTGAGCTCATTACAAATCCAAACTCCATCTTTCATAGTTACAAAGTGCCCAAGTTCTGAAAAGGCTTTCCATTCATGTTGCCATTTGAAACTACTGAGGAAACTGATTGACTATGAAACAGTAAAAGAATTTGCCTACTTAGACCAGATTTCATTGCCACTTATAAATAAGAAAAGCCAAAACTACCCTACTGAAACTCTCATCTTTAAGAAGCAGCAAAAGATGCCCTTTGGAAGCGCACTTTGAAAGTGTCATCAGCGTTCAATGCTTTTAGAAATTGGATGACAAATTTATTTTTCTGTGAATACAAAATGAGTGCATATGGATATCACCCCTGCTTTCATCTCCTCTTCATTATATCAGTTTCTGAAATTATACCCAGAATAACATCCAAATATGTGCTTTAAGTTTGTTTTAAAATTGAAGGTAAAATATATTTAGCTGCTTAGTAAAAACCAACATTTCTAACGGAGTTGAGAAACAGATCTCAGCATAGAGGCATTATGTGATGTACAATGTCTTTCTTATGCCAGTTATAGCATAAATTGTTAGTGATGCTATCTAAAATTATTCTAACTAATGATATAATCTGAAGTAACTCAATCCTTAAATAATTTTCATGTGTCACTTGGTAAATCTAAGCAAGGATTATAGTTATATTGTGAGGAAATTTTGTTTCTCCTCATATTATGCACAGTTCTTTAGACCAAAGATTTTCCCCAGGCAGCGTGGTAGAAGGAGAAATAATGGCTGAATATTAAATTAAATACTTAAATATGACACACCTTGCAATAAAAATGTGCTAAGTTTCTGTACTGTTTATAAACAAACAAATGAACCAACAAACCTAATTACTGTCAGAGGAACTTGCCACTATTTATTTTATCTTTGAAGTAACAGACACCAGAATCATTAGTGTAGATCTCAGAATTTATTCTTAATATTTCTGAGCACATTTTATAATGGAGTGCATTCATTAGCTATTCTTATTCAAAGGCTTACACATGTTTCTAGACACCATAAACAATTGAGGAAATCCCTGTTTGGTGCATCTGGATTTTTTTTTTTGTTTGTTTGTTTAAATACAGTTTTCTGGTAACAAATGTGTAACACTTTTATTGAATAATTACCATTATAAAAGCAAACTGCAATTAAGGAAAAAATCTTTTCACTGTTTGTACTGTAGGTCAAGTTTCAGAAAGGTCATAGAAAATTTGATCAAATATTACTGGGCAATTATTTTCCAGACACAGTAGGGGATATTAAATAGTCCTTTAAGTACCTACTGAAAGAAATATTCTTTCTATTACATAGAACAGCAATTTGTATATCACTGTTTATTACTCCAGAAAATATTTTCAGAAGGAAAGATGCTTTCTAATTTGTATCTGTAAGAAGGTTAGGTTTTTATAGAAAAAAGAGAACCTTTCAGCAAAAAGTGGGCACTGAGTTCTACCATGAAATTAGTGCCTTCTGTGAATAAAGCCACATACAAGAAATTCACAGAGTACTTGTTCAATGTCCTAATTTAAATCCTTAATCTCTGCTTGCAGAAGAAGAAGTTTTTAATTTTGCCTTTCACTCGGAGGTAGCAAAACATTGGAATAGGCACCCAGAGAAGATGTGAAATTCACATCTTGGGATATCTTCAAAACTCTAGGCCCTGATGCTGCAGTTGAATCATTATGGTTGACCTCGAGGTAAACTGGGATCTTAGAAAATGGACTTTGAATGTTGGACCTGATAACTTCCAGAAATCCCAATAAATCTAAATTATTGTATGATTTGATCACAAATTATAGGTAGAATCCCAGCCTCACTCTGAGTGTGTGTCAGCTTTTAGAAAGAGGTAGTTCTGCAAAAATTTTTGTTAATTGTATTTCTTTGGTGCTGCTGCTAGGGCCTGTGCTTACTGGTCAACAGACTTCTGTGTGTGCTTTGCACAAGTTTTTTCTCTATCCAGACGTTTAACACGCAGAAGGTCTGAGTCAGTCTTGACAAAATATTTGAGACAGTGTCTTATATCTTGAACAAACTTTCAAGTACACATCATAGAATCATAGAATGGATTGGGATGTAATAGACCTTTAAAAGTCATCTGAAATTAAACATGTATTCACCAAGAGCTATTTAGCACTAGCTCCCACTACTCAACAGAAATATCACTCCTAAGGGATATTTTTTACGTAATTTCTTTTAACACACAAAACTTGCCATATTGAGCTTTATGTGAGCAAGTAAACTCACAAAACTCTAATAGAGCATATGTACCCTGTAAGGATCCAAGAAAATAATTGACTTTGCACTGTGGGTAAAGGCACACAAGTGCTTAGCATCAGCTCAGGAGTATATTACCAGCTTAAAGATGTAAACAGGGACACAATGGGTAGTTGCAAATGCCTAGTGAATGCAACATTAGAGAAATGGAATCCTTCTGGGTTCAATAGCTGTAAAATCGAAAGACAACAAGCACCCACACTCATTAGGGCTGTTGCTTTAGATGGGGAGTTTCCATGGTATAAAATGGATAGTAAAAAATCTTTAAAAGACAGTTGGAACAGTTCTAAGTTTTGATTACTCTGTGTTTTTGAGAAGTCTAAATCGGCTTTGAGAAAGCAAAGCGTATAGGAATTTTTCTTAAAACAAATGGACTTTTATTTTAATCTCAGACAAGAAGTGCCTCCAGAAATCACCTTTCCTAAACTAAAATAGAGTGTTTCAGTTATTCATTCTCACCTTTTACAGATTCAGTGTTTACTTACATACATTGTACTTCAAAGACTTTTCCATGCTTGGGCTGATACAGTGGAGACCTGCATGGCATGTACTTTTTGTCCCCTACATGCAACTATGATTAACAGATGGACACTATTATGAAAAGTTTGGTTTCATTAGTGGGAAGAAAATGAGGGCATTGTGTAGATTTTTTTACTGTGTGTTTTGAGTATCACAGTGGTTCTATGATTTTCAGAAGTCCAAATGGTTATTTGTATGAGTTATCCTGAATCAGATTTGCTGGAATCCATAATACAAGATATGGAGAAACATTCCATTTAAAGATTTTTTAAAAATGTGAGCTAAATTTAAAAGTTCTCCTCTTTAGAGTGAAGAGAAGAGGCAATCAGTGTTATCAACTGTGAGAGACAATTGTGTCATCAGTGGAGTCACCAGGCTATTTAGTAGGGAAACACAAAAACTTTGGGAGTCATTTGGTATCAAAGACAAGTAACATTTTTCTCTTGGTGATAATTAGAGCTGTGCTTAGGAGGTGTCTTTCTCTAATCCAAAATGAATATTAAAGAAATCTCTTTATAAAGCAATTTAAACAATTCTGCAGGTAATTTTGTATTGTTATAACCTAATTATCAGAAGTCTTACTGAAAGACTTCAATAACGTGTTCAGAGGTCTAAAAGGAAACTTAGTGCCAAAGATCTTTGCAGCTTTACAAGTGTAGCTGCATGTTAAAATTCCAGGATTACTCCATCTAAAGAAATTTTTGTTATTTTTAATCCTCCCAGATCATCAAGTCACTTCTGGATCAGGAAACGCTTCATTTCTTCCAGATATGTGTCCAGTGTGCCCAAGTCACTTCTGGATCAGGAAAAGCTTCATTTCTTTCAGATATGTGTCCAGTGTGTCCCATTTTTCCAAGCTTTTCTTTTCCACAGATCTTCTGAGATGCCCTAGCAGTACAACAGGGTGCTCAGTTTTGCTGTCCTAGAGCTCTGTCACCAGCATGTCCACAGCAGTTCTCTGGCCAGCTGCCATTAGGTGGAACATGTCATGACTGAGCTCTGCCAGCTTTTCCTCAAATAATTTAACACCTTTCCTCCACCTAAGTGCTAGTCTTTGAAAGAAGAATTTGGCTGACTATGACCAAAAGTACTTGCACTGCTATGACTGTTTTGTTGAGAAACCAGTATGATAACACAAATTTATTTCCCTTATGAAACCAGGCCACAAACAGATTAAAATTCTATTTCCTTAGACAAGGATTTTTATCTTATTCTGCTATTACTGGTATCAGCACTGTGCCTTTTGAATCATTATGATTCAATGACTTTGAATTATGGACCATCAACATGGAGTATATCTCTTAATTCTGCACATCTTTGTACATTTATCTGCAAATGACTTCTGGGAAAAAGAATGACCCACTCAACTAATAATTTTTCAGCCAGGAAAGCCTTTGGCATATAAATAGCTTTCAAAAAGATATTGATGTTGGAATGCATTCTTCTAAGCAGGTACACAACATTAAACGCAAACCTCATCAGTAATGGAAAGCAGTGAGAACTGGACTTTTACATATATGCATTGACTGTTTCTGAATTTGGATGTTTGTTGTGTACACTTAGTTGGTCCTATGAGCAAGAAATATCTGGCAAATGATCCAGTGAGACTATGAAAATAATTTGGATTAAAATAGCATTTAAATGATGTTGAGCTGTTCAGAATTAAAAAATGCTGGAGACAGCATTGTTATTGAAAGCACATTGAGTAACTTT
Source organism: Margarornis squamiger (assembly GCA_035222235.1). Lineage (NCBI taxonomy): Eukaryota > Metazoa > Chordata > Aves > Passeriformes > Furnariidae > Margarornis > Margarornis squamiger. The sequence continues at coordinate 52,217,156 of JAWWTY010000106.1, read as the reverse complement.
CTGTTGTCTGCCAGCTTCTGGGACAAGATTTATCCAAAATCATTAACAAATGTCTGGACATCCTTTAGTTTTGCTTATGCATAGGAGAGAAGATGGGGGAATCAAGGATATAAGGTAGTAGAGAGTATTAAAGGAGGGAAAGATGCTAAAAAGATAAAATGTTTTCTCTTAGGCTCATGTACTGTACCAGCAGGCTGAGTGAGAAAGGGAGGTGTAGAAGGATTTTTTAGTAAATCTGAAGGAAAACTCAATGCATTTGTCTGGAGGTAAATTCAGAATATATATCCACTTTCTCTGCCAGACACCTAATTTTGTTTGTGGGATGGTGGGTGAGAAAAAAAGCCCAGCATTTTTTCACTGGCTTTTATAGACCTTATAAGATTACTTTAGTTAATGAGAAAATGAATTTTGGTTTTACTCCTAGGTTAAGAAAATCAACTGTAATCTGTTACTGAAGATAAAGAAAAGGTGTGCCTCTCACTGTTTTTTTCCCTCAAAGAATTGACATAGACTAAATCTTTATCAAGTTATTGAAGCTCGCTGCTCTTTTTTTTTTATTATTTATTCCTGCTATATCATTACACTTTGACTGAAGAAATATGGGAGTGTATTTTTCTCTAAGTTTTAAAATTGCTTACATTGCTCTTCAGATATACCAGATTTATGGCTGTGAAGCATAAAAATCCTCATTTTATTCACTTTACAGTCTCAGTATCAGAAGCATCAAAAAGTATCTCCACATTATTTTTCCTAGAAGGGACCTAGAGGAACATGTTTAATGAAAGAAAATAGAAGAGATCAATCTCTGTGTTCATGCAATCTCTTGTGTTTGTGCTGAAGGTTTAAATGTGTCTGTTACTGGTTTGTTTTTGAGACATGTTCCTATAGAAAATCAATCGGCATTCTCTTCACACAGTGAGACAAGCTTTGAAAGGATGTATATATTTTAAGTAACATATCTTTAGCAAGGAAAAAAATTAAAATATTTATTTTAAGTAATTTTGAGTTTTTTACAGTCTCCAGACATGAGAAGAACTGCAAATAAATACCAACTAGATCATCCTAACACTGTTTCCATTCAGGACATACAATATCATGTAAAATGTACTAGAGATGGCTATTTAGGATTCAGAACTTCAGAATTTAAAATGTTTTATTGCCAACTCAAAAATATAATGAATTTGACTCTGTGAGGGTGTGTTTTGTTTTGGTTTTGGTTTAGTTGTCTGGCTCTACAGAGGGAAGACAAAGGCATTACTTCACAGGAAATGAAGGGTAAGGAAGATACTTCACTTAAACTGCTTGGACCACCTCTTAAAATTCTAAGCAATCATCCTTCATCTGTGTGTGTCAGGCTGGTATTCAAGATAGTCCATGTAATACCAGTGGTATCCAACAATATTCAGCTGATAATGTGAATCAGGAAACATAAACGCTTCACCTATCCTGTCTGCATATCAAAGCTTGATCATATTTTCACTTGCAGTATTGTGGTGTCTCAGAGTAAATGGATGCAGCTGTTTATCTGGATTTCTTTTCTTTGTGATATGCTGTTTTCAGTGTTTGAAGAAAATAGTATATGCAACGATGAGGTAGAATGGAAAAAATAGCTTCACTTATTACTGAAATCTGGCATCAGAAAAGTGACTTAGGGAGAAAAAGTTGCTATCTAGCAGCTTTCAGTTCTGGTAAGAATAACCCAAAATGTAAGTTTAGAACAGTCAATAGAAAAAAAAAACAAACAAACAACTATATGATTACTTGAGAGTTTTCAAAACTAATTTCTTAAAATGTGAACAAGGTAGAAAATAAGCATTTTAAAAAGGTCTTGTAAATTTGTACTCAGTCATTGGTCAAAAGTACAAATCAAGAGTTTACCTGCAAGGATGAATCATCAGGCTATTCAAAAATGGGCTGAATTTGAGGTGGGAAAAATAGTGAAGTATGTAAAAAATTTTGTATAGTGAATTATTCACCAGATCTAGTAGTAAAAATTGTATCCCTCATGACAGTATAAAGAGTAATAAAATTGCCATTGTGTCTCAAAGTCAGTTTACAAGCATCTGATTTTAAATGTCTTAAATATTAATCTTGATTAATAAATGAATTTTGTTTATTAATGAATTCAGACATGTAAGAAAGCTTACTCAGAAGTCCTCACCTTTTCTAGCCCAGTGGCAGCCATAGTGAGACAGTACAACACATGTATTATGCTCTGTGCTTCTCAACATACTGAAGAAGCAAGTGAAGTGGGAAGTGAAATGAAGAGCATGAGCAGTATCAGTGAACCTTGAAAGCAGGATATTTGAATTTCAGCCATAGGCTGGGCAACATGGGCTTAGACTTCAGGGGCATGAGAACTTCACACCTCATCAGTGCTTACTTACTTTCGCAACAGGTGCTAAATACAACCCAACAGATATAATTTAATTTCTGGAACACTACATAAAATCTCTCTAATAAATTAAGCTTTGTGTTTATTAAGACTTTTACTATACTTTTCTTCCATTTTGAATGGTTTACCTTTTATTCCAGTTAAGTCCCTGGACCTGCCTTTCATTTGCAGTGCTGTCAATTTCTATTTCGAAGTTATATGTTTTCTAGTTGCTTTTGTATTTGTTTTCCCTCCCATACTGAAAGTGAAATTTGGGCAGGCATGTGACAGCAATCATCTCCTGGATTCCTGCATTCACACCAATTCTCTGCTGCACCTGGATTATCCTCTTTGTAAACCAAAATGAAACAAGTGTCATCCTCAGTGAGCCATCATTGCATTTGAGTGTCCTCTCTAACAAAGCAATTATTTTTGCCATTCTGAAGTTAGCTGCCCTCTCCTTCATAGTGCTGTACATTTATTTATATTTTCTTACCACATATGACCTTGCTAGGTGTCAGACTAGAAGGTATTTTGCATGGGTTTTCTACACTGATTTAAACTCCTGAGCTGGATTAATTGTGTTCCATGTGCAGATAGGAAATGTGTTCAAGAAGCAGCTCTGTCTAATATATCAGTGTTAATTTTCTCAACAATCTGTACTGAGGAAAATGTTTATTAAAAGTTCTTCAAAACCACATTTAATTTTGACAGAAAATTTTGTCTTTCAACAGTCTTTTAGGACAATTTTCTTTCCTCTACTGAACACATCGGATATGTTAACTATTTAATAAATGAAATATCAAACACATGTATTCTTCAGGAGACCACAGTGAATTATATATTTTGAAGCAACATTCAGTTTATATATGGCTTAAGTGTTATGGGCCATCAATTTACAGTACAAACTAATTTCCCTGTTATTTTGTTTTGTATACTACCAGTTCATGAATATTATTCATGTTCAGAGATTTAAAAAATGGTTCAAATATCATCAGAGTTTCTTTCTAAAAACAAGAAGGTGACAAAAACTAAGTTTCTGTGGCACAAGGAAAAGTCCAAAATGCACACAACAGGTCAGAGACTGATACATTTAATTTTTTTTTATTTGCTATTTTTAAAAGAGTTAGCCAGTTGCAAAGTGAAAACACCACATATTCCTCATCACCAAGCTCAGCTCGTGATTATCCCATACAAATTTTCAAGTCTTGCTCTTTAAAGAAATTGGATCTAAATACTGATTTGACTCTACTTAGCCAAGCAGATGCATCTCCTCACAGCTGGAGCTGGCAGAGCTTCAGGCAATTTTCTGCTCCTGCTGTGCAAATACTTACTCCATTTCACTATCACTTGCTCTGCCTCTTCAGAATAGAAATAATTCAAGTACTAAAAGACCCTAACAAACTACCATAACAATTAGACTAAAAGTGTGTAAAATCACAGAAGTAATCCCAGCACTCACTCATATTCCAAAAGAAGAAGAAAAAAGAAACATTGTTGACCTCCCAGTCAATACCACAGAACTTTTATAATCTTAACATCTCCCTTATATCTATTACCTTCTAATGAGTTTGCTAGTAATTTCCATCACTCAATACTTATCCAATTCTAGATAGTCTATATCTATTTTATCACAATGGATTTTTTGAAACCTGAGGGATTCAGCATATTTAATAATAGTAATAAATTCATAACAATATTATTTAGACTAAGTGAACTTTTGTTCAGCAAGAAGATACAGCAAATCTTGTAATTAAAAAAATCTTACCACTTTCAGGAGCATCAGGTATTTTCCTTGATGTAATCATTTCTTTTGCAAAGCTTGCAAGTAAACTGAAAGGTGAACGAAAACCTGAAAATGAATAGATGCTGATTTTGCTACTGTTGAATTTGAAAGCATTTCCCATTGGTATTGCAAGAAACAGAATTGAGCATATGAGCATGACAGGATTCTGAAGAAATTAGTCTTTCTACTAAAATTTAAGACCGTTTATTTTTTTTTTTTTTTCTCTACCATTTATTTTTTCAGTTATTTTTGGGGAAAGGCAAATCTTAACAAAATTCTGAAAGCAAAAATTTTAATCTAAATTTGTTCCATTCGTCCTTTCTGCTGTTTCTCTGGGCCCTGTTATCCACATTGGATAGATATGATAAATAAAAGTTAAAAGAAGCAGTGCCCATATCAATGCTTGAGCAAAAAAACAAAGAACTCTAGAAATCCTCTTTTTTTCAGGGAAACTATTTCATCTAAATAGAATAGTAAACAGACAGTGATTAATTTTTTAAAGAAAAATTGGAACTTTTCTAATATTTCTCACTTTACTATATTTCTATTAAAAGAGTATTTTTCTAAATTAATAGTCAAGTTTTAAAAAATAAATCTCAGTTTCCTGAGCAAAACTTGGAAGAAGGAATGAATGAAATGAAAACATTGTAAAGGACCTTCTATATTGTCTGAAACCGCATTTTTATAAAACCAGATGAAAAGATAGCTATTTATTGATGTAAAGTGTATCTATTTTCCCCCCCACTGTATTTCTCTATTATTCAAAAGAATAGCTAAAAAGCTACAGTGAAAGAGCCATGGGGTGTAGAAAAATGAAGAAAATAGCTCCATCAGGGGGGCAGTTACAACTTGGCTCATAGTTTGTTTTCCATCAATACATTAGGAATTTACTGTCAACACTAAAAACTTTTTTGAGGAAGTACAAAAGATGAAGTATGAAAAACTTTGGTGGGACCTCGGTGTGTTTATGGAGATAAGGGAAGGTAAAGATTCCCATATCTGAAATAATAACTTTGCATGTCTGTCAAAGCTTCTTTCTTTTTTGTTGCCTTTATGATCAGAAAAGAAAGAAGTTTAGAAATAAAATGGGGTGTGAAATAGTTTAAAAGTTGTGCCAATCAAATTAATATTAAAACTTTTGAGTATGCTCCCTCATATTTTGAAAAGGAAGCAGCCCATGTAAGAGAAAACTTTACCATTGGAAAACCTCTACTGTTCCTTGTCCTCTGAATCTCTACAAGGGAGATTGTTAGGGTCATGCAGTTTTCTTTCTGGTTTGCGACGGTTTGGTAACTACGGCTTTTTTTCCACCCTCTCCCTGCGTACTTTTTTGTCCACTGTACAATTTCAATCTAATTTGCCAGGTAGAACAAAATCTTTAAAAAATCCCAAATTCTTAAGAAAACTATAAGAAGTGGAAGAGAAGGCAGATCCAAATTAATGAACTCAACAGTGAACAAAGATACAGAGTAATATTAGGTGCTGTCTCCTCTGCCTGACCCGTAGACTGCATTGATGGTTGTCTGAGTGACCAAAAGGTAACACAGTACTTCTCTCTACTAAATACACAAACAAAAGTATTAGGAATTCAAAGGAAAATCATTTTACATTTGTACATGTACATTTGTACATTAAAAGAATGCATAACTAATATTTCAGCCTGTATAACCATTCTATTTCTGCCTGAATAATATTCATTCATTATGCACAGCAGAAAATGTGATAAAGCATATTTCAAGCATTGCTTGTTTCCCAGCTGATGACAAATGCTGTTAATGAATATTCTACCATGACCAAACTACAATGCAACGACTGTTGCTTTCAGTAAACAGAAATTAAGATAGACCCACTAAATAATGAGAAAACAATAGCAGCAACAGCACTTAAACAAGACAACTTCTACCAGAAGTCTTACATGGAATAAGCTGGAAAAAACATCAGAAGACCGTTCTTTTCAAAAGTGAGTAAATTCAGCTCTTATCCTCCAACATTTTTTTTTATTTTTTTTTTGTGTGTGATTCAGAGGCTCTAGAGGATCCAGGATATTTGTAGAACATATTGTGTGCAGGCTGAAGACCTCTTTGTTCCCCTGTTACTTTTCCCAAACTTTTCATCAATTTTGTCTTTGATGAGTAAGGGTTGAGTACGACATTGATTTTGGAAACAACCCCCTCTCCTGTTTCCTAAGGGAGGAGTTTCTGGACAAAGGAAATAGATGTACATTTCAACTCTTTCAGAGATAGTTGATTTTTCTAATTTTCTAGATCCACCATAGCATAGCAGGAAATAAGGAAACTGAAAAGAGAAAAAAATGCAGTTCAAGAAACCCCCAGTATTTACAAGAATGAGTAGAAAGAATGTGAATGTATTTGGTCTGGCTGGGGTGGAGTTAGCTTTCCCCATAGCAGCTCTCCTAGTGCTGTGCTTTGCATTTGTAGTCAGAATGATGCTGATAACACACCAGTTTTTTAGCTACTGCTGAGCAGTGCTGGCACACTCCATCCTAAAGGCCAGTAGGTTGTATGTAATCAAGAGTTTGGGAGAGGACATAGCCAGGACACTTTACTCCAAATGATGAAAGGGGTCATATGTCTTACCATATAACACCATGTTCAGCAATAACAGCTAAGAGAAAGAAGAAGGGTTAGATTAGTGCTGGTGCAAAGATTGTTTTTGGCTTCAAATTTTAACAATAACTGTAATTTCTGATGAAGTATAACCTTTTTTTTTTCCCCTTGCTATCTCAAGGGCACAGAGACCTGCTATTCACACCTAGTTCACTACTTACTGTGTTAATTTTATTTTAGCTTTCTGCTCTGAACTGTAATCAAGCACACATTCTATGAAAATCATAGAATGCCAAAGTAGAATATTTGACACCAAAAACCCCTTTTTTCCCCTGCATATTGAAAATGCATGATGTTAGAAGCTCTCCAGATGACAAGAAAAATCTGTTTTTTCCCATTCAATATTCAGAAAAAAGAACTTTCCAAGCTATGGGACCTTTCTGTATTTATCTACCATTATGGACCTTCCATATCTTGGGCCTGAAATTAGCTGCTCAAGGTAACAGGCTCTGCTTTTGAAAGACTCTCCTTGGCTGTATGCTTCTACTGCTCATATGATGCTTATTTTCTTTCTCCTCTTTGTGACAATATCAACCTGGTTCATGATCCAGCTGATCAGCTGTTGGGCAGGGAGTCAAGTATCTCCCAGCAAAATTTTGAGACCTGTGGGATGAAGGCAGCCAAAAATTAACTCTGGCTGATAGATCTTGTTAAAAGCCTGTTCTTAAGCTCATTTAGACACCAGCCAGGCTTTAGTCAAGCTAAAGCAACTAAGAATTCATGGATGAATACTTCAAATGAATTTCATTTATTCCTCATGCTTTACAATACTTTAATGAGTTAGAGATTAGCTCATAGTCCTTGAAAATCAGTAACTGTGTTAAACTAGGCTCGAATATATATGATTCATTTCTAGCTGATAAAAATATTTCATTTGGAAATATACTAATCGTGTTGTTTGTATTATGGAAAATATTGTAATAGAAAAACAAAATAAGTTTCTGTGGAATCATAGAAAAGCTGTTGTTTACATACTTTGGAATTCATTTAACTCAAAGCTCCACAAGTAAATTTTAACCGAACAATATACTCAATACACTGTGCATAGAAATTATGCTAACTCAGGAAATAAATATGGAATAATACCTGAAATATTTACCAAAAAAAAACAAAAAAAAGAAAACCTCAAACTAAAGGGTAAAACAGCAACAGCTAAACATCTGTGAGGCATTACATTTTCTACTTAAATGTGCTTCTGAACATTTACAATTACTAACCATTCAAACACTAGAAAATTGAGGGTGAATATGTACAAAGTAAACCCTGACAGGTATAAATTTTTTTCTAACTAATAAATTACAGCTTTCCTATACAAAATAAACTAACCTTAACCTTTTCCTGTTGAACTGATATCTAGTTGAATTACAGGAAGAATGAATTATGGTCTTTTGATCATCATAAATCTGTAAATAATTCTGAGTATCTTTTCACTAAAGTCTAGGTCAGCATTCCTGAGCTGTTTATACACTAAATTTGATATTTTTTAAAGTGCTTATACGTGCCTGAACTGATGTCATGAAAAATTCTCTTTTAAAACTTTCTAGCCAAAACTATACAAAACTAGCCCTGTGTTAGCCACTGTGAAGAAAATTAACTCTACCCCAGCCCAAACCAGCACACTAGAGAATTTCTTTCAAATAGTGTACTAGCAAATTCTCAAAGGAGTGAAATATATCACAGAATCATAGCATCAGAGAATCCTCTATATCTAACATATAGTCCAACTCTCCAGCTGCATCACAGCCAACTAGAGCAGAACACCCACCATCATGTTCAGTCAGGCAGCCTGTTCCCAAGTTTGAACAGTCTCACAACAAAACAGTGTTTTCTCGTGCTCAGATGGATTTTCATGTGCTTTAATTTGTTCCATTTGCCTCTTGTCCTCTCACTGGACACCACTGTGATGACCCTGATTCCTTCTTCTTCATTCCCTTCATCAAATATTAATACCTCCTGATGTTATCCCCCTGAGCTTTCTGTTCTTCAGGCCAAACAGTGCCTAGTTTTGCAACCACTTCTCATGTGCCAGATTTTCCAGTCCCCCACCTTTGTGGCTCCTCAGTGGACTCTTTTCAGCATATATATGATTCTTCTGTACTGGGGACCCCAGACTTTCCAGGTCTGCCTCACCAGTACTGAGTAGAAAGGAAGGATTACATTCCTTGATCAGTAGAGAAAGCTATTTCTAACACAGCCCATAAATAAAAACAAGTAAATAAACCAAAGGACTAAGAGAATTTAAATTTTTGGAATATTTGAAGTTCTTAATAGCTCAAAAGCCTTGGGTGCGATGATCAAAATATTGTGGAGGTTGGAATCCTGCTGAGCATGCTGAAGGTTAGTAATAAGACAAAGGGTTTAGATTTTAGAAAAGCAGACTTCTGCTCTGTGAGGGATTCCATGGGAAGGTTCTATGGGAAATAAAAGAGCCAGTGAGTGTTGTGAGTTTTTCAAGAATGCAGTCCTGGAAGCACAAGGAAAGTTCATCCCCACTAAAGGTAGAGGAAATAGCCAGAGCAAGTGTTCCCTTCTGAGCTTCTGCTCAAAACCAAGAGAGGTGTACCAGAGATGGAAATGTGGACAAATACCCTTTGAGAACTATAAGAGCATTGCCAGGGCATACAGACATGTGGTTAGAAAAGCAAAGGGTGAGCACACATTGGAACTGACCAGAGATATCAAAAGCTACAAGAAAGGGATCTTCATGCATGTAAACAAATGCAACAGAAGGAAAACATTAGCCCACAGTTAAACAAGAGAGGTGAATTAGTCACCAACACTGAAAAGGTAGAGGGTTTCAATACTTTCTTCACCTCTCTCTTCACCAGCGCTGTTTGGCCCCTGGCCTTGGGAACAAAAATCCACATTGATATAAACACAGACCCACCATCAGTGAAGCAATAGTTGGTGTGTGAATGATTACAGGAGCTTGACTCCTGCAAATAGATGGGTCCTGATAATATTCATCCACAGGTAATACAAGAGCAAGCTGACATTGATGAGAAGCCACTCTTCATAATCTTTGAGAAGCCGTGTAGACTGAGGGACATCTCGGAAAAACGGTAAAAAGCTCATGCCACCTCCATCTACAAGAAAGACTCAAATGAGGATCCAGCAAATTTTAGGCTGATCAGTCTTCAGTCCTGGCAAAGTTGTGGAATGAATTCTCCTGGGTGTTATAAGTCAAATGAAGCGTGTGTTTAGGAAAAGCAGGCACAGATTCACAAAGGCCAAATTATGCTTGACAAACCTGATTGCCTTCTATGACAAAGTAACCTGTTTAGTTGATGTGGGGTGAGGAGTGGACATTGTCTACGTGGGTTTCTCCAACGGTTTTGATGCAGTTTCCCACAGCCTCTGCCTAGAGAAACTGATGTGTTACTGTCAGATGAGTGGTTCATGTGGTTGGTGAAGAACTGTCTGACAGCCATATCCAGAGAGGGGTGGTAAATAGCACTTTTTCAAGCTGGCACCCCTGTGTCACAAGTGGGGTCCACAGGGGTCCATATTGCACCCAGCACTATTTCGTATCTTCATAAGTGGTCTAGATGATAGAACCAAGTGTACCCTGAAGAAGTTTGCTGATTACACTGATGAAGTGGACAATTTGGAAGGAATTGCTACCCTGCAGGAAGAGTTATACAGGTTGGAAGAGTGAGTTAACAAGAACTTTTTGAAGTTCAGCAAAGACAAATGTAAAGTCTTGCATCTGGAAAAGCATAATCCAGGAGTGCAGCACAGGCTGGAATCTACCCAGCTGGGGAACAGCTCTGTGGAAATGGGTCAGGGGGTCCTGAAAAACAACAAGCTCAGTATGAGTGAAGACTGTGTTGCTTCAGCAAAGAAAGCCAAGGGGGTATTGGGATGTACCAACAAGGGCATTGCCCACAGAGGTAAAGAAGCCATTATCCCATTCTACTTGGTGCTTGTAATGCCACACCTGAAATACTGTGTTCAGTTTTTGTTCCTGCTATACAGAAAAGATGTGAACAGTCTGTAGAGGGTCCAGAGAAGGACCAAAGAGATGATCAAAGGACTGGAAACCTGCCTTTTGATCAAAGGATGAGAGAGCTGGGTTTGTTCAGCCTTGAGAAGGCTTAGGGGAGACATTATCACCCTGTTCCAGTGTTTAAAGGGTGGCTACAAAGAAGAGGGAGAGTCCCTTTTTACAATGAGTCACATGGGAAAAGAGAAGGGGTAATTGGTACAAGTAACTCCTGGAGAGATTCTGATAGGATGCAAGAGGAAAATTTTTTACAATGAGAACAGTCAGACATTGGAGTAATGTCCCCAGGGAAGTGGTGGATTCTTCAATATTGGAGAGTTTTAAGATTCATCTAGACAGCATTTAGGGCCACCTTGTCTGTTTAGGCAAGAAAAGCTGGACTAGATTGCCATCTTTCAACGAGTAATAAATATTGCCAAGAATTAATAAGAATGAAAAGTCAATTTGAATCTAAGATCAGAGAAATTGAATTTTTTTTCTAAATTTGTCTTAATTTTAAAAGCTTCAGAGGTTCTAGTATGGAGATTTTATAAATATATATTTATAATAGAGCTTCTTTTTTAGTTATATTGCCATTCTATAACTTTTTCAGTTACACTACTTTCAGTTATAGGTCTTCCTCCAAACTCTGTTCTTGACAAAAGAGTTTGATTTTCTGTATTCCAAATGAAATGGAATTTATAAATGAAAAGTACAGTCATATTATAACTGTAACTAATATTGAACATTAATTCCTGCTCAATAAACTCTTTTGCTTTTTTTTTTCAGTTTAAATAAAACGTAAATTGAAATAAAAATAAAAAACCACACAAAACTGTTCTGAGTGTCAGTAGATTACCTTTCATTTGCATATAACATTTAAGAGTGTTCAAGTATGACAATGTAAAAAGATACCGAGTTCTCTAACAACCAGAAGACATCAAAATTAGGTATGCATACTTTTGTATGTTTCCTTCTGTGTGCTTCACATGATAAAACACTTCTAAGTGTTTTACGTCTTCTGGCCTGATCAATACTCAAGGTCCATCTTTTGGTAAGTTATTCTGTTTATTCTCACTAGGAGAAAAAGATCATAGAGTGGTTTTTGCTAAGTTGTGTTTAAAAGGATGTGCTACAGAATAGAAGACAGTAGAATTAAATACATTAGAATGTTTCAGCTGGAAGGAACTTACAGTGACTAGTCCAACTGCCTGACCACAAATTACACAAACCCAGAGCGCTTAGCCATTTTTCATAAGACATTCCTTCCACCCCTTTCATCAGCTTTGTTGCCCTTCTATGGATGCATTCAAGGATCCAACGGCCTAGGAAGTCCTGCTGCTTTGAGCATGTGAAAATCAAAACAATTATGGTGTTTCAATGAGCAGAGCTCTAACTCTCAGTTTGACCAAAGACACTAATCAAAATCATGGCCCTAGCTAAGCCAGCACTGTTTCTTTGATTTTCTTGGAATTATTTTTTTTGTCACCTTATTCGAATGTCTTTATTTCTCCTTTTGAACAGTGTAATTAAAATAACCATTAGCCTTCATTGTGAATTTTTTTGCTTTCTAGCTAGCTGGTTCATTTATTTAGTTAAAATATTTCTTTTCCTTTGTTAAAAACAATGGTTTTAAAGTACAAATATGCATTTTAAAAACAACGGGTTTTTAAAATAAGAATAAGATATTCTGAGTATTGCTTATAGATTGCTCTGATGCTGTCTGAAAGGTGGTGATTTGTGTTTTGAGGGATGAAAAGGGAGGACTTTTATATTATTAAAGAAAACAAGTTATAAAATTCTCCATTAAACACTAAAACCAGACCATTTATTTCAGTAAAAGTTATAGTTCAAAGTTGAAAACTATTTACAAACATCTAGATTAGAAAATGATGATTCTTTAAAGACCTTCTGAAGCTGTTTGTAATATCAAATAGCTGTATGTTAAATATTCTTATATCAATGTAACTTGCTCATATTATTAAGTTACTAGGTTGCAATGTCTGTTATCTAGACATAGCCTCACATTAAACAAGTTCCTCTCATTTTTCTCTGAAAGTATGACCTTCAATGTAACTTCAAGAGATCACATGCTATAAACCATATATGCCACATTTAATTAGTTAAATCTGAGTTTTAAACTTAATGTACCTCAATTACAGCTGCTCCTTTCTAAGTCATAGCAGTTACGCATATGCAGGTCAAAATGTACTGTTCTGGAAGCTCTGACTAAAAATCAATATTCAAGTAATGACTGCAAGAAAATATATTTAAAAGGGATTGATTTCACTTTTTCATTATCTTGCTGGAGTTTGCAAGTTATTTTTACTTAGCCAGAAAAGATAACATCCAAGCTGATAAAATACGTATTGAAACTCATTGAGAAAGTCTGTCTCCTGAATATCTCTGCTTTGTGTGATAGAATTGTAGCTGCCCACGCACCACTCACTCGGGGCACTGATGTGAGTCATCAATGACAGAAGGAATATATATGCAGCTTTTTGCCCTTGCATACTTTTATTTTATTGGGGTTTTGCATCAGTTGATGTGTTGATTCTTTATGGTTGACAGACACTGGCCCCACTACTTTTAGAAGGAAAGAATAAACAGCATTAGTTGTGCCTAGTTTTGCAACTTGGCTCAGAGCAGCACCTTGGTTTGAAGCCCTGACAGTCTATATGTACTGAGGAATGGGCAGAAGAACTAGATTTGCTCCATGGGAAACTAAATTGGGAGTTGTGCTCCAAAAGACTCTGAACCACCGTGACTCGCACTCCACAAAGACCCTCTGAAGTGTACAGATCTCACAACAAACTGGAAGGTTTCTAAAGCAATACAGTTAAACAGATGCTATGAAAATCTTTCTACTTGCCCTCTGCTGCCCGACTTCAGCTCATCCTTCTGACTCTGTTGCTCCCCTCTCATTTATCTCTCACCCTTTGTCAGGATCCTATTTCTGCTGCCATCTGAACTCCTTTATTTTCCTGTCTCTCCCCTGATCTCACTGAACCTCTAATTGTTCAGATAAACTTTTTATAACATTTAAAATGATTAATTTTTTCCTTATGTTTCTACCATTTTGACTGTATTTACTTCATTGCTCAGAAAATTCAAGGAGAAGGAGACTTTGGTTGTATCAGGGCTTGTTAAACTCAGTACTACAACGGTGTGTGAAAGATGATTTTTTCAAGGTACACGGCACAGAACTCAGTACGATAATAGCAGTGTCCTTGAAATCATTCTTTGAAAGTATGCACTTGCTCCTTGAAGAGCACTCAAGAGGTCTTTGTCTGGAAGCATAACGCAGAGACAGCATTTCATTTGTGCTCCTGAACTGACTTGCCAGGACTAGAAAACCTGAGAAACCAGAGTACACAGACCTGTCTCTGCAGGAGACACCTGCAAAACCTCATTACACCCATTCCTGCAACGGCCTGCACCAGAAGACCTCTTTCAGTGTCCTCTGCTATATACAGTCTCACATACATAAGCATGATCAACCATTCAAGGATTAACACAGACAGGAGTACAGTTCTTGTACAGGCATCCCACATATACAAAGAGTACTTACATAAGAATGAACAGTACAAATGGCCCGTTCCTGCTCTGTCTTTCAGGCTGGCCAAATTTGGGGCTTACTAGGAGGTTTTAAGGATGAGTTTCTCTGGTAGCTGTCTCAATTTATGGTCCATTCAGTGTCCAACCCCTAAATTCCTAAGCCTGAAACTCCAGCTAGTTCAACTTGAAGTCTGCTAGTGTCTCACACTTTAAAAGTGTCTCCAGTAGCTGGTCCGTGAATCTTGTCCTACTCTCTAGATAGTCTGGCTTGAAGAAACACAAACGTCAGACACTGAGTGATGAAGACCATCACACAGAAAAATAGAGTTGATCAGTCGCAGGGATTGCTCAGACAAGTGTTCTGATCAGTGCCTGATCAGATGGACCTGCCAAAAATAAATAAACAAATAAATAAGAAGAACAGTGGAGCTGTCTGTGGAGATGGCAGCAGGACCCTGAGCACCTTGCAGACTGACAGGAATTTGAGTGTCTGGAAAACAGACTGAGAGAGGCACAGGATGCTCTGGGAAGGCAGTGGTGGGAGCTGCTAAAATGCTTTCTTGAGACCTTTTGCCTCTCTAGTGCTGCAAAACTCTGCTCTCAGGCAGCAGCTGGTGAGCCAGATGTGGGAGGAAGAAGAAACAGATGACGAAGGGGTCGATTTCTGTAACTCCAGGGTCTAATCAGCAAGCTCTGCCTCTGCCTGCTGCTTCCCTAACCTTTATCATTTTCCCCCCTTTTGAGCTGCAGCTGCTGTTCACAGTCCCTATGAAGGTCCCTTTCCTCTCCCCTACTCCCTGGGAGCTCTTCAATGAGCAAGAAGCAAATAAGTTCTACTCACTTTCTCCTGCCTTTCCTCATGAGCTGAATGCAGCACCACATTACCTGCTTTCTCCCAGGCTAGCTACCCTCACCAAAGTGCAAGAACAGTATGCACACTACTGAAGGGCTGTTTCCCAAAGGCTGTGCAGGTAGCAGCCAAAGCCATCAGTTAGTATACATGAAAGGTCAAAAAGTGTTTTGAAAGCCAGGAACATGAGGAGAGTAATCACACCTACCTTGAAAGGACTTTGGTGTAAAAGTGAGAGGGGGGGAAAAAAGACAAACCTTAAAGAGAGAAGGAGAGTATGACAATTTTTCAGTCTCACTCTTTTTTCTTTTATCCTTGGGAAGCTATGGTTTTTCATTTTTTTCATTCCAGTTACTACTTCACTACTAGAAAAGGCATTGACATTTAAGCGTACTCTTCCTGTCATACTCAGTTCAGTCCTAGATATATATTCATAGTCTTCAATAACCAGGGAGCAGAAATTATTCTTGCTTCAAGAGCATACTTTCAAGTGCTCCACATTCTCACAGAGCTTCTTGTGGAGGGCTACCTGCTAGAAATGGTTCAATGCGGATTGAGAGTCTCTCCTGGGAGCTTGCAGTGTTTGCACAGGAACAGTGCATTAACATTAAATCTACTTGTGGGGCATGCTGTCTGGCAAGGTGCTTTCCATCTCTACTTTTTGTGGGCAAAGGACATAGTTAAAAAAAGCGTGGACATATGTTGATACTCTTATGACTCACCAGTGTGGGAGTAGTCATTCAGGAATATGCATCTCCCAGCTTATCCACAAACAACTTCATATTTAATCACCTTATTTCTTTAGAGAAAATACTGGTGCTCCCAATGAATCTTGCTATAGAGTAAAATGCAGGAGCTGATACTTGTTGATCTCTCAGTTTTAGAGAAATGTGATGCTTCAAACAAGGTGGTTTTATTTTCTTTGTCATGGTTTTGCTTCAGCCATTAAGAAATGTGCAGAAACCTTACTAGCAATATGCATGAATTTGAAGAAATCCCTTTTCAACCAAAATAGTCTATATGTGAAGAAAGGAATCTTGTATTCTATCTTGATATGAAGTGATTCTATGTGTAACAATATTTGCAGCAAAATCATGAGTAACAGGGAATGTGGAAGTAAAGAAAACAGAGAGGGAGATAAGCATTGTTTACATCTTAATGTTGGCAACTAAATGATCAGGGCTCTACGTATTAGCAATTTATGACCCATCAATTAATTATAAATTTGATTCATGATGACTGAGGACTTATTTAGTCTGTGCAACATTCAGCAGTTTTTCAATGAAGTTTTGCCATTAAAAATTTGATTCCTTCCATCATTCTCATTCTGTCTTTCCTAAGATCTGAAAAAACCCTGTATTTTTAAACTTTATAATAAAGGCAAATAAGGTCATGACTGCCTTTTATCTAAACTGAGTTAGCAGTACAGTGTTTCTGTGTTTTAACAATGGATTGAACTGGATGCATTGAGTCCTAGTGCCTGAGTAGCCAAGATTCCAATTAAATTTTAAAGTGCAGAAATGTGGGTTTTTTTTCTGATGTAAAAAAGCTTCATTTCCCTCTCCTATTGAGCCATCTTGTGGTTAATAATTGTAATGTACTCCTGAATACACACTTACCTAACATGATGAGAAAGTGTCCGCCCAGTGCTATCCAATGTTATATTAATAAGAGTTACTACCTTATATTCTTGGTTGTTAAAACAAAAAGGTTTCTTAGAGGATAGAAGAGACATATTATACATGATACATATAAATATCAAATAATGTGTAAGTTATTATTCTTCAATATAAAATAGGTAATTATCAGTATTTCACTATCAATAGTGTAGTACATTGCAACTAAAGCTGGAGTGTCAGACATATAGGAACTCTAATGAGCAGAGTTTGGGAATAAGATTTTAACGTAAATATTAGTCTACTTTTCATATGTTAGTTATTATGGCCATAATGATGCTAAATTCTACTATTTTCAAGGTAGACCTTTCTATTAAGTAGAGTGAGAAAATGTTCACCTGTGTGATGTGGATCCATTAAGAGATAAATCATAGAATCACCGAATGGTTTGGGTTGGAAACGACCTTAAAGATCATCTAGTCCAACCACTCTCTCATGGGCAGGAACACCTTCCACTAGTCCAGGAAAACAACAAAAGAGATTTTTTTCTTGCACTACAAGAAGTACTATTGTACTATAAATGTGTTATACAGATCACACAAAAGAGAAAATGACAAATGAACACAGCTGTATTACATCACTAATAGAGCTTCAGTAAGAGAACATTATGGGGAACAGTAAAACCACAAAAAATTTCCATTAGAAAAAAGGCAGGTTATACTGTGGAACATCTTAGACTAAAAGTGAGTAATTCAGTCATTAGTCAGAATTGAACAAGTCTCATTCCTTGTACTAGTAACTCTGTTTAATGGCAACTCCATGCATTGTGAAGCAGTTCTTTTACAGATTTTGTATACCTTTGACAATATTTGAAAGGCATCTGATACCTGGCATCAAATGGATAAGTGGCAATCTTCTGAGAGGAAGAACAGAGCAGTGAATGGATTCTCTACAAGCTGTCTGGAACATCAGAAATTAAAAAGAGAAGTTTAAAACATTTCACCTTGTATTTCATTATGGGACTCGCTGAAAGACAGATCACCATAAGGCAATCCTAATATCGACAGCATCTTGTTTGGAGTCCTTGACTTATGATTTCATGCTTAACTTTGTCAAAGATGCTGATTAGGCAGCTATCAAAGACATTCAACATCCAACATAAAAATTTAATATGTGTGATTTTATATTGTTAAGATACCCCACCCCCAAACCCCAAGCCACATAGGAAAGATGTAAACATAGGAAGATTTGTGCCTTAGAGAGCAGCAAATCTGGCTGGTTAAGTGGAAGCCCACTTAGGGACTCATATTCTGGAAGAAGTAACTCAAAGGAATATTACTAGTAGGCCAAGAGTTCACCCTAGTGAAATATTTGTGACATTGACCAAAAAGACAACTTCATTTTTACAGTGGTGACTGGACTGAGTCAATCTGAAAAGCAGAAGGGAGATTTATTAATGGATGTCAATGATTGTGGATGATAATTTCTACTGGTATTGCTAATATTGTAAGAAAAGTAGCAGGAATGGAGAGCACATTGGTAGAACTTAGATTTTTAAAAGGCTCAACACATGTAAAAGTGCATGTGGATGAGATGTAGAACATTAAATACACTCTTTAAAACCACTGACTCTATTAACCTCTGAGAGAAAGCAGCAATGATTAGATTAAAAAGACCTCAGTGCTTTAGCCTTCTCAGGTGGCTGAAATGTTGAGGGGACAGAAAACCAAACTGAGGAGGAGTCAATCAGGTGACACTGTCCAAAAAATTCACACTGAGGTATTTTCTTGGCTCAAGCTAAACAATATGAATGAAACAAAGTGACCAAGAGAGGTCATTTAATTCCTCAAAGTGCAAATGAGTGTGTTTGGAAGTTTATTCCACTTTACCAGGCAACAGGGACAGCTGAGGATTTAAACAAAGGAGAATAATTGTCCAAATGAAGAGGAAGTTTTGGATAGACACAAGACAAATTACTGCACCTGAAAGCTGGCAAGACCATAGCAATTAAACAATTTTCTATATTTAAAATAGAAATCTGTGAAGAAACATGTAAACCACAGCAAAATGAGCAGAAGGGAGCTTTGGTATTTCAGCTATGTCAGCATCACAGCCCTCATTACAGAGGCATTGCAGAGGCATTGTAAGGTCAACCCTAATTTAGCAGGAGCATTGCTATGTATGTCAGAATCAAGTATTCTTTCCTGAGGTTCCCTTGTCTTTTAGTACCCCAGTCCTGAACAGGAGCACTACTGTTCAAGGTGCCATAGCCCAGAAGAGAGTAATTTTGAGTACAAGGTGGAACACACATACTGTACAACCATTTTGTGCAGTGAGTGCTGATCGCAATATATTCTGAGAGAATATATCAGCTCAAAAGTCACTATTCCACATTCACAAGTGGACTGAAATACTGTTACAAATTCATTATTGGGTTCCATTCAATTTTTTATTTAAAAAATAAACAAAACAAATCAAATCAATGAACATCAGATCCCTCAAACAACTGATAGCTCTAAAATAAGCCTAAATGTAGAGCAGATAGGAAGACACATAGGAGAAGGTGTGTACAAATTACTTGAGGTATTATTTGTGAACGGAGAAGGACTAGTGGGTGATATGGTGGTCTGTGGTCACCTTAGGCATAGCAACCATGAAATGATAGAGGTTTCAGTTTTGAAAGTGAATGAAGTAAGATGTGGCACCAGCAGAACTGCTACCTTGGACTTCTGGCAAGCAAACTTTGGCCTGTTTAGGAAATTGGTTGACACAGTACCTTGGCAGTCAAGCATGAAGGACAAAGGAATCCAAGAAGACTGGACATGCTTGAAGAAGGAAATCTTAAAGATAAAGGAGCAGGCTACCTCCATCTGCAAGCCCAGATGGGATGCATCTGAAGGTAATGAAGAAGCTGGCAAAAGAACTTGTCAGGTCTCTTTCCATCATTCACCAGCAGTCCTGGTTAACCAGAGAAGTTCCAGTTTACTGGAAATTAGCAAATGCAGCACCTATACAGAAGGAGGGTTGGAAGAACGATCTGGGGAACTACAAGCCTGTCACCTTGACTTGGTACTGGGGAAGGTTGCAGAACAGATCATCCTGGGTGCCATTGCACAGCACATGCAGAACAACCAGTGAATCACACCCAGCCAATGTGAATTTTTGAAAGGTAGGTTCTGTTTGACCAATCTGATCTTCTTAGGTGACTTAGTATATTAGGAAAAGGTTGTGGATGCCATCTATCTACACTTCAGTAAAGTATTTGACAACATCTCCCACAGCATTCTCCTAGAGAAACTGGCTGCTCGTGGCTTGGCCAGATGCACTGTTTGCTGGGTTAAAAACTGGATGGCTGAGCCCAGAGGGTTGTGATGAATGGAGTTACATCTAGTTCGTGGCTGGTCAGTTCCTCAGGGCTCAGTATCAGGGCCAGTTTTGTTTAATATCTTTATCAGTGATCTGGACAAGGGGATTGAGTGCACCCTCAATAAGCTTGCAGATGACACTATATTGGGTAGGAATGTTGATCTGTTGTTGGGTAGGAAGGCCCTGAAGTGGGAACTGGACAGGCAGCTGCATGAGATTCAATAAGGAGATGTGTGTCCTGCCCTTGGGTCAAAACAACCCCATGCAACTCTACAGGCTGGGGAAGAGTGGATTGAGAGCTCCTCAGCAGAAAGGGACTTCGGAGTGCTGGTTCACAGATGTCTGAACATGAGCAAGCAGTGTGCTCAGGTGGCCAAGAAGGGCAATGGCATTTTGGTCTGTATCAGGAGTAATGTGGCCAGCAGGACCAGATTCAGCACTGGCTGAGGCCACACTTTGACTGCTCTGTTAAGTTCTGGGCCCCTCATCACAAGAAAGACATTGAGGTGCTCAAGCATGTCCAGAGAAGGGCAGTGGAAGCCGGTGAAGGGTCTATAAAACAAGTCTTATGAGGAGTGGCTGAGGAAGCTGGAGAAAAGGAAACTCGGGGGGTTTCTCATTGCTCTCTACAACTAACTGAAAGGAGACCTGAAAGTGAGGTGGGGGTCAGGCTTCTGTCATGTATTAAGTGAAAAATTGAGAGGAAATGGCCTTAAGTTCAGATTAGATACTAGAAAAAAATCCAAAATTGCTGAAAAAGTGGTCAGGCACTGGAATAAGTTGTCCAGGGAGGTGGTGAAGTCACCATCACTGATACTGCTCAGGAGGTGTCTGGATGTGGTACTTGGGGATATGGTTTAGGGGTGATTATAGTGGTGCTAGGTTGACGGTTGGAATAGATGATTTTTAAGGTCTCTTCCAACCTTAATGATTCTCTGATTCTGTGATTCTATGATTTGCTATCACATATGAGTATGTGAGTTTGTGGAACTGCATTGCTTTGGAGGGCCTCACCAGCAAATCAGACAGAGTCCATTCCTGCAGTTAGCCAAATTGTTAGCCATCATTGTTTCAGGGGATCCAACAGCCTCCTCTTTTACAATTATTTGATTTTCTGTAGTGTGCTTTATAGGTGTAGAAAGCAAGTGTAGTAATTCATTTCAGGAAAAAAAATAATTGGAAATGGGAATGACTTACAGCTTTCTTTTGCAATTACAAAAGGATTTAGAAAACAGAATCTAAGAACCTGTTCAAATGTGACATTGAATGACTGGTTTTGATAGACGTGTATTTGCATACAGCTGGAATACTGCATGTGCTAATAGAGAATTAGTTTTCTTTTCCTTTGTTAGGAAAATACCCAAGCACTCTGCAATTACTTCATAGTTGTATGTCCTTCACAGATTAAAATAGTATGATAAAAGTGAGGTTGAAGGGCAGGTAGATTCAGAAAGAGGGGAAAATTTAAAAAAAAAAAAATCCAAAAAACACAATAAACCTTCTTTTAAAAAATCCACAGTTCTTCAGATCATACTTTGAAAAAGGCATAAGAGGACACTTATGACTCCAGTGAAATGACCAGAGAGCAGTTAAAGACACAGATGGTGCAGAACATATTTCCTTAAAATTACCTAATAAAACATATGAAGAAAATCCTCACTTCATGAAAATTTATAGAACATTTTAGTAATATTTTACTGCAGATGTAAAACTAATTCAGTACAAATTAAATCGACTAGAAAAAAAGAATGGTGAAATGCATGGAAGTTGAAGATCAATACAGTAATAAAAACCCAGGGTTAGACAAAGAAGGATCGTTTTCTTTATGAACGTTTCTGCAGCTGGGCAGAAAATGTTTTTGTTTCATTATTACCTAAATTATAAGGTTCAATAATCAATTTGATAATGGATAGAGTAATTCTGGCCGCTTTTCTCGCGAGGGTGCTGTGGCTGGGGCTGCGGGATGCTGGGCAGCGCGGCCGGGCGTGCCGGAGCTCCCTGAAGGGGGCGCGCTGGCGCCGCGGTACCGCCGGCCAGCCCGGCACGGCCCGGCTGCTCTGGGGCATCCCCCCATCTGCCCCCCTGCTCACCGCCGCTTCCCTAAGTACTCCCGAGCCGCTTTTACTCCCCGGTACTCCCGAGCCGGTTTTTTTTCCTGCAGAAAGAAACGCAGCATGCAAAAAACGCAGAATGCAAAACTTAACGGAGTCTTAAACCAGACTCCAAAAGATATGCGATAGTTAATCACAACTCAACAGAAAAACAGAAAACAGACAATCGCTCTTTACTCCAAGCACCTTTCTTGGTTTTCCATACCTTTCTTTCTGTTTTGAACTGTGAAGTGTCTGGTGTTCCCTTCTAGATGGACAAGTCCAAAAATGCCTGAAGAAAACTTTTACAACACTCTATTCCAAATAAGCTTAAGAAATTTGCAGTTTGATTTGCAGCCTCATGAAAAAACACGATCCTGAACCCCATGATTAGCTTGGGATGGAAGCTCAGTAAATTCTTCAGATTTGTTTTTTACCTTTTAAATACATAGTGCAATATCTGTCTTTTGGTTCACTGGTACAACACAAACATTTTACAACTGCATTGATAATGAACTAAACTGGGAAGTGCCTCCAATGGGATAACTGAAATAAAACAATATTAATTCCAGAATTTCTCATGATGTCTCAGTGTTACAGATACCATGCGAGTCTTACTCAGGATCCACCAAATCTGATGTCTAAAAAAACTGAAGTGAAAATATTATTATTTGTATTAGCACTCCAGATTTGTCACTAAGGAGTGTTTAATAAAACATCTTAATGTCCACCAGTCATGCCAGGTAAGCAGAGGTTTCTCTCAACAAAGTGCAAAATAACTGACCATTCCTGTGTTACCAATGTAACATAGTCATTGGAAGCCTCCCTGAGAAAGTACGAACTGTGAGTACCACAGATTTATTCTGTTTCAGTGACCGCACATGGGATTTTATATTTACACTGTACAAACCTGAATTTTATGGAAGTGGGCTAGGGTTCGCTTGAGAGCATGCTCTCTTACAAAATTTGTAGCACAGCTGACTCTTCTAGTTAAAACTCAATTAATATTTAAAAACAAACAAACAAAAACTCAAACATTTCTTGTGGGACTCAACCAAAGCAAGAATTAAAGTCTCAGTAAACTGAAAAGCTGATAAATGCTACCACTATTTTTTTGTGACAGAAAGATTTTAATATAGTTTTAGCGGAGATGTAACTATAGGAATAAAACCCAAGACATGCACAATCCCTTCCTCCAAGAAAGTACATGGAGATTCATAGCACAGTGTCTGCCTCTTAGTCACTGTTAGTCATCCTCTTAGTCACCCCTTCTACTCTTATTAATAAAGAAAATGACGTGTTCTGGAACTATATGAGAGTAGTAGGAATTTTGCCATTCTTTTTGTCTCTGGTGAGAGCAACAGAACCTCTCACATCTCTTTTAGGTGAGAGGAAAGGCAACTGATGCCTCAGAGTAGCTGCAGCGTTTTATAAAATGTTGAGTTTTAAGGTCCTGCAACATTTGACTGGGCTAGCAGAACTGAAGGCCTTACAAAACCGCACACCTTCTCTCTGTGAGTGGGCTGGTAGAAAAGTAGCACATTTCTTTCCAGAAGCATAAACTGTGAATTCCCACAGAGGATGACACCCCTCATGGGGGAAAAAAATACTTGGACAAGTCTTCCTTCCAGTGTAAATGGAACAAATAAGCATGTCATCAAATGGGGAAATGCTCTAAAGAGTATTCAGAAATGTCTCACATATTAACTAGTTTAGTCTCCTGTTACCAAATCTTGCCCTGTAAAACCTGTTCCATTTATTATATAAGACAATCAAGCAAAAATGCAGAGAGTATTTAGGAAAGATCATTCTTTATTTAGTGACTGCTGCCAGCTTATTCTTTCAAAAGTTCTTTATTTTTCTCTCTCTTTAACCTGTTTCAGGGTTTTACGTTTGCCTCAAAGTAATAAAAAGAAACCAACAAAAACTTATTTTCTTATGTGAGTAAGAATATTCTTCTACTGTACAAGAGTATTCAAACAGAAGATTCATGTATTTTTGCACTAACAATTATAGCATTTTAACCCTATTTTTCATAATGTTAATGATTCTAATTATAGTAGGATCTTATTATTTTTGACATAGATCTCCCATACCTACCCTAAGTTCATCATACACTTCCATGTGAGATTAAGTCCAAGACCACATCAATGCAGCAGTAAAATATTTGAAAGCTAAAAAAGCCTTCAAATATTTCAGTATTTAAACATTCAAAAACGACTCATTTTATTATCAACTGAACTTTTTCTAAAAACTAAGTGTTCTGCTGACACACACACACACACACACAGAATGACCCAGTTTTTCTAGTAAATGGACAAAGAAATAAGAAGTAATTGCAACAGAATTTTTAAGATTTTATCTTATTTTCTTTTTCTTTTTTTTTTTTCCCCCACCAGGAAAAGGGGAATAAAAGCTGTAAGAACATCTTGATCTAAAAATTATGGAAGAGAATTTTTCTGCCAGAAGTGGGAGAAATGTTTTCAAACATCCCTGTTTTGGAGTGAGAGCTGAAAATTTTCACACATTTTCCTGTCTTTTATAAAGGAGAAAAAAATCCCAACAAACCTGCCACGCAGAATTTCATTATCTTTGCTACTTCCTCCCACCAGGGCCCTTGCATTTCACTTTAGGTAGCTGAATGTTTATCAAACAGAAAGGGACCATAACATCTCCAGAAACAACTGACTGAAGCACTTGGAAGTTAAGAAAACAGATTAAATCAAACAGCAAGAGATCTAGAAGCAAAGGCCACAAATGCCTATATAAGTGATTCATCCATGGGGCTTCGATATAAATCATGTTCATAAACCACCCAGCCTTGAAACATCTCACCTTGGCAGTACGTACTGCAACATGAAATCCAGCTGTTTTACCCCCATCACTTCTACTAAGTCAAACCTCACAAACAACATCCAAGTGGAAACAGTGAGAGTGAGCTACCTGTTAAGGCTCAGATGTCAACTAGCTTAGTCTTAGAAGATGGCTTTAGCAGCTTTATCAGCTGAAACACTGGCATCTTTAGTTTTAAGAGCAGATATAAGTGTAGGATTCAAAGATATGTGTTTAAGCAGTGGTGACTGTGGTAATCCAATGCAGTAGTGAGATTTGGAAGTCCCTGGGTGGCTTTAACCGTAACTGCTCATCTGAGATTCGCAAAATTTATTCTATATCTGATATTTATTTTCCCAAACATATACTGTTATAGTAATTAATGAAATTACTCCTTCTAATTGGATTAAAAGCCTAATTCACGGCAATAAAATGCAGTTGCTTTCCCACATTACTGGAGTACATTTCATAGCACAACGTGCAGACTGAGACACCCTGTTTTGCTGTTTAACCCAGAACTTTACTCTTTCTATTTTTTTTTCTGGCTTTTACCTCCACATTCAAAAAAGCACATGATCAACAACCCAATGCCAGCCTTTCTCCATATATGAACACCTTTAACTTCTAAAAAATAATGTAAGATTCACATTAAGTATAATGTGGGACTGGTTTGAGCTGTAGCCTCAAAAGCTAAACGTTTATATTCAAAAGCTCAAATTCAGCGCTTTCCTTTGCTTTGTCCCAGCTGGTTGTAAAGGGCTTTCTTAGGATATTGCACTACTTGGGACTCAGACTCTTTCGATCAGACCAGGTTTATTAAATCAAACTACATTTACTCACTTATAATTCCACCCCTTTAATCTTCAAAAAATATTTCTCTGAGGATTTCCTTTGATATCTATCAAAGGGTGTGGTCTATTCCACTTAAAAAATGGAACAGTGAAATGGATGGTAAGAGCAGGAAGACATAACCATTGTCTCTCTATTTTAAGATGAGGGCAGACCTTTCTGGTTATTAAGTCAGAGCAAAAGAATAGCTGTTAGAGAGTTTAAATTAAAAAAATAAAATGTTCTTGAATGAATTCCAGTGAAGATAAGAGAAGTACAATTGATATATTCCATTATAAACCTTGTAATAACTTAAAATTGATTAGTGTTTGAAGACTGATGGATAACTACAAAGCATTACTATTATAAAGCAAAGTGCAATTTTTTGATACCATGACTACTTCAAGATCTCCAATTTTTTCCCCCTTTTACAATATTCACAGCAGAAATAAAGAGATATCTGTCATTCATGAGAAATGAGTCTAGTTCTGAAAACTATATTGTTAGCCGTGTCAAGTTTTAATAGAAAAAGTGAAATAATGATTTGGAAATGGGGGAAACCAGGATCAGGAGGAACAGTTCAGACATGCAAGCACAGAAGGTCTTTATCTGCTTAGAATCTCAATTACAGTAGTCAGACAAAGGGAGTTCAGTTGCAAATATAAAACTTAATATGAATATATTCAGTGATATATGGGAGAAAAAGGCCGTATAGGTAAACCACAATTTAGTCATGAACTCCTGAACAGACTATTTGGTCTCCTCCTTACACTTTTTCCCTAGCTGGCGTGTAAGAATTTGTAGGGCAGTAGTTAGAAATTGGGCCATGGAAAATGGTTGCTGGTTTAAAGAATAAGGCAGAGCCTCAGAAAAGATGTGTAATCTCAAGTTATCTTTTACCAAATAATGAATAAAATATTACATTAGAATAATGCAATTTAAAATCCAATTTTGAACTCAAGGCAATTCCATTTAGAAGTACATTCTTTCTGTGATTATAGCATTCTAACAAAGCCAGCACAACCGAGGATGGTAGTTGAACTATTTCATTAGAATCCAATATCAGAAATATGGTTAGCTTCTTTCTACTTTTTATTTTCCCAAAGAAATAAATTTCTAAATAATTAAATTATTTTTTCCTGTGTTGAATTTTCAGACTGGGGCAAACTTTACCTTCTTTTTAAGCATCTATCAGGCTTCAGATAGGTACAGAGATAGTCAGAGAACTAGATAACTAGATAGATAGATATGGACAGGTCTCTGACACACAATGAGATTAAAGTGAACGTGACAAAGCCTCATGAGAACCAAAATGTAACAGCATGTAAAATGCACTGTCCCTGTTGAAATTATGTAAGGATGTGTGGTGACAACACACATGGTAAGGTCACAGCTTCTTATGGGAACACCATCCCCCATGAAGACTTCAGACAGGGTTTTCCTTTCTCTGACAACAGGGTTAAGAAGGAGTGCTGGGAAAATCATTGACTTTATTTCAATTTAAGTTTCCTGGAAGGAAATTAACAAATTCATTTAAGAAGAAAAGTAAATTACCAATGATTTCTGACATTCTGACTGATAGTTTTGTAAAGCTCGCAGTAACAAATGTGGACAGATTTCTGATGGAGCTGCAATAATGTGGATAAGGACAGAGAATTTGGCTGAGCTGTGAATAGTTACCATTGATACCATTCATTTAGTTGGAATATGACACAACCAGGAGAGTTTGCATGTTTCAGAAGAGGCAATGAAGGATTGTTATAGTGTACTTCCACAGTTTGAAGAAGAGTTTTGAGTCTATCAGTTGGAGTGGACTGAAAAGGTGTCTCCTGAATCTTCTTGTAATATATTTCATTCAGGAAACATAGGAGAATAGTTTCAAAATCTAAACTTTAAAAAAAAAAAATATGGACTGCTAGTAGGTAGATTGCAATCTTGTTATGTCATTTGCTAGGGACTTGTTTCTTTCAAAGGCAAGAGAACCAAATTCCAAATGAACTCTTAGCCCTTTGGAAAATGCCAACCAACACCTCCTGAAATTTCTAGTCATCTGTGATATAAAATGTACAGTTTATCCCAAAGTGATGATGACAATATTTATTCTAATGTTTCACTGTACACATGAACTGCATATTTTACACATGGGCTATAGTGCTACCAGAAATTCCAAACATTACATTCAGAGTTGGAATAATTTTGAAAAATTGATGGAATAACCTATTACTTTAGCTAATAAAATGGTAATGGAGGAGAGTTATGAATGTAGAAATGAAAGTTTCATTACAGATGGCTATTACACTTATCTATACACCTGTGTTGGTTTAAAGGTAAACCGGTGGGAGAAATGAACCCAGCTCAAGAAAGATTTACTAGATTTACTAGAAAGATTACGATAAATACAATCATACAGAGAAAAATTGGTTTTAACCCACAAAACCAGAGCTATAACCCATAATCCTATGGGTTATAGCTATAATCCTGGGGCACCAAAAAGATTGTTGTTCATTAGCCCCTGTGCTGAGGGCCACGTGGTCCCTCTGAGAATAAAGTAAAAGGAAAGGGAAACCTCTTGGTGAGGATGATGGTCACAGTCTGGTCAAGAGTGGTAGTTGCAGTCCTGTTGAGGTTCTGGTTCTCCTCTGGATTCGATGAATGGTACCCCAAATCTCAAAATCTGAGGATTGCATATGCTCATGTTCAAGTGGGAATGCCCAGTACCTCTCCCAGGCTGAGGAGTGTCACAATGGGTGGTTTAACTCTCTGTGTCATGGGATATTTTTGGAATCCTTGATGGCCCATTAGCAGACATGACCCCTCAGGCTGGGTATGAAGGTGGTCATGCCTTCCCAGAAGGGAGTTATCACAGCTGAGTCACTGGTGTGAAGACAGGAACACTCCCCTATCTCTCAGGGTTCTCTAACACCCAGCTTGCAGCCTGAGGTGTTGGGTGTGCCCTGGGCAGCTGCTGCAAATGATCCATTATTAACAGTTCATAAAAAATGACACAGAGGGTGTAGAATACACAGTTTTGCTTACATCCACATGGTGATAAGCTGGTCCTGGCTGCTGTAACTAGGACAACACCAGCTGGAAAAACATCAACAAACTTTTCAGGATCTGTTGGAGATGAAGAAAGAAATTATTTCTCAAGAGAAAGAGATTTTGACAGATGCCATAATATGCAGGTAACATTAAGAACTGGTGAATAATTTAAACGGCAATCTAGACAACCTCTACATGGATTTGAAAATAGAATATTTATATGGAAAATATACAGTTTATTTAATTTTTCATCATGCATCTTTGAAAATAACAATAATAGTCCTAACATGAACTTAGCAGAAATAAAACGTTGCTTATAGGAAAAATTGTAATTCACTCATTAATTCTGAAGCCTTGCTGTAATAAATTGAATTACATAACAGACATCAGTTCAGTCTTCCATGGTTTAGTTTCTTGAAGTGTGATGTAATCTAGCTTCTTAAGTGTTTTTGAACATGAAAGAGGAAGTAAGTTCTTGGGAGTGTAAGTATTTTATACTGGAACAGAGCAATACTATCTCTACTTCAGGAATCTCCTTTGAGCAGACACCATGCAGAAACTTCAATGGGAACATTAACCTTTACATACTGCATAGAATTGTTCAATTCTGTATCATGAAAACAAATTTATTCTTGATTCTAAATGGTGCTCACTTTATTTCACATGGTACTAGGGTTGATTGATGATTTGTATTGTTTAGCCTTATTTGAAGCTTAATTGAAGATGGAATGCACATTTATCCCTATTATTGCTCTTTATATCCTCATCTTAATTACTCCAATATCATTCCAAAGTAAATTCCTCAGTATGAATGCATTTCTCTGCCTTTCAGTTGATGTAAATGGATCTGAAGTTAAGGGTCCTGATTTGAAACTTTTAGTAAGATTTAATGTACCTCCACAGTAAAGGTACAATTATACAACAGTTCATTCCAGCACTGATGGACACTACATTTTATGTTTTAGACAGCAGCTTTGATTTAACACACCAGGAGTGATAAATGGGGAGCAAACAGAACAACAGAAGTGGTAAACAAACAAGGAAGTAGGAACAAGTTATCAAGTACTTGCACAAAAAGGGAGCAAAGAAGAACCATCAGGTGGTCATTAAAACCTGTGCTAAAGCAGTGTTAAAAAGAGAAGAGAGAAAGATTTTAAATAAAAGTGCAGGATGAAGTTAGGAGAATCATCTGTAAAACATCCTCCTTGGGAAAAGATCCCTTTGTGAAGGGCAGCACTATTCAGAACATAACAAATGAGAATATTCATTAAATAATTTCATTTACTCAGCACTGCTTTTGGTTAGTAAAAGGCAAATCTTATACTGCCAGAGAGAAATAATTCTCTTGTTAGAGAGGAATATTTGTAAACCGAATGTTTTCACCTTAAACACTGTGTTTGCATGGAGACATGTGCATTAAATACTGACAAGGCAAGAAAAATACTGAATTTCTTAGAATATTAGAGTTAAAGAATCCACCATTCTCCATTACCTTGCCTGCAAGTTATCAGCTGCAACTATCAGGGAGAAGTTGTCAATCAACTCTATTGCAAGGATGAAGGAGTAGATGGTACAGTTTAATTTTATTATGGAAATTGATTTGCATCTTTTATATGTCTTGATTGAAAACTTTCCAGGTAATGGCATTGAAGAATACTCATAAAACTGCCATGACTGTGGTAATAACTATTATTATGATCGAATTTAATAATAAAAAAACCTGCCTGCAAGATGGGCAATATGAATAATTCATGTACAGTGTTGCTTAAAATGTGATAGAGAGAAAAAGACTTGTAGGAAAATTCTTAATGTATCCAGACAGGGATGATAATTGGTTTTTGCAACTAAATGAGTACTTCATGTACAAGACAGCACTAACAAGGCAGGAGAAGAAATTTACACATTGGGTAGACAATTCCATTTATCTGGTTGCAACAGGATAAGTGGAATAAATGGTTCTCCTTAAAAGAATTGACAGAAAATGCCTATCCTGATAATAATTAGTTTTGTTTACAACTAGAGAACAACAGAATAGGAGACATGCTAGCATCTTTTAAATATGTAATAACATATGTAGCATATGCTTATGTAGACCTTACTTATGCTATAAATCAACTACCTGCAAACACTGACCAGGTCTCTTTCAGAGCTGTCTTTTAGTTGCAGGCATAAAAAGCAGAACAGCATATGGAAAATTGTTTCACAGTTGCATTTGAATTAATTTGGTCTGATTTCTTTTAAGTATACAGTGACAGATAAGCTTCTGTTTCCTGCTTTTACTGCCCACCATCTGGTGGGAAAAGCATGCAATAGCATAAAAAGGGACAGGTGACTAAGAGAACATTTTAGTGAGAGGGTCTGAAGTTATAGTGAGTAAGAGTTCATCAAGGATGACAACTTCAGGAACAGAAAGCCATTCAAGAACTCATATCTTTACTCTTGCCCAAAGACACTGATTAGGTTTGAGAGCTATCTCCTCACTCATTGATATAACAAGTTGAATTTCTTATATACCACCTTCTCAGATTATTAAAAACAAATGAAACCTATGTTTCCCTCTCCAAAAGGCATAGGAAAAACCATTTACAGTAACATACTAAGAGCAGTTAAGTAGACTGAAAAAAACTTGGAAATTGGATTTAGTCAAAATCCCTGTAAATACATTGTGCTTTACCCATTTCTAATTCTCTCTTACTTGAAACTGAGATCAATCCTCTTTGTTCTGGCTTACCACCAGGATCTCCGATCAATGTTGATAAAGCAAAATGACAATAAAGAAAGCTTTGAAAGCTACTGTGAGAACTGTGGGAAAACAAAATAAGAAAAAACAAAGCTGTATTCTTTTGTTATGACTATGGCCTGTGCCTCTGTGTGTTTGTTTATGATGGATTACTTTCTATGGAGATTAGATCTAAAGGGAGTTATGCTTGAGAAGCTACACGATAATCTAACTAAGAGACATCTCAATAAGTACTAAAATACAGTTGCCTGTTAAATATGTCTGTGTTTGCTTTGCCGAGACTAAGATCTGAAAATGATAAAGCCCCTTGACCCACTTTATCAGCTAAAAAAATCTGCCCCATGATGTAGTTTACAGGATGGTTCAGAGAAAAGATTTTCCAAAACAGAGAACTATAGTTTGAAGTCTGACTAATCTTGTTCTTCTTGGCCATTTCTAAACCTAACTACAGAGAAGACAATCTCAACGACCTGGATCACAAATAAATCTGGACATTATGTTGATTCTGCAGTAAAACTCTTTTCACCTTTGTTAATTACATTGGAAAAATCAATATCAGAAAAGGCCATAGTGACATATCAAAAGATTCTAGGAAATCCTGTTCCACTTTATTAACAGTATCCAGAATTGCTGTTTCTGCATGTTATTGAATTGTAGCAATATACTGGAAATTTTAGAAATAAAAGCAGCATGCTCCTCTACTATCTGCACGTGCCAAAATGCTTCAGAGAAAATAGAAAAAGGGAAAACAGGATTCTTGTCTTTTCATGGAGAAAAGTAAGTGAACACTCTTTAGCCTCCACAACTGGAACTTTTAAACAGCTGTTTATTCGCTTACTGGAGTGGGACAAAGAAACAAAGAAAAAACAATGAAAAAACACCTGCAGTCAAAATAGATCCAATACATTCAACAGAGGTTCCACTTGCCATAAAGGAATCTTACTTACATGATTTTTAATTAATATTTGATATTATAGAGAGAAATCAACAAAAGTGACCATTAAAATGTCATAGCAAAAAGGCTACATTTTCCTAATTTAATTGTTATGGTGAATAGCAAGAGAATCTATCTTCTGTGTTTTTAGAAAAGAATAATAATTCTCATAACAAAAGCATTTATTTTGGCTGATCCAGATTTATTTTCCTATACCTAAGTACTGTGGAGGAAGAGAAAGATTTGATGAAACTTGCAAAGACAGAATATTTCCTCTGACATCAGCAATAGTATGACTAGGCCAATGAGAGCTGCTCAGGGCAAGTGCTTGAGATCATCTGTAGGAAATGGGTGACATGAAGAGACCCAACATGGAATATTTTCAAGGTAAGAAATTATATCTAACTATGATACTTAATGAAATTTCTCTAAATTTTCCATGTCCAAAGGGCATATAATTTAAGAGCCGAATTAGTACAGATGATTTTGCTGATTTCATAAGCACTTCAGTATGAGACAGGAGAGATTTGAGGAAGACAGACATTCTTTGATCTCTGTGCTGACTTTGCATAATTTTTTAATAGAAAACATGGAAATAAGATTGAGATAACCAAGAATTTTAAGTTTTCCATTTCCACTGAGAAAAATAGCTTGCATTACTTGTGGTTCCACTATAAATCTAGGACAAACTTTCCCTTGTGCTCACAAACAGTACACTCATGTTCTATTTTGTGACACAGGCTAAACCTTCCTCTGTCTCCTAACATACGTTTTAAATTATGTTTCCCTTACAGCTCAAATCTGAATCCCGTGAAAAACGTGAAGGACAAATCTTATTGGGAAGCCAAACTGGGTTGTGAGCACTATGAGAAAAAACTTTGAGGTCATGAGGTTTTATTCGCCATGGAAGGAAGGAAAAAAGTGATGGGCTGTCACCCTGCCTCTTTTCAAGGTTTACAGATGAAATTCAGTACATTGTTCAGTCCTTTGTTCTCAGCTTTTAAACTTTTTCCTTGAGGGCAAGATGTTCTTTACAGAAGAAAGAGACATGGATGTCAGCTCAGATGATATGCTGTATGACAGTAGTTCTTTGGCAATGGGTTAATGGTCTTATTTCATGCCTCTGGATTTTTCCCACATTGAAAGTTACTACACACAGAGCTTTGGGCTGGGGAAAATAAAATAAAAAATAAATAAATGAAGTGAATCTTTTGTCATTCAGAAATGCTACTTCTTTGCAACCAGTATGTATTGGAGGCTAATACAGAACAGATGAAGGAAGCCAACATGGAAAGAGAGGCTACAGTTTAGCAATTTGCTAATTGATGGGAGAAAGTTCTAAACACTAGTCCTTGAGCTTAAAACAGGAGTTTTAACTCCTGGCTATTTGGAGAATGGTTAGGTGAGAAATAAAAGGCTGGGAAGGAATAAAAGAATTGTATGCTTTCCCTCAAAGAGTCCAGAATATCTTATTCTTATTCCAGTTGGGATGAAAGAAAAACAAACCATGTATAAATTTTCAACATATCTCATAAAAGTTGGTTTCACATCGAACAAAATTTTAGCTATAAGATGATTCACAACGCAGACCTTAAAAGCAAAACAAATGGGCATCATAATACAGCACACTTAGGTGGGTCATTAGCTAAGAGGAATAGAGCCTGAGATCTTTTCATCTCAAAAGCACCAGTCTGTACTGTCCAATCTAAAAACTCTTCCCTATGTCAGAGTCAACTTCTGAACCCTCTACTCAGTGCCAATGGAAATGTGTTTAAGGACATGGACACATAAAACAGGGGTGGTCTGTTTTGAAGTGTCAGTGTCTTAGATTTAATATGCTAATAATATGCTAATAATTTATGCATAAAACACAGGTTGCATTGAAGGAAAAATCCAATATTGTCAGTTTCCATGACAACCACTGTGCTAGCAGATTACACTGTCTCACATCAGATGGTTGCCAAGGTTGTGACCTATTTCTTAGTTTTAATCATTTCATTTGAAGAATTTGGAAATGTTACCTGGAAAACAAATGATGAAATATGGTTAAGATAGTCCCTAAATATAAAAATATCTTGTATGTTAAATTAAGTACTAGGTTTAGAAACTGAAAAGGAAACATAAAGTAATAATTCTGGGAGTAAATGAAGGCACAGACAATTGTGTGAACCGGCACTGGGCTGGTGTGCAACATTTCAGGATGAAGTCAGTGGTTATGTACAGCCTATGCTGGTAGCAGAGACACTTTTCTCTAAACCAGGTGGCTGAGAGATCTATCCAACCTGACCTTGAACAGTTACCAGGATGGGACATTCATGACTACTCTGGGTAGTTGGTTCCAGTGCCTTACCACCCTCACAGTGAAGAATTTCTTCCTAACATCTAATCTAAACCCACTCTCTTTCAATTTGAAACCATTCCCCCATTACATACCCTTGTGAATAATCTCTCTCCAGCTTTCTTTTAGGCTCCCTTCAGGTTTTTTGGACCTTCTGCATTGCAGATGCACATTGCCAACTCATGTCTAGCCTCTCATCCACTGGTCCCCACAAGTCCTTCTTGGAAGGGCTGCTTTTGATCTGTCCACCCCCTAGAGTGTATTATACTGGGGGTTGCCCTGACCCAGGTGCAGCACCTTGCACTTGGTGTTGTTAAACCTCCTGAGATTCCCATGGGTAAATTTTTTGAGCTTGTCCACATCCTTCTGAATGGGATCGAGTCCTTCAGACATGTCAGCTGCACCACGCAGCTTGGTGTCATCTGCAAATTGCTGAGGGTGCACTCGAGCCTTTCTTCTATGTCTTTAGTCAAGATATTAAATAACACTGCTTCCAATTCGGACCCCTGAGGGACACCACTTGTCACTGATGTCCATCAGGACCCTGAGTCATTGACCCTACTCTCTGGATGTGACTGTCTAACCAATTTCTTATCTATCTAACAATCCACCCATTGAACCCATCTCTCTCCAATTTTGGGAGAAAGATGTTATGCGGGACCATGCCAGCGGCTTTATGGAAGTCCAGAAAAACTATATCTGTAGCCCTGCCCTTTGCTACTGATGTAGTCACTCCATCATAGAAGGCCACTAGGAGGTTAAATGATCAAAACTTCACAAGCCATTTTTTCAAAAAATGAGTGAACAAGTATTTATAGGTTGTCTGCCAGAGTATAAAATAAATTAACTGCTATTGCAGTTAAATATAAAGAATCACTTTCAAACATAAACATGTGTGAGTGCACTAGATGATGTCATATTTTCTGGAGTCCTCAATGACCAAAGTTCACTACAGTTTGACTAACTCACTCTGGTTAGTGACTTTGTTTTTCTATGCTTAAGAAAGGTATCAGATTGCCATTGTTAAATAAATAAGTTGCAACAGTACCTTCAGGGGCTGACTCTGGTTTTAGGTAGCAAACAAATGGTCCTCCACTACTTGCTCATTTTACACTGTCTTAGTGTAAAATAATCCAAGTAGGTAACAGTTTTGTCATCAGGGCTGTTAACTGACACTTTCTAGCTGACTGAAAGATTTGTCCTTTATTTTTCTCTACCGTAAAGCTTCCAGCTTGGAAAGCAATCATGGTCAATTGTGATGGTGATATCAATCCCATGAGCCCCAGTCCATACTACACTGAAATCCTGCTTTCTACGTCCCATAAGATATATAATCCTGCTGCTTGTTTAATCAGGTTGGTCTGACCAGATCAGTTGAGGTAAAATGGAAAACAGCTCAAGCAATTATTTTTCTTTTTTTCTTTTTTTCAGGATTGCTGAAGTGTCTATCAAGTGTTACATAACAATAACTGCAGCAGACCTGTATAACCTCAATAATCTGTTGGAATTTTATTTCAGTTATTACAATATGATTAGAGGAATACATTAGTCATAACTTGAATAAATTATCTCTTTTTACACAAGTATTTGTTGACCTGTTTTGTTGTTCTTTTTGTTCTTTTCCTCTGGTTCTCTCTAAGAAGTTGTCCCATTGTGGTAAAAGATTATCTTTGAATTCTAGGCTTTTCTTTCCAGGTTTGTAATACTAATATTTTTAGTAAGAAATGCAAATAATATGAAAGATGAAACAATGTAAAACCTGTTTCATGATGTTCTGCTTTTTCTTCCAGTTGTTATTCTTTAGCCTATTTTGTTCATGACACATATATTTATAACTTGCCTTTATTGGGAGGTGAATTAATTCTAATGAATAAATGCGATAATGAATGTTCCTTCTTTCTGCCCCAGGCTGGTCAGCTAGTCCAAGCAAAATGATTTACACAGAATGGTTGGCATTGAGTTATTTTCTAGCTTCCTGGCTTATACAGAAACGTAAACTATGTGAATATTTACTGTTAAACTTATTCAGAAAACACTTATTCCTGTAGATCACTCTTTTATTCATATCAGAACATTCCTGTTCTTAGGGGTTTTTGTAAAAACAAAGTGGAGGATTTTCTTACTAAGGAATCAGGTAAAAACTCATCTGGAGTACAGCTCTCTTTCACTGATATTGAAACTTCTTACTATTCATTGACCCACTTCAGAGATGTCCAAATATGGTTTTAATGGATGAGAGAGGAAATAAAAAATGGGATGAGAGGAGTGTTTCTAGCAACATACAAGTATTACAGGTATTTTATTTCTACCTACCACTTGCTATTTAGTTACATACTGGGTAAAATAAAGTGTTCCTAGGGAGGCATAGCTTGTCCTAGAAGCTAGTATCTATGACTTTCTGCCACTCTATAGAATCATTTCACCTGCTCACTGTGGCTCAGCCTGCTTACGCTGGAAAAAGGGGCTCTCTGCAGGAGATATAAGGGAGCAGACAAGCATAAAAAAAGACAAATATAATACGTAGACCTTTTAACAGCTGGACACTGGGGACAGTACTTTGATGACACATGAACACTTCCTTGGTGTGTGGATCGGAATAGCTGGAATAGTACAATTTTTAACACTTCTCATGGGTAAATGAGAGCTGAAGACAAGATACTGCAATTTTTCCTCCTGCTGTTACAACTAACAATGTCTACTTGGCTCTACATGAGAGTGTCAAATTTCAGTGGCCTGGTCCTAAGAAGCAGTGCTTTGAAAATCCCTCCCTTGAGTGTCAAGGTGGCTATGGGATGCTAGGAGCCAAGTGTGGCTGGCAGGGTATCCTGGTTGTAAAGTCTACAAAGTCTACACAAAGTCTCCTTTGTTTATGGTTTGCGGAATGCTGGCAGAAAAACCAAAACTGAACCCAGTCTTAATGATCCCGGTATTGAGGCTCCCAATTCATTAAAAGTGTACTCACCAACATACTTTAGTGAACCATTAGTACCTTGATGATTCTTTATCCCATCCATGTATATTTGACATGGTGAGCCTGTTCTCAAAAATTTCTAGTGCCAAACCAAGCCTGTGTGCTACAGTTTTTCTTAGTGTCTAATGTAAACATAACAAAACAAAACAAAACAGGGAACCATTTTAAAATTTTAATTGCACCACCCATTTGTCTATTTCCTATACCACATGATCCTCTCGTAGTATCTGAGGGTAACAGTGATGTGATACTTTAAACTCCCTGTGTTTACTGCTTTCTTCAGTAAACCATGCCTCAAGTTATTAATTTGTGATGAGGTGAAAAGCAAAGGCATGCTGGCGAGGGAGAGACATATTGTGTGTACATGCTTCTTCTGCTCTACAATGTTTCATCCACACAGCTATGTCAGTGAAGAGTGTGAAAAAAATCACATATTCTTTGCCAAAATAGCTACACGAGCCAAAACCCCCATGTGGACACAGCTATAATGACAAAGAAGAGCTTTATGTGCTGACCTCTGGGTGCTTGGGGAAGTTACACAACTATGCAGGGACTAAAGCTCCTTCTGTCAACATACTCTACCTCTATAGAAAAGGATCCTGCTGCCACAGCTAAACCAATATGGATATATTAGCATAGTTATATCTGCAATACAAGTCCTGCATCTTGTGCAGTGGTGAGGAAATTTAATCAGGGTAGAAAAAAATAGTTGTGGATCTCTTAAGCCACTGCAAATATTTTTTTAGCACTAGTCAATATTTGCTTATCACAACCACAACATCTTATTTCTAAAATGTAAAATAAATTCTGCTTTATGGTGTTGGCTTTTTTTTTTCCTATTGTGTCTCTGGAATATCTGTACTACTCCAGCATCTGTCATTAGGAGCTGGTTTGGTATGTCAGTGGTTTAGTTTCTTGATTATCATTTATAATATGTCATATTTGCTAATTACATCTTAAAGTTTCAAATTTCCTCACAGTTACTTGTATTTATGAGATATTTAGAAGTATTTTCAGTCATGCCATTTTAGTAACAAATTACACTAGGTAAATACTTTTGTATATGCATTTTTAAAATTATTTTAAAAGCAGCAGCAAATAGGAAAATGGCATGGTGCTGAATGTAAGTATTTTACAAAGTACTAACTAAGGACAGTCTTAATAATTTTCTGTTATTTAATATTTAATATTTAATATTTAAATATTTTCTGTTATATGTTGTAAGGGCATAGCTAAGTGAAAACCTGATAATCTGTAGGGTCTTGGAAAGAGTAAGCAAATTACTCTCTTCCCATAATTGCATACAAATTGTTCCATGTTACTCAATCTTTTCCCTTCTTGTCTGGTTATTTAGTCATTTGTTTTTGTTTTTTGGTTTTTTTTGGTTGGTTGGTGTTTTTTTTTGTTTGCTTGGGTTTTTTTGTGGTTTTTTTTTGTTTGTTTTGTTTTGGTTTTGTTTTTTTTTATTTAATTTAATTTTATTTTTTTAAAAATTTTCTTTATTCAAAACTATTTTTTAAATAATCCTACAGAAACCTAGTGAATATAAATTCTTAGGTAGCCAGGAAGATATTACCAACACTTCTATCTCCATTGTCCTTTCTTAACAGGGTAGCAACAGAAATATTTACTGCACTTCAAACTCTTAGCAACCCTGATATCCCTCCTACTGATGGCAACATAGTAGGACATCCATGTGCAATTTCCCTTCTCTCTGCCATGTTTATAAACAAATCAATAAACAAAAATGTAGAAGAGATTCGGCATCTCTCCTAGTAACACTTAGCCTGGAACCAAGCTTTTTCACTTTCAAGGAAGTGGTGGTTTGTCTTCCTTGCATTTTGCAAAACTTGCGTGCTTAATCAGTGTGAAATGGCCAGAGATCCCGAGGTTGTATACACAAATATATACATACACACATACACATACATACACTTATCTATATGCATAATAGTTGGGACTTAAGAAGAAAGAATCAACCATTTGCCTCCAAGAAAATATCAAATAAAGAACTCTATCCTGAATAATTTTCTGGTCAGAGCATCTAAAGCGTGTATGGTTTTCAGTCAGAGCTAGGCACTTACATAGGAGATCATTGTCTTACCTTTGCATTATGGGCCTCATTGTTTGTAAGCTTTTTACCAGGGAATGGGATAGCAATGTTTAGCTGAAAATGCTCACTGAAGATTGCAAAGCACTATTGGCACAAGGCCTGGATAAGCTTGAAAGACAGAGGAAAGGACAATAAGTGTTTTCTTAATATCAGTCAAAGAGAAACCAGAGGTCAAAGAAGCAGGTAAAGGTTTTTCCAAACATCCACACACACTTATTTTATTTATTAAATCTGGTTTCTTTCTTAATTTATGAAATCTAACAAAATCCTGTTTCCTTGTCTCAGCACTAGAGAATGTACAAGTAGGTCTGGCTGTAGGAAGACTCTTGTACTTAGAGGTGTATTGCCCTTTCTCTTAACAATGAGAATGACAAAACCAGGTATAACAGGGGGCTTTGTACTGTTGGAACAAATTAAGCCACTTTTATTAAAACTAATGAGGCAGTTGAGATCCTTTGATATATCCATAGTGCCTATGTCCTGCAGATGTCTCACTTCAGTCAATTAATCAGCCATTTCCCAGAGCATGGTAATTGTTTATGCAATCCACTTTGATATGTTTTATAGCATTTCCTTTAATCCTCCCCAACTTTTTATCCCTGGCAAGAGCTTTATGGTAACATAAACTGTAATTGTGCAGTAAAGAAAATCACCTTATGTTGCAGTCTACAACTGCTTTATCACCCTCATCCTAACACACATAACCTACACTCAAACAGCTAAATATGGTGAGCAAGGCTGGGCAGCATGCTGCTTCAATAGCATGTAAATGCAATGACTTCTTGACAAAGAACTATCAGGGGAATCAGAACTATCTAGGGGATCTTTATGTTTCTCACTCAATGACAGGAAAGGGAATAAATATATTGAGCTGGCAGACATTTTTCTGAATAGAAAATCTTTCTTAAAGACAAAAAGGAAGATAAAAGCCTTCTCCAATCCCCTTTCTCTTCCCAAAGAAGTCTTTTTTTTTTTTTTTTTAAATTGAGAACATTCTTAAAAAAAGAAAGAATTCTATTATTTAAATTAGAAATATTTTTTCATTAGACTTTTATATTTGTTATTCAATGAAAAAAGCAATTAACAAAGCTACTGGTGAAAATATGCAAAAAATATAAAAAGAGTATAAGGAAAAGGTACAAATATTTTGCATTGAAAAAGTAAAGTAAAAAAAAGTTAATCAGCTACTGAAACTTCCTTTAATTTTCATTTACATCAAAAAGGAATCAGGATCAACCAGATTCTCTTATCCTTCATCTTATTCTGAGTCGTCTTATCAAAAAATAAAATAACAAAATGTCTATTTAAAAACTTCTGGCCAACACATTCACAATACATCTTTCTACATCCTTAACAGTTGCCAGCAACCACTGAGGTGCAGAATTCCTGCCATTTGTGATATCCTCTCTCCAGCAGGAGACTTAGAGTATTTCCAGATTCCCATCTGCCTATGTAAATCTTCAGACAGCAGTTGTACATCTCTATGTAACTTGTATGTGTTTAGGACACAGACTGCAGATCTCTTTCTTTACTCCTTTTTCCTTTGCCACTTCACTGACAGTTTGCTCCTGTGCTAACTGGTATGAGCTTTGGACAAATTGTGGCT
The DNA here is from genome assembly GCA_035222235.1 of Margarornis squamiger. NCBI lineage: Eukaryota > Metazoa > Chordata > Aves > Passeriformes > Furnariidae > Margarornis > Margarornis squamiger. The sequence continues at coordinate 52,175,500 of JAWWTY010000106.1, read as the reverse complement.
TTCCCTCACCAGTCTGGCTTCTATATGTGTCAGCAGGAAGTGAGAATGGCACAGAGTAAAGAAATTTCACTGCTGACCTTGTGCTGGTTGCAGACTGAGTCTTCTTTCATTCTCCAAACAAAATTGGGTAGAAGCATGGCAGTCAATCTGTGATAAAGCAGGAAAGGTCTTTTTACAAAGAAGAAATTATGAGATAAGACACACATTGAACCTACTGCTAGTCATTGACTGCACACATTGAGCACACTCATTCTCCTTTCTTTACTGGAGAGAGTGCTAGGGGAAGTAATTTGTTGTCTGCCACAGCCTTAGTGAGTGTCTACAAACAGTGTTTAGAGACAGTGCCTACAACCACTGCTGAGAGCACATGGGTAAATGCACCACAGAATTTGAGACTAGGAAAGAAATTACAGTGACAAATCAAATTCCATGTCTTCAGTGAGTAGAGATGGAAAGAAACTACAGTTATGACCCTAACAAGATAAGACATCGAGATTAAGACATATGTATATAGGGAAAAAAAACCAACTCCCTCATCCTATTCTGCTCTCAGATGAGGTCGGTACCTCGGAAGTTCATTTGTCTCTCAAAATCTCCTACCTTACCACAACTATTTTCTGATCTGTTTTGAGGTGCTGCCACTAATGTCTGTGCTATCCCACACTGACTCCAGTAAAGAAGGTGTGTGAAGGGTGTTCATAGACACCCAGGCATCCTTTCTGGTGTCTGCAAACCTCCTTTGCATTGTATCCTACAGCATAAGCCTGCAGCACCATTTTATGTTTCAGCAAACCCACCCTCCTCCAAGCCATAAGTGTTGAAAACTACACTGAACCCCAACTGTCAAGAAACAGAATTTCATCATAAACTTCAGTATCTTTCCTCACTCCTTTTCCTCCTCTAACACTTGCTGGTTACCACTCAGAAAGCCTGTGGAGAGAATCTCTAGGATTTATGAATAGCATTTTAATGCAAATTAATCTATGTCAGCAGGTTTTGTTTTGTTTAGACTTCTCCTCCCCCTCCCAAAGAACAGATGAGCTATTTCCTCCTCAGCACTTGGCCACGGGGCCTGATGATATATAGCATCAGTAATTCTATTCTTTACCCTAATGCTGGATAATTTTTTCTGTATAGTTTTTTTGCTGGATAAGGTTGTGGGTTTGTTTGTTTGGTTTTTTTTTTCCCCTTCTTTATTTCTCTTTAGCTTAGAGAAGTCTTATGTATTACATTTGAATCATTTTCCATCTTACTGTTGTGTCCCATACTAAGTACCACAATGATCCTTAATTGGCAGTAAATAGAGAAAAAGCAGTCATCCTTGTAAAGCAGCTGTTCTATGGATAAATGGTATAACACTAGTGTGGAGGCTGTTCCCTTTGGCAGAAGTGAGTCCACTCTGTCCTATGAACTGGACTTTCCCTTTAGCTTTACACTTTGTTAATTGGATGAACTTTCATTAGTGTGTGAACCATTATGCTGGTTTTGTAGCATTTCATACTGGATACTTTTGGTATTGTTTTAGACACTACCAAGAAGAGTGGAACAAGGGACCTGGACATTAAGTATATTTTGGTGTGTTTAGTGTAGGAAGAGTTTGGCCTGTTTTTCCTTAGGGAAAACTCTCACTTCATTGTTAACATGATCTGAGAGGGCTACCATTTTTCAAAGACAGGAAATAAATGTAATTTACTTGGTAATTCCTTTTTCTTATCACTAGATAGGACACAAGTTATCTCTGAATTCAACTTGTTTGAATAATGCTGTTACAAGACACAGAGAGAAAGGTATTTACCTTTTGTATATGGCTGCAAATGGGCTGTGTGCTCCTTTAATTCTCAAATATAGCAAATCTGGAGAGCTTTTTTGAGTGAGCAATTGCAACCAGGTGGATGCAAATTCATTGCCCAACAACAAATTAATTTGCTTAGGTATGATACATCTTCTTCCTCTTCCCATTATGCTAATTGAATATTCATCACATAACAAGTGCAGTTAATTAGCAGATTATTCATTTACTGGACAAATAATGAGCATCTTATTCTGAACAAAGAAGAGGGGTAGGAAAGCCAGAGGGAGAGAAAAGAAAACATACATTTTTATAAGGCTATTATTTAAATTAGTCTTCTTTTAAATAAGAAGAGAAAAGGAAACACTAAAACTGTGTAATTAACTTTTAAAAATATTATTATTTAATGCTAGCTATGTTGTATCCAGAGATAGCATAGCTCAGGCTTCATACAGAAAAGGCAAGTTGCTTGCTGCCTACCATGCTCCCACAGAAATCAGTGGTAAGCCTCCCACAGTATCAATGGGGCTGGATTTCACTCCTGGTATTTCAGAAAGAACAGAATATTATCATCATGACTTTAAAACAAACAGTAAACCGTTGTGACATGTCAAAATTGATAGAGTCACATTTTCTTTCATTTATTATGCTGTCATTTCCTGAAGTTTTTTCTCTGCTTGCCTGACAGCATCATTCTTTTGTCTGTTGTCTAATGTTTAGACTGTAAAGATCTTTCAAAAAAGCCATTTTTTTTCTTCTCTATTTATTCACAGTACAGTCCTTGCTCATAATTCATGCTCTTGCATAATACATTCTTGTTATCACTAGCCAGAAAGAAACACTTTACTGGTATAAATTGACATGGCTCCATTAAGGGTAATGGAGACAACCAAATTACCTTGATGAAGAATAAGCCTTAATATTCAAATTTTCTAACTTATACTTGGACTTTTTTTTTTTTTTTTTTTAAACAGGCACTGTAAAATAACTCTTCAGTTTCTTGCTGAGGTACCTATCCATTATCCTGAAATTTACCAGACTCATAGATGCAGATGAGGTAAAATACATATCTGATATAATTCTGCTAATGCTAGTGGTCTTGTCCCAGATTTAACTGCATCCAGCAACTTTAAGCTGTGCCAAGTATAAATTCTCGTGGAAACCTTGGTGGTGAAAGAAAACATTTTAGTTCTAGATGAAGCTAGTATGGTACTGTGTGCAGCTACATGGCATGAACTGTTTGTGGAAGGTTTTGTCACATTGGGATAGTTTATCATTAAATTACAACCTGGCAGCATCCACCAGAATGGTTCTGATATTGGCTAACTTTTATGACTGTGCTAAAGCAAAGATATCTGACCAAGAAATCATATACTTGGAAGGAAATTTTTGACAAACTGAGGGATTGAAGCAGAGGGTGAGGAAGGAGGAAGGAACATGGAGGGAAAGGGGACAGACTAAAAGGGAAAAAAATAAAGTTTTCAGATAGATGGATCCAGAAGTCCAGCACAGGGGACGGAAGCAGGAGGTAATTACTGCTTTACCTGAACAAATGCCCCATTCCCAATTACCGTGAACCAAAAAGTTCCTGTTGCCCAACAAATGAGGTTGAATTTTATTGAGAGACTGGAAGTAGTTGCATCAGCCCCTAAATTTATATTTAGCATCACTGATTGTAGAGTAGTACCTCATAATTTGCTCAGTAAAAACTGATAATGCTGTAGAACTATGCTAAGCATTGTACTAAGTTTAGAGAAACAGAACTGAAAAAATGACATATTTAAAGGTTTAAAGGTTTTTAGGACATTGCAAGGGGATTCTGACAACTGGTCTGATGTCACAACTCCGGTCAAATATAATAATTTCTGGATTAAGCTACGGCACATATCAGTTCCTGTGTCTTTCAGTGTCTATCTTCACTTTCAGCTTCCCCTGCCATAGGTTGGGCAGATCAGCCCACTGTTATGCTTTCTTTCCGTCCTTGACATGAATTTATGAAGCTCGTTGTTGTGGGCACTGTGCAGAACTGAAGTGGCAGCTGAGAAATGGGACACATCAAACCAAAACACCAAACAACACACAGCTCAGCCCCATGCTACTCCTGAGTTTGAGTTATTTTCTCTTCCCTTCTGCTTCATTCCCCACTCCACCAACCCGTGTTAACTGGAGTAGCAGCAGTAGAAAGTGAAATCACCTCCAGCTCTTGTTAAATATGAAATAATGTAAAAAGAGTGAGAGATTGTGCTCATTTATAAGGATATAGAAAAAGAAAAGCAAACCATTAATTCAATACAAGGAGTGAGATTATTTTCTAAACTTAATCTTCCACTATGTCTCTAATTATTGAGCTTTTCTTTATGAATCATAGATGGAGTTCAGATTAACTAGGCTGGATTGCTGCAGTCTTCTACATACGGGCAGATAAGTACCATTCCAGAAGGAAAATCTTAGTCACCTGAGAATTGATCCTCAGGGCTATCATAGACAGAAAGTCTGTATTCCAAGGTAAGTATAATACTTTTGTTCCCATTGAATTCCTAATAGAGAAATAATTTTGTAATTACAAAATTCAAAATTAATGTTTATGCCAGAGAGAAAATCAGGTGAAAGTCATAACCAGAAATGGTAGTTTAAAAATGAAACTATGTCTCAATGAGATAATCACTTCCTCTAAGATTAATATTTTTCAAAGGTAAATATCAGTTTTGCCAGATAATCCCAAAGTTCTGTCAGGAAATCGGTTTGTACGGCAATACTTTATGACTTATCAGCCACAGAAACTTCCAAACTCTTGGTACAAAGCTCTGATTTAAAAAAAAAAAAAAAAAAAGAAAAAAAAAAGAAAATTAATAATCTGAACAAAGTGCTGCTTTGTATCTTTTTTTTTTTCTTTTTTCTATTCTGTCCTTCAAAAATACTTAATGAGGTAAGAGACAATTGTATTGAATGGAAATTATTGTTTGGATGCAAGTAATACAGAATAGTAAAAGAACTGTTTTATTCCTCTAGGGACTTGAATATTTTTCTCCAGTAAAAAATAATGCATACATAAATTAGAAAATGTTCAGTTATTTACCTGTGGTATACTTAGTTAATTGGAAGGAATGGAAATTTACCCTGGCATGTCACAACTCACAGGAGGGAAAATATGCATTGGAAACAAATTATATTGCTAGAACTTTTTGCTATGTAGGTGGAAGTCTAGATTAGTGTTACAGTTTTATTTAAGACCATATTTTAAGTCCAAGGGCAGATGCTGGATATAGAATGTCAGAACATGCTTACCCTAATGGAGATAAGTGGAAGAACAGATTGATAACTGTTTTCAGGACATTCTTTTTGAGATTGAAGTGATGAGCTTCAACTTGTTTGATTTGCACTCTTCATCTCTAGCACTGGCTTTGGCTAAATCAGGACATTGCCAGTTATGTCCTGGCATGCCACATGCTGGATTTGGAATAGGCAAATTACAAATGGCTTATAAAGGGCAACAGGTAGTCATGGTGAATTTGTTCATTAGTGATATAAACACGGTGTGTATAGCTGACGTTCAGTTAAGAAGTCCCGAACTGATGAATGCTGCTAGCTGGCACAGTGCATCAGGGAATGAACCATTTTGCATTGGCATTGTTTCCAAAAGCAGCTGCTCCAAGCTCCAGCCAGAGACAGGCTAGACAGGCATTTTCTTGTTCCTGCCTAGATCAGCAGGAGCTCACCACTAACATTGTAATGTAATACAATTTTAATTGAGTGAATCACTCAATGGGGATTGTTAACAACTTACTTCAAACTTGCAAATGGGTATATACAAGGCCAAACCTTCACTTACCATGCTATTTCACCTCACCAAAATGAACCTCACTTATAGCAAAGAAGGACTACAGATTCAAAGAAGCTTTTTGAGAAACAAAAGGAAGGGGCATTCTACAGTCAGAAACTAAGTGCCATTAATAACGAGACAGAAATACTTCTGGGACAAACACTTTACTTTCAGTTATAATGCACTACTCATTCTGGCAAACCCTATGGGTTTCAGGATGCAGTCAGTATCCTACATCCATCTGCATCCAGAAGATGTAGGAGATTGTTCTAACAGGATGCAAGTCTTGCTGCACATTTTCATATGCAGTTCTTTACAGAGAACGAAGCTCAAATGGTTGGTTCTGTGTCAGAAAGCAAAACTTTGTGGACTTTTTGAAAATAAAAGAATAAAACAAACCAGGTAAGTGGGCAGGTTTTTGCACCTACCACCCTAACTCCCTATTTGTGAGTCATCCAAAATAGAAAATACCTTGGTTTGAGTCCCAGCTGCAAAATAGGAACTTGAGTTCAGTTTACACAGATGAGCACTGGTTTGCTCTCCATGGGGCTATGGATCTTCCTCAAGATCAGTATGGAATTGCTACTCCATATTTAAGAAACTTTTCCAGCAGAAAGTAGGCTTTCCATCAGGAAATATTTTCAGGAAGTTGTATATGCAATTAAAATATTCCTGATTGTCCTTTAATGAATACTCAGACTTTTTCACTTTTGGCTTGTGATCAAGAGTTGTTGATAGGTCCTTTTTCTGCTAATTTCTGCTAAGGGAAAGGCAGGGTCAGTTCAGGGATAGAAGGATTAAAAAGGTAGTGGAATAGTTTTCCCACAGTGGTAACAGCTACTGTGAGTAGGTGAATGGAATTAGTGATTTTGCAGGTGCCTGTCTGAGGGGTGAAAAAACACCAGAGGGAGAGCCTGAGGCAGAGATTTAATGATAAGGGGTTACCACAAAAATATGCGCTTTATATCTCCTCTGCTGAAGCTCACACATGTGTTGGTTAAAGTTTACATGAAACCCTGCCATTTTTTCAAAGCCTTGGTTATTGCAGTCATTTCAGAGACTGCTACACTGGCTAATTGCTATCACATGTGCCAGGTGGAACTCTTGCCAGTTCAGCTAGGTGAAAATCTGGAAATGCAGCACATCCTTTAGATGAAAATTCTGGCACACAGTGAAATATGTGAGCAACACACCAGCTCCAGAGTGGTTTAGAGCAGAGTGCAGTATGAGAAATTCAAAGTGAAATGATCAGTACCTTGATGCCAGTATATGGATTGAATGAACAGCATGAAAACCATAGCTTTTGCTCCATGACATCATTCATGTATACCCAGGGAAAACAGGCTGTTAGACTGGGGAGTCTGACCTGGGAGACAGTCTGCAGAAATACATAATGCAGAGGGAAGAGCAGCAGATTTCCTAAAAAAGCTAAAAATAGAGGGGCCTGGATTTAAAGACAACACCATCTTCACCATCCAGGAAAAAACCCAAACCAATCCAAACAAAAATCTCCCTCCTGTCTTATATTTCGATTATTTTACTGATGAATGTTACTATCTGAAGAATTATTACTAGAATATGAAAAGTTCAAGGGTTTTTCCTATGTAGGGATTGTGTTTCTAAAAAATAAAATTAGTAAACAGAGATAACTAGCAAACAAGAGATTGTTTCAAATGCATGCCACGTAGCAGAGATGATCATTGGATCCTCTATTAATCTTGCTATACTTCATGTATTTGAATCTATTATTTGTAGAGTGTTTATTCTCTAATAAGGTAAAATTAAAATCTGTATCCCCAAGAGCTCAGGGAGGTCACCAGTGTGAATTAATCACTAACCAAGTAAAAGAGCTGTACTCCAAGGAAAGTGTGATCAATTCCAATCTGCATATTAATTGATGGCTCATTCAGGAAAGTGTTAAAAAGCAATTTTCGGTCAGAAAAATGAATTAGTTTTGTGGAAGTGTTCCTATGACAAATACATAGCTGTCCAGGTTGGAAGGGAAAATATTTAAAGTCAAATCTACAAATATACTGCAACAGAAGGAAAAAACGGAACCACATGTATGCTCTGCAATGAAAGGCTGGTCTGAGCAAATGAACATGTGTTTCCACCATCATATCAAAGAAGGCGACATCAGAGAAAATAGGACTTGGAATAAGGATTGATGTGTCCTGCAGAATACTACCTTGAAGGAATAAATATGTAGCAGAAAACTCACACAATTAAAGTCTGCCAGGTAATAGGAGCTGCACTTTAACCAAGCAAATTCCTATACTCTTATCTGCACAAGACGACTGCATTTTGAGTGGGACAGTTTAATTCTTTAGAATAGTGTTATTTTCCATTAACTAAACAGGCCCAGAAAAACCAACAGTTCTCTGCCTTGGCCTGTATTAAACATATTAAATCATCAGTACTTTTCAGTCTACTGTAGGTCCATGTCAATGACCCAACTGCTCCATCAACGTTCCATCCTGAAAGCCTAGGACTTGCAGTGTGTCCAGGGACAGGCTGGTTTCAGATCAAGCAAGGGTGTGTGTGTGGGTGTGTGTGTGGGTGTGTGTGTGTGTGTGTGGATGTGTGTATGCGTGCTTGTGCATGTGTATGTATGCACATATGTGTATGTCTATTGAGATCAACCCCTCACAAATACTCACCCTAAAGAGTGCTGTACTTGCTCTCTACTTCATACTGAATGAGTTTCAGCTGAAGACATTCAGTTGCAGCAACTGCAGAGCATAAAGGGATTCATAATATCTTCAAGGATATTCAGGTCCACTTACACACCAGCAGGCAGAAATCTAGTGTGCACTGCAGAGCACCAAATACTTCCTTTTCATCAGTCTGCTTGGGCAGTGGGATGCTGGATGCTGCAACAGCGTTTGCTTTGTGGATCAGGTTGAAGGATAGCTTCAGGGAAAATCTATGGCCCTATGTAAAAATTGGAATAAAAATGGTCACTCAGGGCCATATTCTCTATATTTCTGTCGGCAGTGAGTAACAAATTCTGGGCAGAAGATGTAAGGGATATGCATAGTTTTTTTGCTTCCAGTGATGCACATTGCTGAACTAAGAGGGATATATTATTTGTATGTGTTTTATAGACTTTGACTGGTCTACTAATCATATTCCAAAAATTTTCTCATAGTTTTCTGAACCAGTTTACCATTTTGACCTTTACAGTATCATCTATCAATTAATTCCAGATCAAGCTATGCTTTCAATGAAAAAACTTCTGCTGGATAATTTCAGTGGATGAATATTATTTCCTAAATATTATTTTGCCTTGGACTTTGGAATGGTTCTTACTAATTGCTAATACTTTATTTATTTTTACTATTGCTTCTGACATTCTACCCAGTCAAAAAGACCCATGATGACATCACAGTCTCTTCCTTACGTGGTTATAGCTTAGATATAGACAATCATAGTAGGCAGTATAAAGGAAAATTTTTTAATACTTAAATCTCATGTGTCATTTTATTACTCAGTTATTACTGATATTTGTCTGAATTTTCACAGCCTATTTAACTTTAGCAATTGCAAATAATTAAATATGGGCTTCAAACTTTGTCGTTCCACTTATTCATTTTTTTTTTACAATTTCTTTATAATATAATGGAATAGCTCAGTGTTCCCACATAGATACTTTAAGGACCACCGTTGATTGTGAAATTTAGTGTGATTTCTGATTTTCTATAGTCTATATGCTTTTAACCCTACTAAATTCAACAAATAATGTGGGAGACTTCAAAAACATTTGGAAGCTATGTGTTGTAAACCAACAGGATCACCATAACCCACAGGCTCATTGATGTCTCCAAAGAAATCTAATGATGTTTTTTGAGATTAAAAAATCCCATTTTTGGATGGATGACTTGTTCACAGAAAGCACCCTGACTCTTCACAAATATATTATGCCTAACTCTGAATGATTTACAATATCAGTTTTACCACTTTTACCAAAAGTAAATAATAGCTCACATTTCCCAGGTAACTCTGGAATCCCTTTGTACACATCAACATCACATTTTCCCTTTTCCACTCTTCTCCTGCTCTGATCTTGATGCAATATTGCAACATATATTATGCTGAAAAGGTCATAATTTAGCAGTTCAATCACGTAACGGATGAGTTAACCAGAGCAGGGTTTGAGACAATAGGGTAACATAAATGTCTGTAAGTAGTGGGGCAGAAATAAGTATATGCAGATTTTTGCAGCAAGATGCTGAGCCGAGTGGCAAAATCTGAAAGACATCAACGTGTGATGGAACTGGCAATGTGAAGGACTCATGAAAATACAGTTACTAGTAGTTACGTTTCTATGATTCTATGTTAAAAAGATCAAATCTTTGCCCAAAGAAAAGATTTTAGTCACTTAACAGTATCAGAAAGTTTTCTGTGAGAATACTAACCATATTGTTGAAACATACCCCTAGCATAGGTATCCTTCTTTCTCCAGGAAATATAAATTCTGTGTTTTAAACAGCTAGGTCACAGTCATTTCTCAGTTTTATCCTAACATCAGCCAATGACCAGATATTTCATGGCTAAGCAAGGAAGAAATAGGTGTGGATAAGAAAGAATAAAGTCAGCCTATCAAAACCACTAATAATCTCAGGGCTTTGAACAGAGGGTGAGGCCTATGACAACACAAGGGGCTCCATGGGAAACTAATCCAACTATGCCATGCAGTTGCCTCACGTTAATATTCTGAACGCTCAACTTCAATGAAAAAGAGACACTCAAACCACTACCTTCAAACTTTCCCAAATTCACAGGAATAGAAACACATATTCCTTTTTCTTGGAAGAGGAAAAGTACTTTTTCAGATATTGAAATAAATGAGGCTAAGAACATTTTTGAGCAGTCTGCTTCCCCGGTGAAACTTTTTTTAGGTTACACCCTAGTATTTTATTTTAATTTCTTTAATATACGATATTGTAGGGAATCATTAAAAATAGTGGAGTAGTAATGAATCTAGTGCCAGGAGGAGTTTACCTATGAGTGCTGTAAAAGTGTTTATGGCATTGAAGCTCTACCCTTCACTAACAAAAGCACAATTTAGATTCATCCACTTTTGCTTGCAAAGATATCAGAACTAAATCCAAAATATAACGGGCTACTCAGTCACTGAGACATGACTCTATACAAGCTGTTTACCACTTAAAAGAAATCTACTGATCAAAATGTTGTGGAAGTTCAGATATAAAGAACCTGCTGCTAGCTTTCAGTTTTGATATTTGTTAGTTCAGCTTATGCAGCTATAGTACCAAATAATGTGCAATCATTAGCACTGTATTCCTTCACTCCAAAGAATGACACCATCCAACATACAGCACTGAAGCTGAGTAACTTCCTTCATCTGCTCAAACAGCCCTAATTAGAAAGCAACAGATTTTAAATCTTTATTTAGGTTGAGGGCGTCTTCTGGGCACAGAGCAACAAAGGAGGAGCACTAGGTTAAAAAATGCGTAGAAGGGTTAGGAATGTGACAATTGCATGAGTCAGTTTTCCCAGAACTGGATTTTGCAAATGTGGTTTGGAAATGCGAAGGCATTTCAAATGGCTTCCTATCCCACAAGACAGCCCTTTACACAGGGCCTCAATTCTCTTGGGCTGTATTTGTTCCCTTCTCTTCTGCAGTTTTTCCTCTCACCATTCTGTAGAAGAGTGTTGTATGCACAACTTGACAATTCAAGATTGAGGATGCTCCCCAAATCATCTGTGATGCCTGCTGGATATCAGTTACTGCTGTTTGATACTCAACAAGAGAATATTAATCTTTATGCAGCATAGCTTTAGGATCAATCAAGTAGGCTGCTGGGGATTAGAAGAGAGAAATTATCCATCTATTCTGGAAACCTGTCACTGACCAGATGTTTCAGAGGAACAGGGTGAGAGAGACCCTATGGTACATGGACACTCTAAGGTAGTCAAACTCAGACCAAAAAATTTAAAACAATTTCTTTTTGTTTAGCCCTCAGAAAAGATCTATATTCCCCTCTTAAACAACCACCAGAATTCAGAATTTCCCTTCCCTCTTATTGCACATAAAGGAGAAATGGAGATTTATCTGCTGTAGCTTAACTTGCCTTCCAATTTTCATCAGTTTGTGACAAATAAGTCATTATTTAAAACTACTTATTTCAAATTATGTTTTAAAGTGTTCTGTTTCCCTCAAGCAATTACAGATACTTGAAAAATATTGAGTTTCATTGTAATGGTTTAGATCAAATGAGAAAATTGTACTGATAGCACCATATGATTTAGAGATAGGAAGTTCAAACTCAGTGGGAAGTGTCTTTCAATTCAAAATGCTATTTCTCTCAATAGCAAAAGAATGAATAAATGTTCAATGGATAATTATATTTATCAACTTTAAAATATTGAAATATTGTTTTGTTCAAGAAGCAAAGCAAAACATGCAGAATTACACCAAATTTCTAGTAAGCTGCTTCTGCTGTGGATCTTACATGCTGATAAAGAAGTATTTTCTTTCCATTTCCTTATGTTCAAATTTATAAGCAATGTCTTGAGATTTATTAAATGTATCACAAATCAAAATATAATTATTAAATATAACATATAGAGGTACTTTAATTATTATTTATATTTAGATTTTATTCTTGACTGTAAGTGCCTGATTATGAATTTAAAGTATTATTTTTATATGTAATAAGTTTTAGAAATACATAGTTTACATATAATGTACACATTAATTACTATACTTTATCAAAAGTGGAAAGAGAGCAATGCTGTGATTTCCTTACTGTATGTCACTTATAATTTTGCTTCTTTGCAAGTAACAAAAGTCATAGTCAAAAACTATAGTCAAAGTCATAGTCAAGCAAAATATACATGTCAGACATGTCAGATCTAAAGTTATTCTCCGCATTTTCAGACACCAGTCAGTACAAATGCTGGAATTCTCACTGCAAACTCTTTTAATGATATCAAATCTTTATTTCTTAAAGCCACATCTCCCACACCACATAAGCGCCTAATGTTTATGGTGAAGGCAAGGTGTCTCTAAATGTTCATGCAATTTAGATAAGGTTAAGAAACTGTGAGGCCAAAAGAATTAATCAATAAAGATCAATATTGAAAACTCATGACAAGCAAGGCCAATTTGAATATTTAGAGTGTTTAGTGCTGCTATGCTTTTTCCTCTTATGTATTCTATTTCCAACAGATACAGTATTCTGTCTTCTCTAATAATAGCCATAAAATGATAATACTAAGACTCTGAGAACAGGGAAGAAAAATAAATATTTCTCTTCTTATATAATGGCTGGACATTCACAATCCAGAGACTGTAAAAGTATAATTACTATCTTTGTTACAACTGCCTTTCATGAATATTTTCTTGTTCGTTTCTTTGTTTTATTGAATGATTTTTCTAATCACACTTGAACCACTATAGAACTTTAGTATTCATGACATCCTGTGACAGAGAACTCAACCATCTCAATAACACTAACAGCATGTCATTTTGTTTTTTCTGAACCACATTGCCAACTAATTGTGTTTGGCACCCCTCTGTTCTTTACTGAGAGAGAAAAAATATAATCATTTGATGTTCGTGTTCTGCATACCATTCATGATCCATTATGGGTTTCAGTATCGTCTCTCCACAGATACCTTTTCCTCAGTAAGAGTCCTAGACTAGCAAGATGAATATGAGTCAGAGGTGTGCCCTGGCAGACAGGATGATCAACCGTGTCCTGGGGTACATCAGGCAATGCATCACCAGCCGGTTGAGAGAGCTGATTGTCGCACTCTACTCTGCTCATACAACCTTACCTTGAGTCCTGTGTGCAGGTCCGAGTGCCACAATATAAGAAAGATACAAAGTTATTAGCATCCAAAGGAGATCTATGAAGATGGTGAAAGGTCTGGAAGGGAAGTCATATGAGGAACAGCTGAGATCACTTGGCTTATTCAGCCTGGAGAAGAGGAGACTGAGGGGAGACCTCACTGCAGTCTACAACTTCTTTGTGAGGGGAAGTGGTGGGGCGGGTCCTGATCTCTTTTCTCTGGTGGCCAGAGACAGGACTCAAGGGAATGGCCTGAAACCATACCACGGGAGATTTGGGCTAGTTATTAGGAAAGGGTTCTTCACCCAGAGTGGTTGAGCACTGGAACATGCTCACCAGGGTTGTGGTTACAGGACCAAGCCTGCCAGAATTCAAGAAGTGTTTGGACAATGCTCTCAGAAACATGGTGCGATTCTTGGGGCAGTCCTGTGTGCTGCCAGGAGTTTGATTTTAATGACCCTTGTGAGTCCCTTCCAGCTTGGGAGATACTGTGTTGTTTGTTGGGTGAAACAGATTGTTGAATGACTTTGTATTCCTTATTTATTCCTTTTAAGTTATGGGTTATATATTACAATAGTTGAAGCATTTCACATAATCACAGAATCCTTTAGGTTGGAAAAAATCTCCAAGTTCATCAAGTCCAACCTTTGACCAATCAGTCGTCAATTAGACCATTATATTATGTTCCACATCCAATCAGTTCTTAAACATATTCAAGAATGGTGACTCCACTACATCTCTAGGCAGTCTGTTCCAATGCTTGACAAGCCTTTCTGTGGTGAAATTCATTCTCATGTCCAACCTCAGGCTTCTCTGGTGCAGCTTGAGGTTATATCCTCTTGTCCTGTTGCTAACTGCCTGAGAGAAGAGGTCAAACACCACCGGGCTGCAGCCTCTTCAAAAAATTGTAGAGAGTCTCCCCTGAGCCTCTTTTTCAACAGGCTAAACAACACCAGCCACTGCTCATAAGGTTTACTCTCTAGACCCTTCACCAGCTCTGCTGCCCTTCTCTGGGCACACTTCAGCACCTCAGTGCCTTGAAGTGAGTGCAGCGCCCAGAATTGAACACATACTTGAGATGCAGCCTCACCAGTGCCAGGTACAGGGGGAAAAATCATTTCCCTGGTCTTGCTAGCCACACTCTTGCTGATACAAGTCAGAATGCCATTGGCCTTCTTGTTCAGCTGGCTGTTGACTGGCACTCCCAGGTCCTTTTCTGCCTGGTAGCTTTCCAGCTGCTCTTCTGCAAGCCTGTAGAGCTGCATGGGGTTGTTATGACCCAGGGGCAGGACCCAGCGCTTTGCCTTACAGAATCACAGAGTATTCTGAGTTGAAAGGGATCCACAAGGATCACTGAGTTTAACTCTTAACTGAATGGTACATACAGGGGATTGAACCCATGACCTGGGCGTTATTTGCACTGTTTTAACCAACTAAGCTAATCTCAGGGTCATGCTGAACTTCTTACCCTTGGCCTCAGCCTATTGATCCAGCCTGTCCAGGTCCCCCTGCAGAGCCAGATGAACACTCCCACCCAGCTGTCATCTGTGAACTTACTGAGGATGCACTCAATACGCTTGTCCACATGATCAATAGATATTGATCAGGACTGGCACCAATACTGAGTCTTGGAGAAACCCACTAAGTAGCGGTTGCCAACCAGCACCGTTCACCCTCACTCTCTGGGCACGGCCATTCAGCCAGTTTTTAACCCTGGGAAGAATGCACCTGTTCAAGTCATGGGACTTTTCCAGGAGAGTGCTCTGGCAATCAGTATCAAAGGCTTTACTGAAGTCAGTTTTCATCCCAATTTCCCTAAGAGGTCTTACATAACTGATACCTGGTCTCATGGTGTTCATTTTGCTGTTTATTTGGTACTAATTTTTAAAGTGATTTCAGACATTGATACTTCAGTGTAAAAGGCCTTTTCTGCCTCATCTGCATAATCTCTCAGAAAAAAAAAAATAAATAAAAAACACCCACTGAATGGGTGAACATGAGGATCACTATATTTCCCTTTTTATAAGTGCTTCTGTATTTCAACATTATAAACTCTCTTCAGGCTTTCTACTCCTGAGATGTTTCAATGATACTGGCATCAGCCTTCTTGTACTGCTATCACTGGAGATTCTTTTCCCATTTTCCCATGTGGTTACACCTTTGGATTTCTGAAGAATATATTCTTAACTGAATAGACTCCATTTCACCCTTCTAAAACTGAGCACTTTTTTAGCTTTCCTTGTCTCTTTGTTAAAACTGTATACATTTTTTTTGAAAGACACCAGTACATATGTGCTTTAACACCCTCCATGCTGACTGGGTAGATTTCACTAACTTAACTGTACCTTTTAATATCTTCTTTAAAAGTTTTTTCATCATTTCATTATCTTCTCTTTTTGCAAAATCTATTGCAGAGCATATTTTGACTTTTGTTGCTTTGGTAAGAATGTTAAATGTAAATATGTTATAATCATGGACACATTGATAATAAAATTTTGAACCGAGCTCTGCACTTGACTAATTTCTTTCTTTCCTTGTAAATTTACCTGTGAGTATATAATACTGTTCCATTTCAGGTGTCTTAAATTGTATTTTCCCTATTGTGTCTTAATGAGTCCATGCTAATTTAACTGTCTATTTCTCTCTCTGTGCAGTTGAATGCTTCTTTTATTCCTATTTTTCTGCTCTGATGTGATTTCCCTTAGTATGTTTTTAGCTACTTTCATTCTCATGGCTGGCTGATTTATTGTACTGATCTTGTAATATGTTTTTATTATTTTGTTTGGGATTTGAACCCACAGGGATTTTTTGTTTTCTACTAAGACGAAAGACTTATTTGTCTGCTTGACTCTGGGATTCAGTAGAATGCCACCTCTACCAAGAAAAGGGACCTTCTTGGTCTGAAACCTTCTGCTCACTATTTCATATCTGTTAAAAAATCTGACTTCCTGGGGATAGCTGTCTTCTCATCTCATTGGCAAATGGCAAACAAAATAATGGAAAAAGCAAGGGAAAGACTGTAGGTGTGTTAGCACATATTCATTCCCCACACTCTCCACAGTCCTGAAATACGAAATCCTGAGACACTATTAACATGAAGACTAGACAAGGTTTAAGAACACTTTTTTTTTTTTTTTTAAATTCTAGATAAACAAGAGAGCATTTCCTTTGAAAAAGAAAACATTTTTAAATAACTACTGTCTTTTGTTTATTTTCTAATTAAACAGTTTGGCAGAAGAAAAGGTAATGTCTCCTACAGTACTAAATATTAGTGTTCCCTCATGACTTAAAAAAAAACCCTTAAAAATAACAACACTTCAGTGTTAAGTTTTGCAGCTTGTAAATAGCAATTATGTGTGCCACAGTGAAAGGTGAAAATATTAATATAAAGTATCAATATAGGAAATAATACAAAAGTATACTGAAACCCTCATAATCTTCCAATATTCAAATGCTGTAATATGAAAATAAACAATACATTTTTAATATAGAATATTTTTCCAAAACATACTTCTATCACAGGAAGTTACTTCAAATAATGCCTCCTGAATAACTTTATCATTGACTCACTGAGTAAAATAAAATTCATCCTGACCAAGGGGTCTTGGTCCACTTTTTGCTGTCCTCTCAGGCCTGCTACAAGATCATGGCAATCTTGTCTACAGAACAATTGAAAGACTGTTCTCAGTGGGAATTTTTTGATCATGCCAACAAATTGAGAAAACTGGCATTCATAAGGATGCACACCACTTGGAATAATTTAGACCAAGGTGAACCACGATATAAATTTTTTTCAGCCAGAAGAATGAAGAATAACCAAATGTGTGCTGTATGGAGACACAATAAAACTGTGACACAGCAATGCTGAAAAGATTGATTCAGTGTATCATGACTGGGCAAGGAGTGGTTTACAGAGCCCACTATCCCTAGTCAATACACACTAACTCAGAAATTGTAGCTACAAGGACATTTTGGAAGCCTCAGACAGACTGGAACAGAAGCATCTAAATAAGTTAAGATACTCTCCAAAGCACTGGAAACAAGCACAAATTACTCCAGTTCTTCACTGGAGTCACAGCATCTCTTTTTTGTTGTTTTTTTTTTTTTTTTGTTTTGTTTTGTTTTGTTTTGTTTTTTTTATGCCGTGAAGAAACCTTTCAAAATAGGAAGTGTGCAACAAGTATTAGAATAGGTGCATAGTGCATATCTCTTTATATATTTCATCCTACATCTGCTAAAGAAAAACAAAAAAGAGAAGAAAAAAGCAGCACATTTTTATAAAATGTAATTTTGGTGTAATTTGAATGCCAGAAAGCTAGTGCCTAAGTGAGATGTTTGTTTCAGTTGTCCCAGCTGTATGTTGCCAATGTAGACTTTAGTTTAATTGCAAGCGTTCTTTAAAATAAATCATTATCTGTCATTGTCATTCAAAAATGATAGCACATTAAAATAGATCCAACATTCAGCACTATTTAGACAAATCTGAAAACATTTTAAAAGTATGTATTTTGTAGTCTTTACATCATAGAATTTTGTGCATTTTCTAGAAAAACCTTTTAGATCAAAATATAAGCCACATTACCCACAAAATATTGTAAGCTGGTAGAGGAAAAGAAGATAAGCCTTTTTGTTTCCACATTTGGCTGAAAATGGAAATGTTATAGAGATGTTGTATTATTGTCATCAGGGTGTGTCTTCAGTCAACGAGTGGAACAGAGATAGTGAGATATCAAATAGCTTCTTTCCAATAAGGGGAAATGCAAAGGTCCTCAACAAGATGTGATAAAGTGGATGTGATGTGCTGCTTGGCAATTTAGGAGAGTCACAAATATAACAGAAGTATTCTCTAATGATCAAGAATGACCAAACTGAAAATTAAGGGTATTTTGGCACTCTATGAAAATTTAAATTTCCTTTGCGTAGCATCTCATACAAATATAACACACCACAGAATTGTTTGAATTTGATTGTGTGTCAACCAAATTTAAAATTATTGGATACCTCCTCAGCTTCTTTCCCTTTCTTCTGAATCAGTAGAATAGTTTCTGTAGCAGAAACTATATTCTGCCTAAATATGTTTTTCCACAGCTTCTTTGCTACATATATGTTTTCTATCCATTACAGGAGCAGATAAAGGACACACTGTGTATAGGGACACAACTGAAGACAGTAGAGTCACTCTGTAGCTGAGAAAGGTGCAAAGCAGCAGGTCACAGATGCTGTGAGCAATAAGTGGAGTCATTTGGTGATCATGGGATTTACATTGAATCTGTGTGTCACTCTGGCTTAGTGGTTCTGACATATTGCTCCTCACAGTACCATATTGTTGATTTAAGCAAGTTTCCTCTGTTGCTGGAACTTTGCCTCAAACCATTTTCAGTCTTAAAAATCACAAGAAAAAAAAATCTGTTTCCCTGGAGGGGATAATTCTTCATCTAACCCACCTGAAGATTAAACTATAATGCAGCTCTGCATAACATTTTAGACCCAAGATGTGCTGAAATAAATTTTGTGATAAAAGACCACCGCTGCCACATCTACCATCAACCGCATTTGTAAGACTGTGCAGCAGAGGGAAGTGAAGATGTGAGAAAAGTATTCCCCTTTTCCATATAAACACAATCACTTTCTTATAGCCACAAGTAAGCTAATATCCATTATCACTTGGCAGCATAATTTATAACAACTACACTTTGGTGGAAATGTTTATAGTTGGCTCCAGAAATTTACTGCGTATCTTCATAGCACATCATAGTTTTCAAATCACGTTATTTAAAAGGTGTTTGTGTGGTAGGATTCTAAGGATGACCTAATTAAGAGTTTCTAACTGTATCTAAGGACGCTTTTCATTGCGATTGTTTTCATATCACTATCTGATACTGGGTGCAATCTGTTTCATTGCAAATAGTGATTAGTCTGTTTGTACAGTACCAGCCATGTTAGACCCAATCTGATGGGAGACAAGAGGTGCTCTCATCATATGAATAGTAATTTACTTTATGAGCCTCAAGCATAAGTGATTTTGAGGTAGGAGTGATTTCTCCACAATTAGGATAGGCATAAGATCTGCCAATTAAAGCAGGGAAATCCAGTCTTACCTAAATGCGCACCGTGTCAGGACAATTTCCCAAGAGGTTTCTGCAGAGCAGTCTAAAGAAACAAATGCAGCCCAGAGTCCTATTCCATGAAACACTTTTCCCAGCGAGCTCCTCCTGGACTCAACCCAACTTTGCTGTTTAGACTGATATGCCAAGCCCATCTGGTTTCACTAAGTTCCTCTAGGTTTTACAAGGCTCCAGCCACATTCTTTGGCTCCAGCTTGCAGAATGTGCTTCCAGTGCTATCGCTTTTTGGAAATAGATCTCCAGCTATTAAAACAACACTGAGTCCCCTAGGAGTACCCCTACATTCTTAAAAAGCTTACCTTGGTTCTTTCTTGGGTCTTGATAACTGGTATTGAGGTCAGACAGAGTAGATAGTTTTAGCACTCTAGATGTAACCTAAAGCTCTTTGGGAAGGACCGCATGTTCTTTATTCCTCCAATAGTTGGGACTCCAAATTGTGAGAGTGCATGTTATTTAAGATAGGAGATGCAAACTTTTCAAGAGATTTCTAAAACAACATCTCTTCAGTTTGGATAACACAAATAGTAGAAACAAAACCAGCAAGCATCTGCTGACTGTTTTTCCATTCATTGTTCTCATTTGCTGAGATACGAACAAACTTTTTAAAAATACCAGTAGTTAGTAGTGCATATGCTTCTTATTTATTTATTTATTCATTTATTTTTAAGAAGTAATGTCTCTTACCTTCCAGATTAGGACCTTTGCCTTACATATTTGTAAATATTCCTTTGCTTAGTCTTTGTTCCCTGAAGGCAATATCCCTTTGCACATCTGGACCAGTAATCAGCAGACCTCTTCTTACACTAGACACATTCTCCAATGAGTTCAACTGTTGTGTTTTCAGACACTTGACTTAGCACAGTTATCTGCCTTTTCTCTCTCTCTCTTTTTTATTTGTTTTGTTTTGTTTGGTTTGGTTTGGTTTGGTTTGGTTTTTGGTTTGGTTTGGTTTGGTTGGTTGGGGTGGGTTTTGTTTGTTTGTTTGTTTGTTTGTTTGTTTTTCCTTTTTTGCTTTCTCCTGGCTAGGGGCTTCTTTTACTCCCTAGAGTAAGCTCCCTGAAGCAGGCCTAGAGAAAACTGCTTTTGCTGAGGATACTGTTATTTTACTTCTGTGTTTGATATATTCATGTGCTGAGAGAGGAACACAAGCAGGTGTTCTGGAAGCCTAATTTATAACCACTTAAGTATTTTATTGATTATACCTATGACACTTTTGGGATGAGGAAAATTGTTTTTCCCAAATAATATATATACATATATTTATGATATATTTACATATCAAGTACATATTTTGTGCAAATTAATGACCCCAACAGAACTCAGAAAATTTTAAGTAATATGGGAAGAAAACAGGCAATAATATTTGAATTTTTGTAGCTCAAATTTCAGTTAAATTTGAATTTCTGTAACAGACAGGTTTTAATTTCACTCTCAAATATTTTTCTCCCATGACATGAAAAGAAACTTCATTTTGTCCCTCTTTTTTTTTTTTTTTTTTTTTTTTAATGTTGAATATGAATTTGGGCTTGAAGCTTTTCCTGATTTTCTAAAAACTTCTCCATGTACTTGGAAAATTATATATATTTTTTCCACTACAACAATAATAACAAGAACAATAAGAACTATATGGACAACTAGTTGGAAAGGTCTGCCTAAAATAGCAAGTAGGTTAAAATACTTTGTGCTGGGGATGTAATTTCCAGCCTAGATCCATTTCAATATTTGCACTGAACGGTCATGTAGACGAAATACAGGATGAACCCTTCCCAGAAACAGATTAAGAGCCATGGGTGGTTCTGAAAATAGTTTTAGAGCAACTTTTTCCTTGGTTGCCCTCATAACACAGTAGAAAACATCACCCTTTTCACCTTTTAACATGCTACCTTTCCTTAATACAGGACACAAAAAACAACAAATGGAAGCATTCTTGATCTAACTTCTACAGGTGAGGGACGTTTTATTTTTTTTCTGGTAGGTTCGTAATATGTCTGACATCATAGACAGATCAAATAGTGCCTAACCCTGTCATACCAAATAACCCAAACCAGATATCAAAAATATTTGCTAAAAAATCCTAAGATTCCAGGGAAATAAGCAGTATCAACATGATTCATATTACTGTATTCAAAAATGTGTCAAAGGAAGATTGTCAGACAGTGTCAAATACTCTCTACCCACTGATTCCTACAGAAAGGGCAAGAAGATTTTGATTCTAGTGGGTCTGCAAGATTGCAACAGTGGTTATGGCAGGAGGAGCAACATGGGAGACAACCAGAAACATGTTTAAGGTCCTAGAATTTCAGTAAGATCTGTAACTATGTGGGACAAAAGTGAAACCATTTGTCCAGTTTTAATCACTTTTGGTAGATTTTCTTTGGCGTTAATATTACAGAGTATACAGAGTATTATCTACATTATATCTTTCTGTAGGATCCCTGTTGCAGTCAATGCACAGAATGCATAAAGCTCTCTTAGTCAACATTTTTCAACATCTTTCTATTCAGTGTTCAGTGTGTACTCCTGCAAGTTATCTACTCCACTCATTTTTGATCTGTTCCTTGTGTTAGTTTTTCTACACTGATATATATAAGTGCTTCATAAACTATTCCTTTATCATCACAACACTTCTGCGAGGGTATTCTCTCTCTCTTTTTTTTTTTTTTTTAATGAACATAGAACTGAGGCACAGAGAGATAAAGGTGCAAAGCATACATGAACGTGGAGTGCTTAATCTGAGATGTTTCAAAAAAGAGTGCTCAGCATTTCTGGGAAGCAGATCCCAAGGCAGAGATGGATACTAAGAAGTAAAGCAAAAACAGTGTCTAAGCCTGTGGGGACTCAGTAGCCCTTTGGCTGTACTTTATCTCTGTGGCAAAAGCCTTCTTTCTCTCCTTGCCTCAGCATCCTGGCCACTCTGGGGAGGCAGCAGCCCATCATAGTCTGGAAGGAAACTATGTCATATTCAAACCAGGCACCTTTCTGGACTACCTGAGTATTCACGTCAGCAGGGAATAGAGTGAATGTCAGTAATCCCCTGTTTAACATCAGTGACTCACTGTGAAGTCTTTGTGTAAGATAGTGATAATATTCCTTACAATGAGAAGGCAAATTTGCAGAATACATTTCACAGTTTTTAATAGGCCTCTGGACATAACACCTTAGGTGCCAAAAAAACATGGCTGGAAATGACTGGAAATTGTAGATGCAGTAGTCAGAGTGATTTTTGATTGTTTAATGCTACATTCTGAAATCTTAATTTTCATTCACTAGAATACACTTACATGAAAATATAAATAGAATATAAAAATTGGTTACTGGACCCCTTCATTAAAATAATTTTTTAAATTATGGAAATTGAAAGGTTTTTTTATAAACAGAGTTTGAAATAATGGCTGATGTTTCCCTCAGTCTGCACATCTTGGGGAAGAATGTTCAGATTTGCTTACAGGAATCCTTGAAATCTTACACCATCTCACTTATGCACAGCTAGTGGTGCCAATGATGTACATTAAATTTAGCAACAACTTCCCAGCTAAGAAAAATGACCTTCAGAGCAGTTGTGAAAAGAATATTGAAATGCTTTGAAAAGAAAAGAATGGAAAAAAGACCTTAATTTTCCAACAGTCAAATTTAGGTCTGCTCTGTAATATTTTTAGATCTACAGCAATAGGAAAATATTTATAGTTTTCATTTTCAGTCCAACAAACTCATTCTGAAAATGTTATCATTGAGAAATAGGCTAATCGGTGCATGATCACCTGTCATTTTACAGGATTAAGATTACCAAAAATATAATTGCAGGAGAGGCAGAAGCAAAATCTTTTACAAGTGCTCAAGACCCAAATTGTTTGTGCATCTGATTTCTCAGAGCCACAGTGTCACCCAGCTCTCCATGCTTCCTTTGAAAACCCCAGCCTACATTTGTGCATACAAAGTATTTTCTGTATTCAGACATGTATTAGCTTGGTTCAAACACTCTGCATTCTTCCTGTACTTTACATCATTTCAAGTGATTTTTTAAAATCCCACCTGCCTTACTGAGGGTTGCCAGCTCTCTTTCAGAATTCACCATGAAAGCTGTTTTGAAGCGGTGAAAGAGGAGAAGAGAGCAGTATGCAGATAAGCCCGGCATCCAGGCAGGCAGGCTGGGGGAAGGTCATTAGCTGTCGAGTGCTAGGGACAGGAAAATGCCAAGCCCACAAAGGGATGCTGCTGGGGACTGCGGGAGGACTGGAGTCACTAGGTGGCAGAAGCGCTCCTTCTGCTACTCCTCCTACCCCGAGTGGTGTGGGCTGTAATTAGGTCAGTGTATGGTAAAGTAGGACTGGGTGATAAATAAAGTAGGTTTTGTCTCCTAGTGCACACTGCAGCTTAATTTCGCTTCTTTTTAGGAGGTGTTACAAGGTGGATTAAAACTTTTAAAGGGAAAAAAAAAAGCCCTCTTGCCAAAGTAAATGAAATTTAAACTCACTGAGGAGTAACAGCAGAAAAGGAGGAAAGAAAAAAAAAAGAAAGATGATTCCTCTCTGGTGACATTGATATTCTGTTCAGAAGAACACTGAGGAGGGGGAGGGCTGTGAAGAGATGTGTGTTAAATTTCAAATCCAAACAGGCAAAATGTGCAGTATTGCCAACTCTGGTGCAAAGCAATAACATACACTCTTTCCTTGAGGTATTTATGTAATTTTGCTAAGAAAAAGGCAGTTTTAGTCAACAAAACATAACTGATTTCCCCTTCCAGAGACTGGAGTAATGTATCTCACTATTGAGGTGGTACTGAAGGTCAAAGATGAGATAACATCTCCTGCATCACTTAATCTCCATCTAACTTGGAGCCACATTACCCCAGAGCTCAGTGTCAGCTCATGGAAAGGAAGGTACAAGTTGTCAGAACAATTATTACAGAATGTGCTTAATCAGATTCAGAAAGCTGTTCTTTCTGGGTTAAATCATGTTAAGGACTTCATACTATTTCCAGTGAAGTCAGTGCAAACCTCCCCTAGATTTCACTGACATCAGATTTTGCTCTCAATGCAGCATCTGATGTCCCAAAAGACACAACAGTAAAGGATTTTTTCAGGAAGAGGAAGACAGATGACAGGATTATCCTCTTCCTCTTTGGGCTTTCCACCCCTAAACATTCAGGGAGAAAAATATAATTACTTAAAACAGAAGATCACCTGGCTGAAAGGAATAGACACAAAAATACCAAGAAAATAAACAACAATGTATTTGCTAAAGCATAAATTTAGGCAGAATCTGAAATTCTGCCTAGACCTGAAATGGTGATACTTAAATATGATATTGTAGAGCTATGCTAAGATCAGGAACTCTGAAAGCTCAGATCACTCCTGTGTTCTGTTCTCCAGGTGCTTACTGGTTCTGTTTCGCCTTGGGGGGTTAGGTAAACAACTCCTGCCTAAAACCCAGTGGGAATTTAAGATAGGTAGAGTGCTGTAGAAAGTCCCAATGCATTCAATTTATTCAAGCATGGACAACTTACATCAACAGGATCCAATCCTAACAATGCATTTTTATTTACTTTAGTTTTTAAACACGGTAAGGGGTTGTGCCTCTAGCCACTTAATATAATATCCTATTGATGGGTGACCAAAGTGAGAGAACAATTTTAGTGGCATCAGAGTAAGTGTGTATAAGGATTTTTGGTATATGTCAGTTCTAGCCAGTGGGAACTGCTGGAATCAGGTCTCTTCTGAAACGGGACAGTATCTCCCCTGAAGTGTACTTGCCATCTTCTCTTCACAGCCACTCCTGAGTGGCTTCCTTGGCTTCACTTGGCTTTTGACCAAATGAAGATTTTGTTTTGTTGTGATTTTCTTTAGGTACAGATAAGGTTGGGCATTCCTGGCTTAACTGTTTGAAGATTCACTTCGAAAGAAGGAGTCCTAAATACCACCTTGAAGTAGTTATGATACTTACTTTTATACAGAGTTTTGCTTCTAGTCCCATTTCTACAGAGCACTTTTAGGCATTAGCCTATAGCTTTGGGCATTTGAGTGAGGAAAACATCTCCCCTTTTTCTACCTTTTGTTACCCAAGCCTGAGCAGGTTTCTGAGTTTCCAGGTGAATTCTCTAACAAGTAATCTGCTCTGTAAATGGTGGACACAGGTCCTATAAATCATCCGGTTTCTAAAAGCAATGAAGTGAACTCTGGTCTTTGCAAGGGTACATGAAAGAAAACATTTTATGGACTTGGGTTTCCTTTTTTCAAGTGAAGCATGGGAGCTGAGATTTCCCCTGCTTAGTGTTTTTCAGTGATACTTAGTAATTTGGGGAGAGATCACATTGCACTGTATACTGCATAAATCCCTGTGTATACCAAATTGGATAGCAGTGCCTGAAAGACATTGCTGTCTCTCCTTTTATAGATTCTGAAGTCCTGCATTGGACCTAGGGCTATAATACTGTTGTTTATTACAGTTAATGAATTTAAGTAGGACACCCAACTACATTAGCATATAGATGCTGCTGTGAATTTCAGAGGTCTGAACAAGTTTCAGAGAAGAGGGAAAAGTCCAACATAGTCCTGGTATCCATAACACCATTCTTTCCTAGATATGGGTGGATATTCTATAGTGGGAATCATAGTTATCACAATACAAAGATGCTGTGAACCTGGAAGAGTGTGTTAATATTAGACACATCATTCAGACCCTCAGGTGGAGACAGATACGAAAGAGCAGAGAGTTAAAATACTATCCTCTCTCAGTCCCATCATCTTTATTTCTCATGTACTTCATGCTACACAGGTATAAACTATAACTGCCTGTCTCAGAGAAAATCAAACTAGAGACATAGTGTAGACTTACAGGCTTTCTCTAAGAGGTTACCAAATTGGTTTCATTTTGGTGTGTTTCACCATCAAACAACTAGTAGCATCACAGCAAAAAGCTTTATTAACTAAAGATTTTCTAAGTTATAGGAAAGATCAATTTCACCACTGTCACTACAGTTTTCCATCTCCAGCAACAGCTGATATTACCACTGACTTCATCTAAAAATTGCTGTCCTTGTATCTGATCTGGAAATCATAAAAATATAACTTTGAATACTTTAGTCAACCTCTATACTTACTTGAAAATTAGCTATGTTGAGGACATGTTGAGGTTCCTTCCAACAGGCCTGGTTTTACTACCAGCTCAAGAAGCCTAAGAAAGGTGAAAGATGGTGGCGACAATAGATGTAGCTAGTGGACTCTTGTCTACATGTGGTCTCTCACTGATGACCATACCAGAACAGGAGAATCATTAAAATTTCTTTCTAAGAAATCCTCAATGTAAACAAGATCTGACTGTGTATTTAGAATGCTAAACTTATTATTTGACAAGTTAGATCCCAAAAGGATTATTTTTGTTACTACGAAGCTTGAATTTGATGTAGAATGAGGGTTGGATTTTCTTTTTCTTGGTATTTTTAACTGCTCTTGAAAACATTTTGTTGAATAGTAGGAGTGGTTGGTACTGTTCCAGTTTGGAATTGCTTAGCTCATGAGTTCATAAAATAACTGCTACAACTGAAAAGTACTGCAGCAGCTCAGGAAAAAAAAAAAAAAAAAAAAAGATAAAGAAAACTCTGCAGACTTACAAACACATTATTTTCTCTTCTTAATTGAGGTCCAGATGTTGAAAATACATGGACAGAAAAGAATTTTGGTTTTACTTTTTTAAAAAATGAATACATTTTAGTTCTTTCATTTGATGAGTTTAGAATTTCTATTTTACAGTTGTGTCATTTGGTGCACGCTAAGACGTAGTGCTATGTTACAAAATCAGTGGTACAAAATAAGATACATTTAGCTTTATTATCTCAACTATTTTCCCATAAGAATAAAATCTTTGTGGTAAGGGAAGAATTTGTGTATTGTGTATTCAGTGCTCTGCTTTCTTGTGAGAATCAACTCAAAACGGATATGCCTAATCTTTTAGGCCGTGCTAGCCACAGAGTCTGCATTGGACCATGTTAGTGTCTCATGCTGTACCTTCTACTCAGCAATTTGTCATACCCTTGACTAATGATTTGGTATACACGTGTGCATGCCAGACATATCATGAGTAGATATACAACGCCTTCTCTCTCATGATATTTTCCAAATCCATGAATGCCCAAATTATCATATGACCAGCTATGCGCATGCCCACCACTTCCAGTGTCATTGCCAGATGTGTAGGCTTATGGCAGAGGAGCACCCTGAAAACTATATGCAACAGGGAGCAAGCACCAGCTCACATGCCAAAGTTGAGTTGCTCCTGCCTCAAGATGCACAGATGTCTATTTCTATCCTAGAAAAAGAGTTCAGTGCACAAACATTTTGGGATGGCACCATGTTCTCACTGTCACATCAGTTTAAGCAGATGTATTAGTTTCCATTTGAAGAATAAATGGACTTTTCTGATAAAAGATACTTGATTTCAAAATCAATTTTATTTTGTGCTGAACAGCTGAATATTGGTCCATTCATTCATGAACTACTGCATGGGAATGAGATGGTTTGTTCAGCAGAGATATCAAACTGTGGTGAACAGGTTGCTGCAGTTTTAGTGATGTACTTAATTGGCATACAATGACAACAAAATAACAGAGGGTACTGCAGGTCAAACTTCAACTCCATCAGCAGAGCCCTGTGGGGAAGCGTCCAGAGTACCTGCTGCACTATTGTTCCCTCTATTCATTACTATCAGCATCTCTCTTTCTGATGAACACTAGGCTTTTTCTTTTAAACGAAAAAAAACTCACAAGGGGTTCTACATGCCAGGATGGTGTCATAAATTATTTGCATAAGAAAGAGGGAATAGTTTCAAAATACCTCCTTGAAAAGCAAGGAGTTGAATTTTCCTCTATAATGATAAAGTCTCCTGTCACACTCTGTATCTCATTGTGTGTCTCCTATAAAATCATTTGATTAGAAAAGCAGAGGATAATTGGCATGACAAAAACAAGGACACAAGAAGTGAGGCATTATGTGCTGTTTCCACAAATATTACTGCTAATTGTGTCAATTAAATTACCTAATTAGTCTACAGTAAATCACTTGAGCACACACTAGCACAAATTCAAAGCATATGTTTCTACAGAGAAACAAATAGTTTCTAAAGGGTCAGAGTTTAGGAAAAGCCATCAGACATGGTGTGAGCAAAGTGTAACTCTGATTAGAATTTTGATAATAATCAAACATACCTAAGTATTATACAGGTCAGCCTGCTGCCTGGGAAATGATCTGATAATAAGCTTTACACACAGCATGCCAAAATCAGTCCCGGACATACCCTGACTGTTTTAGGAAACAACCCAAAGCAAGGGGTTGTATCATGGCAGAGCTGGGCTCACATTAAAGAGCTCTTGTGAAAGGCAGGCCATGTGTGCTGGCTTGTGGTCCACAAGTTTGGAGCAGGGTATGATGACCTGCAACTTACTGCATAGGCAGCCCAGGAGAGGTGAAACCTGCACTAGACAATTAACTGCTCTACTCCAGGACTACTATCTCATCCACTGAGATCGCCTGTCAGGGAAGAGCCCATGTTCAAAACACTGACACCTCTTACAGCCCCAGTGAGCACGCCCACAAGTTAGAATGCCTGCTGGGAATGGTCGCTGGCCCATGCTCACTCCCAAGTGTGCCCAGGAGTTTGGGTGCGTGATAGTTCACACAGGCTAAAACTACCTTGGGCTCTTCTGTCTCCTGGACAGGTCAGGCAGTCCTGGAGTTCTCCAGCACTTTTACTTTGCTTGTGTGCAAGCAGTCATGACATCTCTTTTACTCTCTGCATGGCACACTCTTACAAGGTCACCACCATTTTTATAGAGAGAGCATAAATAGATTGCAGACATTGGAATCATAGGTTTGACTAAAAATTGAATTCTTCTCCAAACTGAATCTTTTATCTGTATATGATCTTTATCTGTAGCTATAAATAGAAGCCTTTAGCTATTGCCACTCTCATGCTCTTCCTACACATGTGCGTCCCTCAAACTGGCAAGCCAATAATCAACTTCTTTATCAAGATGTCACCTTAATCTTTGACAACATCCCTAGTAAGATGCATTGCCACATGTGAAAAATGAGAATGGCCTTAGAAGACTAAGGACAATGAAAAAGATGCATTCTGATACTTGATACTTTTGAGAAACAGTTCTTTCCAATCATCAGTACAACATACATAATAAAAAAAGAAATGTCCAAAGAGCAGCTAGCTAAAGAATTTTGGGGAAACTGGTGTTTGGAGGAAGCTTCTGGAGGAGGCTGTTATTTTTCATTTGTCACTATTTGATGTCATTGTTCATTGATGTTTCATTTGTCACGTCATGTGTTTAACAAGAAATTAAATTCTTATTTAGTTGTATGATAAAACTGCCTGAAAAACACAACCACATACATATATTTTAAATCTGACCAAATTAACCCTTTTATCTGTTAAGGTATCTGCAAATATGCTCTACTGTTTTTAAATATAGATAAATTTTAATATAAGTATGTCTGAATATAAACTCAGAAGCTGAATCTCTATAGAATATTATTTAGGTTGTATCAAAGGGTATTCGAGAGGAATTTATAACTGAAAAAGTGGAATATGAGTGAACTTTAGATACCTCAGTCACAAATTAATTTTTTAATCAAATTTTGAAGTTGCAAAAGTGTCCTCAGTAGCCTTAAGACCAAGTGTGAAACAAAATTGTTAAAACCTGTGAAACGTTAAAGCCTTTTCAGCTCTGTCTTCCATTTAATAACCAACCACTCCCCACCAAAAATAGTTACATACTTGCAGTTCAAAGGGCTTCTTACTTTCTTTGTAACTGAAATTACTTCCTCGTTTAGCATCGTCAGTGGATGCACCAAAATTTTGGGATCAAATTTAATCACTAGACAGGGATATTTGCA
Organism: Margarornis squamiger; assembly: GCA_035222235.1. Taxonomy (NCBI): domain Eukaryota; kingdom Metazoa; phylum Chordata; class Aves; order Passeriformes; family Furnariidae; genus Margarornis; species Margarornis squamiger. The sequence goes on along the minus strand of JAWWTY010000106.1, from coordinate 52,145,048 downwards.
GTCCTTAGAGATCCACAACAATTTTGAGAGTTGTGCAAGGGTTTTCTGTCATTTTTCCAGAAAGTTGTATTGTCTGTGTGTGTAAGTGCCTCTGTCTATAAGTGCAGGAGGCTACTTCACAAAAAATATCAGAGTCTAAACTAAGTGCTAACTTCTTGTTATCTAAATGTCATAAATTTAAATAAACTTGATGATGTTCAGTTTTTAGGTCACATTCCTTTTTCTAACTGAAGATATTACAGTATTTAATGACCGAGTTGTTCAGGAACAAAGTTTGATTAAAACAGTATTTTCAGAACTGCTTCTGAGGATTGGGTGGGTCTTGTAGAAAGAAAGAATAAACCTTCAATATCTGTATATACCAGGGAGACATCCCACACCTTAAGCATGGTCAGTTCTCTCTGAATAGTAACAGTGATGTTTTCCTCTCAGTTATGTCATTATTGCAATGCTCAATTTTTCATTTATTATTTTTTACTTTGTTTTGGAATCTGTAATTATAGAAAAGTGGAAGTGCATGAATCTTGATTGTCCAGAACAATTATGAAAGTAGATGTCTTAAGGATGAGTCAGTACTGAGAGGTCAGTTCTACAAAGCGAGCCAAAATTTTATTAGCTTCATTAGGTTATCTGCATGCTGGCCAGGCAAAAGAAGAGATAACCTTGGCACAATGCTTGGAATGCCTAGCAATATTTTTGTTTTCTGCTGCGTCCCCCACTGCTTAGCACCTGCTAAACTGCATCTACTAAACTGGTCCATCTTTGAGTGCCCTGGTCAAGGAAAGATATTTTTAAGCTGAAGCAACATTTACCAAGATGTTTGGGGCTGGATACTCAGCTGTTGAGGAGAGGCTGAGGGACCAGGAGTGGTTCAGCCTGGGGCAGAGACAGATTCAGAAGGACCTAGCAGCAACCCCCAGCATCTGGGCAGGGATTATTGGGTGGGAGGTTCAACAAGAAGACAGTGTAGAGCTTTTCACAGTGGGGCTAAATGGGAGGATAAGAGACAACATACAGGAGCTGGAAAAGCAGGCTTGACTGGGTGTCAGAAAACACTTTTTTTCACCATGAGACTAGTCAAGCAGTGGAACAGATTTTGCATTCCCTGGCCTCAGGGGTGTCTAAAATCTAACTGGAAGAAGTCCTGAACTACCTGAGCAGCTGACCCTGTTTTCAGCAGGAGATTGGAATAAAGATTGCTCAAGGTCACTTTCATCATGAATGATTTTGTGGCCCTGTGATTCTGTAACTGTAAATTCTGTAAATAAAAGTAATTTACATATATTTATCTGCCAAAAATTGTCCAGGACAGCACTTCAGTTTAATAACTACCAGTTGGCTCTTCACTCCTAACAGCTTAGAAGTTTTGCACGATAGAGAATCATGAAATCATTTAGATTGGAAAAGACCTCTAAGGTCATGGAGTTCAACCATTAGCCTAGCACTACCATGTCCACCACTAAACCATGTCCCTAATATATTGCAGTATGGACCACTGTTCATAAGAAATAGCTGCCTCTTAAAAAAAAAAGACAAACACAAAAAAAAAACAAAAACAAAAGCACTGTACCACATTAAGGCAATGTAATCACAAACAAAGCCTTTTATACTATGATATCTTGGTGGAACATATGTTACAAGCAAAACAAAGACAGTTCACGCCTTAATGTAGTTGACTACCTTTGATGCTGCAAACAATTTGGGCTGGACCAGCTGCCTTATAATTAAAAATAAGTCTTTGCTTTCCCAGACCTCAGATTTTATATTATTGGAAACATCCTTTTGGTGCCAATAAACATAGCTAGTGTTTTAGGTTAACTCTCTTCTGAGGGGTAGGAAGACATTTCCTTCTCTACTAGTTTCCCAAATGCATAGGTTAATCGGTTTTCACTGTGCATTGAGCTATTTCAACAACGACCATATTTTTCTTGAGAAGTTGATGTCATGCCTCCAAAGCATGGGTGATCCAAGCAAAACAGTAAAAGAGGTTACACCTGGGTTTTGGGACCACTCTACCTGTCCCCATCCAATAGTACTCTTTCCCTTTTCACAGAGCAGCAGCTGCCAAACACACAGGTTTCTGCACCTCCCACAGAAAGCTCTGGTGGGTAGAAGGTAATACTTCACTGTTTCTGCAGCATCTGCTGATCCAAAAGTTGTTCTCATTTGCCTCTTAAAGAAGAATCAGTGGGCTGTATTCATCTTGCAGATCATAATAGGATCACACTACTTTCCTTTTGTGAAAAAATCCTCTTGTACAAATGAAGAACAAGTATTTGGGCAAAAAATTACATAGGCTTGTATTGGTTTTCCCTTTCATTCTCAATTCTTCCTCATAGTAAGTCAGTTATTAGATTCCTGAGTAACTCTGGTATTGAGTGCAAAACACAGATACTGAAAACAGATAAGACTTGGTGTCCCAAAAAAATGCACATTTGCCTTTTAGAGACAGAAGAATGACACACACATAGTTGTGATGCTACACAGATGCCTCCTCAAACACAGTCAAATGCAGGTAACTTAAATACCATCAAGGTCAGTAAAGGCAGAAAAAGGAAGCCATGGTATAGAAGAAGAAACAGGTCTTGATTTTTTTTTCTGAGACTGACTTTTTCCTCTTTTATGTAGTTTTAAGATATTGAATGTCCCTGGCACATGACCTTTATCAGGTACATCCTGAATTCATTTTGCCTTTCTATTTTATTTAAAGATAGATGTCATTGATTTTATTGACTACTCTTCTTCACAGACAGTGCAGATGTTCTAGTGAAACTGAGCACGAGTGTCTTTTAAAATCTTATTTCTTTTCTAATTACTGTCCTGCATAATCAGAAATAATTAAGCATTCATGTAAAAGAATTTCACAAAGGAAGCTCAAATATAGTCATAAATATACATACAGGATTTTTATTCCTCTTTGAAGAAAAGAAATAGTCTTACAGTGATTGCTTTAAGTTATTGACAACAATTATCAGAAATTGGCAAAATTTTCCAAATGCAACATGTTGCAAGAATTACATTATTTTTAAAGAGAAATCACTGGAGCTTTTAAACAAAATAATTTTTTAATAACAACTAAGAAGTATTTATTTTAAAAATATGTTGCTTTTCATGAAGTCAGGAAAGGACATTTGTATGCTGTAAGCCACAAAAAAGTGTCCATTTTCTGAGAAGAAAAGGCTTCGTTTACTGGGAACACTTGTTTGATATGGATCAAGGGATTATGTTTTGTTTATGGCCAATTAACGTAAAGTTTGCAATTTCATATGGATGGCCAAAGTTTCCCTCCATCTGAAATTTCTCCTTTATAGTTGGAAGAAATCCTGATGATGAAGAAAATACACATTTCAGAAATGCGTACAAATATACAGAAAAAGTTTAGAAATATATACCACACAAAATTATTCTGGACAAAAATTGTCTTCCTAAATGGCACTTAGTAGTGGATTCACTCAGGGAAGAGCCATCCAAAGGGCTGCCTTTGAAAGCAATGACAAGTAGCCATTGATCACAAGAGGTGCAAAAGTGTCATATTGCATCTATGAGTGTTTTCTTATAGGTGTATGTGCTGCATTTTATAGTTGATGATCCTTGTGGATCCCTTCAAACTCAGCATATTCTGTGATTCTGGAATATTATCTGGTATGTGACAACTCCAGCTCCCAGACCTAGTATCTTCCAGTATCAGGGAGCTTGCAAGAATCTAGTGGTTACATGAGGATCACAGTGACAAAATAGTATATTGCACATCTATAATAATTATACCCATACTGAATATAATGAGGATATGTCATTACTCCGTACTATATTACAGGTTTGAGGTAACTCACTTGTTATCAAGGCCTGTTGCATTGTACTCAGGTAACATCTGCCTGCAGCACATTTAGCCCATAGTGAAAAGCTGCATGTTGGAAAGCAGATACAGAATGTCATTGTTGGCAGAAGACACAGCTGCAGCTTCCCGCTTATTAGGCTAAAAATGTGTCTTGTACTGTATTGCTTTGGGTTTTGTCAGCACACACAATGTGCATTTTTGATACAACACAGGCTGATCTAACCAGACACAATGTGACTCATGTAAGAAATGGCACTAAAAAGAGATTTGGTTCTTTAATGGATAAAAACAGGCAACACCTTTAACAACAGCATTTGCAGCTGCCCTTTCATATTCCAGATAACTATGGTTGTTAATAAGTGCTTGACACTACATCCATAGTGAATGTCTGCTTGTTTGTTCATTCATAAACCAGTAACATCACCAACATGATGTTTGGGAGACATTTGCAAGCTTCATAGACCATCACATGTAGATCATACTCTGCGTACTGGGACCTACTGAGACATCAGAGCCACTTTCAGACATGCAGTTCTACCTTGCCCATTTTGTTCTCAGTAGCAGCAGCATATTGTAGACATGTGCAGCCATTAAAATCAGGAATTACTTTCTACATACTGGAGAAAATGTTTATGTAGTTCTTTTTGTGCAAAGGAAAAGAATGTCCTGACCTAGTCTCTGGCATCAACTGTTTTAGTTATAAGACCTGGCACTAAAAAATCCAGTGCTGAACTGTGCTTATTGGACAACTGTTGCCAATCCAACCACCCAGAGAGTCAGCATTTCTCCTTTTGCACAGTAAGTATGATCATTGGAAATGAGAAGGAGTTGCTCTCCTAGCTATTCCCAAATGAGATAGTTGGGAAAACATTCTGCAGTGGCTCAGAAACAAATGAATATCCTTGACAACACTTCACATAAAGAAAGAAAGCTACTTTTAGATGTGCTTAGTCACAGACAAAACTCTCAGTGCCTGCAAGATTTGACAGACACAGGGGGCTAAAGTCGCTGTGAGCCATCTGTGAGCCATGCAGCCGCTATTGCTGGACAGAGCCAAGAGCCTACAGAATGCTTATTATGCATTGAAACAGCAAGAGAAAAAAAGGAGAAAAAAAATTATGACAGTTGACTCATGCAGTGCTTCAGATCCCAGGAGTTTGCTGCTAGCACAATGCACCCAGCTGAAGGTACCCTGAGTACAACTTGCACCTCACAGTAAGCATCCTGCTCAGCTTTCCCATGAGACAGATGTTTTCCTGCTTAGCCTACAGGCTGCATTTCGCAGACATTGTCCAGGGCCACTTAAGTAAAGGACAATTTTATTAATCTGATATATTACACTAGAAACAGAAGATAGAAGCAATTATTTTTTATTCTCGTTCAGGAGAAACTGTTTACTGATTGCTTTTTCACTTCTGTCTTTCAAATTAGGAAAATTTCTGAATTTTAGCAGGGTTTTGGATGTCTGATACTGAAAGATTGCTCTAGTATGTGGAAAATTTCAAAAGACAGTTCTTGATTTTAGAGTCACAAACAGTCATGGGTGACTTATATTTTCATTTTATGGAAATTTATCATCCATAAAAGTGGGCTTAATAAGTCATCACAGCCCTTAAACACAAAGAGTTTGTTGACACCTTTTTCTTAACACACATTTCCAAAAGCCACACACTGCAAACAGGCAGTAAGCAATAAACATTTCACTATGAGCTTCAGTGCTTCTTTCTGCATCTTTTGCTATTAGCTCTGGTGATATACCATAAGCCTTCTTCCGGCTACTCAAACACTACAGATATAACCTGGTACTTAACATACATTAAGACCGATATGTTCACTGTCATAATCAGTCTTATTATTTGTAATTGCTTATTAATGATATTAGAACAAGAAAGATGATCCATGGTAGAATCAAGAAATGATAAAGTTCCTATAAACAACTATTGAGAGGAAAATGCTGTGTTTGAGGAAGAAAATGCCTTAGATATGGTATTGAGTCCTGTGTGGTTGAATAGCTTCTTGAAATAGTCATAGTGTCTTTAGTCATTGAGGTACAGTTTAGTATTGTCCCAATTAAAGGGACATACTGGGGGAAAGAAACATTGTTTTGGGTAGAACATGGGCTTTCATGCACTTTGTCCCTGAGGACAATTCGTTCATTAACTGTATGATAAAACCCCGACAGAACACGCAAAGGTCATACTTAATGGACTGAAAAATCCGCAAGGAATGTAAATGATTGAGACTAGAGAAATAGGATTAAAAGCTGCTGATGTCTGTAAACAGCCCTGTAGAACTGTGCAGGCTAGAGGAAGAACTACATGTTGAGACTTGGGTAATGTTTAGTCCTTCTGAACTTGGACAGCACTACAAGAATTGGGTAAATGGTGGAGAATATATGCATAAAGGAAACAGTCACACAGAGTAAATAGCTGTGTTCCCAAATGTTTTGTATAGCTTATGTTTTTCAACTCCCAGTGCTTCCTATGAACCAGAACATTTCTTATTCATTGAACATCTAGTTTGAAAATGCTGGAAGGCAATAATATTTTGTTGCCCAGTTGCAAATCACATTACTGTGCCTACAAAGATCAGAGTTTGAAAGCCAGTTTGGAAATCACTTAGGTATCATCATTTATGCTGTTCCCACTGTCTGGTAACAGAGCTCTTGAGCCTTTTAAGACATATTTGTTGTTTTTCCAATTTAAAAGTTTTCACTGTAGTCTATGCTTCCCAGTTTTAGATATTTCTTCATTGGGATCATGGTTTGGGTTGCACTCTCACCAAGGAGTACATATATAAGCCTGCATTTGGAGCAAAGCTAATGTTGTCAAAAAGAGTATCTATTTGGTGGTTCAGGCACAGTATGTTCGTAGTTGCTTAAAATACAGTCTGGACCTACCTTCTGTTCCATCTACCTTCTGATCCATCTATTCAAAACATGTAGCCACAGGTTATGCTTCTGGTGAGAAGATGCATGTGCACAAATTACACAGCTATTTCAGACATGACAAAATCACTAAGCATAATACACTACAGAAAAGTTGCAATAACTGGTCAGTACTGTTACTTGATGGAAGTTTAACATGTATTTTCAGCCAACATTTGTGTTTACATTACGTTTTCTTGACGAGGTTAATGAATATAGTTGTAATCTACTTACACCGCTTTTTAGTGAGAAGTCACTTGGTATTAGACCAGAAAAGACAGAACTGTGAAATTATGTAAATGTAACACTGCTCAGGATTTTAAAAGAAAAATTAAAATATGTGAGAAAATACCATGACTTTTAAACATTCTTGCTTTTGCACATGTACTTCCACAGAAGAATGAGTGTACTGCTCAGGCTAGTTTTCCCCGTTAGCTGTTTGTATCACAGCAATCACAGTATCTAGGTGCCAGGTTTGACAAAATTTCACTGGGAAAGAAACAGTTATTATAGGTTTCATTGTGAAATAACTGGTTATGTGTCAGCAGCTGCTGTACAGAACTGCAAATATGTCAGTGACTGTACAGAATGAGCGTTAGAGAGATTTGGATACACATCACTGAGTTCTGGAGAGACTGCAGACACTGTAGAAGACTGCACTGTTTTCCTACTCTGCAGAAGATTTTCCCAAGAAAATACCCGCAGAGAGATCCTGAAAAGGCAAAGTTCAACACAAAGAAAACAGATTTCTGAAATCCAGAACCCCTGTATATTTTTATGCCTTTCAGAATATATGGGAATTAAATATAACTCATTCAATTAGCTTTGAAGGGTGTTATGGATATTATAATTGATTCCCTAATTCTAAGAAAGACTCAAATTGAGATGACAATACTGAATTAGTAGAGACAGCTAGTGATAGGTTGATGAAGCAATTAGTATTTTGATAGATTTTTATACAACAATAGTTGCATTATACTGCAGCTACCACTAGTGTAATCTTGGATATTGTAGTAATTTGTTAAAGTAGTTATCTGGTTCTTCCTTTGGATCTTATGAAAATGGATCATTAAATCAATTTTCAGGTAGTACATGCCACAATACTTTCAAGTACAAGCTGTAGGAGTATGCATATTTTCAGTAGGACCTTAGTACTTAATCCCTACAATTTCACTGCTCATAAATATATTAGGAAAGTAAGATCTAGTTTCTCCTTCTTGTGGTGTACAGACAATATTATCCACTGTCATAGTAAGTTATGCAAGTGTGTCTGTCTTTAACATCTGGGCCTCCGTCTTTTAATGGACTTGTTGAGGAAATAGTGTGGTTTTCTGTATATTTCTTCAAAATTTAGTACTAGTACTCAGTTCTTCTAATAAGAAATACACATGTACTAATGTGAAACGTATACAAAGAAAAGGAAGAAGTTTGTATTCTTATCTGAGTCTTCACTTGCATAGGCAGAATGTCATCATGTCTGTGGCCGTTATCCTAAAGAGCATTTTAATTCACTATTTTCTGCCATGGCCTGTTTTTCTGAGTGAAAAAAAATTGCAGGCCATTAATATTTAAAGCAAAACTTCTACAGGTAATTTGAAAAGTCTGAGGAACTTCAGCAGGAAAGATGTCCAGGGTCTAGATTACCCTTGCAGCCAGGGCTCGTATTAGGATCTTGGTAATCAAGAAGTCTGACTGTTGAAGCCCTGGCTGTATTCAGCTACTCCTGTGAAAATTATGATGACAAAATTTGCTTATATTCTGAGTAGTTTGGGGTTGCTTATCAACTGCTATGTGTAGCTTTTCATCTTCTTGATTATTTAGAGTTTTTAAACACAATTGGCTGGGTGACAATGAGACATGCTGTTGGGGTTTTTGGGGTTTTGTTTTTGTATGTGTTAAGTATAATTTTGAATGAAATGTTCATTCAAAACAGTAAAAAAACACATTATTTATCTACAATTAATGTCCCTATGGCTTTGCATACTTATGCTGTTGATATTCATACTCATAGAAGGAAATTTAGAAGAGTTTGGACTTTCATAAATACCAAAAAAAAAAAAAAAAAAAAAGACACTAAAAAGGAAAGAGAAAAAAGTATTAAAATAACATAGAGGAAAAGTTAACTTTATAATTTTTCCCTTCTATCCACTTCAAATGTCGTTTCATTTTAAGTTTTGGGCACATGTTGGGGTCATTTCTTACTTTATCAAAACAGTTTTCCCATCTTAATTAAAATCAGTGGACTATGCAATTTTGTTAGATTGGAGGAAAGGAGAGTTTGTTAATTTACATTTAAATAAAACTGATTTTCTGAACTTCTGATATAGTTGCATTTTTAATATCTTGTGCTTCATATTATATTTATAAGTGGTACCACTGGAATTATGGGGAGTCTTGGCTCACGTTTCTGTTATCCTTCAGTAATAGTAGTGTGTTTGTAACTGTGGTAGTCTACGAATGAAGTCAAGGCAAAGCATAGAGGTAGAGGTAATTTTGTTTTTATATATTAAGTCTATTATAACCAGAAGAAGAGGCAATTTGAAGAAGCTTTTTTGAAACACTGTCCATTTTTTCCAGCTATTCCATTGAGTCTAATTGAAACTGATATTCATGACAGCTGAGAATATAATAATTCTGTTCTGGTGTCTTGAGTGGCAACTTTCCTGCTTTGATATTTTATGATTGTAAGAGTTTGAATTTAACTTCCTACGGATTGATATATTCTGAAGTTTTCAATAACTAGAGAGAATAGGACATTTTATTTTTGTAATTTTTTTTTCCTTTGGTCTTTAATTTGCCTTTTTCCACCTTTCATTTTTCTTTTAGTTTTATTTACTATTTTTCTCTGGTCTTACCTCTAGACTTCTAGTTTTCATTGAAGGCTTCAATACTTACAGTTAAGTAGTCAGGGCATTCAAATGGATGTAGTCAGAGACTCTTTATAGTATAAATGAATCACTAAAGTACTTCAATTAACACCTGAACTATGTGTAATTAACAGGAATTCTCTGCAGTACAAAAAGATTAAAGATTTACCTGCCACAGTGGTATACACTGTGCTTGAGGTACCTAGAGATGCACAAGAAAATTTTCTTATTTTAATATTTTAGCAGAAATGACTACGAGAAGAAGCTTTCTTAATGATTTCCTATTTAATAGCTCTTGTTACATGGAAACCTGAAAGGGCTTCCTCAGGTTTAATTTTATGCTGTGATATGTCCAAAAAGCATCATTCTTATAGTCCTTCTGGAGTAAGCCAATTTCATATTGAATAATGCTTGAGTTAGTTTGCAGCTGATAATGTATATTTATGATTCTAGCATTAACAGGGGCTGGAAATACTTCACTGATCTGAAGGTAATGTAACATTTTTGAGAAAGCTTTTAGTTTAGATTCAGTTACTGTCACTAGCAATAGAATTACAAGGAAACCATTTTCCATCCACTGAAAACAGAAGGGTATCAGAACATTTTCTAACTGAATTGTAATAGAGACTAAAAAAGGTGGGTTTTTTTTTGTCAAAATCAAAATAATTCTGAAATATTTTATTCCATACCACTTATTATTAATGGTTATACCACAGTTTCTAAGCTAAAACTCTTTCAAGAGATGGAAAATCAGATTTCCTCTTTAGAACTGTTAAAGAAAACTTTTGGACAATTTAAAAAAAAAAATTGGAATAACAGAAATTTTTTGAAACTGACCTTTTGTTTAGGTCTATCAACTATTTTACCTGATATCCTGGAGTATTTGTCCAGCAAAGAAGAATGTAGATATTTTTTGCTTTTTACAGAAATCCAAGTCAGCCGCCCACATCAGTAGTATTGTTGTGGCAAGAGCCTATCAGACTTGGTGTTGAATTTCTTGGGACTAATTCTCTGGACAAATACACAGGAATTTTTGCTTTTCTAGGGAAAAAGATTTCATTTTGTCAAATTAATATTTCCAGTTGGTGACAATGTATATATGCTTTGTTAATGCTACTGGAAGTGCCTTTACTTTTCCATTCACATCTGCCTTTGAAGCAACTAACCAATCTAGGGGAGTTAGTTGCTTGATTTTCTCATTGTTTGCAGTCAATGTGACTCTGAAGTCAGGTAGTAAAAAAAGAGACAATGAGGGCTTCATTTAACACTATCAACATCAATTATACATGAGTTCCGTTTACCTCGAAAAGCTGAATGCTCAGACTTGATCTTAAACTCTGGTCCCAAGAGAACAGGAGTCATTTTGCCGGGGATAATGATGTTCTATATAAAGCAACAAAGTTCTACCTGTATTTTCCTAATGCTATATTGTACAAATTTAAATATCGCTCAGGTTCAGGGAGGTTTTTCCACCATATGGAAACACTTGAATCTGTGCTTAGATACTTAGACTCTCAATATTATGCTTTAGATTTAATTGGCAATTCCCATTAGCTTAGTGGCAGTTCTGCGTCTAAATCTTCTTGTATCATGCCCAAGCAATGTCTCATGAAAGATTATATGCATTAAAAAAAGGAAAAAAAAAAGAAAAGGGAAAAAAAGACTTTATAATTGAACTCTCTTTCTCTAGGGGGGAAAAAAAAAAGAGATGAAAAACTTTTTATTTGATGCAAAAATGGGAATGGCTGTGTTTAAAACATTTGCAGAAATCTAAACCTTAGGGTCTTTTTTGAAGTTACTAAACCATTACAGGTGCAGCCACTCATACCCAAGATAAACTTGGTGATAGTTTTCTAGGCTGTGAGAATTATGTCCTTAGGAAAGGTTGATATTTCTCTTTTTCTGCAAATAGCTTGTAGTCAACTGCTTGAAATTTACCAGAACATTGTGTCATGCCCATTTACCCATTGATTTAATTATGCTATGTGATAGAACTTGCCAATAAAACAAGGTGTGAGGTACTCCTACTGCAATAAGCTTGGAAAATTCAGAGAGAAATACAAGGTATTTTAAGTTTCTAGTCCCCACACCCTTGTTGCCTATTAATATTGTGTGTAACCTCTTGACAGATGTATTGTATGGAAGAGTTTATTTCAATGGGCGTAGTGTCAGGCAGTATCAAACAAAGTTAATGTTTATCTCTTAAGTGAGTTTTACCTTAAAATGTCTCTACCACATTTATGTGTTGGATCCATATAGGTATCTAACATCCTGCTGCACCTGTCCATTCATGTGTACAATACAAACATTTCTGCTCCTTTCAGTCACATTCATACAAATACTGTGACTATTTTTTTAGCTAGACTTTTGTTTTCCTTTATTCATGAAATCTTGAGTATTTGGGAGTTTAAAAAGTATTTTCCATTTCTCACCGTATTAGAGGATAAATGTTGGGTGGGGTTAGTAAACTCAGAGTGTTCCTGAATGTGCATTTCAAGAAAGGGCAGTTCAAAGCACGGCAAGGCAGCAAAGGTAGGAGCAGAACCAGGTGAAGCAAAGCAAAGAGAAACATTTGAAGTTTGCTTATAATTGTAACCAGGAAATAAATAAATAAGGTTGAAAATAGATAAATAAATTATCTTCCCAGCTACACAGGAAAATATTGACAGTGCAGTATAGATGCTTTATGTCAAACATACTTCATTTTCCTCTGTCAAATCTAATCAATCATTTGTCAGTTTCCATGATGCTACATGTCAGAAATGCATACTGAATATAGATAAATTCACTATACTCAAGAATATCATATATCAAAAATGCACCTACCTAGCACGTTTAGCAAAATCATCGAAGCTGTGTCCTTCAATAGGAAGGACAGTGACAAATATTAAAAGTGTACCAAGACAGAAATAAAAATACTTGAACTTGCAACTAACAAAAAATTATCCCAAAAACGTCCTGTGTCATCAGGATAAGAATTTCACTAATTTCCTGAAGGTGTGAGTTCTGATCTTGCAGAGCCTTAAATGCACGCTCAGGGAAGTCCCACCTGGTTGTCAGGTAGAACTGATTGTAGTGGAATGAACAGTTCCATTAGAAGTTACAAATAAGCATGGCTGTCATAGGAACATATGAACTATATCCATCACTGCTTTTGTCTTCATATAGCTACTCAGTACAAATGAGGCCTACTTAAGGATGAAGGTATCCAACTTGAGTTGAGACCCAGACCCCAGTAAAGACATATACCCTCTTTAAAATGTACAAGAGAAGTTAAACACTTAGAATCAGGGATGGAAAGATCATGCTATGGAGCAGGAGGCAAACTTGGGCTCTTCTAGGTGAAACAGCTTTAAGAAATATCTGAGACTTTCATCCCTTCAGTTCTTGGACCAACAGTTCCTTTATGAGTTTAACCCAGTTCTCTGGATTAAAAATTATTGGAAATGTAGGAAAAGGTGGAATTTTTTCACTTCGGGATGAAAAGCCAAGTCAGGGTTGATTCTACTACATGAATGAAAAGGCAAAAAACAGATGTGTCGCAGAGGGCGGGTTTCCCTTCTCACTGATTCCTCTTGGTGCTAGCAATGGGCAGATTAAAGCAATAAGAGATACTTCTCAAGCCAGAAAGCAGAGACTGTCTCTTCTAGGACAGCTCCTCTCTGTCCCACCCCCGTCCTCCCCTTCCTCAGTGGCAGTCATGTTCCCTCACACCCCAGTCTATCCAAAAGTGGCAGAAGCATGACCTGGACTAATCTTAGGGGTTGGTGAAACGCAAAGCACAAAGAAGAGCTGTGATCATTTTGTTGCTGTAACAGTTGGTAATCAGACAATGTCTTTTTACTGTATCTCTAGGACCCACACAACCAGCATCATCTAGGCATTCTCTTAAAAGAGGGCCTATTATGTAAAAAATGCAAAAATTACTCTAATTGAAAAAAAATATTAATCAAATTGGGTATTACTATCTGTGATGGAAAATAAAATCTTGAGCAATGTTTCAAGTGCTCTGCTATTGGGTTACAGAATGCTCATTTGATGGCAAAAAAAATCCAATCCTTTTTGTTACAAACTTGACAAAAGATAAAAACTGAGGGGATTTTTGGTGTTTCATGTTCTGAACAAAGAATCAGTTTAAGGACATCTGAGGATATTTTCTTGTTAGTAAATCTAGCAATTAAAATAATTAAGTAGATATGTTGTGTTTTCTCTTCTTTGCCTTTCTGTCCTACTATTTCTTTTTTCCCCCTCAAAACTTATGTGACTATTAATGAGTAAATACAATTGCATTTTTTGTTGACTAATACAACTATCACTGCTATAGCTTACTGTAGATTTCAGGTATGTTCCTTTCGTAAGGATGAGAGAATGCAACAGAATTTTGAATGGTAATGAATGGTGTGGTTAAAGCACATACATTTTCTTTCACACATGTGGGTCCCTGTTTCTAAAATGTGCACTGGGTGTTCTGAAATGTTTCTTGAATTTCATTATAGTAGAAAATGCTCATGAATAGTTACTGGCTCAGGAAAATAATTTAAAATATGTACTAATTGAAATTTAAAATGGAAACCATTTGTTATTGTAATTCTGCCAAAAACGGGTAAAATGAATCATTGTGACACATTTCTTTTGTCTCTAAAAGAAAGGAATGACAATGTAAGAGAAATATCTGTATTAAAAGGTAACACTTATTTGTTAAAAGGAACAGAAAAATACCAAATCTTCATGGTCACCTATCATGTCGAGAACAAAGGAGATGTTTTACTTAAATAGCTCTCTTTTTAGTACCGAAACAGAAAAGTGCTCAGGAAAATTCTCCCACATCAGAAAACTCTGAATTCTATTTTTTTTTGTCATTTTAATGTAAAGGATACACAATTATTCAAGTCAATCATAGAGGTTTTTCATGTATCTTTAATGTTTTCCACTTGAATTTATAACAATTTGCCACAAATACTGCAATAACATGGCATTCTTTTTATTGAAAGCTTAATTCAACCTTACAGAAAAAATATTAGAAACTGCAAATCTGGAATAGAAGTGGTGGGTTGTCTTGTGGGGGTTTTTTTGGAGTGTGTTTGGTTTTGTTTTGTTTGGTTTTGTTTTTGTTTTGTTTGAAAGCATATGTTAAGCTGGATTGTATAAATTCAGTCAGGATGAACTGTTCTGTATTTTTCTCTGCAGTACAGTATTGCAACCCATGATGTTTTCACAGGAATGAAATTCCTTACTTTGGGTTTTATGTGGACTGTTGTACAGCTCTTTTTCAGCTGAAGTATGATTTTTGCTCTCAGTAAAGAAAACTGGAAGGTTAAAATTAACAAACAGATGAAGATGAATAGATTGGATAGCAAAATGCCAAGAGAAAGGAAGGGATTGCAGTTTTTGTGTTTTGGAGAGTTACTAGATTACAGGGACTGGCAAACAGAATAATCATTTGCATAGGTATCTGACATATGATTATGCCTCAGATGATTTATGAAAGGCCTTGACAGGCTACAGTGATGAGCATGCTAGAAATACGATAGATGGATGAATGGAAGGTACTCAGTGAGGGGAATGTGAATTGGAAAGTCAATATCAATTTGAAAATCAATCAGCAAGAATAAGACTGCTCAATTTGTGTGCACAAAATACTGGGCTAAGGGCTGTCTATAAAGGCAAGGTGGAGATTTCCAAATCCTACAGCAAATATTTTATCCAGCAATGTTCAAATGTCTGCAGTAAAACATGTGTGATTCAATCGTTTATAGCTCAGAAAATCACAGTCTTTTCTAGACCATCACAGTCTTTTCTACACCAGAACCTTCTCTTTCACTGCCAGGAGCCTGCCCTGTCAATCTAGGATTTAGAGGAGGCTCATTTCCCTTTCAGCAACATAATCAGGGCAGGGTGGCTGTAACATCCTGACCTCTGGATGAGAACCCCACCACAAGCCAATTCTTTAGATAACTGTTTTGGTGGAGACACTTGGCTGCCCTCATCTCCATGCCACTTTGAAAGCCTTAGCAAGACAGAAAGCCCCATTGTTTTTATTTAAAAAAAAAACAAACCTGAAAACTAAACCCCAAACCAAAACATGTGAAGAACTCCCAAAAAACTGTACCTATTTATACAGAAAACTACTTAATGGCAGTCACTGTCTCAGTGTTTCGTACAGCCTTGTACAGCAGGACTATACTGACTGAATTGTTCAAGATCACCTTTGATAGAGTGCATCCAAAAATATATTAGAGAGTACTGGGGTTAAAAGCCAAGAGCTCTAAACTTAGGAAATGCCAAAATTAATGCTTATAATACTTTATTTAGGGTATAGATAATTTGTTCATTAAAGGCTGTACTGTTTCTGACCATCTCCCAGATTTGTCATTGCTTGGGAAAGCTTATACTCAGCACAGGAGAAACAGCCCAGGCTTTCATTTCACTCCCTTTGTTCTGGGTTCGGCACTATGCTTTGTTTACTGCATACCATTTTATTGAGCTTCTGAGTACAGAACTATTAATATTCTCATGAGTTTTCTCATGACACTACTATAGTATTTGAATGTATCAAAGGAATAATTTATTCATTTTATTGGTATTTTTGTGACATGAAATGTAATTATTACCATACTTTTTTTTTTTTTTTTTCCCAAGAGATTGCTGTAATTTTGAATGCCCAACTGAAGATGCCCTGATTTGTTTCACAACTTATTGCAACACATGGTTATTTATCCAAAAACAATTTGTGTGCAATTAAATAACAGAGGTAGGAACACAGTATTTCTGAGAAAAAGATATGAAATCTTTGTGGACACTAAAAATAAAACAAGCATTTGAAAATCAAATTCTAGGTGACTTATCTAGCACGATGTTAGGACATTGTCATGGAGATGAGGATAAATTAATTTCTCCTAGGCAGTTCATGCTGTCTAAACCATAAATCATACTTTCTTTTCCTAGAATTTTTTGCTTCGTGTTTACACAATAAGTGGGGGAAGACTTCCTATGACAAAGTCCTACTCATAGCAATTCTAGCATATTGAAAGAAACACAAGTATAATTGTTAGGCAGAGAAAAAGATGAGAAAATGAAAAAGTACAAATACTGTACTTGCAAGAGGAGCTTGATGAACTTCAGGGTGCAGCAAAAAGAATAATAAAAAAGGAAATTATAAGCTTCCAAGGTTCATTATGTTTGTTGTCACAAATGATAAGTAAACAGAACTGGAATGACAAGCATGCAGAAGGAAGCTACTTTCACAAACACAAAAGCAAAAGCCTTCTTTTTCATACTATAAAACACAAGGGATGCATTCCTCACATATTTAGTATGGAAAACATGCCTTTTACCACTCCATATCTCCTGAACATCCATCTAGCAGTGTTAGTATACTAAAATGGACTCTTCTAGGAACTTTCCAGTATTAAACACCTTTCCTGTTACAATTATCACTAGCTTACTGCCTACATTATGTTCCTGGCATTCTTTGCATGCAGGTCTGTAACACCTATTGATTGCAGTGGCAAAAATGTACAAAGAGTAACTAGGTGCTCTGTGGATCACAATCTTGTTTTACTTTCTGTTCAGTGAGCCAGATACAGGCCCAGTCTGAGCAAGAGAAGCAAGCAAGGAGTTGATCAGATGGCTCAAATTATAACTTTGACTATGAAGCCAACATGATATCGACAGGGAGGTACATTTTAGGGTTCCTTAGGACCTCTCTGCTTGGCAGAGAGAAATTCTCATCTGGAGTCCCAATTTTAAGATGTGTTTGCCATTTTTAATTCATCTTCTGTTTGTATTTCAGAATTTTTCTTAAATCAAAATATTCCCAAAACATAAAGGCTTCCAAATGAAAATACCATACGTCTCTAAATGTCATCTTATTTTCATCTATCTTTCCAGACTCCTTTCGAGTATGATTTGCATTATATCGGTATTGTACAATTTGGAATGTGTATGTATAACTGTTTCACCAAAGACACCGTAATTTCTGCTGAAGGATTGCATCTAATGAGTTCATCAGAATTACTTATATATTTTAAAATTTGAAATAAAGTTGCCAATGTTTACAGCTTGCCAAGTCTCAATTTTTTACTGTAGGTGCTAAAACTACGAAGACTGCAAATAGTCCTGATGTAGTTGGTATTATAAATTACAAGTGGGTTATGCTAAACCTGCATGTTACATGATTACCTGTGAGCATGGGTAATCAATCCATAAGCCGTAAGAGGGGATCTTGCTTGTTTGAGTGCTAGTCACTTTCCTCTAAAAGTTCAGTGACATCTAATGACATAATACTACCTACTATGCTGGATATTCCTCAAAGCTGTCTAGGGACACCAATTTTTATGGGAGTTGGTTTAAAAAATCATTAGACATTTTTGGAAATTCTAAACCATTCTTGTTCAAATATTCATTCTTTCGGTAAGGTATCAAGACTCTGCTCTCATAAATTTGTAAAGCATCTAACTTGAGCAATTATGCTCACTAGTTGATAGTGCTAAAATTCCCATGTTAAAAATAGATACAACTCAGGATATGGGCTTCCTTCCTCTTGGTTAGATTTCCCCAGACCACCTCAAGGTACTCTTTATAATGCAGCCCCAAAAAGACATTTTAACAGCTATATTAAAAAGATACTTTCTTTAATTAATACATGTGCATAATCTCAAAAATTACTTAGATGTTGCTTTCATTAGTCTAATTTATTTTTCTGGTCATAGTGAACACAGCCTGTGCAATTTTCCAATTAAAATTACAATTCTGTGACTGTAATTGAAGCTTTATCTACTGATCCATCAATTCAGTACAGAAAATGATCTGAATGTAACAGATTGTTTACATTTTCCTAAATACCCATCAAGGTTATATAGTCTATTCTAAATATATCTGCACAAACCTATGTAAAAGGGATTTCTTTATTCTTTAAACAGAATGTAAGCCAATTACTCAACAGCATATACAATAACTCTCAAAAACTAAATCCATTATCCATCTTTGGAATCTGTACCTCAGGTCAGCCTCCGAAATACACTTTAGAGGTCAGTCCATGTCAAATTTTTCCCTCTTTTTTCCTCAGTTGATAATACATTGATGAAAAGAGCATAAGTGCTTAGTTTTCCAGAACCATAAATTTTATTACTGTATTACTGTATTTATTTATTTAATTATTTTATTGTTTTATTTAAACAACTTATGCTGTTTTTTATTATTTTCCATATTTTCTTCTCTGCAAATTTGCTCACACCTGGAAAAATATTCAACACTTAGATTTTTCACAAAACTGGGAGTTGTTGAGGCCCTGCACTTAGGTATTTATCATTTGATGCACTATGCAGCAGAGAAGCCAGAGTGCAAATAGCTCTTCAGGGCCTATGTCATGTCATAAAGCTGAAATAAAATCTTTGTTGCTTGGGGTTCTCAGTACAAAATAACTGTTTATTTATTTATTATTTTGCACATAAACTTACAAAAGCAGGAAAACATCTTTGCCTCCCTGTAACAGCAAATATGTCTTTTGGGGGTTTTCATCAGAAATAACACCTTTAGGTGACCTTGGGAACTGTACTCCAGAGGAAAGAAGCCAATGGTTTATACTTTTAGTAATACTAGTGTTTTGATATGATCACCTTCCAGCATTTAAGACCTTCTGACAGGCACTGTAAATAGATTATTTTTTAAAGAATATGAAAACTATGATAGACATTATCTGTAAGGACCTCGAAGAAGATAGATTTTGAGAGAAATATAAATGAAAGTAGGGAGTTTTTGGAAAGAATTAGAATGCAAAAATTATGGTTTCATAATCATGAAGAACAATGTTTTGTAAAAGTTCTTTAGTGAAACAGGGCAAGGCAGGAGACAGAAATAGAAATAAATATATATATATATATGATTATATTTATTTTTGTTTTGAATATCTAAGATATTTACATAAATATGATTTTTATCTATACAAAGATTTCTCATATGTAGGAGAAATATAGATGAGAACAGAAAAGAGCCAGGTCAATAATATCTAGAATGGATGAAATTTTGAAAACTGATAAGAAATATAAGGACACAAGAATAATTTTTAGGTTAAGAGAACCACCTAAGAATAACATTCATTGCAAGGTAGATATGACAAAATTATTATTAATAGTTATTCAGTAAATAAGACAATATATTCATTAAGTAACCCTGCTTAGTATACTAACCAAGAAAATAAAATGTGAAAAATGAAGTGTAAACTAGTTCTTTAGTGACTGAGAAAAATGGCAGGCACCATCTATTATCAATTCACAAAGACCCAGGTGGGGAAAGGGTTCCAAACTCAGGAAAATGGCAATACTGAAACAAGATATCATTGAAAAACTGAGACTCCCTGTTATTTCCAGAGTAACCTAAAACTGCTGTGTTACACAAGTCCAAGTTAAATTCTCATCTTTGTGGCAGCAACAGAGCCTGGTTCCTGCTGAGAGGCCCTGATGCCTGTATCTTGTCTCCCTGTGAGGTAGTGACTTCATTTCTCAGAAAAAAAAAAAAATAATAATAAAGAGTATATTTTACATTTTAGGATATAAAAGTAGTGGAAAATCACAGCACTGCATGCTGCTAACCTTCAAGCATCATCTACCATGAATAAATATATTCAATTAAGATAATGTTTGAGAGTCCTCAAAATTTGGCTGAGGAAATGTTCCTTTTAATAAATCTCCAAATAAGAAAACTCCAGCAGCTTGAAGAATTGTTAGTCTGCCATAGTCAGTAGATGGTAAGCCTTATATCAGTCCTAAACAATAATGAAAATTCTGGTAAAAAATTCACTGATAAGAAGCTTAGTGATAGGAATAAAATTAATGCCATCCAAAATAATTTTACATAACTTAGACCTAGTCAAATAAACCTGATTCTAACATTTGATGAGATAACCAATCTGGCTAGAAAAGGTAAAAGTTCAGATATTGTATACCCAGACCATGATAGGCATAAGACACAGTTTGACCTAGAACTCTGATTAACACTACACAATGTCAAAAGGTCACATAAGAAATAGATCCAACAGAGGGATCTCAAGAGATTATGTGTCAATGGGCAAGGAACAATGAATATGTGATTCCAGTGAAACTTCATAGGAATTAGATTATTCAACATCCAACTTTTATGTAGCCTGCTTAGCAACGGTTCACAAATAAACAGGAATCGTGGATAAAACTGGTGGATATTGAGCAGTTTGGACCAACTAGTAATCAAGATGAAGGTTGAAATGAGGTTGATGCATGATTTCTAAGTAAAATGGAATCACTTACACACAGCCAGATTCAACAGAATCAAATAAGTCAAACGTCTTGTAACAAGCAGTGCTGAAAATCTATACAGAAGACAGAGCTGTATAATAAGAGTCAAGATTCCAGAGAGGAAACAAGAGCCATAGTGGACAAACAACTTAATGCCTCCTGTCAGTGAGATGCTGTGGCAAAAAAACTAATAGGAAAAGCAGAAGCAAGACATTGAATTTCTGTTATAAGATATAGGGAAGTTCAATATTGGAATGCCATTCACAATTCTTATGTTTTTGAAATAATGCTGTAAAATTAACCTTTTGCACAAAATTCAGCAAAGTGCCACATAAAAACTGCTGTGAATGGTAGAATCCTTAAATCTTTCGCAAAGGAGGTTTAAGTGTTTGTTAGACAAGATGGAGATGTGAGCTGATTACAGTGTAGCTGTATTTCCATGAGAAGAAAATAACAGGTTCTTTAACTAGTGAAGACATTTGTGTTTTTTTATGTGCAGAGCCAGTAGCTAGAAGCTGAAATGAACCAAATTCAAACGAGAAACAAGGCAAAATAGCTTGTGTAGGAATCATAGTTAAAGATAGATTCTAAATAGGAATCTTCTTACTATGAATAAGCTCTTTCTTGGTCCAGTTCCATCTATTTTTTTCCTTTTGTCCCTCATAATTTGCTTCAAATGTTCCATCTGGGCAGATATGAATGTTTTTCCATCTGTACTGAAACATCAGGAAGCAAAATTACCTAAAAAGCCAAAAAAAAAAAGTAAGGTAAACTGCTGCAACTCCGATGCTGGAGTTGATGGTGATAAAATCAACAAGAAGTTTTAAACATATTGAAAGACATCAACAAGTAAATTCTGAACAGAATTAATCAAGAAGAAAAATACTAGATAGACAATTTAGGATAATAAGATGGGGAAAAAAAAATCAGGTTTTTATTAATTTATTTGAATTATAAGACAAAACTGCATTTCTGTGGCACTATGAATTGTTTTAAAACTGCTTCAGGAAATCTCCATTTTGAAACTTCACTCTAGCTGCACTTTCTGACTTTTTCTATCGAACCCAGTCCTAAGCCTAGTCCATTCCTTAATGTAAACCTTTAATCCTGAACCTTGACTGAGCCCTGTGAAAGTGCCCAGGCAAAGTTCCACAGCAGAGTTCTCTACACTTTCTTTCCATAACCTCTTTTTCAGTGTCACTCCAGCTGTACCTCTGTTTTTTTTCCTCTGACTCCTAACCTAAGTAATCATAAGATGTCCAAAAGCAAAGTCAAGATGGCAAAAAATAACTCCTGAACATTCGTCATAATTAAACAGACATTTTCATATTTCAGAACATTGCTCATAGACTTAGGGGATTTTTTTATTATTGTTGATGGTTTAGACTGACAGCTCTACACATCCGCAGGAAAAAAATCTATATTTATTATTACATTGCTTAAAGAACATGATCAGGGTTTGAAACACACTGTGACAGTCTTTTTCCATTCTTAGAAGTGGCAATTACACAAAGAGATCAGCCTCATATCCTGTGAATATTTAATTTTGGGTTACAAATCCATACTGAAACATTAACTGTGACTTCATGCAGAACAATAGTCACTAGGACTGACTCTTGAAAACAGGATCATCACATGCCCTAGCATAACATTTGTTGTCAATCAGACAGATAAACCTTATTCAAGTGTTTACTAGTAAACATTCAGAAACCTTTCTCTGTTTTGGAGAAATTATCATAGAATTGTAGCACACGCTGAGTTGGAAGTGACCCATCAGGATCATCGAGTCCAACTACTGCCTCGGTGTAGGACACCTTGAGAGTCTGCCTGAAAGCATTGTTTCTTTCCTACATATTACTGAATAGTAGCAACTATTCTGTGGTCCACTGTGTCTTTTCTGTATGGTTTTGGTTTGAGATTTTTTGAAGCCTGGGACATGTATGATTTCTGAGAGCTTCAGAATAGGATGAACCTTGAAACCATCAGAATTTTAGAGACAAAAAAATAGAGCATCTTCCTGTCTTATTTTTATTATGAATTGCATTTCAAAATCACTCTTGAAAATTTGCAGAGCAAAAGATTGTCCCTATGAGCTCATAATGATTTTTTCATCTGCAGGGATAGTGTTTTATGTTTTTTCCTTTTTTTTACTTTGCATGCTGTTGAATCCATTCTTCATAGAAAATATATGCTGGCTCTCTCCCATTTAGTTTCTGTTATCCTACATTTTTTGGCCTATATTTGACATGATGAGCAGCAATTGAATGAGGCATAATTATAAAGGATTCTATGCCTTTTGTTTAAAATAGGATTATTTGCATGACATTGTGTCCTGGAGAAGTAGAAACTGAGAACTAGCACAAGCCTGAGCTTAAACAGGCTGCTGCTTGGTGTCTACTTTAGGATGAACTGAATCACTGCTCATGCTCTGATGGACATAAAGATCTGAGGCAGCATTCACTTGAAAACAATATTTGCTATGGGGAGGACAGACATGACACAGGATTTAAGAGAGTTTCATAGCTCTGTGTTTGTGGGATTTAAATGCTAGTTGGGATACCACGGACTGCCTCTGTTGGTACTAGATGACAAAACAAGCAACTGAGCTAAGACCTAGATCTCCATTAATTCCATTAACTGCATGAAGTTCAATCACTTACTGCACATAGGGATACTTATCAATAGATGCCTTAATTTGGAAATGAATACCAATTCAAGTCACTATTGCTGTGAAATCACCAATTTGTTTATATTAAATATGCAAAAGGTGAAAAATTTTTGATACATACAAATTTCTTCAATGAGTCCAAAAATGTTTGATGCATGGAATCAGGGATTGGGAAGTATACAGAATATTGACTATATGAGTTTTATCTGTAGGTAAAATCTCATTCAGGTTTTGCAGTCCTGAGAGTGAACTCCTAATGAAAAAGGACATCTTGTGGATTAAGCCTGCCTGCTTCAAGGCCCTAGTGAGCATTTAGAAGTGGATATTTCGAAGGGAAAATCCTTCCCTGTTTGGTAAGAGGTCAGAACGTGATGCAGAAGATACACCTTGGTGTTAGTACTCCCACCAATAAAGAGTAAGTCTTTGCTTCTATAACTGTACTAGAACGTTTTAGGGAAATCCTTGCACCAAAAAAAACCAACAAAACCCCAAAAAACCCAAACCCAAAACAAACAATAAAAAAACACCACCACCACCACCATAATTATTCATTCCATTTTCTTCTGAGAAGTTACAGACCTTTTTTTTTTCCTTTTTTTTTTCCTTTTTTCCTTTTTTTTTTTTTTTTTTTCCCCGGGGAAAAAAAAAAAATCAATAAAAGCCTACTTTCAGGCAAAACTTATCCTGGTCTAAAATTAATGCTTTCAGTTTGGCAAAACAGTAAACGAAAACAGCTTTGCAGTGACAGGCTTTAAAGAAATATGACTGTATTGCCATCAGTACATATGTGTACTTCATAAAAAGAGTGAAATACATTAAAAGCTATTGGGAAATGGAATGGCAGAGGGAATTTCAGTTTTATAAATCTCATTCTAAAGTTACTACGATAAGAGAAACCAATTCAGTTCTGTAACACAATTCTCTATTTCATGTTTCTTAAAATATCAACTCATGGAGTTGTGAATTTTTTGAAAATGGTCATTGCCTTAGAATCAGCATCATACCCATTATAAAAATAGCAGAGTGGTCAGAACTGTTCACTAACTAAACTGTCATTATTGGAGAGAATGATTTGGAAAGCCTTCTAGCAGTTGTGACACTGCAATTGCTAAAAGATAAGACTAAAACATACTGTGATTTTTTAAGACTCAGACCTGAACTGGGAGACACATGAGATGTCTAAGTATTACAGAAATTGTGCTTGAGACTTGCAATATTGTGCTTTTAATAGTGTCTTTTCTAGGCTTAATAATTCCAAATGAATTATTTAAGTGCATAACAGATCAGTTAGTAGAAATATAGCTGAAAATCAATGAAATTCTTTATAGATCTACACTGGGAAAATGTGCACGCATATTTAAAAGCAATTTTCAAATAAAATACAGCTACTTTTGTACATGCAAATTTTAGAATAATTTAACAATTATGATGAACACTTTTGTGAATACTTCATGTATTAAAACACTCTAGTGTTTGTAAAGCCTCCTTTTTTGAAATTTTGTCCTTTTAGAAGAGAACCATGTCTCACAGTACACAACAGATTTTAAAGTGACATATAAGAATTTGACAAAATAAGTTTGAATAGTAGTGAACACAGCACAACAATTTTAGATAACTGTTCTTGATTCAGAATTCTTTGGAAACAAAGGTAAACTTGTTGTTGTTTTTTTTTTAGCAAGGTCATAATGAACAGAACCAAACATATTTTACAGCATTAAAAATAGAAGAGGCAGAAGAAGCTCTTGAGTTTTATATTCAGAGTAGAGAGAAACAA
This sequence comes from Margarornis squamiger, assembly GCA_035222235.1. NCBI lineage: Eukaryota > Metazoa > Chordata > Aves > Passeriformes > Furnariidae > Margarornis > Margarornis squamiger. The sequence continues at coordinate 52,119,711 of JAWWTY010000106.1, read as the reverse complement.
AGGATGCAACACATTAGTTTTTCAGAAAATGTTTGTAATTTAACTACCTAGCACTGTATGCACACAAAACCAAAATGACTTGTGATATCAGATCTGTGGAAGCAACATTTCTGAGGAATCATTAGTCATGTCAGCTGTACTTTTATTAAAATATTAGCTTCAATGCAGCTGTGAAAACCATACAATAAAGTCAGTATACTGGCAGTTCTAAAAAAACCCATCCCATCTAATGTCTAGTTTCTAGTAATTTAAGAATACCAGCATAAGAAACAGATGGCAAAATAGCTCAATATCCTTTGGAAAATCTTCCGTTACTGTTAAAAGCTACACCTGCTGAAATGTGTGATCTTACTTTAAACGCAGAAAAGCATTAATAGGAGTGTACAGCAGTCTGGTTATATCTCTTAATTGGTATACCCTAGTGGAAACAAACATGCTAATTAAGCGATCATCCTGATTATAAGAGTCTGATAGGAATACACAGTCCTGGGAGAGATTCATTTCTATTTCAGCAATGGCTTAAAAAATAATCATAGTAAGATGATTGAAATATTTATACCACATAAATATAAGTGACTCATTACAGAGCACAGAATGAGCACATAGGGAAAAGGATTGAAGCAGAGATATTTGTGACACAGAACAAAGTTACAGCTTCGATTTCCTCTATAGAGTATGGTGGACAATACTGGTCACTTTGATTTGACTACGTTTGTCATTTTTCTACTTATTAGACAGTGAAATTCATTACATTCAATGTATTTTCTGAAATCATTTGGTTTAACGCTTCACTTTAATCCATGTGCCAATCTAGAAATTGATTTCAACGGTCTTGTTCAAAGCACCTACTGCAACATTAATTTGGAATGCTTGGTTCAAATTCTTCTTGTGCTCCTTTGGGGGTGTGCAATAGCATTCAATGAAGTTTGCTTCCATACTCAAATCTGCTCCAGTCACAATGAAACCTTTCTTCAATTTTAGAAGGCTGATACTGTCAGACTCAAGGTAGCTGGTGGGTATAGCCAAATAAGAAGGACATCACAGCTTCCAAAGCCCTGGTCATTAAACACAGCAGACTCAGGTAACAAAATGACTGTTTGAATCCTTGAAACTTTTTGTTCTAATTGTGACTCCAAAGAGAGAGAGGTAAAAAGAAAGAAAATTCAATCGGAAATAGACAATGGGGATAGAAGTCCAAGTGCTGCGTGTCTTCTGAAGGAAAGCCTTTTTTGTGGAACTAAAGACCCTTTCTTCTAGTCAAATCCGACAAGGGCTAACAGCATGAAATATTGCCCTTGTTTGAAATACATACTTTTATTTGAACCATACAGTTGAGTACAAGACGACAAGCATTTATTTGATCCTTACAATGGCACGTCTGGATATACTGAATAGACCACAAAAGACTACAAGAAATTACAAATGCTGTCAAAGTACCATATAGCATATGGAATAAGGATTGGAACAGAGGATTACTTTACACTATGTGGTAGGAACTGCATTTGGAGATATGCTTGTTTCTAGAAGAAAAAGGAAAAAAAAAGTCAAACAAAATGCAGTTACTGCTATTTTTAATTAAGAGCCTATTAAACTCAGTATTTTGTAGGAGGTTGAATGCAACACTAAAAATTCAGTCTTAAACCTACATAGAACCAAGAGAAAGAGGAAGTTTCTGCAATTTTGTTAACTACATTAATCACCTGATATTAAAAAAATTCCAGCACAACATAACATTTGTGATAACAGTTTTATTCCTTTTAATAAGTAGGACTAACTAAGTACAGATCTGCTTAGCCTTTTCTCTGTTATGTGTCAAGAAATAGTAAAATAATTGTATTTATATCTAAAATGTCACAAAACACTTAGCACTTACCATTCTGGTCATGAGCAATAAAATTGCTCATTATCTGGCACAAAATATACTCTTTCCTTTTTTTCAAGTAGGATTAATAAAATAAGGCTCTAATAATCCCAACACTTTTCTTAGGCAGGTCTTTCCAGTTTCACTTCAGGACTGCACCCTGGGCTTTATAACTATGTGCCTCAACCCTCACCCCCATGCATTCCTGAACTGCAGGAAATCCACTCAGTGCAGCCTGAGCTTTTGAGAATCTGCTGGAAGCTTCTTCTCTAAGATTTCAGGTATAATTGACTATAAAATGAAATCTGAGTCTTTATATCTAATTCATTAGATATTTCTATATAATTTAACGGATGTGGAAATAGAGGAAAATATAAATGGAATTTTAGTGTTTGGATACCAGGTTTGGCATGTATAATATAAGATACAGTATGCATGAGACTTCAGAGATATGGGATTATTCTCTACTTGAGTAAAAGGATAAAAGATCTCTGAGCACAAAATAGTTGCTGAATCACCAGAATTCAAGAGAATCTTGGAAGGGAAATGCAGAACCAAACAACCCTCCTTGCTACCCTTGTTTTGTAACTCTGTGTAATACCTGAAGAAGTCTATAGTGGCTCTGAAGTTCCTTTTTCTGAATTTTAGGTGTGGCTCTCACTATCAACTTTTTCCATGTTTTCCTTAAAATGTATTTAGAACACCAAATGATCAGATTCCCTCAGTCCTTCTTAATGTGATTTGTGAATCCTTGATCTTACAGCATATATAGGTATTAATGCACATGTGCACTTGTCTCTTTCTAAATATGCACAAGGATGTGTCTATATAGGCATATGAATATACAAGAAGTTGAGTCTCTGAGAAGTTAATGAATATATGACACCTACACTTTAGGAGTACTAAACAAAAGAGTGAAGGAAAGAAAAGGTTCTACAAGTGCATCTGTGCTAATGACTTGTGCGTTTCATTCCAGTCTATCGCAATGTGAAATGTCTCACTCTTTCAGCATACCTAAAAGATAAGGTTTACAATGAAAGCACACCACAGATACATGTGTGGGAAGCACGACAACAGGGGACTTGCTATAATAAGAAAACCAATTGAAGAGATTCCTTGTACAGCTGAGTGACAGCATTAGAATTTTCAGTATTCAGATGCAATTAGAAAACAGCTATGAAGGAATATCAATTGTTCCTGGTCATCAGTGGCTTATTTTACAGAGTTAGAATAAAGAATGCAATATGACATGTTTGAAAAGAGCAAGTAATTGTTTCTTCTTTGTTTATTGTTTTAACATTTCTCTGTTTATTTGTGCTAGCTATTCTTTATTTGCTTCAGGACTACTCTTAAAGTTCTTTGATTCTCCTATTTATATTGAAATCCTGTCTACCTCTAAAAATCTCTTTCACAGAGTTCTTTAAAGTGATGGATTTTGATTTATGAAGAAAAAGTCGAACAAATGCTTATAAATTACTCTGTGATGGTTTCATAACAGAAGTATTTCTAAATGAAAAAAAGTTGAAACTCATCAATGAAATTTCAGAGTTATTAATATTAATAAGCATTTGGGCCATCAGAGGACTGAAGTCTTCAGATTCTGTGTCCTGATCTTCGAAGCACCTTTGAGATAGACCTGTATTCTAATATGCTTATTTTCTTTTTGTTGACATCTCCACAAAAAGAGCAGGAATTGAAGAGTATTGTGTCCATCACACAGTGCAAGTAACAAATTGTAGGAAGAACCTCTGCAACACAAATCATGAGATGAAATTTTAATTGTGGCAGGAAAATATGAGTTTTCAGCTATTATCATTTGTATTATACCAGTGCTGTTAATATTGATTTAATCTTATACAGTGACAGAAATTGAAATGCCAGGAGTGATAGCTGTGCTGAACTGTTTTGAGCATGTAAAATGGTGTGGTGTTTGATTAAATCACCCTCAATTCATTTGTTTATCTTGTGCTGCACTGTAAATTTAATCTCTTATTACATTATTTGGATTCTAATTTACACAGGATTTGAGGTGGGAAAGCAATGCCCATGTATTTGCAGCAATATTCCCTGTGACCTCTTTTTAGTGTGAGGGAATGTTCCCTCAGAATGAGAAACGTTCATGCAAATGTGTGTTGCAGGAACACAGCTATTCAGGAAAAAAACAACCCTCATCTTGTTGTGTGCCTGTATAATGCTTAGCCCAGAGATGATCTGATCAATGATTTGTATCCTGAGGAACTACTTCCATGTGACGGACTATTGAGACAATCAGGTTAACAGGTCTTTGGAAGCCATTCAGGAGTAATTCTGTGCCTGTTGCACTGAGCTGCTGTTGGAGAGGCTTTTGCTCTGGCAGGGGTGGTAGCTGCTGGCAACTGAGCACTGGTTTTGGATGCTAATATTCAGCTGCATGCTGTAAAATTGTGCTCACCTCTGGAGGGTAAGCCAACGCACAGACTCTTGCAGCAAGTGTATCTTAATCACACTTTTAACCTTTTCCCCTCAGTCATCAGATCTGGTGTACAATCTGAAGGCTAGACTTCTACCTTCAGCCCTTAAATCAGATGCCAGAGCCACAGACCTGGACCTGTATTCTGTCATCGTTCTTAAGTTGGTTCATTTAGTGGTTGTAGACAAGATTCTACTAAATACAGAAACTCTGAAATAGCTGTTTAACTGCAAAGGTGCTAAAAACACCTTGCAGAATAATAATAAGGAGCTGTAGCTCCCATATTTCTTTTTCAAAAAAGCAGATTTCTCAACTTCGAAATGACTGTGTCAGAAAATTTCCTATTTACAGCCATTTGGGCTTCATATAGGAAATATTATTTTAACAGCATTCTTTTAAATGGAGTATATTCCTTCAGAGTTTTGGGGTAGCAAAATCTAGAGTTTAGGGTCCAGACAAAACCATGAAAACCATTACTGCGGACATATGTATTGTCATCCATAAGTTTCTATCTATGAGTTTTAAGAGACTATCTATCTTTGGCAGGATGCATAGAAATCGGTGAAATAAATCTGAAGCATGATCTATTCATTTACTTAGAGTAATGGTACTGACTTAAGAGACCACATTAACACTGGGAGTGGAGTTACTTTTTTGAATAAAACCTCTAAAAGTTGACTCTTCTACTTACAGCAATTTTACATTGCTGGTCATTCTGTAATTGTGATAAGGCTCCTCCTAATTTGCACCAGCATAGATGAAATGAAAATAAAGGTCAAATGGTTTCACAGATTGAGTAATTTATTTCTCGGTGGCAGTTTCAGCAACAGACCAGGAGGATAGAGACCAAAGGCTGAATCATCCAGTAAATCAGCAACCTCTCTTAAATGAATCTGATGATCTGTTCCCAGGACTGACAATAAGTCCTGTTCCTATTTCCTGACAATAAGCAGGTAAATAAACAAGTAAATAAATAAGAAAGTGCTATCAAAACTGGCAGTCTTGCTGAAGTCTCTATAGAGGGGTCAAACGGTAAGGCTGAGAGCTGAAGGGACACAGAGAACAAGCCATTTGACCTTCTAGGCTTTCTGAAGATGAGCATTGTTTTTGAGGCAGCAGTGTGGCAGGGAAGGTGGTGGAGCTAGCCACAGTTCTGTCCCTGTGACCAGCAAACTTTTAGGAACTTTGAATTTGCATGGAAATTTTTTTCAAGCTGAAAACTGAACAGAAATAATTTCAATAAGTGGTTGAAAAGAGCTATTTGAAATGGTTAGTATGAGATTAGTGAATTGTTTACCTGATTGGAAAACTATGGACTACTGTGAAGATTAAAACCCCAGAAACAGCATAATTTGTGAGAATGATCACTTTGGAAGTGTGAACAGGTGATAAGCGGTGGCAGAAAGTGTTGCTCATCTGCAAAATTTTAAAGAGAATTTATTAAGACAGTGTTTTGCAAATTAAGAAAAAAAATCCTGTAGAATAAATTTGCAAAAGAAGAATGTAAGGAAGAAGAAACACTATTCTGGTGGACTACAATGAGAGGTGCAAAGAAGGGTAAGGGATCAAGCAGGTATGAGAGCAGAAAGGGGAGGATCTAGAAAACAACAGAAAAAATCACCTGGATACATGAAAGTTTGGATGGGCTAAATAAAGGAAGGCTATTGAGCCAAACAAAGATGTTTAATGAAATGCAGAATCTCTTAACTTTAACGTTTTCCTTGATCCTTACATTCCACAGCACTGCTTTATTTCTAACATTAGAATAGCTAATGTATCTAACTAAAAAGACATGCTGCTGTTTGTCACAAAATTAGTAGTACTGGGGGAGGGATGCTAATGGCTGAGCAACAAAATTTGAAAAAGAATGACATTCCAGGACAGAGATCCAGCCCCAGAGTTCTCCAGATTCACCCATGCTAAGTCTTCCTTCTTAGCTGTGTTTTTCAACCTCTGAGCATTTTGCAGGTGACAGCATTAAGATTCCAGAAGGCACAGGGGGGGCATTGAAATTCCCTGCAAGCTTTGAATCTCTCTCCATTGATCGGTGTGTCAGTCCATGATGCAGTCATGCACAGATGTTGCACAACAACAGCAGCAGGTTGCAGAGCTCTAAAAATATTTGGATTTCATTGAAAAAAAGAAATTATATGTTTTAAGCCCTTTATTTAATGCCCCAGCTTCTCCTCCGAAATAAAGCAGTGGCTATTGTAGCTAGAAGGTGGCTTATTCTTTTTGGAGACTACAACTGATTCACACAGAATTTGAAAGGGGGCAGGGGGGGAAAGGAACAGATAACATGGCATCTGAAAAATAGTGTAGACAGAAGAAGAAGGGGGAAAGCAGACACTTGAGAAATTTTTCAAGCATGATTCTTTGTCTTCTTGAACTCTGATTTAAGGGTTGCTTAGCAACAGTGGCAGTAACAGCTGGGACACCCTTGATCTTGTTGTGTAAACTATTAAAAATAGGTGATGGAAAGTAGCACCATGGAAACAATGACAATTCTGAAGCAGGTGTCTGCAGTGCTGCTTTTCAGCTTAATGTCAGAGGTGTAAATTACAAAATTTATTTCTCCTTTTAATCTGAATTTTCAGAAAGGAAGGAATCTTTATATTACCAAAATTAAATAAGACTGAAAATAACATTATTCCCTTCTGTGGCACTGACTTTTGATTATTGCTTTATATGGTTTCTTGCCAGAACCTTTAGAGGATCTTCATTTCCAGAGACTGAGGTCATTTCACTCCAGTGAATTACTGAAGCAGTCCTTCAGCAAGGGTCATAACTGGTATTTACAGTATTAACCTCAGCTGTGAAAGGATCATAACCTTGATTTCAGTTGGACAATTTAGCTAAAGTCTCACCCAGAATTAGTATTATTAAAATCATAATCTGAAAATGCTTACCTTATATGGGGCTAATAATCATAGCTAGGATTAATAAACAAAGATAGTGGAATCAGCAACACTCATTCTGAAAACATGTAAAGACCCAGGGTTAAGTTTTTCTTAATATGGCTAGTAAATCTAGGGCATGCAAAAGAGGACCAATACTCAGAAAGAGTAATTGTCTGCCCTTTGAAACAACCTCCTTTTAAGACTCTTAAATTCAATGTCCATGTTAAAGCAGGCAAACTTTCTTTAAAAACATGGGATAGTATAATTTATTAGGCTAAGAATACTGAGTGTGAATAAAACACTGCATCATTAGTGAATTTTTTATGCATTGTTAACTTTAAATATTACAAAAGAGAAAAATTATTCCTAACCCATGGTATAGATTTTTTTTTTTAATTTTTATTTATTTGTAATGAGAGTTAAACAGAGTCAAATATTCCAAAAAGGCTAAGAGGTCTATGCAGTTTTTACATTTCTGTCCTTGTTCTGTCATGAGTGTACTTGCATTCTGATTGACTAATAATCACCAATTGCACAACTGAAACAAATAAGTGCATGGAAAAAGAGCATAAAGAATTGTCTATCTGTCCAATAAAACTAGCTATGAATCTAACTAACAGCTGCTTAGGGTTATTCTGACTGAATGAAGCAACTCCATCTTACTGCAATATCTTTGAAGAATTCGGCTTAATTTTATAACACTGCTTATGATGTTGAAAATTATTCTCTCCTCTGAGCATCTTTTCTGCTGCTGAGATTGGTACATTGCTGAAGCAGTATCTTCTATCAGCCTTGCTTTTGCTTATCTTGGAAGAGAGAAATGAGATACTAGAATGCATAATTTTGGCATTATGTTGTAGTGCATTGTACTATATTTAGAAGATATCCCATGCTGAGCCAGGACAGAGCTGACATAAAAAGTCATTTCTTCACAAGGAATTAACTTCTTTTGCAACTAGGATGTAAAATAAATTGTGGGTATAAAACTTACACTTTTTTGTTTATAGCAAATTTGGTAGAAAACTACTGCTATCTTGTTTGGATGGACAAATGTACACTATCATAAAATGGTTTGGGTTGGAGAGGAAGATCACAAGAATCAATTAGTCTGGAAAAGACCTCTGAGGTTATCGAGTCCAACCTTTCACCCTACACCACCCACTAGACCATGGCACTGAGTGCCACATCCAGTCTCTTCTTAAACAGGGACAGTCATTCTACCACCTCCCTGAGCAACCCATTCCAATGTCCAATCACTCTTTCTTTATAGAACTTCTCGCTAATGTCCAGCCTAAACTTCCCTTGGCACAGCTTAAGACCATGCCCTCTGGTCCTACGGCTGATTGCCTGGGAGAAGAGATCGTCCCCCACCTGGCTACAACCCCCTTTCAGGTAGTTGTAGAGAGTGACAAGGTCTCCCTTGAGCCTCCTCTTCTCCAGGCTGAACAACCCCAGCTCCTTCAGCCGCTCCTCATAAGGCTTGTGTTCCAGTCCCTTCACCAGCCTCGTTGCCCTTCTTTGGACATGCTCCAGCACCTCAATATTCTTCCTGAATTGAAGAGCCCAGAACTGGACACAGGACCTGAGGTGTGGCCTCACCAGTGCCAAGTACAGGGGAAGAATCACTTCCCTGGTCTTGCTGCCCACACTGTTACTGATGCAGGCCAGGATGCCATTGGCCTTCTTGGCCACCTGGGCACACTGCTGGCTCATGTTCAGCTTCCTGTCAACCAGCACACCCAGGTCCCTTTCTGCCTGGCTGCTCTCCAGCCACTTTGCCTCAGCCTTTAGTGCTCCATGGCATTGTTGTGGCCAAAGTGCAGGACCTGGCACTTGGCCTTGTTGAACCCCATGCTGCTGGAGACCATCTAGTTCCAACCCTTCCGTCATGGGCAGGGATGCCACACAGCTGGATCAGGTTGCTCGGGGTATAGGGTAGCATGAAAGTTACAGACTGTTTCTTCTAATCTAATTTAGTCTTACATACTTTCATACATTGTTAGACAGAACAATCACACGCGTAGGCACATTCAAATAGTCAAACTGACACTGGGCTGTATTTTAAAGAACACGGGAGTATTAAACCTTTGTGCTCAGCACCCATTTCTTCAAAGACTCTTCTGTAGTGTGCAATAATGACGTACTATCCAAGTAGATAGACTTGTCTTCCTGACCTCCATGAATTAAACTAAGTGCCAGAACTGACATCACGGGAGTCCGTGGGATCTATTCTGCAATAATCTAGTAACATTGAATTATTTATTTTGCTTAAATTACTTTGTGAAATAATGTACTTGATTTCATTTGTCCTGCCCTGTATGAAAAGCAGACTGTTCTCCCTTGCAATTTAGATAAATGGGGACTTGCCTAAATATGTAGCATTTATTTTCAGTGTTCTGCCATTTGGAACTTATTGGTAGCAGCCAATTCACAAAGAAAGGCACTTTAAAAAGTTTGATTGGGGAATTTAAGTAATGTGACTTATTGCAATTTGTTGCATATACAAAGGTTGGGCTGACATCTAGCAGATGGGGGAGAAAAAAAGAAACTTCTCATTTTTAACCTTAATACTGCTCTACTTTAAAAAATCATCTGAAGTCAATGGAATCACCTGAGAAATAAAACAGTGTAATTGGCTATAATATCTTAATCTCTTACACACTTAGGAAACTTTTCAAATCCTCTGTCTGGTACTGAGAAAGTGTCATGGAAATTATTAAATATTTCCTTTAAGTATTTTGTAGACAATAAAACCTACTACACCATATCAATCTCTGTCTTCATACATCTGTTATACCAAAGCATTCCTTAAGTTATGCCAAGAAATATGCCAGTTTAAAGGCTTTATAATATCAGGGTGTTACAAGTTGCCTTTTACTCTTTCCTAATGTCCCACATTTTTTGAGATTCTTGAATTTCTGTAAGTGCAGATATATTTAACAATCAGAGCCATTACAATAGGATATCATGGGCAATGAGCTCCATTTTACAGGATGATTATCAGCTAGGAAAATATTTTAGCCCTGCACCACTAGCATACCAAAGTACTAGAAATTTTTAAGTATGAAGGACTAACTGTCTAAGTTATGTTCTTCAAAAGTTTTCAACTGACATTTTCTCACAAATATGTCCTTTCCATTGGAGGACTTTGAGACATAAATCCAGGGGAGAGATAATCTTAGTGTTTCTATTATTAGCTAAAAGATTTTTTAGATTCTTTTGCGCTATTTGCTAACATTGTGTTCTTCCAGGGATTGGTACTCTGGACAGATAATTTCCCATAGCTTTTTATATGCCTCTAAAAACCTATTTTCTTCCTTTTTCCTTATTTGCCACTAGCATAGAAAGCCCATGTAGAAGTCAAAAATTTTCTAGGGTCAGTGCAAGGTTAGTAATGAAACCTCATGGGAACTCAGGACCATCATGGATCTACTGTAGTCTCTATCAATCCCTTCTAAGCACAAGGTATACCAGGCTTCTTCTCTAACAAACATACTAAAAAGCTCTACCACAATAGACTTCATTGAACAAGGTTTTCTTTATTTGAAGGAGCTTGGGAGAACAACTAAAGCTGCGGGGGTCCATCACCTTGTTCAATGTACTGCTGCAATGATCGATGATATTCACTAAGGCACTGAAAATTCGGGGCTACCTGTTGGGGCTGAAACATACTCTAACTGATCATCTTCTCTGGCAGAAGAGCTGCCTGGAGGCTTTTCATGTGGTTTCTGAGGCTACAAACTTTAGCTCAGTTATTCTCTTCTGTGTTTGTATAAGATGAAGGATTATTTCTTTGATTCAACAAGGGGAAAACCCCTGAGGCTGCCCTCTAAACATGGATAAAACCAAAATAGTCACATGGTATTACAAATCTTCTCATACGGCTCCTCCACTTTTGCAGTGATGTCAGCAACCACCTTTTTGCCTCTGTTGTATGGATAAAACTGATCCCTGGGGTGGAACAGAATGAGAATGAGGAAGCACACTAGTCATCTTGTCATCCAAAAAGCCCTGTACCTTCACCTGGTCCCACTGAGCAGTGTGGGAAGCAGGGGGCAGGGGCTGCTCTTGGTGTTGGAGTGTTTGACAAGGCTGCAGGGCTAACTTGCCTTTGAACATTGTCGTCTCAGGTACCTGTGAGTTTTGGAGGTCAGCCTAGAGTTGTGGGACAGACTGGGAGCCAAACCTCAGCCAAGGCTTGAACGACATCACTGTGGCACAGGAAAGAGTAACTCAAGAGGACTCAGATAGGGCTGATCCAGTGTCACTTGTGGGTACACTCAGGCCCCTGATGTCTTTCTTCTCTGTCAGGTGAGAAATTCCCCATCCATATGTCAGTCCCCATCCTCCACTCCCTCTTTTCCAGCTTCTCTGTCTATATTTGCTCGATTCAGCACTTTCAGGATCTTTGTGTGAGGCTGTTTTCTGTACACGCTAGCAAATAAACATATGGAGCAGCCCAACAAGCCCATGCTCTTGCTGATTTCACTGCCTGCTGGGCAGTATAATGAACTACCAAATAAACTGTTTGCCAGCAACATTTTGAGATTAATGCTTAAAAAAATTAAGCTTAAGGACAGTAATGAAAGAGTTGAAAACTGGACTAACCATATTCCATACTTCTCAGACAAGACGTATTTTATTCTTGCTATGCTTTGACAAGTATCTTCCCATCAGGACTGCAGTTTGCAATGTAGAAATTAATCAGATGTTCAAGATAATTAAAAACACATTTCTAAGTGCTGTTGGGAAAGAAAGATGTGGAATGAAGGGACAAGTTCTTAAATGGACTTACAGACAATGATTTTACAGTTCAGTTCCCCTGAGCATCCCCATTAAAATGAATCTTAAAGTTACTTTCAATCTCTTTGCAGATTTACAATATCAGCAAAACAATTATGGACACTTTTCTCAAATGAATGAACACTAAAAGATTGAGAGTTTGGGTGTTTTTTTGTTTGTTTGTTTGTTTGTTTGTTTCCCTTCTTCGTTTTTCTTCCCTTTGTGACAGCATTTAAGATAGGGGTGAGAGGAAAAAAGGAATATTTTATTCACAAGGAAAAAGAAAGCATTGAGGAAAATAAGAGAGTTTCATGAGGATGTATTGAACATCTAGATGTAAACATGCACCGTAGAAAGTCCTTTTCAAGAGGGGTACTGGGACTACTAACCTTACAGAAGCCTGTCAGAAGTTCTCCAGAAATACATATGCGACCTAGAGTCCATGAGCCTGTGAAGAATGCAAGGGAACTTTGACAAACTGGAGCTGGCTACCCCTTCACATTTGCACAAGTTGTGGAAATGTTGAATCTACTAAGGGGTTTGCCTGAGAACTTCACTCCATCCTCCCAAAAGATGAGGCATTTCCTTTGCTCTTTCCTTCTCTTATGTGTTGTCCCAGTGGAAGGAACTGTTCCAAAGACTCATGTGACTATTTCAGGAAAAAAAAAAAAATCTATCCCTTGATAGTTTTTCACTGAGAAGATTATGTCTTTTTAGTACTCTGAAATCAAAATATATGCCTTTATGATTAGCCCAAGAAAGGAAAAAGAAGTGTCATCTTTCAAACCCAGAGGAGCAATTTATGCTTTCAGTAACATTATGCAATTTTGGCCACATGTTACATATTTATTGAAAAGACTGCTTATTTGTCTGCTTGGGTATTATTATTATTATTATTATTATTATTTAAAATTTTATTTTTATAATTTCTTGCTCTTTTAAAGGCTCACTGTCCCTTCTGGCACTGGAACTACATAATACTGAATATGTGTGACACCACATTAATTTCCATAGCAGAGGATTAGGCTATTACAAACATGGGATTAGGCCCACTCGAAGGATCAAAGCAAAAAGAGAAGTGTGATGTGAATTTTTTTTTTTTTTTTTTGCCAAGCAAACAAATATCCAGTATAATAGAGCAAAAAACAAAGCAACTGCCCAAGTGAATTTTTATAATTTAACCTGAGCTCCTGATCCATAAGAATATTGGATTTTATCTAGTATATTTTTTACTGGTAGAAAAATTCTGAGTTGTTTGTTTTCTTTTGTTTTCTACTGCAGCAGTGTTATTCATACAGAAGCCAATACAGAATCTGAAACAATATCCTGAGGCTATTTTCATACAATTTAGCATCTTGTATTCATGTGCATCAGCGAACAGCTACACTTCCCATTCACGTTGCTAAGTTATTGCAGTACATTTGTGGTTGATTTTTCCATTGATGCTAGAGCAGTGTATAATTAGCAGTGAATAACTTATTCCATGAATTCAACCTCATTTTCCTCTTTGTGAAATGTCCACAAATAGATAAAAACATATCCCTTATTCCATTTCATTCTAGAATGAAGAGAAGCTTTCTGTTTTAAACTCTGTAGGTTTGTATTATGCTGCAATTATACAGTAATTGAATTTGGATATTAAACAGGTGTCTGATAATATAATTTTTTCACCTGATTGCCATAAATTTTTGTCATTTAATTAAAAAACTGTTACAATTTCAGGATGAGAGATCCATCTGATACAAAACTGGTATAAATTTATTCAATGTAAGACCTGCTTCGTGAGGCTGAAGAAAGAAAAATGAAGGACCATATTATGTGTAGAGACATTCTGGACAAAACAGAAAATTATAAAAGAAATAAAGCCCTCTGGGTCTAAAAAAACCTACTTTATTTCTCTTCAAGAAAATTTTTAGATATATCCCCCATCTTCCTTAAAAGAGGTTGTGATTTCCTTCTTAATGTAATAACTGATTCAGTAATCTTTGGCTCTGGACAAAGAGGTAGGAAGAGAAACATGATTTTCAAATTTCTTTTTCCCATTGCTTTCCTCTGTTAAGCTTCACCACTGTCTTCTTTGTTGTCCAAGGAATCATCAGTTTTGCTTTCACATTTGAACATGATAAATTAATCTACATGGAACAAAATCTCTTTTCATAGGAAATTTCCATAGCAGGTTTGAAAATGTTTGTATTTAAATTTAATTGTATTCTGTATGACCTAACACCATACGTAAGTATTACATTCCTTGAACATAAATGAAAATGCCTGTCACACACTCAGTGAAGGCATACTTAATAATCAATCCATTTTAACTACCTTTTAATTTTCTCTCCAGCTGGAGGCATTTCCAAGTATACTCAAGTACTCTGTGTTTAGCTGGTGGATACCAGGATGACGGAGGCTTCTATCAGGGACTGTAGGGTGAACAAGGGAAGTATTTATCCTGGCTTTGGTAGGTTTGTGAGATTCTGCGAACCTGTGATTCTGTTTGCATCACTTCCTTCTAAGTGACCATGCATGTGTGGAAAATTATGTTTGAAAATGGTAGTGGTGGGTTATGTAGTCATTACAGTCAATGATTAGATAAAAACGAAGTGTATAAAGACCAAATGTAATTCGTTATTTGTAAAGACTCTGCCTTGATCCCTAAAATGAGCAACATATCTCCCCACTACCCTGTAAATTTGTTAAATAAAACTTGATTTTGAATTAACTTTGCAAATCAGACTTCCATACCATGCGTAAATTAAAGGCAGTTATATAGTAACAATGCATGACTGACAGAACCACCAGTAAATCAAATTGCATATGGAACTTGAAGATCTCACTAGAGACTTCTTCATTGAAAATAATTATATACACTTTAGGCTGTGCACTGTAGGCTGCAGAGTCTGGAGAGCTTAAAAGTTATTAAAAAAAAAAAATAAAAATAAAAGAAGACAAGAAAGCAAGAAAGAGTGAGTAAGAGCATTTTCTTGCCAGGCATATTTATCCAAGCTCACAGCTCAAGATTAATCCGCAAGGGCATAGAGGCAGAAGATTAACAAACTAAAGACAGTTCATTCCTTACTGAATTTTATTTTTACTTTGAAGCCATTATGGACATGTTATACATGTTATACATGGACATGTTATACATGTCCATAATATTGCATTCTGACAAGCATAAGACGTTCATGAAACAGATGCCCAATACAATTGTATCATCTGTGTAGTGGCACACACACACAACTGCATAATGGAAGCTATATTCTCACAGAAGATGCAGAGTAATTTATCATATGTAAGACATCACACACACACACAAAAAATCCCATTTGCCCTGTTTTGAAACAGCACTGCAATTAAGGGTATATTTACACTGAGGAGAGTGTGAAAATTTTGATGGAACGTTGCAGTCACAAGGAGTTATGAAGCAGCAAGATAAATTCCTCACTTAAATTTGAAAGATTCAGGAATTATACAAACCATGGGAACTCTAAGTATGCACTACAGAATAAGAACAGAAAATTTAAAATTTAGCAAATGTTAAAGTTTGGTCTTAAAATATAAGAGGCATTCAGTCAGTCAGCAGAAATGTGCTTCAAAGACATTCATACAGCCTCACATTGCATACCAAAAATTTCGCTGAATAAAATTAAATATCAATGTGCACATAATAGACAACTAAAGGGTTCAAGGTAGAACACAATGCATCGAAGAATTTGCTGCAAACCAGAAATTATTTGCTTAGTTCTAATATCGCACGGGTGGATTCTCAGTTATCTAAGTTCTTTTTTGTCCCCCCCCTTAATATTCTATGGCTAAAAGTATTAGAAAGGAAAAAAAAATAAAATATCTATTTTTATAGTATACAGAAAGCATCTCATGTACACTGCTGAAAAAGATATGAAAGGGGCTCTGAAATAAACTAAGACCTAAGAAAAGTGATGGGAGATAAAAATTTCCATAAATAATGCAGTAACTTGGACATGTCAGAGAAGGAATAATTTTCTACTCATTCCTGAAATCAGAAATATCAAAAGAAAGGCATTGATTCTGGTAATGGAAAATGCACAAGAAAGATAAGACCCAGATGACTTAAAGGACTCTACAGATTAAGGTGACTTGCATGTGTTTGATCACAGAAAAAGATGTCTGGAAAATGGACATACACAGATCCATCAGAATGTAGGTCTCAAGTCAGCGCTGGATCAGACCTCTACCTTGTGCTGCTTTTCAGAATTCATCACAGCAAGACTACTGCTGTGCACAACTCTTGTCCTCACATGGTTTTCTGGGGCAGTTTATATTTAGTTTGACAATGTCCTAGAAAACCAAGAGATTTTGGAAGTGGAACAGCTTAGCACAGACCTTCTCAACATGACATATAAATGGTCCCTTCCTTAAGTGCTTTCTTATTTAAACTCTGTCATGCAAAAGCAAAGAGAATTTGTGGTTTCAATCTGGAGATTCAGAGATGAACAAAACACCTAGATGTTTGTGTATGCCAGTTTCTTCAATGAAAATGCAAAATGTTTCCAAGGTGCAAGACACATAGGTGAAGTTAGGGTCTAGTTCAAGTGACAAAGTTTCTGCTAAGTCAGTGGAAACAGAATTTCGCTCCATACAGTGCCTGTCTCTCTCTCACAGAACAGTGATGAATTGCTTATAAAGACAAAATATCCAAGTATTAACTGTTGTAAAATAAACTGCGCATGAACAACACACATTTTTTAAATACTTATGGATAATCTTTTAAGTAATGCAATGATCTATTCAGGACACTTTTGGAGGAGTAAATATATAAGAAGGCTATGTTCTTTTTCTGCCCCAGGTGTAGAAGAGAACTAAGGAAACCCTTGTGCTGGTTTTGACTGGGCTAGAGTTCATTTTCTTCCGAGTAGCTGGTATTGGGGTGGGGGTGGGGGGCAGGTAAGTTTTGGAATTGTGCTGAAAACTGTTTTATATTTCAGGGGTGTATCTGATATTGCTGAGCAGCACTTCCACAATGTCAAGACCTTTTCTGCTTCTCACACCACCCCACCAGCAAGGAGGCTGGGGGTGCACAAAAAGTTGGGAGGGGACACAGCTGATCCCAAGGGATCACAGGGATATCCCATACCATATGGTGTCATGCTCAGCATATAAAGCTGGAGGAAGGAAGAGGTAATGGTGTTTTGTCTCCCTAAGTAACTATTGTGTGTGATGGAGGCCTGCTTCATTTTGTTTCTCACATCTATGGCTTTTGTTTTCCCTATTAAATGGTTTTTATCTCAACTCTGACGTTTTCACACTTGTACTATTCTGATTCTCTTCCCCATTGCATCAGGGGAGAATGGTTGAGTGTCTGTGTGGGGCTAAGTTGCATCTGAGGTTAAACCATAATAGCCCTTTAGCTAAAAAGCAATTATTAATATTATCTGGAATAAACCCCATAAAAACTCTGAAATTATTTACAACTAAAGCACTGCAAAGCTTCCTAATTCAGTCGAAACAGAAGCCAAATGATGGTGATGTATTTGCACATGGTCTCAACATGAAATGTTCTTCCCAGTCCTTGGAACTGCATGGTCAGAGCACACGCTATCTACAATAGTCCCTGAATCAGAAGTAGGTGGCCAAACAATATTTGTCTATACCCTGATGATAATTTCAGTATCTCAAGTAAAATCGAGAGCATAAAATTATTTCATTTCCTCACATGAACTGAGTACATAGTACTCAGTTACTGAATTACTGAATTACTGAATTACTGAGTTACTGAATTACCAGTATTGTTGTTTGCTTCTTTGATCCTTATACACATATAAATGGCCTTTGCCATTTAGAAGATTGATATTTAGGACTTGAAAAGTCTCTACTAGTACATCTGGCTTGTGCAGCACCATTTCTTTTCATTTCATCTTCTTTACAACTTCAGTGCAATGTTTCTTAATAGCTGTAATAAAGTGGCTCCATGCAAGAAAGTGACAAAAGTGCTTTCTGCCAGGAAACAGAAGGCAACTTTTGCTTGAGTTATTCTTGACATACTCTGTACACTGAGCGTCTGATAATTTTCTTGGCCATGTGCTTTACAGTCTTCTGACAACTTCTGATTTCCATGTCAGACCAGCGGAAAAAAAGTCTATTATTGTGGCTTAGAACCAGCCTGGGAAGCACTGTAACAAGAAAATACATGTGAGGAAGAAAGAAAGTGTGCTGCAGTGCAAATAAAACATGGTGCAGTGAGTTAGACAAGACAGTGATTCAATAGGAGTCAAAATGGTCCTTACCCAAATATGTAAGACACGAGTTCTGCATTAAGATGTAGATATTTTCTTTATTTCAGGCTTTGCATAACCTTTACTATGTGATACACTGTTCTTTTTGTTGTTGGATTTTTTTGTTGTTTTCGTTTGGGTTTTTTGTTGTTTGTTTTTTTTGTTTTTTGGGTTTTTTTTCTGTTTGTTTGTTTGTTTGATTGGTAGGGGTTTTTTTGGTTTGGTTTGATTTGGTTTTTTCTCTTTAATTTCTCCTTTTTCTTATGAAAGTAAATGAGTGCACTGGCATTTAGCTCTAAGGTTGTGGAAATTCTACTCAGTTAACTAGAAGCAAATACTTAGGTATGTTTATAGAAGCCTGAACACATGCAAGTCCTTTGGGCATTGCAAAGACAGCAAAGGTTCCAATCTATTCTTAGAAAAATTCTGTGTGTATGATGGGCACACATCATACAAATGTGATGTGTAAAGGTAACTTTGATGTCAAAACTTCTGTATACAGCACTGCCTGCAGATCTCAAAGACACTTGCTCTTCAAGTTACTTCTTCCGTTAGAGACATTTGGAAAGTTGCTCCATACCTGGTCAAACATTAGATACATTTTAGGTTTCACCACCTAGCCGAGATTTTAGGTCTGTGAATTTGGTTCAAGGGCCTCTTCAAAATATTCTTCTAACCTGCTCCCTGTATTTTTCTTAGTTATTTTATAATTTTTAGCTTCTTCCTACCCATCATATCAATTCACTTGCAATTTTTTAGAAGAGACTGTCAAACTACTCATCTCTCAATAATCAGACTGTCACTTAACAACAGTGTCAACAACAAGTCAAATGGGAGAGAAATAGTTTACCATCAGACAGAAAGTATAGTGGCCATAGCTGTTATCTGCCCATGTAATATTATATGGAAAAAACTTGTGCACAACAGAAGGTACCCTAAGGATTCCAGCTGCTAGAAATTTGGACTTGTGCCTGCAAATTAAATCTACAAAAGACAAAAAAGTTCAGTATTTATATATTGGCTTTGGCAACAAAGTTTTGCACATTGGGGAAATAAATTCTGAATGAAATTATTGAGGGAAGCAGAGCCAAGCTTCCCAGGAACTGGATTAATTCTGGGACTTCAGGATACAATTCTGGTATTTGTCCATCTCCTTTCTATTGGCATCTTCCTAGATGTCCGATCACCTGTATGACCAAAGAGAAACTCAGCTTCACTGCCTGTACCTAAACTTGGGTATGTATGCTAATTGGTATGTTTTCTCAGGCAGGTAGCAACTCTTTTGAGGTTTCCCAACTTACATTTTGTCTGGACACAAACGACCTTAGTTCAGAAACTCGCTAGCCGTGTGGTCTTTAACTTTACCAGGTTTTTAAAGGAAAAGGTTGAATTTATTTCAGGAGTGCTGGCACTAGAGTGTGGGAAAAAGCTTGAAGGAAGCTGACCCCCATCTTGCTGTCCACTGATAATAAAGTTAATTTATTCTTAGCATTCTCTTGGTATTGCACAGAAGGACAGCCTAAAGATATCTGAGGAGTTCTAGAGAAGCTGTTCTCTGATAGTCTGACTGCCTGAATCCTTAAATCTAACTGTAGTCTCTAGTTCAGCTCAAGCCCTTGATGCCTGTCATTTCTTGAATTAATAAATCACATTGGGGATCCACAAGAGAAACCTAAAGAAAGTGAATTTGAGAAAATTCAAACATATTTGGTTCTTATAATTATATAACATCAATAACAGTCAGTGCAGACCAAGAATGATAACGCTGTCAAAGGTGTTCCATCTCCTCAAAGACCTTACATACATAGAGACCACTGTAAAAGCACTGCAGTGTGCGGGTCATAGGAGAATGTCTGGAAAAGGTAAGTGATGTTTTCACCGCAGCAGTGGTCATGACAAACTTCCCAAGCTGAATTACTCTGTCAAGTTTTCTAGGCCTTTGCTTGTCAAAGACCAATTTTCAGGTTGGCATGTCCAGGTATTGAGTCCTATGGAAAAAGAGTGGATGGAGACAGAACTTCCTACTCTGATAATCCATTTGGCTCTTTTTGACAAATTCTGATAAAACTAACAATTCAACATAAAAAATACTCAGTGAGAATCTTAGAGCTTTGCAATTTTCTGTTGCTGAGCTAGATATCAGAGATAATTTTCAGTCTAATGACTTTAACGCTCATATAAGAGTAAGATTTGTCTTACACTAGTAGTGGTAAATGGGCCCCAAAACACATATGACTCAGGTTCAGGATGACAGGACAAAAACAACAGTAAAATTAATTAAACAAACAAAAAGATAATATACACAGTGCTGAAAAGAGGAAATTGAAAAAATAAAAAGAACAAAACGCCCCAAATCTCTGCTTAGTAAAGAACTCTAATAGAAAGTACTAGATTTGCTAATTCTGTACTTCATGTAAAATTGTTTCAGAAGGAGAAACTTTTCAAAGCAAAATACTAGTCAAAAATCCCAAAAGCACACACACAAAAAGCAACAAACCCAAAACCAGTGCATTGCAGAATTTAGCAATATTTTTTCATATGTGCATATGTGACAACACCACACATATTGCAAAATACTGACCAATTTAAATTACTGAAGATATTATGTGTTAAAATCTCACATGTTTTCACTAAGGCTGAAACAAGCAATTTATAATTTCATTTTTCTACATAATTATCATATTGTCAAAAATTATTGTCAAGCAACAATGACAAAAACTTTCTTTGGAAATGAGATTATCGTATATTTTTTGAATACAAGGTAAGTGTCAGGGTTTCAGAGGGGTTTATGGATTTAAGACAGCTAAGAAAATGTTTGTGAAGAAATTTTCAAGAAGAGTCAAACAAGAGATGTTATTAATGAAGAGAAAGCTGTGTTTAAAAAATAAGGAGATTCAGAGAACACATGTGTGAAAGCTAACATCAACTAAGCCTATAATAGCAGATGTCCTGGAATTGTTTTTAAAATATATCAGTCCAAGAATGCTATTATTTCAAAATAGAAATATTTTATTTAGCAACAACTAAAAGGCTTGATAAACCAAAGCTATTGAAAATTCTTCAAAGACAATTAAATAATCTTTACTTTCATAAAAAAACCCCTGCCACTAAATATTTTTATATGCCAAAGTGTTCCACTTTGAATAATTTACTCATTCTTTTAAAAGCTAGAGAACATGCATGATACTGTACTTATTAAACAGCATGCCAAACCTGAAAAATTAACCAGATAAAGCAGCACTGATACTTTGGAAGCTGTCATTTGTTGAGTCTTCTGGAAATACCAGAAAATTAACTGATGATATTTGAGTTTATTGTCACTAGAAATAGAAGGATGTATCCCTTAATTCCAAGAGACAAAAATCCACTAACCTCATATGCCTAAGCTCCATATTAAAATGACTTTCCCCTTTAGTATCAACAAATGTTTTTAATTGGGACTGTCACCTCATAAATTAGGGGATAAACCTGCAAGATTCTGAGCACTATTGACTGATACTAAGAACCCTGAAATTTAAATGCAGTTGAAGGAAAACATCAACTTTCAGGACCTCTTTCTAAACTAAAAAGGCATGTTAAACATTTAGATTTCTGTACTTATGGTCAGGAACTGGTATACACTGTGCTTGTGCTCACTCAGCTTAGAGGAAGGTCACAGCTGAGTGGCTTGATTTCCTTCATTCGACAATGACTACTAAAGACAACTAGAGCATAGCATGCTGCAATATCAACTTGCACCTACCTGAATAAGCACTGCATTTTCATTCACTCTCTGTGTTGCATCTGGCAACCTTTTGAGTGTTCGTTGTATATTTCAGTCCAGGCAATACAATAATATCATGAGATTAAATCTGACAAGTGAGGAATTTTTTTCAAGGCAAAAAATATCTGCCGACACAATTTGGGTTCAGAAAATTATCATTAAGTCAGTTGCAAGTATCTTTTCCATAAACAATAAGAAAAACACCTTAAATAACCGTGAATTTTGTAATAGTTACAGAAAAAAATCATATTTTTATATATTAGATGTTGGTACTGTGCTGTATAGAATAGGATAGATTGCACCTCTCAGTCTCAAAGAGTGCCAGAAAAATACACAGTATTTCTTCCTTAAATTATTTTAAAATCTTGTGGTGTGTTTTTTGGTTTGGGTTTTTTTGTTTGTTTGTTTGTGGCTTTTTTTGTATTGCACACACTTTTAAGGATTTTCCAAGCACTATTGGGAACACAAACATACAGTGACTAATAATAGGATATTTTCATGAGTCTAAATAAAATACACTAAGTGCCTGTTCAAAAGTAGAAATATGACAAAACATCCAACTTGAAATTGATCTCTACAAATTTATTATTTTTAACTTTTTAATTTGGAACTACTATGATAAAAGTGATTTCATAAGGCAAAAACATCTTATGGAGTCATGTCTCACTTACTTGTATTATGTTCCATATAGCTATTTTTTTCAAGGTTTGATTAATAGGTTTTCTTCTATCAGTATAATGCTTCAATATTAACCTATTTAAGTAATATTAACCAGAAACTTTTCAGGAAATGAGTGAAAGAAATGGAGTGTAATCAACGGAAAGCAGAAATTTATTTCCCAGAAAGAAAGTGGAATTCACTGGCTATTGATCATAAGCATAAGAAAGTTCATTAGCACCTAGTAATTAATGATCTCTGTTTTGTGAAAGTACGCTTATAGACAAAGAAGACTTCTACAAGAAGACATTTGCAGAATTTAAACAAACAATAAAAAATGTTTGAACAATCAACACAGTGGAAGGATGATTTTTGGGTAATAATAAACCCCTGAGCTAATTCCTTCATCTGAATTATGATGGATTAGGGATTAGAAGAAGGAGATTCATAATCTAAACCACACACAGAGAATAAGTGACATTTCTGATACTAGCAATTTCTGATAATATTCCCTTCAGCGACAAAATTTTAGGCAGTAACTTAAAACACCCAACCTACCTAAGCCCAAGACCTTGAGCATTAGTCCTCTAGGAGACTAAATATTTGAACTAAACTTGAAAGGGGTATAAAATTGAAAGGGGTACACACTAAATGAAAAATTGCTTCAGGTCTTTGATGAATATTCTATGGGTCTAAGATTTTAAAAAGTCTGTCTTCTGAAGGGATACTTTTTACCAAGGCCTGTAGTGACAGCACAAGGGACAATGGTTTTAAATGTAAAGAGGGTAGATTTAGATAGGTCATAAGGAAGACATTTTTATGATAAGCATGGTGAGGCATTAGAGCAGTTGCCTGGAGAAATTCTGGATCCCTCATTCTTGGAAGTGTTCAAGGTCAGGTTGGATGGGGTTTAAGCAATCTGGTCCAGTAAAAAATATTCCTGCACATGGCAGGGTGTTAGTCTGTAAAGGCTCTTTTGGACTCAAACCATTCTGTGGTTCTATGACTCTATGAATTTTTTTTTGCTGTCACTGATTATTTCTGTGATTTCTTCTTTAATGAGCCCCTGAAAATCTGGATAACAACATTTATCTAAGATACACATTGTAGGTCTAAACACATTAAAGATCACGAGGAACTTTACTTCAAGGAGAGTGGGGCCATGTCATGTACATTAGGCAGTCTTTCTACTGAAATGACACTTCATGTAAACTTTTATAGAAATAGATCAAAGGATGCAAGCTATGTAAACAGATTAAATTTTTCGGCTTTTGGATATATGATTGTTTTAGCGGGGCTGTCGTACAGCCTGACCCTCCATTTGAAAGGGGCTTGGGCTAAATTTGATTTAAATTAAAAACAAACAAACAAAACCAAAACAGAAAAGGATGAAAGTTCAAGGGGAAGGCATAGCTATGTTTCTATCTGGAATGATTTAACAACTGCTAGCAGGCTTGCTGCAATAGATAGATTTTTCCAACTTTAGTCTAGGGCTTTCAACACTTGCCCATCTCCCACATTCGATTGCTTTCTGTGAGATGAGGGAGGGTGTCTCTGACAGTACTTTCTGATTTAATTTTGTACTGTTGGGCACGAGCATATCAACCGTAGTGCACCCCTCATGGATTTGTACAAGCTGGGGGATATAGCAATATCCTATTGGACTTTTTGCTATCATAGGCAGGATGCCAGACACAACAGGGAGAATTAATTATTAACAGCACTGCTATCTTTCCAGCATAGCTTCAAGGCACTATTTTGTTTGCTCTCACTGATGGTGATTATTTCTCAACTGTCCCATGTATAATGAACTGCACATGCCTCTCAGATTTCAGACCTTAATCTAGCAGGTTATCTGTTGTATCCACAAATCCCGTCATTCCTTCAGTATCCAGGTCTGTGATTTAATCTACAAAGCTCTCTGGAGTGACAGTAACATGCACAGGATTTCAGTAAAAAGCATGCTCAGGCAGATCCATGGGATGCTGGACAAATTAATGGAGGTGGTCCATTGGGAGAATTTATGCTCATATATTCCAAAATAACTTGCTCAATTTTATACTTTAACTAATGGAGACAAGAATGAATACATCATACGTACTCATTGGTAGGTGATGACTGCCATTGCTTCAAGAAGAAAGTGACAATTCTCTTTCAAGTCTACATATGCCTTAAAAGTTAAATTATTGTGAAGCCCAACGGCATATGTGAACAACCTTTTTTTTTTTTATTATTCCAAAATTGCCATTTCCAGTGTCTTCAAAATTCAACACTGTAGTGCTTCTTTTTACATTCAAGAACTTCTGCTTAGTATACTAAATAAATAATTAAAACAGTTAGAAATCTTTGTCAATACGTATGAAAGTCTTTGTATGTTGAAGAATGCAATACTGTCAACATTGCATTCCTAAATCACATTACAAGGAGGCTGAAGAAAATTAAGTGTGAAAATGAAGAAAAATATTAGGAAGGAGATTTTCAAGATAACCATAAAATCATCAGTCACTGCTATTTTTTCACTAAAAGAAAGATATACTGAACCAATGTAAAATGAGGCAAAAGCTATTTGTTTTCCTAGTATTTATATAGAACCAAAGTTATTAATGTGGCCAAATTGGAAAAAAAAAAAAAAACAAAAACCAAAAAACAAAAAACAGGGAACAATTGCTTTTTAAGTGCTCAAGGTAGAGTTTTCACAGTTCCTATTATGAGTAGTTTCTAGTTTAAGCCTACGTTCAAGAACGCATTGAGAGCTGTGTAGGTAATTTCTTCTCCAAAGCAGTTAAAATTTTCAAAATGTGAACATTTAAAAAGATGTTCACTTATCAAAAATATCTGATTAAAAGTATATTTTCCATTTAGAAATATATTTTCACTTTAGAAAAATTACTACTTAGCATAGACTAACCTTTTTTTTGAGACTTTAGATAGGATAAATTTAGAACAAAGTGATGCTGCAGCATGAGATGGAACACTGTGAAACAAAATTCAACCAAAATTTCATGAAAACTTCCTACAATGGGATGATGTGACTGATGTCAGTTGGCATTTTCAAGAGGAAAACCATCATATGTCAAAAACGCTTCTCATCTTCTCTTGAGACTCTTATGAGACTACCTCAAAGATTAACCTGTTTCATTAGATTAATGGTAATCAAGTGTTTTCAAAGAAAGGCTGGGAGCACATCTTCACAGAAGAAACACAAAGAGAAATTTTTTTTCATGTGCCATTTCTCAACTCTTTCTACTTCTGTATAATAGGGTAATGAGACACATGACTTGGGTTCTAGAATCAAAGTCTCTTGTCAAAAAGTGCTATGATGGACTCTTTCTAATTTAAAGTCAACAGTAGAGAAGTTCAAATGTGGTACTTAGTACAAATTAGATTAAATTGTTAGCAATACTGAATTAAATTCTTACCCTTGTTTATCAGAAATTTTAGTCACGAATTTTGTTTACTTATTTAGAATACAACTAGAAATGGCTCTGGACTGCTATTTATAAATTGCTTTTTTTAAATCACGGTTTTATAGATATTGATACATACAGTTAGTGAAGGAGATAATCAAATTAGGGTTTCAAAGTCACTTTGAAAGATGTAATAAATTTAATGTGGTGCCTATATAACGGACTATATAGCCTTCTATAATCGAAAGATGATAAAATGTAAGGCTTTTGCTATTTTCAATAACAAATATTAACTAATGTTAAAAGATGAAAAGAAAGAACAAGAGAAAAGTAACAATGAAGATATCAATGAGTCAAGTCACTGTGCTCCCTTCACTCAAGGAATGATTTGAAATCTTGATATCTTTCTCCTTTCATAGTTTCTGTTACATAAAGCAGAATGCTGTGGCTTGAGAAAATGTAACTTCAGCTCTCAAAAATTCTAGCTGAGTGCATTATATGTATTCATCAGATAACCAAGGACTCAGTTTACAGAAGAGATAAGGAAAACAAACTAAAATTTAAAAATTCATTTAGCTAAAATGACTTGCTACAAGTACTCAGCTGCTCTTTTGGAGGTTGCTCTTTTGTAAGCATCATCTGAAATCCTTATTATCTTCAAGAGGATAGAGCTTTTTGTTTTGGTTTGATTTTTGTTTTTCTTTGAAATGTTAATTCTGGAATAGGTAGTATTGTTGAAATTCTTGCAATGTTCACTTGAGTTTAGGTAGAAATGAAGTGTGGAGTTCAAGTCTAGCTTGATGACAAAATAGTTCCTACCTCATAGAAAGTTTGACAAAAATGAACTTATCCAGAGCAATTACACTGAACTTCTGGAGAGGATTCCAGATGTTGATTGCAATATCTGCTTTTCACCAAATGCAATAGATAATGTTTATGACATCTATGTAACTTCATTTTTTTCAGCTAGTAATTCTTTCCTTTCATCCTTGCTTTGTAACCTCTTTTGAATTGCTGAGGACTTCTAGGATGTTAATGAGAGAAACCATACTACTCTATTCAGCAAAATATAAACGTTCTGGTAGATGTCAGACTAATTTTTTTTTCAAATATAATTGACATTTCTGCAAAAATATTCTATTGTGCCAAATAGGAACAATACATATCACAAATATTTTGCAGCACTAATGCAAAGGCTGATAGTATTTTTAGAACACAGTGGAGTTTTTGAAGGAAAGTACTATCTAAAGCCTTGGTATTTGCTGAGTAAAAGCAATGGATAGCCTTATTCTCACTTACATGTTTTTTGAACAAGCTTTGAGCATTTTCACATGGTTTTATACTTGACTCACTAGTCTATTAATTTGTTTTCA
The DNA here is from genome assembly GCA_035222235.1 of Margarornis squamiger. Taxonomy (NCBI): domain Eukaryota; kingdom Metazoa; phylum Chordata; class Aves; order Passeriformes; family Furnariidae; genus Margarornis; species Margarornis squamiger. The sequence goes on along the minus strand of JAWWTY010000106.1, from coordinate 52,092,274 downwards.
TGGAACAAGCTCCTGAGAGCAATAGAGAAAAAAAGTTCAATGCATGAGCAATATTATCTGTTCTCAAATGTCCATAGAAAAAGAAATGGAAATCATAATTATTCACTGTGTTAAATAACATCCCTTTAATGTCTAACATTTATTTTGAATGTTAGAATCCAATTACCGTGTAATAATAAAGACCCTTACAGTGCAATATCTTTCAGCACAGGGGGCTTATGCAGCTAGTTTCCATCCATTATTTGTACATTTCCAATTTGTTTAGTACAAGAGTATAATTAGGAAGAAATGTAGGAGAATAGAAACAGTTCAGTTTTGTCAGTAATGTATACAAATACAGCATAATGCAAGACAGCAAAGAAGACAATATTAAAAAAGAAAGGGCAAAGCATTTAAGCAAAAGAAAACTTTATCTGCAAGAGAATGCAATTGAAACAGGAGCAAGATAGCTGAGTAACTCAGTTGTTTATGACCCTGTTAAAGATGATCAGAATGAGCACCTGAAATAAACATGAATATGATCCAAAATACCCCAAGGGATACTAGAACTAACACAAGTGACAAGCTATCATGTGTCTGTCCTACAAAACTGATGTTGCTGCTAAAGATAATATCACCCAGGACACACAAGCTTTTCTCAAACAATGAATAAAAATACATATGTGCAAACAAAGATGTGTAATCAGGTTGCTTTTTAAGCTTTAAAGTGGGAAAATAATCATACACATAAGGTCAAACACAAAAAGGAAAGAAGGGCAATGTACACATAAAGGACTTAAAGAGTGAGTGAAACAGGATACTCCATTCTTTAAAAGAAGGTATAAGACAAGAATAATTACATATGGTATGAATCCAAGTGGATAGAAAGTTCTGAGAACTGCAAGAAATACTAATGATAAGCAAGAAGAAACTTAATTAGCTACAGACCAAAGAATTACAGACTTTTCTCCATGATAGCTTCTATGTGCCAAATTATAAAGCACTGGGGCTATTAAAAGAAATATTTTTGGGTTTATGATTTATTTTTTTTTCAAATAGTGTTCCAAAAATAATATAGTTTTGTGGTTGGGTGTTATAGTAATATTTCAAAACCAAACAACAAAAATAATATTCATCATCCTATACAAAGAATATAGTATTTTATTGGTGTCTTAGTTAATTAAGACCAACTATAAAATAAAGGATTTCAGCCTCTATATATTTGCATATCTACAATTCAGAATGACTACTAAACTTTTATGTATACGATTACTGAGTATAAACCCGTCTGTTTTCAAACTTAGATAGATTACTTTGACAAAATCCTTTTGCTCATAAAATGTCATCTGGGACAAGGGCTTAAATCAAGCTTTGGCTAATGAAGTATCCCCAACCCA
>JAWWTY010000106.1:51984814-52090716 GCA_035222235.1 Margarornis squamiger | reverse complement strand
GACACACTGAAAACTATTTACTAGATAACCCCAGTGTGTCAGAGAACAGACCTTTAATTTAGACTTAACTAGAGTGCAATCCACACCCATAATTTTCTGATGTTTTACTGTTTGCATCTAGCTCCAAAATATTTGGAAAATTAGATCTTTTGAGAGTGAAGTAGTATAAAATTAGTACAATCCCATGAATCCTTAAAAGTCTTACAGCCACTGTAATTTGTTTTCCATAGGTTTGCAAACTACAAAATAATTTTAAAGCAAAATGCAAATGCTAATACTTTTTGCTCTTTTCTACTCTCCTGCTTTTTTGATTTATTGATTAGCTTTACAGGCAAGTACAGATACCTGCAAATCTCTGAAGAGAAACTCATATCTAATGTTCTCCCCTTAAAAAAACTTGTTCACACAGCTTGTTGGAAATTGTTAAGACAGCAAACTAGGCACACCATATTTTTTAGTTTTCAACACAGCGTGCTTAAGTGAGTGCTGCACTATGCAAAAGAAAAAGCTATGTTGTCCTAGATCTCTTGTGCTTGAAACAACTAAGTATGTTTTAAGGAACAGAAGGTTAAGGCGGTAATAGATTATTAAATAAAAGTCTTTTTAATGAATATATGTTAAATAATTTTTCTCATAATCTAGTTGGTATTAATACTCCATTAGCAGAGTCTTTCTACTGAAGAAAATCTGCAGTGTTAGTGAATTAATAACTCTAAACTCACCCACTGTTCCCTTTCATTACTTTTATCTTTTTATTCTGATTATGAATGTTCCTCTCCTGAAAACAAACAAACAAACAAAATTATTAATACAGACAAAATAAAAAATATGAAAGCTATGGTGATCTATGCTCCTGAAACTATGTGTCTACAAATGCACACAATTCCACATGCAAGGATTTCTCCCAGCTGGGTTTATCATGGTGGTTGGTGGCATTCTAGGACCACTTCAGTCCTAGGAAGAACTTCTTAATTTATTAATGGCTGTTTCCAGAGGCTGTTTTCCTCCTATGAGCTCTAGCATAACTTCTGATGTAGGAAAGAAATTATTTATATTTAAATTTTTAGAAATAATTATCCATAAACAGTTGAGTGGCCTCAAGCATACCCCTGTAATGACCTTAGGTACTTCTAGGCACTATTGTGCCTTGTGTTCTGCTTTGTATTCACATGTGAAAAAGGGGCAGAGTTGATACATGATGCAGCAAGTAGAGGACCCCATAGATGTAAATCATAAAAAATTAATTAAATGAATAAGAGTAAACAGTCCCAGTTTAGCCCTAATGTGGTACAATTTCAGAGAAACAGACCATAACTTCCTTGGGTAGGGAAATCAGTCTGGGATGAAAAATGTGCAACACGTATGTGGTCCTGTTTATGCTGGACTTGAAAGCACTGGGAAGCATTTTTACCCTAGTCGTGTGTTCAGTGTTTATTTTCTGTACTCAGTATATTTAATAAGTACTGCTACAAAACTTTACCTGTAAATTTTTTTGTGCGCTTTAATTTGAAATATTATTCTAGTATTCAGGAGGAGGGTGCAAGAACATACAGACATATGGCATCCATATTCTTAATAACTGTGTTTTGCTTAATCATGTAAGATATTTTGCAGTTTTAATTAGTATAAAGCTTGGGTAAAACAATTTTGAATAAAGGAAGAAAGAAGTCAAACATTTTTCCTTGATGCTTATCTGAATAAAAACTTTGAAATAATTTTTACATTCCATGTAAGGAATTTAATGTACTTTTCTAGATGTAAAGGACTTAAAAACTGAAATGAAGACTCTAATAGTAGGTGTTTAAGAGGCCACATTATTCACAGTATTCATTTATATCCTGTATGACTTTCACACCTTTCTCCTTTCACCATTGTACTTTGAATTAAGCTTGCCTATATCTCTAAAGAACTGTTTGAGCTAAAACATCCATTAACCTTCAGGAAATCCACTATCATGGTTGTCCTTGAGTTCTCCAAATTATTCTTTTTTAACAATGTAAAGTATACAAATGAAATAAGTGAAGTATTCCTATTCACAGCCTGCACAGCCTTGCAAATGTTGCAAACTGCTGCAGTTGCTGATGCTTTTCAATATTCAGCTTTGGAAAACAGTCTAAAGCACACTACCAAAATGTGTAGAAGAAAATGTGTCTCCTGCAGACCTTGCCCAGAACAGCAAATCTTCCAATTCAGCCAAACTGAAAAGTAATATTAATTCAATAGCATGTTATATTAGTGACAGATTGTATTTCTTTATGCAGTTTCAGGCTTTTGCCATCAGCTAGGTCAGTGCCCATATTGGGAAATAATTAGTTAGAGAAGTGATTTTAACAGTGACTATATATTCATACCCTTGATAACAAGTCCAAGAAGATTCTTCACAGAATTTCTAACTGTTTCTTTGAGGACAAAAACAAACCTTGGGAATTTTAAGACAGCAGAAAAAGGAATTGGATTTAGAATATGATTCTAAGATTCTCATTCTGTTTCCAGGCTACAAACACTTGGAAACACAAGTTTAGAGCTGCTGCAAGAATTATGGCTGTAATTTCTATTTTACTGATTACAAAAACGCACTCTTTGTGTTCATAGTGTATACACATATATTTCCCTGCTATAAATATTTGAATCAAAATAGCATGTGAGTTACAGGAATATGAACCATTTACCAGAAAGTATAATTTTGACGTTTAGAGTCAACTATTTGGGAAGATAAAATAGAGCCAGCACTTTAAAGCCAGCAGTCAGTAGACTACTCTGAAGTACACATCATGATATTGATATTTTGACATGGATACAAATAATCCCATCCAGCGATATATTTAGTAGTTTTGGAAACAGTAGACATATTTAAACTAGCAGGCTTACTCTGCTCCATAGAGACCGAGATTTTGTTTAAAGAAAAGCACGTTAAATCAAACACGGTGTGAGCTGTTGAATTTAATAGTGTTATAGGAATTGAAATTTCTATTCTATTCTATTCTATTCTATTCTATTCTATTCTATTCTATTCTATTCTATTCTAAATATGTGTTAGACATAGAAGCTGAGGGGTTTCATAAACCCTGCACACCAAAAGGCTTTACAAAGAGTAAGCAGTTTCCTTTTTAGCTCAGATTAAATTTGGAAGGAGACTTCCATACTCATTTTTGAACTTGAATATTGTTCTGGCTTTCCTTGCAAGTAGGAAAGATCAATATATACTCATTTCTAAAATGAAATCTGAGGTGTTTCTCTAATCTCCTGATTTCAGCAACCAGGGTTTTAAGTGGTACTCCCTCCATCATGACACTAGACATGTAACAGAAGCAAGTTTATATTTTCAGGGTGAATTTTTGTGGTTAGGACAGTTTCCTAGCAGAGAAAACTACTTTTCATTAACTACAAAAAAATAAAAAAAAATAAAATATAATCCCTGAGCTGTCATCCTCCCACCACCGGATTTACCAGCATAGAGCAGAGGATTTCTTGCACAATTTTCTAAGCAATTCTTGGAACTGATATTTTGCAATTGCTTTAACCTCTCTACAGAGTGAATTCTTAATGCATATTTCCCACACACATTCATATAAGATTAGTATTCTCTTCTAGCTAAAGAAAGATTAAGATGATCACTGTCTTAAAGTCTTTGATTCCTTCTTTTCAGCTGTAGTTCCTCCTACAGTAAATAATACTTAGTGAATTGAATAAAGTCTCATTATTCTTTGTCAAGATACCATAGTAAATTGAGCCACAGTCATTTTCTTGACTCAAAACACCTGTTACTTATATCCTTTTCAAACTGGGAAATACATACAGTTAAAAAGAATGTATCTTTCAAATAGGAGGTGTTATACAATTCTGGTGTCTCCTTCCAAATTTAACCTGAGGTAAAAAGGAAACTGCTTACTCTTTATAAAGCCTTTTGGTGTGCAGGGTTTATGAAACCCCTCAGCTTCTATGTCTAACACATATTTAGAATAGAATAGAATAGAATAGAATAGAATAGAAATTTCAATTTACTGGGAAAGGAAATACTGCAGTCTATCAAAAGTGAAGAAGCTTATAACTTCTCTCCCACACACAGAGTCCAGCAAATGAGTTCTGTGTCCCCTCTAACAGTTTTCTTTCAAAGGAGTGTCAGATTTCAAACACCAGGCAAGGGAAGAAACGGGCCATTAAATGTCATGGCAGAAATCTGAAGTCAGGGTTTTGTTACACCAAAAAAACCTAGAAGAAGGAACTGTCTTAGGACATGTCCATGTTAACATGTAAACTCAAACTGATTGCAAAACAACTTACTGACAAAGGCTTGGTGGATCACAAATTTATACAGCCTTCATCTCTGATCTACCTCTGCTACAGCAGTTTGAAACTGTATTATGTTAGACAATAAAAGTTCTTTGTTTGCTAAAGGGAACAGTTGATATGTGGAAAAGGAATAGTATTTTGTATCTTGGCTTTACTGTGGCCTACTTTTGAATAGAGAATGCAAATGTGTTTGATGAACTATGCAGAGAAAAGTTAGAATCATTACCAAAATGTAAAGGTGTGTTCAATGCAATTCAGCAGAGATCTAGCCTTGGTCTTTTACTATGCAATGTTCCATAAATAATCTATATCATGGAACACAAGTTATTCTTCTTTATATTAAGTTAGTATGAAAATTGAAGGGATTTGATTAGATACATATATTCCTGGCAAATAAGATAAATGCCTTGTAAAAACAAACAAACAAGCAACAACAGCAGCAGCAACAACAACAAAAAACACTGAACCAAATCAAAACAACAACAAAAACCCACAGAAAAATGGGGACAAATGCAAAGCATTTTAGAAGGAAAAAAATAGACACTGTAAGCATAGAATGAGAAAGTCAAGTCTGATCATAAAAGAGGAGTCAATAAATGTGCCAATCTGACAAAAGGATTTGTGGCAGGAATTAAGCTTGCCTGACATGTGACATAGTTCTGTGTTTTATGCAGCACTTGCAGTATCCCAACAAGTGTGGATTAGAACATCACACCTCTAGAAAAAGACCACCTGAAGAGCCTCCAGAGGGGAGCAGTGAGAATGATCTGAGGTCTCTAATAACTTTGTTCTAGGACAAGAGAACAGAAAACTGAACAGTGTGGTCTGAACAAGGGAACAAAGGACAGGGAGACACAAAAAGAGGCTTCAAAAATGCAAAAGGCTGGTACAAAGAGCAGAAAAACCACCCCTACCTGATTGGCTTGTCTTCACCTGAATGTCCTGCCGTGGTTTATCTAGCCCAGATCCCTGGATTCATGTTTTTTCAAGAAAATTGTTTTTTACCTCCCGAGGTCTGTTCCTAGTATTGAGTTGATCAGGGATGAGAATGATTAAATTGGCAATCATGCACTAAAATTGAATTTTGCAAAAAAACCCCAAAACCAAACAAAACCAAAACCAAACCAACAACAACAAAAAAACCCCAACAAAACAAAAAATAAAAAGAAAAGAAAAAGGAAAACTTTTAACATACTGAAGAAAACAACATAAGGCTTCACAAAAATTGCTGAGAATGACTAATAACTTTGGTCTCTCAAAAACTCAGTTAACTTTTTTTTTTTTACTGCAAAAACAATCTTAATAATGTTTTATAGTGTATAATTCAATAATGACTGGTATTCACAATCTAATAAATAATGAATAAAAACCTGCATATAGACCTGTACACAATTTTGCCCCATGTTTCCTGTATACTAAAGTGAAATAGTGGTAAGGGTAAGAGGATTAATTCCTATTCTATTTGTTTATATCAGAGGAAATTGAAGGGCAAATAGCACAGCACTCACAGATATTTAAAAGTCCAGAATATTTACAATCAAGCATCTTTCATCCCTAACCATAAATAACTTATCAGACTAATTCTGTGAGGTAATTTTTAAATGCTCAAGTATTTAAAAATGTGAATTGTATGCACTAAATAATTAAAATAATTCAGTCTTATCCAGTAAACAATTGAAGAAAATTTCTTTCAAGTCTCTTTCTCTTCTTTTCCCCTAACAAACATGATAAGTGGTTTTTGACTCATGGTTTCTTTCTGTGTTGATTTTAATTACAGCCATTTAATGATGGAAAGCTAGACAGAGATTTGAATTTAGTAGTAACACATTCTACTTTTTGTGCCACCATCATGGTTTAGGACTGGTATTCTGAAATTTAGTGCTCCCACTGAAACCATGCCTGCATTTGTTTCCTCTTCCCCTGCAGCCCATTCCACCCACAGGTGGCTGGAGAGGAGAGCTGGAGGCACAAAAGGCATGGATCATGAGTCAAGAGCAATTTACTGGAAACAGCAATGAGATAAGAAAACAAACAGTAACAGCAGCATTACTAAAATACTAATAACAAAAATGTGCAAAGAGAGGGTGATTTACACGCAAACTTCTCACCAAGCCTGAGACAGACCCCCCCTTTCCACCGCACTTTCCCACAAATGGAAAGGAACATCCCTTCTTCCCTGAAGCATGAAAGTCCCTTTCACTTCATTGTCCTGGCAATGACAGAAGATGGTTTTGAATAACATTAGAGTCATGGCCATGCCCACATGGCTCTAGGCTCCACCCCCTCATGGCTACTGCAAAAAATTAACCCTGTCCTTGGCCAAAACCAGGACTACCATATGAAATGATACCAGGCTGAGTCACTTCCTAATATATCCTCCAAAATAGTTAAACGATTAATGTGTAACTTGTAGAGACATTGCAGAAGGGAAAAATGCTTCGTGAAGAAGAAATTCTTGAATTATACCAGCATAATACAGAGGGAAAAACTTTACTGACAGTTTTCCCCCCACCGCCCTAAATGTTAAGTATACTCCATAAAAGCTTTGTTGAGCTTTGTGAGTGGGCTAACCAGAGACTACGCACTTTATGAATCCCACTGGATTCATAGGCTGACAGGTGATATCAAGAACTAGGCAGCACTGAAAAGGAAATGCTGGGACTTCCTTACCCATTTCAGACTCCTGCTTGCTCAGGTAACTGAGAACTTTATGAGCACTCCGGCAGTCAAGGACAGAGTCCTTCAAATGCTGCAGTGAAACACTCTGAGTCTGGCCAGTGAATCTAACCCAGGTGCCTTGACAAGAATGTACAAACCTCCCATGATGGAACATGGAAAACAAACTGAGTTTCTCCAACACAGCTAAAATACTTTATTGAACATCTTTGTTTGAGTTTAAAAGCTGAAGTGCTAGGGAAGGGAGTTTAATGGCTAATGCTACCATTCTCTCGTTTCTTGTTTAACCAACTGGCCAGCTCAAGGTGGTTGATATGCTTAGCTGACACTCACAGAATGGTGTTATTTCAATGCCAGGGGTGAGACTTCTCAGTTAATAAAATAAATCGCTGCCTTTGAAATTTGAGCAAGTTATCTATTTGGAGGGAAGATATGCCAGAGACTGTGATTTTACCATAGTATCATTTAAATAATTTGGATTACTTTATGGTCAGTATATGGCACAAATATATATGAGGAATAGAGTAGTGATAGTACAAGTTAGCAGACTTTTTCGTGATTTATTTGATTTTTTTTTTCCTGTATTTAAACACCTACCCATAAACAGTTGAAAAGGAACAAATGCAGCTACTACCATCTTCATGTGTGCATTGACAACTTGGCTAATACTCACTTGGATTAATTTTCTACCTGAACTTGTACATCCTGGGGTATACCTGTGCTCTGCTTAATAGCTACAACTGCCAATCTGTTTGTCCTATCATTTAAAGATTTATTTTTGCATATTTATTTATTCAACAGCATATTTAAAATTCAAACTACTCATCTAGGAAGGATTCTTAAGATTTTAATTATTGTATGTTAGTGCAATTAAGGTAATTGATTCATTGAATGTTCAGATAAGCAAAGTGCCTTAACCAAAAAGGATCCAATTTAAAGGAAACAGAAAGTTTGAGACAATGAATATAAAAGAATATAACCATATTATCAGGATCCTGTGAAATGTGTCTATTTCTATGATTAAATTTTGGCCCTTGATAAAGGATTTTTCAAATCTATTTCCTCTTAATGAGATATTTATTAAACACTACTCACATTTGTCTCTTTATTTTCATGAGTATACCCAAAAAAATGGATAGAAATGAGAAAAGCATATATATATACACCAAAGTATTATAAGGGAAAGCAGTTCTCTCTCAAAGGAACCCAGACAGACACTGTGGTGCTTCCTGACAGAGTAAAGCAGCAGGAGACAGCTAATGAGGCAAGTCATCCGTTATCATTGCAGTGCTTAGCCTGATTTAGTTATCTGAATCAAAATGACAGATTCAGGAGGAAGGCTCCTGGGAACTTGACTGAAAATGTTATGTTGATGTTACCATGCATTGATCAATCTAGTGGAGTGCCTCTTCGTCTCCATGCCAACAATGAATAGAAACAAAAAGCAGGGGTTAAGGGGCATGCTTTCGGAAAACTGATATTGGGGAAGATATTTTCTTTATAAACAAGTTTTGTTAAACACTGAAATAAGCTTCATGCCTGGGACGAGTCATGGCTCTTCAAAATATGGGACGCTTTATAATGTAATTTCAGCTTGTCAGGAACAATTTTCCTCCTTCCTTTTAGGATTACCTAGAAGTTTAGCTTTAGAAGCTACAGTCTATGTCACTCGTTGCTTATTAACTTTACTCCAACATTAAGGGAAAGAAAGAGATTTTAACCATTTTAATACCAGAGAAATGCCACTCAGTAGTTCTACAAAAAGTGCAGTCATATTTTTGTAGAATAGTTATCTTATTAGATGGGCAGAGTTAATCATCATATTATTAAATGTTTTTTGGAAATATATAATGTAGAGGACAAAAATTAGTTACTGTGTGCAAAATGAAGAAGCAAATGGTAACTAATTTTGATGAAGCATTGAAAATAATGCAAGGGGTTTTTTTTAATGAGAGCTCTAGACTAGGCTTTCTTGCAAAATGAGTAAATGACAATTTTCAAAGAAAACAAAGCAAAAAACTGTCTTTGAGAAGAAAATTGAGTTCATAGAATCATGGAATATATTGAGTTGGAAGGAACCCGTCAGTATCCCTGAGTCCAAGACCTGGCCCTGTGAAGGACACCCCAAGAACCACACCATGTGCCTCAAAGTGCAGAGCAGAGCAGGACAATCACCTCCTTTCGCTGGCTGGTGATGTTGTGTCTGACACCACCCAGGACACAGTTGGCCCTCCTGGCTGTCAGGGCACTGCTGACTCATATTCACCTTGCAATTAACCAGGACCCTGAGGTGCCTTTCTGCAGAGCTGCTCTCCAGCCTCTTGTTCCTCAGACTATACGCACAACCAGTGTTGCCCTGTTCCAGGCGCAGAATCTGGCACCTGCCCTTCATATAGTTGGTGATTGCCCTTCTCATTGCTTTGGCAAGGTCTCTGAGCTGCAGGACCTCTCTGCTCTTGGAGGAGTCAACAGCTTCTCCCAACTTGGTGTCATAGACAAGCTTACTTAGTATTCCTTTGAGTCCTGCATCCAAGTCATTTATGAAGATATTAAAGGGAACTGGGCTGAGGATGGAGCCCCACAGAACCCCACTAGTGGCAGATAACCATCCTGATGTAACCCCACTCAGTATAGTTTTTTGTGCTCGACATGTGAGCCAGTTGCTCACTCATCATGTAAAGCAGTTATTCAGTTGTGTGCTGCACATTTTGCGCAGAAGGATACTGTGGGAGACAGTATTGAAAGCTTTGCTGAAGTCCAAAAAGTTTACATCTACTGGCTTTCCTAGATCAGATATGTGGGTTACCCTCTCACAGATGTAAAACAGGTTTGATAAGTAGGACTTCCCCCTCATGAAACTGCCGGCTGTGAGCGATGACTGTGTTGTCCTCCAGGTTTTTCAACACCTCCCAGAATAATCTTTTCCATGATTTTACAGAGCACTGATGTGAGACTCATGGGCCTGTGGTTTCTGGGCCTTTTTGAAAACTGGGACAATATTTGCCATCTGTGGCCTCTCCGTATTTCCAACATGGCTCAAAAATCCTCAAGAAAGACTTTGTGATGACATCACTTATGACAAATCCCATCAGACCCTGTAGTTTTGTAGGGATCCAGATAGAGCATCAGATCCTGCAAAATTTCAGGAACAACTGGGAGGTGATCATTCTCACAGAGAATGTCCCACAGCTCAGAGCACTGAGAACCCCTTGATCCATCATCTGAAGGAAGATGCAAAGAAAGCATTAAACACCTCTGCCTTGTCTCTGTCCCTGTTTGTGAGGTGACCATCCAAACTCTGTAATAGGACAATATTATTTTTACACCACCTTTTGCAATTAATATATTTGAAAAAGCTCTTTTTCATATTGTCTCCCACATTTCTGGCTGGCTTCAAATCCAGCTGAGCTTTGGCTGCTTGAATTTTGTACTCCTATTCCCCATCCTCTGTTTTTCAAATTTAGACCATAAGCTGCCTCAGTTCATTGCAATTTAACCTGATCAAACTATTTAAAATTCTTCATATAACACATAATACGGACCTGCACTGCTTTGAATGGAAGCTCATAACTATTCCCATGTGACAGCAAACTAGGACAGACTAATCCTATACCTGGATTTTTTTTAAAAAAAGGTATCAACTGAAAAATATATGCAGAAAGAGTTTATGCTGTCCTGGTATGTCATACTCATATCAGTTTTTTGTTCTGCTCATAACTCAACTGTGGAACCAATGCAGAGCTTCTAGCAAGCTAACTCTGCTGCATTCTCAGATATTTCTTAAAATTTTTTAAGGTCCTGCTGCTTTTATTGCATAAGGCAGTAAGGATATCATGATGCTAGAAAAAAAGGTAGGATTTTTACAAATATGTAGCAATTAAAAAAATATACATATATTTAGAAATCATTTCCAGGAGCACAATACATATTTCCATCAGTTCTGCCATTGAAGCGCCCTGTCACAAATATGGAAAAAAAAAAAAAGCTGTTTTCATGGAAACAGCTGAAGCACTATTATCTGAAGGACCTGTGTGACAGAGAAAGAGCTGGATATCTGCGAATCAGCATGCTCGTGACAGAGTGGTATTATGCATAGTATTCCAAGGGAACTCCTAGTACTGGTAATGTTTGCATAAATGGAAAAAAACAAAAGCTAAAAATTCACAGAAACCAAAAGAGTTTGATCATGTAAAAAAGGCTCAAACTGGTGATCAAGACTTGTGAACTGGAAATACTTTTTTTTCTATAAAAAAAGGACTTTATCTTAACTTTCTTGAATCCTCCTGTACTCATGACACCAGGATGCTGGATTGTTTTTGGTTTTACTGTAAATGTCATGGATGGGATGGCGACCTGTCAAATGGGCAGTTTATTACCAGAAGGAATATCAATGCAAATATATTCCTTGATCATATAGGGCTGTACAAATTGTTATATTTTTGGGTTTTGAATTGAGCAGCAAATGTGATACAGAGAGCAAATTATTTTTGTCTGTCACCATTAGCTGCAGATACACTGAGCAGGGTGAAGGTGACAACACATTTTTCCTTCCTGTCAGTAAAATATTTCACAATATTTTATTCCAGTGCTAATGATGGTCTATCAAATCCATATATACGCTGATGGAGTACCTATACGTATGACTAAGGAATTCTAGAATACCATTGAGCAAATTCATTAATAACAAGAGTTTTACATTAAATGGACTGAATACATAAAAAATGGAGTGAGAAACAAGATGCATAAAGAAAGGAAAGCTATTGTAACAGGAGCTGTAATGAAATGCAAGGTTCAAGACCTGTTTAAACTACATGTGGCCTAGTTTTTATACTCTTTTATTTCATCTTTTCATTAGTTTTCTTGTTATACTAATTCTTTTTAATCTGAGATATCACTTAAGTTATGCAAATGAAGTGGCCTAAAGACCCTTAAAAAACAAGTCTAGTGCCATTTAGAGTAATATTGCTAAAGAAAATGATCGCTTCAGTGGTGAACTTTAAATCAGAAATTAATTTAGAACCAGTAAATTTGTTTGTTCCCATGTCAAAGTTGAAGGATACCTTTTATAAATTGGACTCAAACTAGGAATCATATACACATGCTATGCTTCCTGTTGCATTCAAAAAGGAAAGACAGAGCAGTCTGAATACCATCAAAGGAGATAACTTCTACTGTAAACTTATCCCAGAAAAAAGCTGAACCTAAAATGAATTGTATCAGAGCCAACACTTTATTTTATAAATCCTGAAAGTACATAACCACTTAATTCTTATATCCTCATTTGGGAAAAAAATGTTAACTATATTCCTTCCTCATTTAAAGGTATCTCCAGATTGTCTGCTAAATTGACTGTTATTGCATTCCACTCATCTTTGTGGCTGAATCAGCAGTTTATTGACTATTCCATTCTCCTGCAATGCAAAGAGAGTTTGGTTCATATTCCTTAATGTGTAGTAGTCAAATTCTGCTTAAGAAGTCTTGCTTTCATATTAGGCAGTACTGTATATTAAAAATGGCCTGAAATCAATCAAATCCTTTCCTTCTAGGGATTTCCATGTAATATGGAATAAATTTAAATATTTGTACAGAAACCCACTCTGAATTAATGACAGATGAAAAGTGAAAGACATTTCTTCTTCAAGTCTCTTAGTATGAGAAACTACAAGCAGTGTTGTGTGTACATTGAAGATGGTCCTTGAACCTCATGAATTGTTCATAGACTCCAGAAACACTCTGTAATGATCTTACAGACAAAATCACAAGGACATTTCTTCTCTGTGTTTCTTTGGGATTTTGTGGAGTTCAGGTATGTCTATGGCAGTGGAAGACAGGACAGAATTTCAGATTGCACTTAGTGTTAACTGGTACAAAACAGGACAGATAATCAAATTCCAAGAGTAAAAAGCTTTCAATGTCTTGTGCTAAACAGTGTGAATAACAAAAGCGTCAGACCATTGCCCTTCTCTTCTTTGTGATAAAAAATTATAAGGACACTTTCAGCTTTTGCAATATTTTCATTCTTATCTCCTCATAGTCCAGCCAATCTCCTCTAGTGAAATTTGACTCTTTGTTATTCTAAAAAATATTTTGCTTCCTGATTTTCTTTATATTCTTGCATTGAATTTACAGATTTTGCTCATTCCCTTATAACTAATGAGTTATAAAAGAAGTTCTAGAAACAGAACACTACATCAGGCCTTGGAATGGTCAAGAAGCAGCAGTCTAGAAAATTTGTTCATTATAGAGCCCTCAAAGGGGGCTATATACAAGAATAGCAAATTTATTTCAGGATACATCAAGTGAAAATTAGCTGTGTTTCAAAGGCACAGAGTATTATTTATATTCCTCTCTACAGCTCTCTTTGAGTTCATCCTCTTGCTGTTGCTTCAGTGTGGATTCAGGTGGATGAGTGATCTGGCAAGTATATAGTGGAGAAAACTTGGAGATTCTTTGGCTTATTTTATTTTTTTTTTTAAATTTCATTTCTTTAAAAACTCTGCAATAGCCTCAGTAATATCAAAATCATATGTGAATTTAATGTAACTTCAGCCAACATTTTTAGCAATGAGAAGCTGAAAAAAAAGTTATGTTATAATTCTCTGCTCTATGCTTTCCATGCAACCGATGTTTTTCCTTTCTCATCAGAACTGCCTGCCTTTATTCAGTGAGGATTCCATGCCCTCCCATTTTAATTTTAGGTTAAAAAAGGATATGACAACCAAAACAATGCAGATTTTTTTCTTCTGATGATAATTTACTTTTTTGTTTTGTTTTGTTTTTTTTTTTTTTTGTTTTGTTTTGTTTTTTTTTGTTTGTTTGTTTTTTTGGTTTTTTTTGTTTTTTGTCAATGCAGTTTATGCTTTTTCAGGTTTTTTCCTGGTTTCATCAGCAAATTGAGAAATTCGCCCACTGTTTTCACAGGCTTCATGTTCACATGTCATTCTTGGAACTGAGTTGTTTTCTTTGTCTATACTAATACAGCAATAAAGATTCAACACTGCAAAAGTATTCATTGATTACAGTTTGTGTGACCTCAGTTTTCAAATTAAGTTGTCATTTATGCAATTTATGCACATCTATAACTGAGGGTAATGTTTGTCCAGCAAATCATTATTACCACAAAAGTGAGAGAAGACAGGAAGATAATTTGTCTTAGAATGCAGTCTGCACAACCAGAAACAGCAACTAAAAAAATAAAATTTTTGTTTGTAAACTAAAAAAACAAAGGCCATAATCATGAGAACTTAAACCATTTTAGAGTCATTTTATGCACTGTCTTTTCTGTATATCTTCACTTTTTCCTTTTAGCCAAAGGCAAAGAAGAAAAAGGGAATGAGAAAACAGCCTGAATCTGTTTTGTAAGAGATCATGTCAGTTATTATTAACTGTTATGTTTCATTGGGCTGGTTGAAGGCAAACAGAAGGTCAAAATATTTGTTTTTCTTATTTGGATTTCTTATCTTTGAAAGAACATTCATTTAAAATATTTCAGCTGACTTCAGTAATTTTAAATGTATTTTATTAGAAGTACCACTTCATGAAATATTTTTAGAAAGTAGAAAGCTTTTGAGAGGAACATATGGATGCAATACCTTTGGGGGGTAGGGGGAAGTGCTTATATGGTGATATAAAAATGTCATGCCTATAAGGACTAATATGAAGAACATGAGCTCATTCTAAATTAACCCTTTATGCAAAAGAAGATAGCTATGAATTTTATCAATAAATATTAGGAATATTCCTCACTTCTAGGTATTATTGTCAATTAGCAGATTTAAAAGAATTTAGGGGTGTTTTTTTCTCCCACTTTTTTTTGGTGTTTGTTTGGTTGGTTTTTGATTTGTATTTTTATATTCTGCAATTTTACTTTTGACTGTACTGACAAATGCAGCTTATCCCTTGGAATTTTTATTTGGTTAGTGAGATTTCCTCACTTTTTTCCTGTATTGAAGACCTGTCTCAGACTTATATGTTGCCACACATAATAATTCTGAAAGCTGTTCCCAGTAGTTTCAGGAGTTCCAATCTACTCAACCTACACTAGCAAGTTCCTCACACAGATGGACTTTTTTTCCCACAGAATTGCTGTACCAAACAATGCATTGCAGTAGTTAAATGCTTCTCTTTTCCACTCAGGGACATATGATATGATAGGCTCTGGCAATAGATATGATTTCCTATAGCATCAATGGCTCAAATACAACAGCTTAGCTTTCAAATCTACATATATTTGGAGCAACCTTCCCTTCCCCACTGTCAAATGGGAAGATACAGGACAGCAGCTTGATGTTGTAGAGTATTCAATAGAATAGAAGTTTTCACAGTTTGGCATGATGGACAAGCAAAGACCCTGCTAAAAGTATGGGTTCTGAAACTGCACATTCCAAAATAACCTGGATTTGCAACCATATGGGTAAGACCCTTTCATCCCACCTTATTTTGAGGAAGGAAATATCAGTGCTTTACTATTTCCCATGTGTGGGAAGGTTCTTGTTTGAAAATGCTATTTGGTGAAAAGAAGTGAATCCTAGTGAATCCATTATTTGAAGTAATTTTTAAGAGCACTGAACTTCTTTGTGGACACTTTTCTCAATTTCAGTAAAACCAAAAATAAATCATTGCAATATTTTTAACAAGGTTCCTCTCAGAGGAACAGAAAGGTTCTGATTTTTCAAGTGAGTCCATGTTTTTTGAATACTAGCAGTCATAACTATGTACTCGATACTTCCACCCAGTACAAGCAGCTGTTGGCAGGCAGCGGGGGATACATCAATTAATAAATTATAATTATGGCAGTTTTTCTTGGAATTATCCATCTGTATAATTATTGTATGAATGGCCCTTCAAATAGCTGGAAGCTGAACAGGTATTCCAGTGAGTTAATCTGACAGCAAAGAGTCACAACACACAAGTGATGAAAACCAGATAGCAGAGACTCAAGAAAGCACTACTTGAGCTATAAGATCTTTCTGATATGATGGTAATGAGGCAAATCAAAGAAGCTAAACATATATAAACAGAGTCTCAGGAAGATAAGGAACAAAAGGTACAAAATGAGCAAAATACAATAGCTGATGTGAATAGTGCCTCTCTGAAAAGGTGGGACCTGTTCAACAAAGCATGGTTTGGGCTGGGAGGAATCTGGAAGTTTTTATTCCACAGGGATTTTATAGATACTCAGCCCTGTTTTCTTCCAACTTGCACAAAAAGGCACACATTTCAACTGAAGATAATCTCCAAAAATTATTATTTGGAATCATGGAAGTTTATGCATATTTATGGATGTTCAAGGTACTTTGCACAGGATGTAAAGCCTGTTCATCATGCAAGATGGATCAGATTGTTAAAGAGGAAGATTTTTTTTAATTTTTTTATTTTTTTTTTAATTTGCTGGGGAAGAGGAGTTCGGGTTGGAGGATTAGATGAGGAAAGGGGAAAATAAAGGGATGGATCCATTTTTAAAGGGACTGAGTAACATGCAGCAAAATTATTGAAATATTTGACAAAGAATTCCAGCATGAATTTAAGCATCCTGTCATGAGTAGTCAGTAATTGTGCATTCATATTCTGGGCGTGACCTGAAATCATGGGGTCTGGTCGGCAGAAGTGTTCAACTTTCATGGATCTCACACAAAAGTACTTTCAACCTTTAAAATGCTCTGTAATGCATGCTGGAAAATCAGATTCTATGCCCTCAACTTGGACTCTAGAAATCCATGAGTGCACTTGACCTCTTTGTCTCTTTCTAGTACCTATAAAATAGGGATTTACACTATCTCTTCATATCACTAGAGAGTTATGAAGATTAAATAATTTCTGTGAGGCACTCTGACATTGCTATTTGGACATCATAGGGAAACCCATGAGAAAATTATTCATCCTCTCTTTAGAATAAATGTGCACTACCTAAATCCTAAAGTTGCACATTTGACAATGAGAACAACATGTACTGAACAGCCACTTTTCTAATTGTTCTGGTTCTTTCTTCAGTCATTCTGCTTCTTCTCTTTCCCACAACCCACAAAGATTTTTCTTCCACATTTGCCAGAGCCTTCCTCTAGTTCTCCAAAATTCATTCCTCTATTCCTTCCCTGATAGGCTGTTGCACTCTCCTCTCCCCTTACCGCATGTCTAAAGTACACTTCAAAAGTAAATAAAAACCTCCTGACAACGTAATGCTTGATGTCTTACTCCACCTTTTATAATTAATTTCTTTTGTATAGCCTACCATTACTTTAAGTGGCTGCAGAAAGAAATAATAGTTTTTAATGGGTACGATACTATAAACTAAAAATAAAATACTATTACTGTCATGACTGTCTCATAATTTAGAACTGGGATCTTGCACTACATGCAGCTTAGTTTAACTGTGACCTCATAGATTTCCTGGCATACGAAAATTAAAAGAAAAAATAACAAAAACAAACAAACAAACAAACAAAACAAACCAGTGAGAACTGAGAATATTGTTGTGCATTTTCTTGTTTGAATTCAGTTTTTATCAGATGTCTAGAAGTCTCTAGATTGTCTTTTTAATTTACATAATTTGTTTACAAATATATAGCACACAAAATAGTTCAAGAACCATTTTGCTGTACTGTTCCTCTTTATAAATTCTGTACAAGTACTTTCCCTACCATTTTTACGGAGAAACAGTTCTTCAGCCCAAAATGCATCCTGAAATATCAATCTGACACACTAGCTTTGGTTAATGGCATCTCTTGGAAAACGTTAGCTACGCCATACTAAAATAGATTATTCAACTGGTAGGTTCAGAAATACATATTACACCACTCTGAATTTAACAGAGTTAGCAAAGTACAAGAATGGAGAATCACGTTCATAAAAGGAGGTTTAGAATAGCTTTGGTGAGTGGTTTTTATATTTCCCAAAGAAATAATTATTTTATAACACGGCTACAACTCTCTATCATTCATCAATGCAGATTTAAATGTTTCAGAATGCTTCAGAAAAAAATATTAATGGGAAGATAAAACAGGGAGGAAAGACCACCAGAAACTGAATTGATGATTTATGTAAGTCTAACCTTTGGCACTTCAATTTCCCCTGATTTTAAAAGTGAAACTACCTCTTCAATGGAAATATATTCTATTAGATTAGCTGATTTGTAAAGCTTTTGATACAAATTCCCACACAAATGTTAAAAGCAAAAAACCTTTTAACTGTGTCACAACTAACTATGAGAAGATCTATATGTATCAGTTAGGGAATTGAATTTTACTATGATGAGAATGTTTACAAGATGGACAAATCAGAACAGTTTCAAATTCCAAGAGGACTCTTTTCTGTATTGATACTTGTTAACTATTCACATTGTGCTGTCAGTGGCTACTTCTTCATCATTATCACTGCATATGCAAAATACTGATACCTTAACAAGCTTAACCTAAACCGGCTATGAATGTGAAACAGCCAGGAATTGATGTGGTTTTAGTTGGCACTGAGGGCTGTCCTCCACTTGACCAAGGTCAGTCAGTCAAGGTTATTCCCTAGGGAAAAGAGCTGCAGGGTGGACTCCCTCCTCCCCTTCTTTCTTCTCTCACTGCTGGTGTTTCATTCTCTGTTTGATTCACTAAAAGAATTTGGTGATCTCATCCAGTCTTGACAACTCTTTTTTGGGATCAGGACTCAGTCTGGCTAAGCTTATTCTGCAGAATTCTGGTTTCAACAGACACTCTTCCTGCCAGTTTTTCATGCTTAGCTCTCCTCTGGCATACTTTACTGCTCGCACATGTTTTTCTCCTCCCTGTTTTTGCAACTATACTAGAAACCTCTGTTTGCCCCTTAAGTACCATGACTATTATTAATAATTTTTAATAAATATTAATAATGTCTTCCTTACTGTGTATGGACTTTTACAGGTCAGATTGACCTCTGCTTTGTCCACACACAAGGAGTGGTGAACCTGTCTTTCACTGAACTAACTAGTAATTTTTCATGTTTTGTCCACTAACTTTATTCTTCCTTCACAACTTGATGGCCAAAATGTAGTATATTTAGGAAAACAGCATCACATGATTTCTTGACCTTACTTATAGCTAGATTACCACCCATTTGGCTTGTGACCATAATACTTCCACTGAAAACATGCACTTCAGGACTTCCAGGAAACTCCTGGACCCGTGCTCATTCCCTTGCTATGGTAATAAACTAGTTGTGTTCATAAATCTGCAGTACTGATCTTAAACAAAATTAGATTTCTGGAAGGTCCTGCAGAAACATTGTTCCAAAACCTCAGTCCTCTGAAAGCCCCCAATATTCAGAATAAATATACCCATTGATCACCTACACAGGTAGGTTCTTGTGCAGTAACAATTTTGCACAACTTTTTTAAGCTTTGTGCCATTTACTTTAATTTCTTATCTCTTTCTAACCCCCTGTAGTAGATGTTTCCTCACCACACCCATATTATTTATTGAGTGGGAAATACATCCTGTGATGGTTCTCAGGAGAGCCCTGTGGTTGTCCTGTTGTACAGGACCTGACATCAGCAGCTGTGCCTGTGAGGCACTGGATGTAACCAAGCAACCTCAGACCTGTTGGTCCTGAGTCATTTCTGAACAGTGGCACTAACAGTCTCCAGTTCTTGTTAGAATGTCTCACCCAGTATAACTAAGAGGTAGAGCTGTAACAGGAAATTGCCATTAGAATGGCTTCTGATGGAAAATGCCTTTTTATCAAAATCAATTTTTTCCCCAGAAAACTTATATTCTTTTCTGTGAAGGTTACAAAAAATATTCAGTTGTTCATTTTTCAATCTGTCTTGCACGGTAATCAGGAAGCACTCTGATTGTCTAAGGATGCCAAGAGGATTGTTCTGCCAATCCCTTTGCTATGTTTGTTCAGATACAATTTTCTTTTCCAGTAGATGACTACTGAAATCTCTCTTAATCCTGACATGTCTAGAAGGACTTTTAACAGTAAGTGACATTCTCCTGACTATACACATTCATTGAATTCAAACCCACATACCTTTTATGCCAGGAGGTTTGGAATGTAATTGCTAGTCTTCCTGTTCCACCCTGCCATGTCTCTCTCCCCCCCTCCCAAAGTGAAAATGTTGAAAATCAAATCACTATCAGTGATTTCAATGGTGGTTACATGAGTATAGTTAAAATGTGAATATGTGCCCAAAAATAAGATTGCAGCTTCATGATATGACAAATGATTGAGCCTGTCATCTGAGTCAGAAATTTCATGAAAAAAAAATATTCTTTTAGGATAGTTCTTTCTGCTTTCACACATACTAAAAATAATTTTAAGGAAAAACCTGTCATTATATTACAGTTCCTCCATTTTGATGCATGCCAGAACCTGTGCAATATTTCCATTAATGAAAACTAAAACAAAAAAGGGGGGAAAAAAAAAAAAGAAAACAAAAGTAGAAATTGTTACAAGCAGAATAAATAGGTTAAATAGCTTAGTTTAGATGGAGTGATTTTTAAGCATATAGATAGATTTTTTTGCTAATTGAGACAAATTTGAAAACTGGTGTTTTTTTCTTATCTCTTTTAACTCAGTGAATAAATCCCTCACTGATTGTACCTATTCAAAAAGAGCCTAAATACTTCAGAAAATCTGAAGATAAATCTTTTTCAATTCACGGCTGAAATGGAGCTCCATTCGCATAGCTAAGAAATGTTTTGTTTATTTGAATTTCAATCTTTAAAGCATTTTTCTGTAAATTAGCCTCATTTTCAAACAAAATTGTCTAAACAATACAAAAAAAAGAGAAATATTACCTTTTGTAAAATGTTAAATAGGCACTTCAATAACTGTAAAAAAGTCTAGATTTCTTTATGCAAAATACATTTTTCAGAATTGACCTTTTCTCATTTGCAGTCTCAGTTTCAGCAAATCCTTCTTTCCCAGTATGAGGTTATATATTGGTAGAAATCTCTTGGACTTCTTTATGCTACAAGGATATTTGTAAGATAACTACTGCTCCTTATTTCTGTGATCCTGAGTAACTGGCAGCAATGAGCAGCCTTTGGAAAACCATGTTTTATGTATTACTTCAATGTATTCCATCTACCATACCATGACCTTGGCTAGACTGTGCAAATAAATGAAAATTATCATCTGAAATTCAGTTCTTCTCTATCAAAACTGGAGAAATTATAGTTCCTTAGTTCCAAATTTTTTGTGTCTACCTAGGCAGGTGATGACTTGGGGCCACACCTGACACTTCCTTCATGTTTCTACTTCCTGATATGGTATGTTACTATAAAATGATATTAATTATTTCTATTATTCCAAGGAAAGAAAAACAGCACAAAAATATAAAATTTACCTATTTTTAAATCAGTTATGGAAATCACAGATAAATCTTTATGAAAATAAATAGTAGCAGGAGTTCAACTTCACTGCCATTACTCTTTTTTATTGAAAAAACATATCAGGCATAGAGAAATTTTCTTCCTCCACAGAGATATCATTACTTTTCTTGGCCATAAACAGGCTGCCACAGCAAACAGTGCACATTTGTCTAACATTCTAAAGGATAATTTTGTCTATGGTGAAATATATCATTTTGCTCAGCAGCCTTGAGTCAAACGAATGTTTCAATTGATTCAAAATATTTTATTCTCTGGCTCTCCGAACAATATAATCTAAAAGCAGGGACAAAAAAAAGACAGTCTTCTCCATTTTAAGGAATTTTTTTTTAAATCCCATATAATAGACAAAGATGTCATACCTGTCCTTGGATATGCTTAATTTCCACTGCCCTAAAAAGCAGAGTAATAACTGAAGAGCACAGTGTCAATGACATTTTTTTCTATCATGTTCTCTGAGTTGCAGTATGAAACAGGGATTAATAAACACAGCAGCTTTCCAGTAAACAGTATTTTTTAGCTTTTTGCCATGTGTAGCATGGCAAGCTGGAACATCAATATTTCTGCAAAATCACTTAAGTGCTTGTCATCAAATGAAGGATTAATTCCTTCACAGTAAACTTGCACACAATGCATAGGTTCCAATTCTCTGAGAAACATAATGATCCTAGAGCTTTGAAAGGTGCCAAGTCTGACATTTGAGGAGACTGAAAAACTCTGCTTAGGCATAACAGAGATCACAGAGAGAGCTAGCTCAAGCGTTGACTCATATCCTTCTACTAAGTCACCTCTCCTCCAAATGATAAGTACCACTTCTAAAGACGAGGGGTCCTTTTGCCTGCCTTAGATATGCCCTCTTTATCCCTGTCTGCAGGAAACTCTGGCAACTAATACCTACGGTGGTGACAGTGTTCTGGAAAAAAATGTCAATGTCTAATAAATAGTGGCAATTGCTAGGATTTCCTAGCAATGTGCGTGTGTTGGTTTGTTGGTTGGTTTTTAATTACCTTTATAAAGCTATTTGAAACATGGGTGATAAAAATAACTTCATCTACTTCAACCACACATGTCCAGACAATTTTCATCTTTTTCTCCAAACTGATGCCTTCTTTCTCACAACTGCTTCCTTCTCACAGGCCTCTTCTGCCATTTCTTAAATATCAACTATTCATTGCATTTTTTTCTGTGGATCTTCTTTTGCTCCATTTCCATTTCAGAGGAAATAAATATGATAAACTGATAATAAATCTGTTGGTGTAAGCAACACAGGAAAAGGAGTAAGATAACTATTCTGATTCACACCAGAAGAGAACAAGCAGTTGCTTTTGCTCTACATCTCCTTTTTCAGACACAGGCCCAAACTCAGCAATCAATCTCAACCACTTACTGAAGTGATACACATGCTTTTACTAGTCTAAAATATGGCCATCAATTATGTACCCTTTAGCTTTTGTCTCTTTTTTTTTTCTTCCTTTTTTTTTTTTTCCTGCTCTTTGAATTCACTGAAATGACGAGTTATTTAAGCATAAGATCATGTTTATCCTGCAAAGGATCATCAGAAATGCCCTACCACTCCCTGCAGATTTCATGAAATCCAGGGTTAAAATCCTTGGATGTTAACAAGCATGGGCTGATGAGAAACTGGTCCTTTTTTGTGCACCTTCTTTACCTATCTTTTTTGTGCACCTATCTTTACCACCTGTATGCAAATAAAATAAAATACCTTTTGTAAATTGGAAAAGAAAATACTTGGAAAGGATTCCCTCTCAAGACTGGAACAAGACAACAAATACTTCAGATTCCACAGTCATGTCTTGTCCTGTATGAGTGATAAATGTAATGACTTTTTCCAGCTTGTCTAGATTTAGCAGTATCATACTTGAAATATGTGTGCAATCTGAACATGATCTTTCAGGTAAAAAATCCCCCTCTTATTCATTTTAGTAAGTACTTCTAACCTTTAAATATCAGAGTTTCTCTATATGGTTTATTCTTCCAGTCCTGAAGGAACTGTTTACACTGAATGTCCAACTGCCTCATCACCACGCCAGACCACTGAGCCCTGCGTGTGGCTGATGAAGTATTTCAATCTGCTTTAGGATTAACCTGTTCTTCCTAGGACACAACGCCTACTGTATGTTGACTGGAAAAGGCGATTAACTAATTTTCAATTTGTTTGTGGACAGACTCCCATTTATAAAATAAACAGGCAAATCACTTCAAACAGAGAGAACACTCAAAGCTAAGTGGTATATTTCTTCAGCTGATACCCAATGACCTTTCAAGATGAAAGGATAATTGTCAACACAGAAAAGGAAGAAAAAAGCCCTCTGTGATGTTTGCAAGGTTTAGAGGTCACTTGGCTACAGAGAGAGAAGGATACAATGAAGGCTGCAGAAAACAGTGCAGAGGCAAACATGGATTATGGTTTAGATTTTTTCTTCTGAGCCTGGCCATTCAGCATTGGCCTTCTCCATTTAACAAGAGCCTCTGTTTCCCTAACTAAGGATATGTTCTGTTTATTGTGTGGTGGAGGCTCCACTTATGTATTGGCTGTCTATCCGCACTCCTCTTTGGAAAGCAAGTAATTGGTCAAACCCAAAAGCAAAATGGCATGCTTATCCCATTCAGCCGTCTGGTGATCATATGACAGGGTTGAGAGAATATGGCGGGGTTCTCACAAGACAAAGTAAGATATTATTCCCAGTGAAATCCTGTGGCTGGATGCACCTCTGTCTTCGAGTACAATCAGGGTCTTTGTTCTGTGCCAGATCTGGGGAGTCAGCTTGCTTCTCCCATTGAGAAAACCCAAAGCAATTTCCCACACTTGTAGCAAGGCATCACTAGGCCATAAAGATTGTTCTGTCTTCTGAGAACACAACAATGTTCAGACAGAAATAGAAAATTAAAAACAAATTCCTTTTCATTTTACTGACCTTCATAAGTTATACTCTTAAATCATTTGCACCAACAGAACCTGCGTCTTGACTATGCAGAATATACTGTCAGAAAACCTTTTTCCCATGCCTGATAACTGCTCACATATGTTAAACTTTTTTTAATGGTAGTTTACAGATAAATGCTGAGCTGACCATGATTTTAAAAGCAGGGGTCAGCATTCCAAAGTCACCTTGAACCCTGCCATCAGAAATTATCATTTACCCCTGGGCTATTCTGTCTGCTTTTAGATAATAACAATAAAAAATAATAACTGAAAGAAGGGAAAAGATGGTGGAACATTGTTCAGTCTTAACACTAGTTTCTACATTGGACCAACATTTTTCTGTCTATATCTTACCACTCATTTGAACATATTGGAACTTGTTTTTTACTTTTTATTGCACTACTTCTGAAGGCCTGACAGACTAATTGTATTTCTCCTCTATGAAAGTTGTATCTAGATTTGGGTTTTGTTTTGGTATGAAGCTAAAGGTTTTATGTAGAGCAGCAATATTGGGATGATTTGGTGGCTAAATTTTGTATTCAACAGGAGATTAGGGAAACTTTTTGGCTTAAACAAAGGATGAGAAGGAATAGAAGCTAGTCTATAAATACATCAGCAGGGTAAACATCAGGAAAGAAAAGAACCATTTAAGTGAAACACCAGTGTTGTCACAGAAACAAATGGATGTGAACAGCTGGAAATAAACTTAGCGGGAAATTAAAAGAACTGTCCTAACTCTTAGAGCAGTCAGGTTCTGGAACACAGCTTTCCAATAAGAAAAGATAAGACACAAACCCCAAATAATAGTTTTGAAGATAGAGGTTATTAATGAGTTTTTTGAAAGATGAGAAAATATATTAAAGAATTTTAAAGACTTTCTCCAGCCCTGAGTTCTTGGGATTTTTCTAATGGTTTTATATATTTATTTTGATTTACCGTAGCTGAAAAACTTGAATGGAATTTCAAAGGGAAGTTAAAGGAACTAGATGTGGAAGTTAATTAGGTCTCTAATTTCTGCCTAGTCTCCTTCAAAAATCACAGTGCTGAAATGGATCTCTTTCAATACCGGTAAGGATTACATTACCTTGCTCTTGAAATATTCAGTGCTCCTCTGGGGAACTGAAGCTTTCAAACGATTCAGGGAGATACAGGGATAGTGACTAAAAGGTGAGTAAAGTGTGTTAAGCAACCCTCCCTCCCCATGATCAGCTCTCAGATACCCACCGTTATAAATATCTATCTGCTGCGACCCACAATCCATGGGTCCAGCTATTTGCAGAGCAAGCCCCAGTTCTGTGAAACACAATTGTATGACCTTGGCTTGATTTTACTGCAAAGATTATTGCAGAGCTGTGGTAGAGTTCTTACAGTGAAGATGTGCATGATGAGAAAAGAAAAAAAACAAAGAAGAGAAATTTTTGAAGTTATTCTAGTTACCAGCTCAGGGAATAAAGAGAAAAAAATCCATCTGAAGCAATATAAAATATTGAGAAAAGAAAGTAGATAACTTAAAGATAGAACTCAGCAAGGGCCTTGTTCAAAGGCTGATATTCCTCCCCTGGCCCATGGTTGTCTGGGCAGCAGACTCATCAAACATATGCGTGCTAGTAACACATTAGTCTCAGGTATTAGCCAACATACCTGTCTAATAAGCACATTAAACCCCAAATAACTGCTGCACACTTGTAGGCTCTGCACGAGCTGCTAAAAATCTCACATTTGGTAAAATGTGATGCAGCAGAGGAAGAGTTACCTTATATAAACAAGAATTCAGAATAATATTTTAGCATTCAGATGGCCAAGACAACCAGTCGCAAACTCAGTTTGATCTTTTTAGGCATATTACCTTTTTAAAATGCTATCCTTCTAACCATTTTGGCCAAATGTCTTACCACCTCAAAGGCATGCATGTCACCTTGACTGTGAGCTGGAAGTACTCTTTGAATTGTGACAGAGGAGAGGACCTAAAGGATTTCTGCTTCCACCACAGGCTGTGTCCTGACCTTTCACCATAACCATACCTGCCAAAACTGTTTCCTGTCAGATCAAAGTGGCTTCTTAATCCTTAATATCATCTATATTGATGAGACAGATGAGCACATTTGTATTTAACTCATGGTAGAGCTGCACTGCAAACTTTGCCTTTTTCATGGTAATGCATTAAGGAAGCATCTGTAACAAGTGAAAAGATGGTACAACATAGAGCAAATTGCTTGGAGACTGTAACTTATGCAGTTGCTAAGAGAAGCAACTAATAAATATGGTTTGAATAGAAATGCTAATGAAATAGAGCTGGATGCTTGTTATGTCATTTAACACTACTGCATATACAGCAGTTAATCTTTTTTCAGGATTCTCTTTATTGTCACTGAGGTCTGTGCCTGTTTTTACTGCAAATCAGAAAAATGTTGTCAAATGGCAGGAAACAGTGAGCAAATGTAGTGATGTAAGGTTATATTCAGCTGGACAACATCTACCTGAATGATTAAGTGAAGGTGTATGCAAAAAGCTACTGAAATTCAGCACTTCTGTCAACCAGGGGGGTTAAAAAAAAAAAAAAAGAAAAAAAATCAATAAGATCACCACTGTCTTGGTGTGTTGTACTTTTGTGAAAAACACAAAGACAAATCAAGGGTATATTTTCAAACCTGCCAGGAGTTTACTGGAAGATGAAAGCCTTTTATTTTTTCCCCACTGAATTATAGCTTCTATTAATACAATGGCATCTGCAGTAAGGACAGAATCTGATATGCAACACTCTTCCCACGCATTTCATCATCCCTGAGGTTTTAAATGTATGCTTGTTCAACCTTTAGTTAAAGACCATTGCTACTATGAAATCAATTTTTTCTGGTCTCCTGTGTAAATGTTTAAGAAAAAGCTTAACTCCAGTTATGACAAAAAAAGTGCATTTTGGCACAAGGTATTTACATGTTTCTGACATGTGTGATGTTCAGTTAGTTAGTCCATTGGGATATCATGATGAAGGAACACTAATTTCTATAGACAATTGACCACATTCAAGACCAGCTTCTTTATAGTTCATGTCCACCCATGTGGGACTTCTTCACTGGAATAATAATGGGGAAGCATCTTTTGTCTTGAGTCTCTGAATCAAAACCAATTTACACTTCAGAACATGTAGAGAAGTATCTGAATTACCTAGCCACTATGTCAGACCTATTTTCAGCAAACAAACAAATAAAGAGACTGAGTGTTTCAAGCCAATGAGCTCAAACCACATTGGAGAGTACCAAAGATAGCTAGATTCTAATCCTGAGCGTAAATGTCAACAGCTTCAGTACTAGCTTTATGAGAGAATGAAAAAAACCCTCATTTGTGATTCCCCCCCCACCCTCCAATAAAAGCTCTCAGTCTAATATGTTGTGAGATTTGTAAGATCAAATGAATGGTCTCTGAGAACTCTTGAAAACTTTCAAAATGCAAGAAGCTTTCTGAGTGCCATATGAACTCATTCTGAGGCCAATGCATTTACCAGAAAGACATAATGGATTTGTTCTTTAATCCTCTTTTTGAAATATTACAGTCATAGAATTAGTAGAAACTGTATGATGTCTCTTTGCTGACTAGCAGTATATGAATAAACAAAGCTTACAATCTGGATTCCTGTTCAGTAGTTTTTAATGTTATTCAGAAATAAATAAGGGTCAATCCAGAATGATTCACTAACTCTCAGACATAATGAATGTCTGAATAGTCCAATGAACTCTGATGAATCCAGTTTCTAATAACATGTCTTAGTAAGATGTGCTAAATGTAAAATAAATAATATCAAGAGTGTTATGTCAGTATACAGATTTTGCCTCCATACAGTGCAGCTCCTGGAAACTGAAGAGGACAAAAGCTCTATGGGGAATATTGTGTGAATGCTCCTGAACTAGAAGCAAAAATAGGTCAGGAGAAAAGAAACATCTGCAGTGTCATGGTTTGATTCAAGAAGTAGAAACTGGATGCAAATGGTCCTTACTGTACTTGAAACAGTCTATACCTGCAGTGCTCTGTTGTCAGTTTTAACTGAATGCTCATGACTTTTCCAGAAGCCTTGTTGACAAAGGTGGCCATAGGGCAGGATTAAAAAGTAGCAAAAAGTGTACAGTGGCTTCTCTGTAAGAAGTTCTCAATCTCCTTGTCAGATTGTTGATATTTCAGTGTGAAATGAAGTTCATGTAATTTCATATAATTTGTCTAATAAAATTAGATAACTTTTCTAAGCTGATATACTCAATAATGAGAAAATATCTTAATTGCAAATGGAAATAGATGGCAATCTCCAAGGAGTGATATATCCTATCCTAAGATGATAATTCTTAGGTGGAATAAATTGGTGTCTGGAGATATCTACTTCCCTCTAACATTCAGTCTCAGCTAAGGTAATGTTTCTGGGAGATCTCTTCCACATCTCAAATGTTTAATTACATGCATAAGGCCTCTAAGTGGAAGACAATGGATCACGGCATTGCAATGATGCCATTACTACATATCATTGTACACTTTATAGACCCTGTTTTGCTTTCATTTCTAGGAAAATGCTGAAGATGACCCACAGATGAGGTTGAAATACTGTGTGACTAATAAATAGTGAAGTAGTTAGCAACTGTAATAACCTTTATGAGTATTAAGAAAAATGGTACGTTTTTTTGATCCAAGGTAAGAAGCTAACAACCTAGATTAAGGCTTCTCCTTGCTTACAAAAGAAAAAAAACACAAGAGGAAACTTAAGAAAAAAAAGAATTTTGGTATTGCTTTTAATTATGGAAACTTGTTTGTTTGCTAAATATGAGAAGAAGGAAAAGTATTTTTTGTTAGTCAAAGTCTTGATGAAAGAAGAACATTGTATCTGCCATTAAGAAGGACTTTTTTTTTAAGTCAATGATGCTAGCAGAATGTTTTCATGCCAATTCATAAGACAGTGATTAGATCACAGAATCCCAGAATTGCTGAGTTTGAAATAGCCCATCGGCTATTTTTACACACTAATAAGATCCCTGTGAACCTTTTCATCTCCAGGCTGAACAATCACAGCTCTCTCAGCCTCTCCTTGTATGACAGATGCTTCAAGCCCTTGATAATCTTTGTGAGTCATCAGTGGACTTGCTCCAGTATGTCCAGCTTACTCTGATACTGGTAAGCCTTGAATTAGGCTCAGGTGACTCATGAGGGCTGAGCAGAGGGAAAGGATCACCTTTCTTGTCCAACTTTATTCTGACCAAGAAAATTTTTCATATATATATATGTATATATATCTCCCAGAAAATTAGTGTTTTCAACAAATGTGGTATTTTGGACAGTATGTGAAAATGGATGTTCTGAAGCATTCAAATGTACTATTTGAAAATGAAAAAAAAGTTCACAGTTTATCTGAAAAATATTTTACATGTAGAAAATTTATTTACAAGAAAAAATAGCAAATAAAAAAAAGATTTTTTTTTAAAAAAATATATTGATTTACCTTACCAGAATATTTTGAATAATTTATTTTATATCCTTAGTTAATCATGAAACTTATTTGGAATTCTGTAAATTATAATAAGGTAGAAAGGTCCTTTCCTGGCAGAAAATATAGAATATATATTTAGTATATATATAAAATATACTTGATAAATAATCTTTGCCAGCTTTAATTATATAACAGAAGCTGCTGGCTACTCAAAAACTGTGTCTACAAGTCATCAAAGCAAACACTAATACCAGTAAGAGCCATATCCAGGGAACTTCTCCTAGTCTTACAAAGCCAGAGAAGTTCAGGGTTTTTCTGTGGCTAAAGGCATTGAGCTAAGTACACTTATTTTGAACTTAGCCTTCCACCCAGATTCATGTGTGATCGAGTTGTTTGCTGGAGATTGTTTATTGATGTAATGCAGAAGGCTGCTTGGTCTGGTGTTATAATGGGAAAAAAACCCTGAAGAAACACTGATCCTTTGCTACTATAGAAAGGGGAAAAAAAAGGCAAAATATTAGATCCCTCAATCCATACTTAATGAAAACACCTGCTCCATTCTCACAACAGTCTGGTCTTCAAAGAATGTTCATTTAGAGATTGTCAGTTAAGTCCTTCTTGCTTTAACACAAAGCATTCAAGCTTTATAAGATGGTGCATGAGTTCAAATCACTGCAACATAATTTTATCTTTTTTTTTTTCTTAAATAAATTCTAATTTTAAGAGATGCTCTTTTATTCAGTAAGTGAAAAGTCTGATCTACAACAAAACTACTGAAATTACAATAAAAATATTTTTGCAAAGTTCTGGCATTGTGATATAGTAAATGGAGAAGAATTTGTCATTTAGTATATGCACTGTATTGCCTGGCATTAAAGAACAATTGAACTGATTTACTTTTTTGCATATTGTTCATTAGTTCTGAAGTCAACCCATTGAAAAAGTTGTCAGCAACATGATTTTCTTAATCAACTTGCATTGATGCAAGAGTTATTTCAAGTGGTCTGTATTCAAGAAAATCATCATCTATTCATAAAAATTTTACAATGATTTTCCTCTTTGCTTATTCTTCTTGTACTTTATCAAAACTGCTTTTACTACGACATACTTTAGGGTGGTCAGGTCTTTCACAGCAAACCCGTAATGTTTTTTTACCCTACTAGGGAGTTTACAACAATGACTGAGCAAAACCTTACATTTTAGAGCACACTTTTTTCAATTCTCCTTTGACTCTTTGGATTTTCCCTAATAAAACCTTGTTTATAAACATTTCTGGCATTAACTGAAATTAGTGAAAGACTTTTTCTTACCAGAGTAGAATATGGAGGAAACAACTGGGACGGATTTGAGGTTTTGTACAAGTAATCTTGTATTGAAAACAGAAGTCTGTCTGAAGGTCTGTTGTAGTCCTAGGAGTAAAAGTAATTTATTTTTTCTGGTTATTACACTTCAAACTGCCAGCTCATTTTTTAAATAAGAAGACTTAATAGATGTCAGTGTTGCTGATCTAAAATTCATTGTAAAATTTATGAATCTCACTTACAAGGTGAAGGATGGTCACAAAAGCCAAAATGACAGACATCCCCACCCCCATTCAGGGAAGAAACAAAATCTGACAGAGAGCAAATATTAGCTTCTTTTTAACCTTAATATCACAGAAAAGTTAGAGATGGTAATAGAATACATATATCTCATGTTTTAAGTTTGCCTATGTTGTTGAAATTACAGTTTAAGTTTGTAGGGTTTTTTCCGTCAGAGTAACATTGCAAATACATGGATTTCTTTCACTGCATTATTTTTCAACTCTACATGCTACAGTCAGCTTTTTTTTTTCAGTGCACTATTATCCATGAAATTCTAAAGAGCAGGAAAATAAAATAGGATGTAGTGGAGTTATTTTTTTTTTTTTTTGAACATATAATGAGCATTATATTTGGAGTAGGAAGAACATCTCCTATAATTTATTTCAACATGATTAAATGATTACAAAAATTCATTTAAACAGCACTCAAAAAGATGCAAAAATGTTCACTCCCTTAAGGAAAGGAGAATTTCCTTCTTATGACTTGCTCTTCAAATGACTGAGACCTCTACTGACACCAGCCCCCATCCAAGGAGCAGGGTGGGCTGGGCGGGGCGGGAGGGGGTGGACAGTTAAGAATCACCAATATCTTACATACCATAAAGAACCATCTTTATTTGGAAAGCACTTGAAGTGAACTACATTAAAGAATACCTAACACAAAGATTTGAACATAGATTCTCCTCTTGTGCAATTAGTTGCTACTTAAGAGGATTATACAGTAAAATATAACTGTTGCCTTTCATCAGTTAGATAATAGCTTGTTTAAAATAGAATATAAATCAACAACAGCAATTATTATATACTACCAACAAAGGAAAAACAAAAGTGAAAGGAAAAATGCATAGAATACCCTGTTCCTATAGTTCAATATACTTAAAAACAGTTTTGATTGATATTTAATTAAAAGCTATCTCTACAGAATGTATGTTTAAGAAAAAGATAGTAACTTGTTTTTAATAACTGACAATAGTTTAAAACAGTTTAAAAGAGTAGTTTATCTTAATTCAAGATTGTTCATTTATCTCCATGGCCCAAGGTTACCTCTGTTGACACCAATGTGCTTGTAAAAAACCCCACTCTCGTTTCTCTTTTTCCAAGAATTTTGTCTTTGGCCATGATCATCTTATTGGACTCACCATCATTAGCAGTCTATTGTCATTGGGGCAGCCAGCCTTTCCATAAGCAAGTCTGGGTGAACAACAGAGACACAAAGATGTCTTGCAGCAAGTGGACAAGAGATGCAGGAGAAAAAGATGAACTGACAAGACATTATTCTGAGGAGATATAAATCCTGTGGCAACTCAATTCCCAGAGCCCTTAAGACGGACCTTTTTCACTCATTTATTTAGATTCCTGACAAAAGCAGAGAGAATCACACATTCTAAAAAAACTGAGTAAAGGCTGAAGGACCCAAGTTGTTGAAATAAAACTGATGAAGGCAGGGAAGATTGCTTTTACGTTTACCAGCTGGAACTTCATAAATAGGTGATCATTCTCAAGAAGCAGATATGTGATACTAATGTCTTGTAGTACTGTTAAATCTGAGGACAAGCAGCAAGCTTAGTGGAACAGAGCTTTCTACAGTCAACATGGCAGACCTTTGCCCACAGAAATCCCAAATCAGGCTGTCTAATGAGAAAGAACTGAGCCCTACTCCACTCTATGAGGGCAGAGCAAGGCTCTTCATTCCTATGAAACCGTGAATGAGACTCAGATCCTGAAATAGAGGCACCCAGAATAAGATCATGAAAAGCAGAAAAACTGTCAGCAGCCTCTCCCCTAGGCTTTTCACTTCCACAACATCCCAACTAGCTCCCTCTTTATGCAAAATGCATCTAAATCATCAAGTTCCCAGCTTAGCTGGAAATTCTCTTAAAGCGCTTTATATTTATAATAGCAAACAGAAAAACCCCAAATGTTTCAGGCTGTAATTATAGAAAGAACACAATAAAAATAACACTGACTGTGCCACCGTACAAATCACCTCTGAACTGGTGCAGAGATCTTTGACCAGTACCAGATGTTGGAGGAATGCCTGATTCATTCCTCCTTTTTATAAGGTTTAACTTTTTAATTGCTAATTCTCTGAGAGTACAATGTATTTTTCCATTTTCAGTGAAGTTAAAAGCAGGGTTGTTAATGTTAATTTCTGCTTTGAAAGAAGAGGGGAAAATATGAAAAAAACTATTAGAAGCTTAGGGTTTTAAATACAGTCAAAGACACCTGCTTAACATTTAACATACAGCACTTTATATCACATTAGTCATATACAGAAGGCTTAGAGTGCATGCAAGTTTAACATCCCATAGGGA
This sequence comes from Margarornis squamiger, assembly GCA_035222235.1. Taxonomy (NCBI): domain Eukaryota; kingdom Metazoa; phylum Chordata; class Aves; order Passeriformes; family Furnariidae; genus Margarornis; species Margarornis squamiger. Next base: position 52,057,094 of record JAWWTY010000106.1, on the reverse strand, counting down.
AGGAGTCACAGCAATTTTTCTTTAAGAGTATCTATTACTTATAATATTATTTACAGTTTACAAAAATATATATTTTTTTAAATTATTCTGCCCTTATCCGTATGCACAGAGCCTCACATCTGGCTGTGTATTTTTCCTTGTTTGGTTGTCTTTATTTTATATGGGATATTCATCCTTGTTTTAAACTGGAATTTTCCATTAATGGATTTCACTCACATTTCCCCAAAAAGGTCCTAATTTTTCTATATGACAATTTGTAAATGTACATGTATCAAATATGTCAAAGTGTAGTTAAAATACCTAAAGATTTCTGAATCTGACTTTCCACAAACAGGAAATATCCACAGATTTCCTCCAAGTTGTTTCAAACTAGTGTTTCAAATTCAACCAGCTGAAGAAGGGCAGTTTGCATAAACTTATCCAAACAATTTATTGAGTCAGAAATCTGGGCTTTTAATTTTTGCTTTTTAATTCTTAGAAGCAAAGTCTATTTTAGGATTAAAGGGGGAAAAGGAAACAAAGTTTACGTTGAAAACATATACACATTCAAATAAATTAAAGTATTTACAAACAATCTGGATACAGTAAAGGACTCCAAGGTTTCTAGCAGACTTAATTAATAAGACTGTTGCAAAAAAGAGTCAATTTACCCCCTCAAGCATAGCATAATGCTCCCAAGTAACTTAATCAGAGCCATAAAAAGCTTATGGAGAAGATCAGACAATTTTAATGATCTTCTTCATTACCTCTAAAAAGCTAATCTAAATAAGACAGATAGCTGTATAGATCAAATGGTATCACCGATATCCAAATTTGCTCTCTTCTGGTGACTGAGACCCTGGAATTGTCCTTTGCATTGCAGTAAAAAATTGAATTTTAAAGCATAAACTCATCTCAAGTAGCTCAACAATAAAAAGTGGGAATAAAAAAACGTTGCAAGGCTTCCTCAATAAATTAACTCCATATCTGCATTCTGATTCATGGTCATAACTTTTTACGCTAGTTACAAGTATACGCTCAATTATTTTTTAATGTTGTTTGCACTTTAAAGAGAATGTAGCTGAGACCAATAAAGGGATTTAAACCATTTTATATTCTTTCGTGTGTACCATTTAGGAAATTGATCTGAATTATAGAACAAAGTAACTAATGGTTAAATGCCTTCACTTTAGGTGACTAACTTGAAATGTCTTTTCAAGCCATGATTTTCAAAGTCAGAAAAACATTTTTATCTAATACACGTACCTTCAAGAAAAGTTTGATGATAACCCAAATATTGAGATGCTGAATAGTTCCTAATAATTGGGTTTTATTTTCCTGTTTTGTAAAAGAGGATTTGTTTGCTACATTTTGGCAGATTCTAACTGTACAAGTATATCTAAAACAATGATATTGACAAGGTGACCTGAGATCAAGATCTGGAGTGTCAGGTATTTGCAGACATAAGTGAGGATCTAATTTATCAGTATGCATGTCAGATAAACTCATGAAGAAATTGAGCTTGGTAAGCCAATGGTGATAAATAATCCATATGACTGTATACCTAGAAAGAGATCAATTCATACACTGAAGTGGGGTTGATTGAAAGAAGATAGAAAAAGCATGAAAAAGAGAGCAGTCCAGATAGCAGTATATTAAAGGTCATAGAGCTGTAAGGTACATCATTTGTCGTTGGTCTTTGGAAGAGAAGGTATCTTTCCATGCTCCCACGCCCAGAATGGGTACCACTATGGTAATGCCAGGGTTCTTGATCCACTTGCTTCATTTATTTCCTTCTAGCCAAGGAAACCACCATCACACCAATCCTGACTGTTAAAGCACGTTTGATTCTAGTAGTGTTGTCAGAACAGAGTGATTTATTGTCCTGATTAGACTGCAATAATTAAGCTTGAGGCTGCCCATTTTTACAGCACTGATCACATTATTCCTTTACCTCATTACTCTTCCTCCTCCTTCTTGACCCAGCTCTTTCCTGTCTTTTCTTCACCCTGGTCTCATCCTAAATATACAGTGTTTTTTTTTTTCTCATTGATTGCAGTTTTGCTGCATCTATTGGTATTTCTGATACCATTAACTAAGTGATTTCTACCTTATATGGTACAAGAGATTCTATTACATGGGTTCTGTTGGCCTCACAAGATTATCTTCCCAGAAAGCATCTCTTCAGGTACCTTTGAAGTTTCTCCTTTTGTCATTTTTAATGTGTCCTCTCCTGGTTTCACATGTCACATCCACATCCTGCTTATTAGCTTTACTATGGACCAGGGTCTTGTCAGGGATCCAGTCATTCACCAGAAGCTGAAATATCAGCTCACAGCTCACCCCTGAAATATCAGCTCACCCCTCTTCCCTTTATTCCTACTTATGATGATGGAAAGAAAAGGAGAGACTTTATTTCAATTCTGAGTCCAGCCTGATCTCTGTCAGCTGATTATGCCTAGTCTGACTTAATGGGGATACAGCGAGCACAGAAACTTACCCTTCCAATTTCAGAGTACAGCTCTACTGCTGAGGCTAAAATCTGCCTTTGGAATTAGCCTTTTGTCTGTCATTGACATTAAATAACAGCAGAATTATCTAAAAGGGACTCAATTGTGTTTCAGGGCCCTACAATGCAGAAGTTTTAAATTACCCCACAGGATTGATTGTCATATTCTTAGTGTAGGATTTGGAAGGGAACAAAAAAGAGGCAGTAAAGTAGCAGAAACAGATTCCAAAGTACTTAATACAAGTATTAAGTAAGCAACATAAAACAATATAAGGAGGATCTTATTTTCAAAGTAAGAAGCTTATAGGAAAAATAAAATAGAAGTATCAGAAAGAAAAAAACCCCAGAGCTAAACAGTGTAAGATGGACGGAATTGCTGAGATTGCTTGTTTACCAGCAGGATGTTTTGACTTGCCAACCCAGAGAGTCCTTTTTGCTTCTGTGTTGCAAAGTCACATAAACAGAAAGTGGTAAAAAATTGAAATCCCAAATGTGTGATAAAGAGATTTCAGCAATGCTGTCCTCTACCATACCAGAAGAACTCTTTGTTGAGAAGATTCTCATAGGACAGCAACTGTGAACTCACCTTCCTTTTCTCTGACGGGAAGAAGAGAGGAAGAAAGGGAGGAAGGGAGGAGGGAATGAGGGAACGAGGGAACAAAGGGAGGAAGGGAGGAAGAAGGGAAAAGATGAAGGAGGGAAGGGAGGAAGGAGGGAAGAGAGGAAGGAGGGAAGGAAGGAAAATAGCAAAAACTTTATTAATATTGTCATCTGGAGACAAAATTTTGTGTCTTTCAAAGATATGCTTCCTTGGGTTTCCAGATAATCCCTGAATTTCTCTGGTTTTGCAGACTAAGAAAGGACAGAAATTATATAAATCTTTACATTTTGTCTGACCATGATGATATGCTATTTGCACGTGCAAAACAGGGAGATAATTTTTGCCATTAATAAAGCCTTTACATATGTAATGGCAAACTTAAAGGGCTATATAGGTGCTGGACATAGCAATCATAGAGCTGAAGCTTTTGCATATGATAAAATTTGGTACTCATTGGAATAACATTACAACACAAATTCAATATGCAGTAGGTTAAAAGTTAAAGCACAAATCTTCAATACCCTTAGGCATTCAAACAGTACCTAGGTATTGTGGTGATTTGCATTCTGTGTGTTCAAAACTGATTAAATACTCTGTTCAATCTGTCAAGTCAGTTTGCAATGCAAAACAGATGTATATTTGCTTTGGCTTCTGCAACCAATATTTAAAATAGAAACTGGGAAGCTGATGCAGAGAAATACCATTTTAACATTCAATTTCATTTTACTGCTTTGTCCCTATTTAAGCCTTCATTTCAGCAGTAATGAATGCACACAGTTGTTGTTTTTTAGTATCTCTTTTCTTTAGCATAAAATTAAAATGTGCTCCTGTTGGAGCAGAACAAATATAAATTAAAAAATTAGGGAACAAAGACTCCTTTTGCATCATACATCTCTAAATCCATAACACTCTATTAGAAGCCTCATTTACTTTAATAAAACGTGTTCTGTAGAATTTAGCTATTCCTATGTTAGAACTCACAAGAATCTTGGAAAAAAGTCAGTGCTATAATACAATATATAATGACTGTAGGCTAGATCACAGTTTTTGTCAAGATTCATAAAACAAATTAAGATGAAGAAGTGTTTTAGTTTCATTCTCAGATTACTTCAAATCGACCACTTCTGTCCCTTGGTGTTTCAAGTCAAATTTTACCATATGCACAAATTGTTGAGTCAAGCAAATGGGTAAATTTTAAAAATAACCAAACTCAACAAAATCTCTCATCCTCAAGAAGGCACATTTTTAATCTTGTGTATTCTCTAGCTTGATTCCACCCCAATCCTGTTTCTGTTAAATTCAATGCTGACAACTCCCTCTCTTGATTTCAGTGGATTTTAGTTTTCTAATAAGTAATATTTATAAATGTCATCCAGAAGTTTTCTGTGAAAGATCCACAGTTACAGTAGCTGTAGTTCCTTCCAGTCATGCTATAATAGGAATCAGGAAGTTATTTCCTTGATTTCCACACCTCCCACCACCTCCCCCCCCGCCATTTGTACCAAAACCAGTAGCTGCAGGGTCACTTCTGGCTGCATTATGAAACAAGATAATAAAAATATTAAAAATACAAATTTAGCTCAATTACATATATTTACAGACAGTCTGAAGCCTCTGAGAATTTTTTTCAAACATTCCATGTTAAAATTTTGAAATCAATTTTTATTTTTTTTTTTTAATTCAGCCAGTTCTTTCTAAGATGGATTCTAATAGAAAATCTGTATCTTCCTTCTCATTTAGAAGAACTTATTCTTTGCTCCTGATCAAAATTCAAAAAACCCTGATGCTCCTTTCTCCCACCAAAACAAACTGGATGTAAATTAGAGGGGGAAAATACACTAGTCTATCTAGATAGAACACAATAATAATTTACCAAACTAACAACCACTTTACGATAAGATTGTTGGAATACAAGAAGCTGAAAATTCACCTACAGACAATAGTCATGCTAGGGTTTTCTGTTATGTGACTAGTATATAGTTGTACTCTATATGCAAGGACATCATCTTGTGTTTTGAATATTATTTCTTGTATGTAGTACTAGTTACAGTATTAAAGTTAATTCTTTCTATCCCCTAGATAAGACAGTTTAGAATCTGTCAAGACAAAACAAAACAAACAAAAACCCCTAACTCCCTTCCCCAAAAATCCCCAAACAAAAGCCCAAACAAAACAAACCAGAAAACCACCATAAGAATACCCCCCAACCCCCCCCCAAAAAAAATAAAATCCCAAACAAACAAAAATTTATATTTAGCTATTCTATTGCTGACTATTCAGCCTGAGATCTAAAAGTCACATATTTTTCAGTGAATTATAAATGGTTACAAATTATAATGATTATTTCATGTCAAATTTTATCCTCTGGTGCAAGATGCAAACCTAAGCAGTTTTTTCTCATATGATCTAGGAATATCAACAGGAACTTCAATATCTACTCTACCAATAAATCTTGACCAGCTTTTTCTGTATCTTTTGTCTGTATTGGTCATATAAAATTATCTGTATAACAGAATTTGTCCAAATAATTTTATAGTTTTCAAAAGAAGCAAAGTGCTCTTTGGGTGAAAGTTTAATCTTTATCTTTTTCTATTCTTTTTTTTTTTTTTTTTTTTTTTTAAATCCTGGACTGTAAAGGACAGTTTAAAAGCTACTTTCTACTGTGGTACATTCTTGTTCAGTACAGACTTGCAATGTAATGTAATGTCATGTAACATAGTTCAATTATCTCTTGGCTTCTTAAGAAAAGGTGCTCTACATACGTGACCTCTGGCAGCTATCAGTATGCTTTAAAAAAACCTGCAGTGGAATGGAACTTCAGGTTTCTAGGTCTAGTCCAAAACTTCAGAATTTAAGTCAACTGAATTAAAAGCAAAGAGTGGAAAGCAATCGGCTATAGTACATGCAGGTAATATTGACATCATATGGTAACAACTGAACAGAGAATAACAGACTGCAAAGGATGGAAGGAAGTCCTTGATAGGCAAAGAAGAGGAATATTGGGAAGATTAACAAAGTTAATGATGTTTGCACTTTTCTTGAATGGAACTGAACAACTAGCACAAAATGGAAGGCTTTAAGTCCATGGCTGGTTCAGGGTATGGCAAAACTGACTTGACTATTTTTACCACTTTATACTTGACATAAAAAAGAATGCATGATTTCTGCATTAAGCTTCACTACTGGTGTAGCCAAAGTGATGATGTTTTAAAAAGGAAGGTACTGTGCTAAACTGTGAATTCATATCATTATGTGACTAGGATGAAACAGCATTCACTGAGGAGCACTAATGACTGAAAATTAGGAGTTTTCCAGAGCTCTGGGAGTACTATGCACATTTTTTGCTAAATGTTAATGGGATTTGGGAACGTAACTGCACTAGCGACCTCTGAAAATCCCTATCAAAGTGACTGAATTGCAAACAAAAAATACAGCATTTCTCATTTATCTGTGCTATTGTGCTAGTAGACTGGAGGGTAGCCAGTACTGTAGCCATCATAAATGATGTGTTAAGGGTGAACCTGAAAATTATAGACCAGTGAACATGACTTTAGTATTAGGTAAATTAGCTGAAAACACATTTAAAGAGAGTTGTAAAACACACCAATGAGCATAATACAATAGAAATCAGTAAAGATTCCGTAAATGAAAATTGAACTGCTTAAGCCTCATTTTATTCAAGAGAATTGAAACAATAATGGAAAAAGAATTGTTAAATGTAATTTAGTTGGACTTCTGAAAGGCTTGCTAGAAAATGTCTGGCCCAAAGATGTTAGTACTAGGAGCAGGTAATCCTAGGGACCAGCATAATGTTTAATCAGTGTGCTGACATGAAAGAAAAAGTTTTGAAAGTCATAGTGTCTATTAAAATTCAATCTTTTCAAGTATAACAAACATAGTAAAAATCTATATTGGAAATAATATTATACTCATATAGGGAGGTGATGGGTCCCTATCCTTACATTTATGGTTGGTTTTGGCCAACAGCTTTAAAATTGCATAAAGGTCTAAAGCACAGAAACAGGCAAACAGAATAACAGGCCTCATGATTGCCACTATTTTCATCATGCTGTAACAAATTTTAATAGGCAATTACTTTAAAACTGCAAGAAAATAAATAATTATCATTAGTAAAAGACTAATTACATGATATTTTTATCTATTTTTGCCAATTTCTGTCCTAGAAAATTGCTTGAGACTATTCATGTCATTGATAAGCCAGCTCCTGCCAGGCATCTATGTCTGTCCTATTAAACTTTCACAGACAACAAAAAAAAATGCTAGCTTGTCTGTTGAATATTCTCTGTTAAACCTTTAGAAAAAAGAAAAAAAAAAAGGCAAACAAACAAAAAACCCCCAACAAAACAGCCTGATAAATATTTCAGAGTTCTAGTTTTAAAGACCAAGAAGATTTCACGGACTTTTCTAAAAATTCCATAGTGTAGATACCCAAGTTTCAGTTCCTAGAAATGTTCCTTTGCGGCGTGTCCTCTGCCACATTCCTTAACACTTAGTTGATTAGTATAGAAGTAGCCATTATGGCTGAGATTCAGGTTAATTTTTAGGAAAAAAAAATCAAAATAAATAGATACATAGATAAATAAAGTCAATCAGAATTAAACACTTGATTTGCTATTTTCCTGTGTCATTTGTAATAATTCAAGCAAACATAAGGTGGTTACAATATTGCTACCAAATCAGAACAAAATACTAAGCTAGTATTTTCCTACAAACTGCTATAAACTAATACAAAATGTATTCATTCAAGACAAGGCAAGATTTACACTTACAGCAAAAATGTCATTTACCGCTATGTCATTCAGAATGCAATTATAAGTTTGCCATTCACCTCTCATTGAATAACAATTATTCATCATATGTATTTAGAAACAAGATTGTCCTTTATGAATAAGCCCCAAATTGCAGCTTCTTCTAGCCATGCTGACTCAGAAATGGCACCATCAGTTGAACACTCAATTTACCTAGGCCTTATTCCGAGTCCAGGTTGGGTCCTGTGAAGTGCAGTGTAGACATGCATTTGGAAATCCATGTTTAGCTGAAATCCTTGAAGTTTGTGAGTTTCATAATGAGGCACAGTTCTGAAACAGAAATGCCAGTCAAGACAGACCATAATGCTTTTCCTTTATAGATAGAGCTCAACAGATAGGCATCTTGAGTACATGCACGTCTGCATCTGATGATCTGCAGCTTAAGTGCAAGGAGGGCTCATTATACTGGACTGAATCTCAGTCTCAGGAAGAGCCATAAAGACACAGAACTTCATTCAGTTGCCTAAAGATTGCTTACCAGGGGGCTTAGTGTGATGAGAACATTTCACAAGGAAAGCAGATATGACAGTGAAGTGAGCAGAGACCTGCAGATTTCTGAAGCAAGGAGTGTACTCTATTAAATTTCATCTGGCACTAGATTGAATAAACGACGAGACTGTGTCCCCTCTTCTCAGTGGAGCACTAGAAACCAGTACATAAGCAGCAGCAGGTTGATGACCACAATGACTTTCAGTACATGTTCTCAGCAGACTAAATACTCTTGAACAAATGATATAAAAGGCTTTTGTGAATTGGACCCTCCATTTTCAAAGCTAAGCACTTTTTTCCATTTACAAAAGCCATTCATTTAATGCCAAGAGAAAAAGACACACATGCCATTTCATAATTTAGCATCTTCATTTGCCAGAATGAATTATTGAAGAAACAAATTTAATTTCACATTCTATTTTGCCCCCAAATAAATTTTTGAGCACAGTATGACATACAAAGCTAAATACCTTTTGTCAGTGAAAAAACTTTATCATATTGAATGCCAAAATCTTTCAAAGCATATCTTTCTTCCAACAGAGAAACTTTTAATTAACTGAGACATAATGATACATCACCTTACAGATGTAAAATAACCCATCTGTCAGACTCATTTTTTTCTTCTCCTAATGTTGAAACCTATGAGGCCAAGAACCCCCACAATGCTGGCTGGCAAATTTCTTGTTTCAACAGAACAGTTTCTGTGAAGGTGTTATTTGTACATAAAATTGGATATCTCTAACCTTTTTACTGTTTTTTCTCTATAAATTCTTTAATTTCAGTGCATCTGATGAGCACATCTTGTAATTAGCCCAGAAAAAATATGACCCTTTATTTTTAAATTGTGTGTCAATACACCCTGCAGTCCAACAGACTTTTTGTTCTTCAGAACACAGAGTACTTCCACTTGATTTCAGGAGAAAATCTTCAGCTCCCAAGTCCTTTTGTGCTGAGAGACTTGTAATTTCTGTTTGCCACACGCCAACTAGAACACGTGGAGATACCAGCATATAAAACAAGAACACGTAGAGATACCAGCATATAAAACAAATAGTATTACATCCCTATTTATTTATGACTTACCTTTAAACACAGATGTTCAGATATTTGTATACCTTTCCAAAAAAGTCTCTTACTGCACATACAGACTTTTATGACATATGTACTCATAACAATCATTGGCATGCTTTTGTTAGAAAATTCTTCTCTGAATACTGTAGGACATTTGCTTCCGTTGAATATTGAACTGTTTTTCAAGTTGTGCAGAGAATTCATGGTTGCATTTCAGCAGTGTAAAGTTTAAGGAAGCTGGACTCTAAGAGGAAGTTTATCCATGATAACTTTCAGTCAATAACCTCTGCAGTGTTTGTGAGGGAGGTACTCGTTTAGTCCTACATAAGCAGAAATTGCATTACAAAACAAGAAGTTTTGAGGGTTTTGAGGGTTGTTGATTCTATGGAGCTGTAAGACCTTATCTGTGTTTACTCCTTGACAGGCCACTGTTAGGTGTTCTTTCTCAGGTACACAGCAGTTAGAGATAAATTAGGGGCCTATTTTCAAGTAAGTCTGAAACTTTTCAGCACTAGCTTAGTGTTTTTATCTTGTAGAAGTTTTAAACCAGACTTACGCCATTCCTATTGGAAGTTACTGCAAGTTATAGCAGTAGTGAAAACAGGTAAGATACAGCTACCTAGGACATTAGCAACCTAAGTCATTAGGTTTCTTTTGCATTCAGGGAAGAGATATAGACAGCGTTGGTGTGTGTGAATCATTGAATGGCTTGGTTTAGATATGTGTGCTGGTGAGATGCATTACTGTAGTGGCCCCTCAAATATATTTGTTGTATTTCCACTGAAGACATTGTGGTCAGATGAATCCTAGGCAAAGTGTATTGTGCCACAGCAGCATGTTTTTCATAGTTTAGTGCAGCATCAATATATGAAGAGCAGTACCTTATAGTATTTTAAATACTGTTTTTTATGTAGCATATAGTATTGGGTTTATAATCCTTTATAAAATACATTCTCTGTGCTTGTTAAAAATACTGTGGGCTTTTTCACAGGAGGAGGTACATTATTCCTAATGTCCTTTCTATATAAAGTAATTATGACTCACATATTGCCTCCTGGGCAATTAAAAGTTCTACAGAGGAAGATTTTTCCTTTCCTTTATAACAAAACTAGGAAAAGAAAGCAAAGCATAAATTCATTTTCAATTGAATTTCTAAACTTTCACTTAATCTGTCCATCCAAACCAAATGTCATCCATGGAGATAATCTAGCATAAATTTCATGCCATTTCTCTACTGTTATTGTTTCTCTTCTAGACTGTTACCAGCACTTGGAAGTTGCTCTGGAATTTGCTTCTCAATCTGGAAAAGAAACTATCTATTTGGGAGAAAACATTAAAGAGCTAACATGCTTAAGTGCTAGCAAAGGCCATAGCTATCTTCTCAGAATGAAAAAGTAAATCATTTAAGTCCATAATGTCAAATAATTTGAGGCAAATATGCTCAAAAACTTCTGTTTGCATTTTGTCTGACATTTTGGGACTTAAAGGCATCCCTAAAGCATCATCAAAATGGATATATACAAGCTTAATGATTGCTAAAAGGGTGATATTCAGGCCCTGGAAAAATATATAAGATTTATCTATGGTAAGAATTTTGGCAGACCTTGTAAGAACAGCTTCATATGAAAAAGGTTACTTTGTGGCTAGAAGATAAACAATGATTTTTAAACAGTGAGGAAAGAATCTATGGAATTTTTAGAGTTGTTTTGCAAAGGTGACAACATTAGGCATACCAGTATAAAATCAACATTATCTAAATTAATACAAATACAAGGAAACAAGGAAAAGGATACTTTTGCTCTTCCATAGGTGTAATTTTATCAGCACGTGTTAGTGGGCTATAGCTCAAGAGATACAGACTCAAAGGAGATACATAAAACCAAAATAGATTGTTTGAGGAGGGCTGAGGTGACGTGCTTTATCTCAGTTAGGAACAGAACGTTAGAGAGAGAAATGAAAAAAGATTCTTCAGCAGAGGCATAAAAAAGGGTCTGTTTAATTCACCAACACATCTAACAAAAGGTAAAAACACATTATGTGGAAGATCCAACATACATTTCCTAGAAAGCAATCTAACAACTTGGAGAATACATCTGCATGAAATAGAAACTTACTTTACTTTGGCTTGGAGTTGAAAATTCTTGAACATAATCTGCTCAAGTTTATGGCTGCCATATGGTTTTTCTGTGATAAATTGCTACAGTGCGTAAATAAATAAGAATACACAAAACAAATCATAGAAATTAAGTCATGCAATTCCTAACTGAATATTTAGGATCTAAATTACTGTTGGCAGATCAATGGTCAAGCATATTTAATTTTCAAGCTAGTGAAGGATGTTTGTATGGATCATTCTGATAGTTAATCAATTTACAGTATGTTGAGTATGCAGCCTTCCTAGCACTACAGTAAGGCACTCTGAGAGTAATCCTTTTCCACTTCTATTCTGTACTTCTCTTTTGTGCAATTTGGATGCTTTAAAAATTACTAGAGGTGAAATATAATTTTTTTTTGCCACCGAGAAGCTAAGGGATTAAGGAGTTCCTAATCATTCTGAATTTTTTAAGGGGAGAAAAAGGAAAACCGTCAACTCTTTTGGAAAACCCTCCACTGGTGACCCACAGCAAAGATTCAAAATTAGTCATCTGTCCCAACTTCCCGGTATTCCTTTGCTGTGAAAGACATTTGGAGGAATCTGAGATTTAGACCAGGGCTGGCTTGGAGTGGGAATGAGGAAACATGGACAAATCTTAAAAGCAGCACACAGCTCTACAAGCACAGACATGACCAGGAGTTAATCACAGCAATCTCTGGGTGCAGTGATGAATGATAATTAATCAGACCAATCCTCTGCTAGTCATTTGATATGGTACTTTGGAGAGCAGTGCCTAGAAAGATTATCAACTGCAGTATGTAGAGGGGGAACACAGCAGAGTGGAATGACACATTTTTTTCCCACTAAATATACTTGACTCATATAGAAATGGGTGACTCTGGTGCCAATATAAAAGCAGAAATGAGAAAAGCAGCAAATAACTTTGTTCACTTTGTGCAATTATGCAGCTTTGGTGGTAACTGTTAGAAATTATGGGATCCCTGCTTCTGGTAGACTTTTTAAATAGTTCCAGTTAAGATGATTCAGATGTTTCTGAAAATAAGATTAGGGTAAGAATCACTTTGTCAATATAAAAGCAGTTATATTTTTAAGTGAAACCTTGTGTCAATACTTTGGAGAATAAACATGAAATTTGGAGATTATATTGGATGATAATTAGAGAAGTTCCTCTATTTCTGTGAATGTTGACTTGAATTTCCACCTACTTACTGGATTTATGATGTTCTTTTTCAAGCTATTTATTTTACTCCAGAACTTATGTAAAATGAGATAGTCCCATGTAACAAGAACACTTTGACTGCAATATCAAGGTGCTAAGGATTTAAGGAAGTGTCAAATTTTACTGGCCGCCATAAGTTTAACTGAGTGTATTTAAATTACAGAATTATCTTTAATATTATGAAAATGTCCTAATTTTGTTGCTGTGAAAGACTTGCAAGAGAATAGTGTAATCTCAGAGACATATGAAAAGTATTATTATTTTCCTGTCCTTTTTGATTTGATAATTTATTTACTGCTTAATAGAAAAACAAAAGTCTTCTTCCAAATGAAAATCACGATACTTTTAAGTCTATTTATTTTGAGCTAAAATTAAAATCCAAGGATTTAGTTCCTCTGAAACAAAACCAGTTATCAGTGTATCTGTAGAATGCATTGTTTAATGGTGATCAGTCTAGCACTCATTGTCACAGATAAGATCTTACTCAATACTGAACACAAATCATGATTTAGATTAAGCAAACTCAATATAATTTGAAGCAAAATCGAAGTAAAAATGAAAACTTTCAATATCATCAAAACCAAGGAGACAAGCAAATAAGTACAGTTAGACACTTGCTAAATATGAAATAAAAACACTCTCCATTGCAATACATTTACTGCTTCTGTGGTCACCTTCCAACAATACATTACATCCATAATTACTAATTTTCTCAATGACTTTTCACTAGTATTTCAAATTGAATTACCATTGCATGTTTATGCTTATGTATGTACTTTTTGTTTTCAGTTATTTCAGGTGTCTATTTGTTACTGGGGCACTTTAGAAGTATTGAAATATCTTCCACTGCCTCTTTTGTGTTTGTATTTTACTTTTATGACAGCATAGTAATTGGTTGCATAAAGCTGATGGCCTTTAAAAAAAACATTACTGAACTTTTATCATTGAAATGCACATGAGAAACATTGATATAAATATAATAAAAATGAAAGTATAAAATCTAGGATACAATAGAAATATAGGTCACTATTCCTAACCCAACAGCTGGAAAGTACTTAAAAATGGAATTAACTAACTCAGAGAAACAACCTAGGACAGATCTGATTAGAAGAATAGCAATAGATCAATAACTTTGCTTCTCTGTCTAAACTTTCATACAATAGATCCTCCTATTAGGTCTGAGGTAAACAAAAGAATGTTCAAAAATTACTAATTTCAGTTTGCCTATAGTATCCTTGTGCTCTAAAGACAACAGAAACACTTCCCGATGTTAAAAGCATAGGAAACAGTGATAGTAATTAACCTGAGGAGCAATTAAGCCTGAGAAAGATTGATTTTACCATATTCATCTTCAAGAGATCTGGATACACAAAGGTATCCTTCTCTGCTGTGTTTTCTATACAAAAACCTTCCTTCATCTCGCTTCCTGTATTACTCCTATCTTTCATTTGTGAAGAGTTTTCACCATCCCTGTGCTGCTGCTTGCTGCCACCTCCTATATAAGCAGCTGCTGGATCACATTCTTCACTAAAGAATCCGTAAAATTATGCAGGTTAGAAAACAAGGACAAATAATATCAGTGTCCCTATTTCCTGCCTGGTCCTTGCCAGCAGACGTGTGGGCCCTACAAAGGGAGAAATAATCTCCAGCATTAGAACAGGAGAGATTGGCCAAGGCCAACAAGAACTGCATATTGGGAGTTAACCTTTTCTCAACATGTATACTGGAGACAAACACAAGTTATTGGCAACTGCATCAGCCATGAAAGCTTATCAATTCATGAGAGCATTGTGGGAACAGAGAGTTTGACTGGCAATGCAAGGAAAGGGGGAGTTTCTTACTTGGCAAATCTCAAAGAATTAAATATTAGCTGCATATCAGTATGCCCCATTAGAATTCAAACCATTTTTCTATCTTCGACAAAGAAAATCTACAGATGCTGTATTGAATATTAAGGTCACTGATATTACATATGTCTGTTTCCAGTAAAGTATCCATCACCAGTATCATTTAGCCTCAGCAGAGAAATCTAAGTTCATTTTCTCATGAATATTATACTCCCCTAGCAGATAAGAAATATGCAGGCTTTCAGAGTTAAACTTGTAAACCCAAAGCATTTTCTTTGTTAATTTTCAAAACTGGCAGTTACCCAAGGGACGTAAATTCAAATAAACATAGAGATATTGAATCTTATTGCTTTCAAGTGGCATGCAAGCCCTCCTCTCTTCACTGAGGTCTGTATACAAACTGAATGTTGTCTACCAGCCTAGCTGAATCAGTATCTCCTGTGAGTTTTCACTGGAAGAATTACACAACTGTGTAGGTGCAGTTTGACACCAGTATAGCTGATGTAATTCCAAGGAAATTAAATCAGTTGTATCTGTCTAAGCATTTTTATAGCAATACATCTGTGATTATGTTAAGGAGGATAAGGAGTGCATTGATTTTATCAGCAACACTGATAACTGTAAAGATGATGCTAATTTCTTACTAAGATCAGTTTGAAGAAAATGCAGCAAGCTGCTAATATCTTGTGCCATAAAATCAAAATTCTGTTAAAGAAACTATTCAGAGGTAGGGGGGAGAAAAGAAAAGACAGGAATAAAGGAAAAAAAGAAAAGAAAAATAATACTGTATTGTAAAAGCCTAGCAAAACATGGCAGATTATCCGGAAAGGAAATGACAGTTATTTAAGATAATTTTTATACAATAACACTCTTAAAGAAGTTTATTAATAAAGAAATTTAAGCAGCTGATGGACAGTCTTAAAGTCCAGGTCTGAAGAGGCACTAGCGTGGTAAGACTTATTCTCTTATCTCAGAAAAATCCCTGTTCAGAGATGCATTTTTTCTCTTCTAGGTGTTTGCCACAGCTGAAGCACATATCTATTCCACGGTGGCCTTGATTCTGACAGAACAGTGCTCCTCAGAGAGACAGCCATGGGTTTAGGGGCCAGGACTTTCAAGTTCTGCTACCTGAGCTGTCAGGAGTCATCATCCATTGAAGGGTAGGGCCAGTCATTCTCACCTGAACCTGGGGTTTTCATTTCATTTTAAAATAGTGAGTTTCACAGGTGAAGGAGAAGTAAAGGACTGGGACTTTTTACAAGGGTATTTAGTGAGAGGACAAGGAGCAATGGTTTTAAACTGAAAGGACAAGGAGTAATGGTTTTAAACTGAAAGGAAGTAGGTTTAGGTTAGATATTAGGAAGAACATATTTACTGTGAGGTTAGTGAGGCACTGGAACTAGTCACCCAAAGAAGTCGCAGATACCTCATCCCTAAAGTGTTCAAGGCCAGGCTGGATGGGACTCTGAGCAACCTGGTCTAGTAGGCATGGTGGAGGGGTTGGAACTCAATGATCTTTAAGGTCCCCTCCAACCCAAACCATTCTACGGTTCTATGATTTAACTTTTACAGCTATCAAACAAGTAGCATGCATGTGCACAGGACTCCTAACTACAGGGAGACCACACTAGGATAAGGCTGAGCCCAAGTCACAGCTGTAGTGGATGGGAGTTGAGGAAGGCACTCAGGTTTTTACATCTGTACTACTGGTGTCCCCTTACCTCTACCAATCCTATCCCCAACACTTAGTGGCCTACAATCAGCATGTTGATTCAGGGAGGGAGGCATCCAATTTCAACAGGGAGAGCACTGTCTTTTCCAGCTCAAACTGTGCCTTCACCTCAGACATGTAGTGCATTTCTGTGACATGGGGGAAATTGGTTTGTGCTCTCCATGGCTGAGCAAGCTTTACAGAACAGGTCTTCTGCATCGTAGGAGATTGTTGTGATATCTGAAAAATTACCTGATAGCAATATTGCCCCTAATCCCTAAATGAACTGCCAAGGGAACAGCTCAACCAGACTGCTGGCACTGCTGATCTCCAGGATAGGTCTGAAATCAGAATTGCAGCTGCCTTCACTCCACCTTGAGGCACCCAACTCTTCCTATACAGCTGAAAAATCTTACAGACTGTTCTGCAGTCTCCAACTGGAGACAAATCTCTATAGATTTTAGAAGTATAAGACCTTTATTGACCCAGCCCTAGACAACAAAATTATCTTAAAATATGGCACCCAAAAATATTCTGCAATGAGAAATGCTTCATTTATGATTTTTCTCATATCTTTCAAATGCATGCCTTTGAACAGGACTTCCAGTATTCAGAGATGATAACGAGGTAATGAAAAATTACTGGTTTTGATGTCTCTTTGGCTAGCAGCCACTAGCAGTGGTTAGGATCAGGAGAATGACAGAAGTCCTTTATAATATATCAGTTACTGATGGGAAGAGCCCAGATCTGAAGGACCATAAGTCCTTTCAAGAGAAGGACATACGGGTGGAAAATATCATTGAGGTAGAATTAGATTATACAAAATATATGTGTCACAGGAGTACCTTAGGCATCCTTTTGATTTCTTGGGTCAATCAGTCCTCAGTTTAGTTATAAAAGATGAAATCAAGCAGTCAGACTGCTGGAAAAGATTGAAATAGAATAAGTAGTCTGTTCAGGACAATAAGTAAAGAATGTTTGCCAGTTTATAGTGCATGTCTAGTTTTAGAAATTATTTGCTAGAAACAGTGTTGCTTCCCAGAGATAATCTTTCTCTCTTCTGCTTTTTTGGTGTGATACAGACACTTTCAGATGGCAGATATTAAAGCAGAAGCAGCTGTATCCTCTCCACAAAATATTTTATTACTGACAACCCATATGTCTGTTGCCTGTCCTTCTTAAACAGACAACTGCATGCCACACAGCATGTAGAGATTTGAGGCATATAATATAGTCCAAAAAAAAAAAAAGAAAACCTGTCTGTCAAGACTGTTGTGAATTATGTTGTTGTTTCATCCTCTTCCATAACTAGTTGTTTACACAGGCAGGCACTGAAACAGAAGACATATAGCATTTAGCTTTGGCAAGGTAGAACATTTCCCACATAATGTGTGCTCGTGCCCTGCCTGCACTGCAGCTTTGACCTCCAGAAGAGACTGTGCCTTGTCCTTCCTGTCCCTTGTCATAGACCAGGGTTTTCCTCTCTTCTCAGATATTTTCCATAAGCTGTTGCTTTCTCACATTCAAGAGTTTAAATTTGCAACCAATTTCATATTGTTTTTTCCAAAGGTCAATTAAGGTTGTTCTCTTTTGGCAGCCAGAGCAAATCTCAAAATTTCTCATGAAGATGAAGAATGGATTCTTTTATTTTTTATTTTTTTTTTAAGAGAAGACTGGCTATAGAAAGCATTCAAATGATAAAATAGAGTAAGAAATAAAAGCAACTTTTAATTTGCTGTAACAGGCAAATTATTACAATTTTACTATCTTGGGTCTTGAACTTCATACAGATATATTTCCTCATTTTCAATGGTGTGCTATTCTTTCAGCAAGACTAACACTGTACATAAACAGCAAATTTTAACTTCAATATAATGGCCCAGTGTAAAGTAACACATTGGTCTTGGAATATCGTCCAGAATGTCAGAGACACTACCATTTACACATATATATATATACATGTATGTACAGTTTGCACATGTATATATGTATACACACACACAAATCTGACCAATCACTGAGCTCAAGTCTGACTGGAAAAGTACTACATGCCTCAACTGACTTGAAGATGATACTTCTGTGGAACACCATCAGATATAATTTCCTGGTTTACGTAGCATATGACTAGAGGTGGACTATTTCTCTCATGCAAACCACAGTGATTGCAAGCTATACTCAATTAAAATCCATTTTAACAGTCAGAGAAGTCACTGGGTCAATTCTTCATGTTTCCTTTTTGTCATTTCTGTAAAGACTAAAATTAACATTGTTTAGTGGTTGGATCAATTTACTGGAAGGAGAGATTTTGCCATTGTTTCCCACAGTGGCCTGCAGGGAGACTGAAAATTGAACACATTTTGCCTCCTAAGTTCCAAACGATTCCCACTCTAACCAATTACAGAAGCAGTTCATCATGGCTAATTTTCACTTGTCCAAAAGTTAGATGTCTTAGTATTAGCCATCTGACACAGCCTTTATATTCTGTGTGCAGAAACGTGTGAATTTCAGAAGAATGATTAATCTCAACATAGGTATAAAAAATTGAAGAAATGATTCAGTTGAAAATGTTCCTGTTTCTTTCCATTAACTCTGATGATTAGCTGAGATTTAAACATTTAAGAACTTTTGAACATTTGAGTTCACCTGGATGAATTTCAGCTATGGTGTTTGTCGTGTTTTGTTTGGTTGGGTTTTTTTACAAACCCACAGTCCTCAAACATAAGCATGAAGTTTTCAGCATGAAGAAAAAAGATATCAAAATCTAGATATCACTTTAAATATTGAGACAGAAATACTGAAAAATAAGAGATGCATCATAAGCGATTTTACAGAAAAAAATGTGAAAAACAAAATTGTCAATAGAGACCTGTGAATTGGAATTTCAAAAGGATTGTCTCCTTTGCTGTTAAAGAGAAGTGCAGGCTTGTCCTACTTTTCACGTAAACTTCTGCCTCTATAGATAATCTGCAAAAGCACATATTTGTCTTCTTCATTATTCAGAAATAAAAGTTCAGGTCTTACTGAGAAAAATACATTAGACATATGGTTTAACTACAATTGCATTTACACAAAATATTTTATGATTTGTCTCATGACTGAAAAAGTTGTAAATGGAGAACTTAGAAGGTCATTTGTCAAATATGCTGAGTGACAGAAATGCTGACTAGAGGAAATCTATGGACTCTGGAAGTACTATACTTGAGAATTTAGATGTGTATTAAAAAGCATAGAAGAAAAATCAGTTATTTACAATTCTACTATATTATAAAAGCACACACACTGGAAACACTCTACAAACAGTTTCTTTCTTTATAACAGTTGATAAAAACACATTTGCCAAAATTATCAAAACTATCAATACCAAAATATATGGAGCATCCTAATGCACGACTGTTAGACATCTTTGCAAAAATAATGATATTCATATTTTTTCCTGTCCTTCTCACTAAATAAATTTGTTGCCCAGAATTCTGAGCTCACTGACAGAGCCCAAAGACAAAGTTCTCCTTCAGGTTCTCACTTCAGCCCCTTCTTGCATATCACAGGAAAAGGTGATACCCTACTTGAGAAAAAATTGTAAAAGGATTTTTATGTAATTATAATGTGATCAGTAACATTAAACAGACAATACCCATAAACGAAGAAATGGGAATTTGATGAATTCCCACACTGCAGTGATGGGGTTGAAGCAATAAAGTTATTGTTTTCCTCCACATTTTGCCCCATTCAGTCACAAGGGGAAAAATAAATCACTAGTGGCAAAAAAAAAAAATAAAAAAAATAAACAAAAAACAATAAAAAAAATTACTTCTTTGCAAACAAAAATAAAAAGAAATTATTGCTTGATGAAAATACTAAGGAGTTCAGTTTGGTTTGAAGTTGTTTTCTATTGTGTCCATATCACAATAATTTGTGTATCATTCTGTCTTACAGGTTTTGATTCATTCTCTTATGGACACTGCTAATATGACATCTGCACCATTATTTCATTATCATATTTTAAACCACTCTCTGTAACTATTAGTTTCATAAAAACCTTTTTTAATCACGCCACAGAAAGGAATAATTTTCATTGTGATGTTGCATAAATTTATCAAATGTAAACATTGATGTAGCTATACCCAGGAAACATATTTTAAGGACCTCTGTGAGAAAAAATCCCACTGTCTGTTTTATACAAATTTGTTGCAAGTAAAATACTTAAGTTTGTCTTAAAGGAAATAAGGGCTACTTACTCCTAACCAAAACATGAGTGCCTCTTTTAGTCATTACATGTGTGTGAAAAAAATCCCCATAAATAACATATAAATGAGTAATTGTTTATATGTGTCTGTTGGACTTATTTTTATATAAGGATCAGGATCCTTTGCTTTAGAGCATAGAGACCGGATTTCACATACCCACCTGTAATGAAAATAGAGACAAATAAGTTAAAAACTCCGAGACCAGTCCTAAACATCAGTAGAAATGGAAAATATGGAGGAGTTACTGTATTTGAGTTACAAAAAGTTACTGGTAGGGACCTCTCTAATCTTTAACAATATGTGAAAATTAATAGGCACTGGAAAGAAATGGACAAGACATGTTGTAATTGTAAGTCAATTTGACCTTAAATTTCTGTTTCTGTATAATCCTCATATAGAAATGCTCGTTCCTTTGAAGTTGGCATGCTTTTCAAGGGACAATTAGTAAAGTTGCCTTGCAGCCCTCACCCTTCTCTGGAGAACAAAACAGTTCATCCAGTTTCACAGATGTGTCACCTTATTCCTGGACTGGAATGTCAGATCTTTAGGGACAGCACACCCCATGGTCTGAGGCACACAGTAATTTAAATTTAGGTCAAGTCAACAGGAAAAGCTTTCTGCCACAGTGTACTCGGTTAGTTGAAGGGAACTGATAGAAAACCCATTGTTAAATAGATAAAAAATTCATCTTTAGAACACTTGATGAATGCAATTGGCTCAGTAGGAAAAAAAAAAAGCCCCTTGTAATTAACAAATTCTCTCCATCTCTATATCATCTGAAGACCTTTCCGGCACACTTTTGTAATAGCTGATTACAGAATAGATCCAAGACAGATTACAGGAAAGACTCGAATCCAAGTCTTTAGGCAACCTGTGTTACATCAGTTAATCAAACAGGTTTTGAGATGGAAATCCTAATAGGATTTAAATGCAATCCAATGTTTCTTTTAAATATTTGCTTTACATAATACTAGAATTTAGTAAAAATTATTTTTCTGTGTCTGAGATTGCAATAAGGCAAACACAAAATATCATCCTACTCTCCCACTGTGAGGACAAGCAGCCAAAATTACAGAAGGTAATTTCAACATAGAGTCGGAAGAAGCAGTGAAGGATCATTTACTCTGTCTACTTACAAATTTTTAATTTTACTGCAACTTCTTCACTATGAGGATGGTGTGGCACTGAAACAGGTTGCCCAGAGAAGTTGTTGACACCCCATCCCTGGAGGTATTCAAGGCCAGTCTGGATGGGACTTTGAGCAATCTGGTCTAGTAGAAGGTGCCCCTGTCTGTGACAGGTCCATTTCTAACACAAACCATGCTATTATTCTAACATTTAAATAAATATGTCTAAAAGACACTATGTTTGATTAAGGACCAGAACTATTCCTATATTCAAGAAGAGACCTTTGAATATGGGCCTCTCTATTCTATTCTTTTCTTTTAACTATCACTTTGATGAAAAGGCTAAGACTATTCCTTTTGCTAAATGGTTATGTTATGGTCCATTTAAAGAAGACCAACCATGAAAATCACACTGGATACCAAGTAAAATTGACAAGAAGCTGACTTTTAAGAAGCAGCAATGTGAAAACTAAATTGTTTTGCAGTAGGATTGCAATATCTTTAATGCTTCCCTGCCCAGCCCCAAATAAGTCTTCACACGTCTCCTGGAAAAAAAAAAAAAAAGGGGATTCTATTAATATGACCATGACTAGATTCTTGATTTTGTGAAATATTGCTGTCATAGCAAAACTATAGATAATATTTGTAGCTTTCCATAAACTTTTATTCCCTAGGAATTAAATTTATGCTTTAAAATTGACTTTATTTTTAAAAGACAAAAATGACAAGCCAGTAGTTGAAACATAAAACTGATTGTTTCAACAAGAAAACACTCCAGTTTAACTATCAAGATCTCAAATTAGGATGTCTTTTTATTAGAGGAAAAATTACTCCTGTTCCTCAACATTTTTTTAAAAAGTGTAAAAAAGAACAATAGAATGAAACTCTTTAGGCAGGAAATTATGTAGGAAATCTCTCTTTAAAAAAAAAAAAAAAAAAAAAAAAAATTAAAAGTGGCCGTCAAAGGTAGTTTAATTTTTTATAATAAGACCTGTGGACACTCACAGCCAGCTTATTGCTTTCATGCACACGGATTCATTCCTCAGCACTTCTGCTCCCTGTCATCAGCATTCCAATCTGCAGGCCTGCAGCTGCAGCCACACACACAGGCACACACTGTGGTGCAGAGGAGCTGATTGTATAGCCTGAAGTGTATGAATAAAGGCTTATTACAAAGCAAATGCATAAGGGTCTCCTACAGTGTCACTCCCCTCAAGCAAGCAAGGCGGGAAATTGATCATGATTCTGAAAAGTAATTAAGTTTGAAAGGAAAAGTAAATCCTATTTATCTAAAGCAGGCTCTGGTTTAACTAGAGGGAGCATCTCGAGCCCTAAAAATGCCTTCCTGAAGAAAAAAATTACAAAATAAAGCAGTTATGAAGGGTGAGACAAAATAGACCTAAATAGAAGGCATGTAAATTCGTGTTATACAAACAAGGCTTTAAGTTAAATACACCAGACATCCTCATATTTGTACAATAAGAAAATGTAAAGTCTACAGCACTGACAGAAATATTTTATGACATCTATTTGATGACTGTGAAAGATCAGTAGCTCACTTACCATAGTGAAATCTGGGAACACAGCCAGTAATCTTTAAAAAACACAATTGAAATACGTTAGTTAGTTGGTTTATAACTTAAAAGGACAGTATGCTCTAAATATTGGACTTCTCAACTGTAAATGCTCTAGTGGTAGATGCTCAGAATGTTTAATTTCTGCTCTTGTGAATACCACTGTTTTGGTTTTTTTTTCTGTTCTTAGAATGTACCATATTAAAAATATCTAATAACTTTAATATTGTCTTTGGGAATATTTGATTCCTGAGGTGTAAAAATATGCATTAATTTCATATAACGTAGCTGAAATCTGATCTCCACCTTATTCAGTGGCTGCAATTCCTTACAGCACCGTTTTTATTTATAGCACGGCTCAGCTTACGAGTCATCTCACAACTAGATCTTCTAAAACCTTTTGTACAACTCACAGTTTTCAAGTATTAAAATACAGGCTTATCAAGTGAAATACAAATCTCTAAAACACTTTTATAAGTCAGTCTAAAGAGAAATCAAGAAGCCAATGCCTATAGGTAGTTATCTCTTTATGAGGTTATACAGTATGTGAAAAGAAAAGCAAAGAGATCATTTTATCATATTAAAATCTATTCAGTAGATTTGCCACTCAGTCTAGAAGACAGCAACACCTGAAGTAGCCAATACCAGCCAGTGGAGAAAGGGGAAGTAAGAGCAGCTCTTAACAGGGCATCCAGCCAATGTCATGGGGTGCAGCTCTCCCACCCTGCAGAGATTGTCTTGCGGTGTGACTCATCCAGCTCTGAAGTAATCTAATAAAGATATGATTCGGGGCAGTGCGATAGGAATCATGATTGATTTTGCATGCACAGGTTTCTGACATGTACAAATTGAGAGGACTATTTTGTAGATAATGATTTGATGCCTAGAGAAAACCAAAGACATAATTCATAACAAATGGCACTTTTCTTTGTAGCAGACAATATTTTACATTATGTAAAAGCTGTGTAGAAAACAATATTGAATTTGTAATGAACTTTAATTAAATGAAATGTTAACTCTGGACTAGAGAAATAATGTATAAATGTTGCCTATAAGTTGTTCTCAAAACTATTGTAATTAATTATTTTCCACCATACTTTTTATGACTATTCAGTTCCTTGGATTTAATTGGCTGTTCTATCAAGAAAACATTTTCAGCTTATGACTTGAAATATTCCAGTACTGAATTATCAGGTAGTTTTTCTGACTTCCAGCAAACTCTTTGGAAATTTACATCAAATCTCAGTAAAGAAACCATATCACTTTATCTGATAACGTGCATGAAAATTAAGTAATGCAATTCAACTGTCACACTGAAAACTGAAAAAATAAAGATATAAATTTTTTGTTGTTTCTTCTTTAGTTACTGTATGTTTAGAAACTACTGCTGTTCTTAAGAAAGTCATGAACTTTTGATGAACAATTCACAATCATAAAAATCGATGAACATATTTGACAGACATTACAAAATGCAGCTTCAACACTGTCACAGAACAAAGCAAAATGTAACTTTATCTTCTTCTATACTTATGAATGAGTATTCTAATTGGCAGTCAATACTAGAAAGCAGGATAATTTTTCATACGGAACCTCTTCATTCCCAGCCTTACTCTACTCTGTCCTTCATAAGCAATCATAACAAAGTACCAGAAAACTCCAGATGAACAAGTTTTCAAAAATGTTAATGAATTATTGTCAACTTTCAAAAATCATTTTAATAACAATTGAAATAATTGGACATTTACCTTTTTTAGTTGTCAGACACCTTATTATATAGTATTTTGAAACTCACTTTAATTTTAAGTAGGTTTTGGATCAAATGGAGGTTTTGTGCAACCTAAAATGCAAGCTTTTCATTAGTCAGTAAGTGCCATATTATATATTATAGTATACATATAATGTGTATATAAATGTGTGTATGTATGTGTTTAAATGATAAAACATAAATATTTCACTCTTTGATTGGTTTTGTTGTTTTTCTTTTTCCAGAGGAGTAGAAAAAGGGAAAGGAACCCAAAACAGACCTTTTTCTCTTCTCTCAACACTATACCTCACTGTGACAGTCTCCACCCCAATCCTGTAGCCCTCTGGGCATGTGTACATCTCTAACTAGAACCATCAGTGCTGGAAACTGTTCCAAATCCTTCCTGAAGAATTTCTAGTTCTCTCTTCTTTCACCCAGTAGCTTCATTTATGTCTTAATAACTGATGTCAGTCAACCAGCATGAACAGAATAGCAAGATCAACTTCAGTAAAGGGGGAAAAAATGGTATGGTAAGGATGAATTTTACAGATTTCAGAAGTCACACAAGCACTTGCATGAAATCTGCAGAATGTGAAATCATAGCTTAGTTACTCCACACAGACACCTTTCTAGCTTTTATTCCAAACTGTCAGTATCCATTACAGCTTCAATTCATTTATTACCATACCTTTCTTTCTTTCTGCCTGTAATCATTTATAAAGAAAATCAAACTTCTACTGCATTTACCACTGCTGCTGAGACTTGAATGAAACTGTTTTTCACAGATGTTAGCTAAGCTTATTCCCTTACCATGCAGAGTTATACTGTGAACCACATCTACATTTAGACCACTGACCAACATGTATGCTCATATATCTTGCTCTAAATTAATTAAATTGTTATAAAACTACATAGACTAGCTATGTTCTCATACACTTTAGCCCAATTCTACACTTATTCCTCTCTGAAAGTGCAATGTCAGATTAAGTTAAATCACCTTACATGTTAAGTAAATGTTTTGTAACCTACAGGGTAGTTTAAGAAATTGTGTTCCACACTATTCATTTCCATTAATCTGTTCAACTACTCAACCTAAGTGATTTTATTTGAATGATTTCTCTTTAAATCTAATTTCATTTAATGATTTCCAAAGATTTTTTTCTCTCTTTTTACTCAGAAAATCTAGTTTGTTTTTTTTTTTTGTTTGCTACTGGCTAAACTATAGGCCCTATCCACATTTGTCTTTATTACCAGCATCCCTGTCTATAATATTGGCAGTTGCACATGTGCAGAATTTTGCAATGCCGAACAGGAGGAAATTGTCCACTCTGATAACTTGAGGTTTCTTGATGAGAGAGTGGAAACATTCAGGAATGCATTGCTGTCTGTGACTGCAATGGCTCTCAACCATACCAAGGAATGAATTATCATCAGCAAGACTTGATGAAGTGAAACCCACAGACTGCACCATTTCTGTATCTAAAGCTGCCTACAGTGAAAGAAGTCTAAGGACTTCTAAATATCATAGCCAACATTTTATTCACCAGCTTTCTCAGAAGTTTCAGGAAAGCAGAAGAGAAAACATTACCGCTCAATTGTGTCAGATATTAGTAAAGGTACTGACATAGTTACTACCTTAAAAGAAGGTAACACAAATTCTGAAGGGAAAAACAATTATGCAATGCAGTGAAAACTTACCAGATTGTTTTCTGTCTGTAACCATTGAAATCTTCACTTCCTGGCCACTAATACTTTTTTCTTATCCTCTCCTCTGAACAGCCACATATTTTAGAGGAGCACTGGGGATGGAGACTTAGGTCCCCACGGGATCAGGCTCCTGTGTAATTATCTAGGCCATCAAAATAGTCCTCAAAAACAGGAAATCCTTGTAATTCAGACACATTTATATATTTTTTTAAAGTTATAATATCAAGTTAGAACAATATTATATGTACATAGTATAATTTTAAACCACATATTTATCTCACAAACCATTTCTTAAAATACAAAACAGCCTCATCTTGCTCTGCTTCCAGAAGTATCTAAAGGCCTGCCCCACCCCACATCTGCATAACATGTGCTGATTTCCTAAAGCTGATCTTCCAGTTTCTGGAAAATGAAGTGGAAAAGAAAGGTGAGAAGCCAAGACTTGCACAAATAACTTCTCACTGCTTTCAAAAAAAAAAGGAAATAATATTATGAGGCCCTTGTCATGATTTCATAAAAATCTAAGATGAGTAAAGATCCAGCTGTGACACTAGATAGGTATCATAGAAATCTGTAAACATGTTAAAGAAGCTGATATGTTCTTCAATAAATGTAAACACTGATTGCTTTGGGAGGATTCTGCTTAGGCAGAGTGCAGTGCAGTAGCTTCTGAACTTCAGTTAGTACTGACTCCTAAAATGAAAACCCTTCTGTCAAGTTCAGATTGGAATTTCTGTCAAGTAGGATAATTACTATCACATCACCTGTAACTCTTCGCCTTTAGAAAACCTAAAACAAAAAAAAAAAACACAATGAAGGTCTTCAAAAAGATTTCACTTGTTCCCTTCCTTAAATAAAAGTGCCTTTGAACTAATGAAAATACTTGCTTGTTCATAGATTCTAGATCACTTCAGAATGTGCCTGAGGTAGACAGGTATAATATCCATTTAACATCAGACCACCCCACTCAGCATCATTTGAGAGGTGACCATGGTGGTAATCACCAGAATGGACAACACCCACCTGTGGAACTATGTCACTATTTCTATTCCTGCTTGTCCCTCTGCAAAACATCCATGCGTCATTGCCACCACTGTGAACAGCACCACTATCTAGTGCATCCAGACTGTACTCATGCAGCTGGAGCCAAAGACTAAAGCTTTTTATGATGCACTGTCATCAGCTTTTTCTCTTTAATGTTGGATCCTACTGCCCTCAATACAATACAGCCCTTTCACAAAACAGCTTTATGAAAAGAGGCAGGAGCAAGCAATGTTCCACATATCCAACCTCAGTGCTCTACTTTTCCCTGCTTCATATTTCTTTCGTCCTTCAACTCAGTGATTTCAAGCAAAAAATAATTGAAGAAAAAATTAAAAATTTCTACCTTGCCTTTCTTGTGTTTGTTCTTGCTTCATCTCCACAGACTCTCTGCTCTTCCCCTGCACCTCCTTTTTTTGTCCCCTTTCTCTCTGTTGTTCACCTCCTGGACCTGCAGACCATTTTCTTCCCCAAACCCAGTTCTTAAATATGCCTTGAAAGATTACACCTTTGTTCCCTTCTTAACTCATTCCCCATCCTAAGGCCCTGAAAGTAGTGTAACTTTCTCATCAGCCTGCTCACCCTGGTTATGTTGGCAGTTTCCAGCACCAGTCAATGAATACGTGACAGGGAGGATGTCAGTAGCCATGGTGTCTGTTTCCATTTCCCTGTTTCTTTGCATTTCTCAGCATATCTCAGCAAGGCAACGTCTACTGGCTCCTTGGATGCCATCACAAAACAGTGAAATTGCTTGTTTGTGTCCCTGCACTGACACTACCCTATGTTTTCACATTTTTGATCTTTTGAATCTCACACTCCCTCCCCTTTTTCATTTCTTCACTCAAGTAGTCATCTGATTTCTTCCTGCTTTTTTCTCCATAACCTTCCTCATCTCTTTCTGGAGAGGGCTTGAATTTTGTTGGGCTGTTGTCTAAGTCAAATCCAATAAAGACTTTGGATGCAAAAGAAACTGTTTAAGGAAAGCATGTGAACTGGCCAGTTCCTGGCATACTTTCTGTAACCACTCCCCCATCTTCCATAATTTTTGCAATAAGCATGCTGGAGAGTACATCCCTGCCTCTTCTTTTTAGTATATTTTCATGGACCTGCTGTCCAAAAATTTATCTATTTCCTTTTCCTAGGTGTCTATGCCATCTGCAATTGCAACATCTTATGGCAAAAGATTCCAGAAGCTTAATACCAGCAAGCAGAAATATGCTCCTTTATCTGTTTTAAATTAAACTCCTACAATCTTCTCGAAGTGCCACCTAGTTTTATTACTGCAGGTTTTTGTACCAAGGTGTAAGTTTGCCATCTTAACGATTTTGCAAACTTTGTTCTTATCTCACTCCTTGCTGAAGCACCACTGATATTTTATTCTCTTCTTATAAGCCAGCTGTTCCAACACCTCCATAATTTTAATTATACTTTACCTTCTCCACTTTATCCTTCTTGAGATGCAGAGACAAAAATAGCCCACCATGCTGAAGATGGAAGCTCATCAAAGTCATCTGTGGCAAACTGTGTTCCTCTGTTGCACTCCCAGTAGCCTTCAGGATGCTGCTAACCTCTGCAGTTTTCTTTAACTTTTTTTTTTTTTTTGGCCACCTTCACATACCAAGAAAGTTATTTCAAACAATTGTTCATCCAAGATCAGTTACTTAAGGGCTGTTTCCACGTTCAGTACTGGAAAAAAGCAACATGCAATGGAAAGTTAAATGATCTCTGTCACAATAGTTGAAACAGAATTATATTTCAAAGAGTTTCTCTTCTTGTTTTCTGTTGCAATCATTAAGTGACTCTAGCTTCTTGTGTGTTAAAGATCAGCTTCCTTTTCTCTCCAACTTTCACTGTAATCTGTTTACTGACTTATCTCTCTTGATATATTATAAGGAATAAACGAGCAGTTCTAGAAGCTATGGCTTTCTATGTTCTTTCTATGGTCTTCCTCAGAAACTTGGTTTACCAAGGCACAACTCACTGCCTCCACAGCTAAGATCCTGGCTTAGAATCAGCTACGCTTATGGTTTGTGACTGTGAGAGGCGAAGCATGACAAATATAAAACAAATAGATAACATAATATCACAGTGACACAAAAGTATATTTAAAGAAAACATTTAAATATCCCTTGAAATCTCACTCCAAATATAGCAAGCTTCAGAATGCTGTTTACACATATTCTTTAAGAACCCCCTACTAAACATGTTGTAAAGGTTTTTTTAAGCTTTCATCCACACTAAGCTGAGAAAAAATTTTAAATGCCTGAGCTTTTTCCTTGTCTCATGAAAACTGTCCCCTCTGACTAAGTTCTTCTGTTATCATAATGAAGCCTTTCCTCACTGGGTCTATTTTGAAGTATTTTTGTTGCTTTCTGCTATGCACATTATGTTGGCTAGGTTACTCCCTAGCCATTTTGTGTTCTCATTCAAAGTGACAACCTACCAGTAAATAAAAATGTTCAATTACCAAATGGGAACTGAAACTGCAGCCCTGTAGCTTCACTCTGGACACCATTAAAAAACAAATAAACAAACAAACAACAGGCAGAACCAAAAAAAGTTCCCCCAAAATAAAAAGAAAAAACAACCAAACAAAACCAAGAGAAAACTAAACAAAGAAAACAACAAAAACCCAAACTAAAACACCGAAACATTACTGGTAAACCAGGAAATAACAGTGATTAGGGATTCATTTCTTAGTAGCATTCACTAATTAACTCTTCCAAACACAATAAGAGCCTAAGGGAATATTCCATGTCTCAGTGGAGGACAGGCAGTTAGTCAAAACTTTTTATTTATAACAATCACAAGAGTATTCAAACCAGGAGCTATGTGCCTGCAAGCAAGAGAATTATTTAGCACCTGAAGTCACACTTCTATATCATGTCTTACAATAGTATTCTGCATGATATAAACATTAAAATAAGTTCTTTAAAAAGGAAAAAAAAAAAAACAAAAAACAAACAAACCAAACAAGTTAATGATTTTTCTATAATAATGGACCGAGCTCCCTATAGGTTTTCATATGCACATTAACAAAGCTCCCAAGAGTTGGTGCCTTAGTTTCTCTCAGCTCTTTAAATTAAGATGTTCTTTATTAAATGTAACATAATAATCTCAAAGTTAAGTAAGGGAAGTTTAGTTGTCTGATATTTATGCTCTCGTATTTTGAATGCTTACTTCTTGTTCCTCCTTCTGCATTTCTCTTCTGTTGCATTGAACTTGAGGGACTTCTATCTTTAGTGTATTACCTCCTCCTATTCCCTGCCTATTAGCCTGCACATAAATGTAATGGTTCAGATTCTTCCTGCCTACTCAACTAACATTTGTTCGTTTTAATCCTTGCATAAGTGAACCCCTAGACTTTAACCTTTGCATTAATTTTATTGGAACCTTTTCATTTTTCTATTGAATATTCTCAGTATTGGCCCATTTTTTCCTCAGTTGTCTCTAGAATTTGTGTCCTGAACATCTGTAAGTTAGTAGACTATGAATGGCTATGCAAGTTAACTCAAATAATTGAAACTCCAAGTTCATTACCTTTTTTTTTTTTGTTGTTATTGTTTTCAAATGCTTTTTGAACTATAAAAAAATGATATAACCAGAAAATGCATTGTGATTTTCCCTCTACAGAAACTGAAGCTGAAGTTACTTTGATATGCAAGTCGAGTTTGCAAACTGCCATTAGATATCCAAATTTAATTCACCCTTTCTAAAACTGTCAGTCACACTGTTAAAATCATGTCTGGTAAATACACTCAATAATTTTAACACTAGAGTAATTTTACCCACTAATTTTGCAACAAATTTTAATTCAAAAGTAGATGAGGAAACTTGGGCTGTACTCTGTCTCAGCTATTTGGCACTCAGCTCAGTTAGGCAATAGTACACCTGGAAGCCAAAACAGCATCAGTATTGCTGACTTCTGTTAAAAAATATGAAGATATAGTAATTATTTTTTAGCTAGAAAGGTGTCAGCTCACACACTGCTTCTCTGTTATGTGGCTTAATATATGTTTGAAAACTATCTGCTTCCTCTTCATGGCAGCTAACCAAAATTTTGGACTTCTATGTTCAAAGATAGATTATTAACATACTGTCAGCAAAGCAGAGAGGAAAAGAAAAATTGTTTATCTTCCAGCTGACTCATTTATTCAGGGCTTTTGTAGGCTTGTGTTTTTTTGGTTTTGGGGTTTTTTTAGATTTCTTAAGTGTACCAACTTCCATTGCTTTCCCTCTCAAACAAATGGTATGAATTTTAAGCAGCAAATACAGAGCTACAACTTTATACCACTGTAACTATTAAATCTTGTTTTGATAAGGAAATAATTCAGAACCAACGCTGGTGAAATGCTTGCCTTCATGGTGCTCAGATGTCCTTGCTGTGAACTGAAGCAAACATTCTTTCATTTTTGTTCCAAATGCTGTTGACTCTCCTCTGCATTCCTTCACCCTATATTTCCCAGTTCTGAGAATAATTAGTTCACTGTTGATAGCATGCTGCAGCAACCTAACAGTGATATCTTGCCAACGCCAGCTGTGCTTCAGTATTTATTTATTAAGATCACACTATTTACACAGGACAAACTTGCTGAGATGGCAAAGAGATGAATACAATTGCAGCAGCTGAATTTCAGCTTGACTTTTGAAAGGGAATAAAACCCATACTGAGTAACATTTATCTCTAAGAACAGGAAATACAAGACTTTAATTCCACTTTCAAGTTATGTTTTATTGCCTCTTGACTGTGCTCTATAGGTGATGGAAGGAAACCTTGTAATGCAGGGAGTAGCAGGATGAAACTTCTTTGTGCATTGCATTTAAACAGTTGAGTGCAGAGACATGGGACATGCAGGAAAAGGATGCATCAGTGAGGCAAGCAACCCCTTTGCATTCCAAAGGCCAAGCTGTGACTGGGCAAGTCAGAGGCTGGCTTTGTAAATCATGATACACTTGAATTTTCACATCTGCTTGTCAGAACCGTTGAGCAACATGAAAACTGATGTCAGCAAGTCTGCTGCTTTCTAGCTAATCTTGGGTGGAAAAAAAAAAACCAAAAAAAAAACATTAGGCAGGCTTGATTTAATGTGCTTGTGCTTTACAGTAGAGTGAGTGCCAGAAATTTAAAGGGCTAGACTCTGTCTTCAGAAGGTCTTTGTAAAAAGGGGTGGTTAAGTACTACAGAAGTTCACACTAGAAGACACCATACATTGGAAGATTATGAGTTGGTTTTCCCTTTTATTTGCAAAACTGTGCATTTTCTGTTTCTCTACCCTTATTTGATTATTATTGTATATGAAGAAGTAGTGATTTCCAAACCCCTGTATTACTGTCTCTGTAATACAAGCCTAAAATGACTGTCTCAGTATTCAGAAAATATTTTGCGAAACCCTTCATGATATAGATAAGCCTAGGTCCCTTAGTAATTTTAAAAGAAATATCTCACCAGGCAAAAAGGGGAACACAGGAAATGTTTTTCTAGAAGGAGTATAAGCTGTCTAGAAGAGCTGTCTTTGAAGAAATGTTAACATTTTAAATCAAAAAAATGAGCATCCTGTTTTTCATTCAAATTTGTAACAATCATTTCATAGTCTTTAACTGACTAAAACTGGAAAATTATTCTGCATTTTGGAGATATTTTCAAAGGCACTAAACAGCATAGATAGAGTCCAGAGTGACAAGCTAAGAAGGAAAATTCTTCAGTTGTGAAGGCAGGATTGACCTTACTTCTGCCGATCTTTATGACACTGGTATTTTCTACTGTTGAAATACAATTTTTTGCTCTTTATTCACTAATACCTCTGTGCCAAGGAGTGGGGAGGCCTGGCTGCTCATCAAGGGAGGGAAGATAAAATGTGAAGTGATATCCTTAGGTATGAAGGCAGAATTAACCTAAAAAAAGAATAATACATGATCAGATAATAAATGCCTAAATGGAGGCATGATTTGAGTCTTTTGTTTGGCCTTTTCTAATTTTTCAGTGCTGAGTCATACAACCTGAGAGATTTATAAATAAATTCACGTGAGATTTGTATGACAGACATGCCAAAAAGTCAAAAATGTGAAGATAATGATTTTATCTCACCTCCAGTTTTCAATGGTTCATCTTTGTGCAACTGTTTTGCATGCATATTTAAAGCTTCTCAGGATACATAATTTTTCCAAAGTGGGCAGCTTCTCTGATTTTAATCAGAGTCGAGTGATTAACATTCTTGAAGATATATGTGCGAAACATTCTTAAGTATGGTTCACCTGACCTCTCCAGCTATGTTGAGGATGATGTTATTTTTTATGAGCCATGAATACAGAATCATTGACTGCTAGGAGGCAGCTATAAAATCCGGAATACATGATCAAAAGTAGTTATCCTTAGTAGCTGTTTTCTGGTTCACATAAAATAAATTGACCTTATATCCCTTTTCCATTAGAGAGCATCAATACCATAATAAATATTGCTAGGGAATGCCAGGCACTATTCAGTCTAACAGCACCCTCAAATTTCAGGCCAAATGATGGCACGAAATGCTGCCCCATCTCCTGTCCCACAGGTAGAAAATATTTTGACTCAAGGGTCAGGTAAAATGCAAATGTTTTCTGTTGTGAGAGTGTTCACATACCTGTTATTTGGACTAAGCTTTTTATGAACAGTTATTAGTGTTTTCCACATAAAAATGTTCTGTTGTTGTATGGACATTAATCCAGTCCGCTATCCAAGGCAGGATTTTTAAAAGTGCCTTATCACATGTCAGTACCTTGAGGTTCACATAAAAGAATTTAAGACATTTATCTAATGCATCTTATTGCAGATGCCAGAGCTAAAGGACTTGCTCAAACCACCAAGAAGTTCATTTGCCAGCTTGAGAGAAGAGCAGGGCCTCCTTATTCCTGCCCAGGATCTCGCACCCTTTGAAACACTCCCTGGAGTGCTTACACATAACCAGAGGGCATGACATAGGCCTGGGGGAAGATCCACACCTTCTGAAGCTACATGTGGAGGCTTCATGGCTTGACCCAGGGCTTATAAAATGACACTGGACCATATGCTTCAGTAACTGAAGTAAGACTTAGTCTGAGATCAGAACATCTCAATGAAGCCCTCTCCACGCAAGTGAGGAGGCAATCCTACCTGTTCATTTAGTTCAGGAGTGACTGGCTGTCTGTCTGTGCTCTGAGCTGATCAGCTCTCCTGTGACTACAAGAAGGCTTAAAACACCCTTGCGCAGACAGACATCCACTTTAGATGCATACATGAGAAGTAGTCGCTTAGTTTTTGTGGGAATACCTTTGACTCCATCTGAATCCCAATTTTAATATCATTGTATCTGTGTTTCCCCCTTTACATGAACACATGTGCAAACCATCTTGAGATGCAACAGCTGTCTATAGAATTGGGAAAAATGGAGATTTTAAATGGAAAATAAAGTACCAACTGTTTAAGTTGCAGTATATTATAAAAAATTTAAGTAGCTAATACACCATATTTCATTTCTGTTTCTACATGTATATTATTCAGTTTTGAATGAACAATGTGCATGCTTAAAGAAGCATGACCTTCAAAAAGAAGCAAATAGCTGTGGGAACATTGTATTGACTTGTGTCTATACTTTAATTAAATACAATAATTTATCCATCACTCGAGAAAAAAAAGTCATCTGTTTGAATAATCATAAAGCAGCTTTTAAGCTAGTTATAAAAAATGCATAGATTAAAAAAAAATCTACTAACTTTATTGCTGCCTCTGAATGCATATATTATACTTTTGTATACAGATTACTTTTAT
This sequence comes from Margarornis squamiger, assembly GCA_035222235.1. Classification (NCBI taxonomy): domain Eukaryota; kingdom Metazoa; phylum Chordata; class Aves; order Passeriformes; family Furnariidae; genus Margarornis; species Margarornis squamiger. Next base: position 52,021,506 of record JAWWTY010000106.1, on the reverse strand, counting down.
TTATGCATATATAAATAATTTTATTTAAATTATACTTTTTTTTTTTCCCCCTGGCATAAGCATACAAGAGCACTGTTTTACAAAATTATTTTTAGAAAATGTTGTATGAGGAATAATGCATGAGCCTGTAATGGAGAAAAATTTCTTAACTTTAAATGTAAAAGAACATACATACAATAAGCCCACAAACTGGAAAAATAAAATAAATTTCTGACTACTAACAGTTAATAAAATATAGAGGGAAAATCATTATGTAACCCTAATTTTAGTGTATTTTTGTGCCGTTTATGATAGTGTATGCCTTAACTTAGTAGAAAGCAATACATGAGGTTTTTTAATTCAACAAAAAAAAAAGAATATAAACCTTAATCTGAAGTAGCTCTTACTGTTAGCAAGAATCCAGCAATGAATAGCTGCAATGTCATAAAGGCTGTGAGATGTTAATTAACCCTCAGGCAAAATTTTCTTTTTTGACATTGAGGAGGTCATAAAATCGCTCAAATATTTTCTTAATTAAAAGTCATATGCAAAACATCTGTCTTGGTACATGTTTACTTCTGCAATATTGTGCTCATGTTAGATGATGTTCTTGAAGACCTTGTAAAGCTTAATAAGGACAAAACAGAGGGACAGAGCTGCTATAGAAGCCAAAAGACTTATTTTAAATTGCATTAGTAGTTGACATAATTTAAAGATAGAAGACATTTAATGAAAAATCCTACACCAAATGTAAGAAAAATAATTCTGAGGGCATCTGAGAAATTTTTTTAATCAATAAAATATCTTTCTGTCCAGTTCTTCAAACTGTCATTTGTTAATATTTGCACTGTGTTTGTAAGCACATTGACATTGGAGATATAAGCTGCACCTTTTTTTGAAGAAAAGTAGCATAACTAAATGGTCTGGAATGACAGCTACATGCAGTGACATAATTTCTAAATGATGATCTTTTTGCTTCTGCTATCAGGTAGTGAAACAATATGTCATTGTTACTAGAGCAGGACTAAGTGTACTGTATTTCAAAGCCACAAATCAATTTTCATAGTTTTTTAACCTATGGGATTTCAAATGAATGGCAATTAATAGTGAAAGAAATGAATGCTGGCTGAAAGGAGGTTTTCTATTTCACTGAAACCTATGTATAGGAAATTGACCTGAAAACCAGAAGTAGAGGTTTAAGGACTTAATTATATAAATTGTAGGGTTGTTTTTTCTTCCCTTCCTTCTTAAGAATGACAAATGGTTATTGTTCCACCTATGCTTATATACATGCAAAAGCTAAAATAAAAGACAATCTCCTGCATTTGTAAAAACGAAACAGGAAGTATTATGCTTAAAACAATAATCAACAGAGACTCTCAGTGCTGGAAACGGTATTAGATGAAGAGAAAAACAGAAAAACAAAAAAACAAACATGGTGAGAATTTAAAAGCAAGGTTCACTTTATGTAATAGACCAATTCTCTTCAGTCAAATCAAAAATAAGCCTCAAGCTTCATGAACACAGCAGATTTTCCCTTTGACTCAGTAAGAATGAAACCACTTTGAAACCCCAGTACTTTTGCTGTACTTTGACTATGTTAAATTAATGTACTCAGGTTATGCTCTTCACATATGTAAACTGTGATTACAGAATAGATAACACAATTTCACTTAGCCATGAAGTTTCTTATCTTAAAAGTATATACTAATTAAGTAACATGGGAAATAAATTGGATAACTTTTAATCTAATTATGATTTTCACTGATGCAGTTAATTTAAACTTAGTAAAACAATAACAGTATGATATTTATTAATTAACAGATCACTTTATCTGTTCTATAAGTGTATACAAAATTAGAAAAGCTGCCAAATAAGCATTAAAATAACACAAATAACTATTATACCTTTATGAAATTGAAATAAAAAATCCAACAAACACTCAGCACTAGTGGAATACTGAGTGGAAATTAATTCAGGGTTTTTCATGGTCTCTGATGTGGTCAGGGCAAATCATCATTCATCAAGCTGTTTTAATATTCATTTTCAAAACTATGGCTAACAATAAATTAAAATGCCATTATTTCCAGCAACATCTCTTAAAAAAAACTCTTAAATAATAAGCAGCATAATAAGTTTAAAAGTTTATTTTTCCTATAACTAACTTTACAGATGCAAAATCAAGAAGATAAAGCTAACTTCGCAGTCATAATTCCAACAGTGTGCCATTTACAAGCTTTTACACACTTCTACAGTACTGTGGGATTTAGAATCATCAATACTTTCCACACTATGTCTCAATACCAAATGTCTTTATCTATTTGGTCATGTATACAATGTATTTCAAGATTAAAATCAGCATTAGAAAATTCACCCATAAAGAGCTATTTTTCATTATTGCTGTAGTGCTAAAAGCCACTAATTCTTTTGACAATGGATAAGAATAAATCTGAAAAGGTTACTTTTTAACTCTGGTGTCTCTATCACCTTACTTATCACCTTACAGGTAAAAATAAGTCTTGGTAGGATAGATCTTTGATCTATTTTATATATGCCTGACATATATCCATCTTTTACAGTTTCTTTACCAGTGAAATATAAAAAATTACTAATCGCAATCAAGTCTGAGACTGAATAACCTGAGGCCTAAGTGACCTTAAATAAGGTAGACTAATGTAGGTGCTGCATCAGCACTTAAATGTTTCCTTAGCTACTGATGCACTCATGTGTGAAGTGGGATGTGGGTTTCACTCCATTTAGATATGGTGAGTGCTCCAGCCACACACCATTACTGTTAGCTGTTCCACCTTCAAGTTATCCCACCGTGATTACACTCTGAAAAGAGCAGCTTCCACTACATTCAGTGAGGGTTCTGCATACATGTGTTATTTTACTAATTGATTACAGCTCAAAATAATTACAGATGCAAAAGATTTTGCCAAGTGTTGAGCAGAAGTGCTTTTCTTACAGAGAAAAAAAATGAGCAGTTTTAATCCAGTAGACATATTTCGTAAAACATGTACTGAAAACACTCCAACTTTGACAATACAAATGTCTTATATGTATGCTGCTATTCATTACTCAATTACATATCGTAGAATCACAGAATATGTTGAGTTGGAAGGGACCCACAAGTATCATTGAGTCCAGCTACTGGCGCCAGCACAAGACCATCCCCAAGAGTCACACCGTGTGCCTGAGAGTATTGCCCAAACACTTCTTGAACTCTGTCAGGCTTGGTGCTGTGACCACTTCCCTGGGGAGCCTGTTCCAGTGCCCAACCACCCTCTCGGGGAAGAACCTTTTTCTAATAGCCTAGCTAAACTTGTCCTGACAGAACTCCAGGCCATTCCCTCTGGTCCTATCACTGGTCACCACAGAGCAGAGATCAGTGCCAGCCCCACCTATTCCCCTCACCAGGAAGTTGTAACTGCGATGAGGTCTCTCAGTCTCCTCCAGGCTGAACAGACCAAGTGACCTCAGCCACAGACCTTTCAGCTTCCCCTCAAGGCCTTTCACCATCCTCGTTGCCCTCCTTTGGATGCTCTCTGTTAGATTAACCTGAATCACAACACATCCACTTGGATTAAGTAACAGAAATTTGTTATGTCTGAAATACTCTAAATTGCTAGAAAACCCTGTTTGCATCTGTCTAATACACTTCTAATGTTCATTGTACCTTTTCATTCATTACATTTTGACACCCTCTATCACTTTACCAATGTTATTAGCCTCTTTACTTGAAGTTAATGCTCTTCAAAGCACAATAAATTATTCTTTAAATATCTGATAATGGGTAAAGATGGGCAACATATAGCTCTAAAATTAAATGGATGAATTGGCTGAACGAACTCCCTTTTATAAAATAAGAAACATGCTACTCTCAGGAGTGCTGCAAAGACATTGGATGAGTCATAATGTCACCCAATGCAAATATTAAATATTAAATATTTAATTGCTTTATTTGAACCATTTAAAAAACAAAGCCCTGCATTTTTATGCTCTGTTTTCTTGAGACAGCTACAAAGGCCAGGGATCCAGCCAGGCCCACAGCAGCTTGTACTGTCTTTGACACCAGTCAACACCAACAGTTTTAGAGAAAATAACAGATCAGAGTTTGCAGAGAAACTAATTCAAGCAAGTGTATCGCTAGTTTTACTTTGAACATTTTGGGACAACCTTTTCTCCTTCAAACTCTCTAGGAGACTGCTATTTTTTAATTTTTTTAAGGAGAAACTGATCCCCTCTCTCATTATTCAGACTTCACACCGATAAGATGCAGTACAAAGTAATTTGCAAGAAAATTAAATACATTATTCTTTCCATAACAATCACTTCTACAAACCAGAGTATAAATAAGTGCAGCTTGAATGGCAGCTTAATTTATATACAAAGCTATATTTCAAATTTTGATTCACTCCTGAAGTCTTGTCTGTCTCAGCTTTTGATCTTCCTGTAATCTCAGTATTCTCAGTCAGAGAAGCTTGAACTTTAGCTGTTGCTAAAAATAAAGTATATAAAAAACTGTTTCAGCTGACAATACTCAAGATTCCTTGTATTCTGAGAACAAAGTGTATGAGTGCACTGGGGACCACTTAAAGGTCACTTTTTCAGTATCAGATAATGTTGGAACTAAGAAAATAAACTGAATGTTCTTGGCTGAAACAAGTCAGACCATTTTCAAGAACACAGTATAAGCCATTAAGATTTGGAACATGATCACTCTGAAGAATAATGACTTAACCTAAAATGAGATGGTTTAATTGGATAATCTGAATTATGCTACATAATAACACACATGGAAAGTAAAGTAGAGAAATAATGTAGCTGCACTTAAATATTTATTTAAAAACTTATCCTTGCTTTTCACACCATAGAATATTAGGGCTGAGCAGAAAAGTGATTTTAATAGTGACTGAGGCGTCCAGCTGAATGTGTTGCATTCAGATTATATTAAATGTTAGATGTCTAACATTAGATATGTAACCCTGGATAGATGTTCTTCTCACCAACAGACAAAAGATTCAAGAACAGTGTGTTCTTCTGCTCTTGCTTTCATCATTTTACTTTCCTCAGTTCTCATTGTTCACACTGGATTTACATTTTCGTTGTATTAAAAAATAGGCAAAACACTTTCTTTACCCCTCACAATATCATTAGCACAAATGTTAATAAAAATATTAAGACATGTTGTGCATGAAAGACTTGCCAAGTAAATTATTACTAATTTTGAGAATATTTCTTATGAATGGGTAAATGATAACTCATACAATTATCTGTCCAACGGAACACTTATGCTCTAAAAAATTGTGAAATCCAAGGATGGTCTTGGTGTTAAAGCTTTTCAGACAGCTGTTCAAATTCCAGTATTTCTTTAACTGTCCTCTTTTAAAGAAATTTTGTAACACAAATCCACTCCACAAATGCCACTTTTAATGATTCTGCTAAAATTTTAAGTAAGTCCTCCATCATAGCCAAGATTCCTGTAATACACAACATTCCTGATAACCATGAAATATAAATTGCCTGCAGAAGGAAATCAGAAGAGTACATCTTGAATTCAGCTCACCTGTCAAAAGCTTAAAGATAATTTCTGACCACAGTGTTATAGGAATGGGTTTAGACAGTTGGTAAATGACAGCTATTGGAGAGATAAAAGCACTAGCTTGGAAAATGAGAACTCCTTTACATTTCACCTAATGGAGACTATTTCTAAGTAGTTACACACCATGAAATTTTGATTTTGTTATTTAAAAACCTTAAGATGAAAGGGGCAGCAGGAGAATGGTTAGGATTGAGACAGCAACATCATCTTTTGAGATAATACACAAACATGGCAGTAACAGTAACCCCATAGGTTACTTGCAGAACATTTCGTGAAATGCTGAAACTGGTGAGTAACCTCAGTAAAATATTTTGAAGGCAGACTACAGAGCACAGAAAAGAATAATACCTTTATAAATATTTAAGAATATCTGCATTGAAGTTGCCATTTTATTTAGAGGGCAGAGGAGGAAACATCTAGATTGCTAAAACAGTAGCATATACATCTAGTTCAGATTAACTAGCTGCTTTCAGGAAGAGACTGTTTTCCCCAAATAGACGAGGCACTTGCCCACAGGCCCACTGGATAACCATGAGTAAGACTGAATGTTATTACTGTGCATAATGGTATGGAGAAAATAGTCCAGATGATACAGGAAGAACTTAGTGCATTTAGACATGCTACTCTTATGGGCTGCTGAGAGCTCCAAGCTCCCACCTATGCTTGTGGAGCTGAACCCAGTCATGAATGCTTTAGGAGCCCTTTAGAGGCCATCACAAATGCACTGTGTTTTATATCTAAGACTTAGATATCTAATACTTAGAGAATATATACAGATATAAAATCAGAGTCTAATTAAGGAAGACTGTATCCATATACCGTAACTTCCTTAACTCCTGACCCTGTCTACCTGATATTCCACTTTCCTTGTAAGAGCTTTTCAAAGGAAAATTTCTGTTTAGCTCTTTAATATTCTGGAGTGTTGTTTCTTACTGATCCACCTTCATATTGTCCAGGGACTTCCTTCAGAAACTGAGGATTAAAAATGCTGCTCTTCAAAAAGAAAATGCCCATATGTAAGAGACTGCTGGACAGTGCACAGTCCAAAACCTCTTAATTTGTTTCTCAGAAAGATATTTGTCTTTTAAATTGAACTACAGCCTATAATAATAATAATAATAATAATAATAATAATAATAATAATTTTTTAAAAAATGGTAACTTTTCTCTCAGTCTTCATATAAATATTTCCAGTGATGGGTACAACCTGTCTCAGGCCATGACAAGTTGTTTTAGTGGTTAATTATTTTTGCTTCAGAAAATGTGTACCTTCCTTCTTGCTGCTGAACACATCTAGCTTTTATTTTCAGCACACCAGGTCTCATTATAGTGTGTTTTTTTCCTTATAGGTATAGCTAAACTAGGATCATTCTTTGTTATTTTCCAAAGTTATTCTTTGGATTTTTTTCTTCATAAAATAAATATTATTTCTTTTTACAAAAAGCTTTTCTGGATTTTTACTTACATACATTTTATGGTGTTTTTCTAAATTTTATTCAATATTTCAATGCTTTCCATAATAATATAAGGGAGGAACACAGAAGTAGAGAAGTATTTCTGCCATTATCAAGATCAGAAGGAATATGGTCTCTGTTTTCTATTGTCATCTTTATATACATCAGAATTTTATTGGTCCCATTACAGTGTCATCACTTTCTCAGATAGTATTTCCTAGAATAAAGTTATTTTTCTTGAAGAAGCATGGATTTCCTCTTTTGTTACTACATATATTTTCTTCTATATTAATAGAATTTATGGGTTTAGCAAGGTAACAAATTGATCTAGATCACAACTACTGTCAGCTTCTCCCATTTTTGTACTGGTTGCAGCTGTATTTCAATATCCTTTTCCTACTTTCTCTAAATAAAAGTTGGAGCACAGGCCCATGAAGCACTTGAAAAGATAAAACCAAAATTTAATCTAGAAAGAAACTAGAACCAGCTAGTTTCTCAGTATCTTGTGATTTTTATAGTGAACTCATTATGCACATGTGCAAGGCAGAAGTTAGAGGGCCAAGTCTAACTTTCAGTTGGACAATGATGGTATCTTTGCAGTATTTATCCAGTGAAGAGAAATGGGTTGTATATTTTCAGTTTTTAAGTGAAGACGGTAATGTTTATGAAAAACTGGAAATATAACAGCATCCATAGTTCAAGGCCTTATAATCTCTTTTTTTTTTACTCTTTAAGATTTCTGAAAGAAATTTTAAAAATAGTTCAGAAATTACCTCCAGGAATTCTGCATAAAACCTGAGAACTGACAAAGGGAGCTATTTCGTGCTGGAACTACCCTTTTGCCTATTGTCTCTTTTTTATTGTTTGGGGGTTTTTTTGTTTGTTTGTTTTGTTTTGTTTTGGGGGGGGGGGTTTGTGTGTGTGTGGTTTTTTTTTTTTTTTTTTTTTTTTTTTTTTACAGAGGGAATATAGAAAAAAATATTAAGAAACTCTTTGTTTGAATTATCCCCATTTACATCATTATGAGTAAATCAATACGTTATTTTGCATGCATTCAGTCATAGATATCAATTTAACACTGATTTACCATCCTACTACTTTTAATATTAGCCTTCAACTTTTGCAGATGTCTGAAAGTCCAGGCCAAAAATACAAAAATCCTTGAGGAATGTCAATTCAACTTCTGCAAAGCAACTATATACTGCACGAATCATGCAAGTGGCAGTATAGATCAATGAATCTGATGAATCATGGACATGAATTTTTGGGTCATTAAATGCTGGAACATGTAAATACTGCAAATATGTATTTGAAAATTCCATGTGTTAGGTACTCCTGAGTAGAGATAAAAGACTTTTTAATAAAATGTGTAACTTGGAGTTGAATATCAAGTAATCAGATGACTTCTGATTAAGGTTCAGAATGCATTTCCTCACATAGAAGCATCATGGATCAAACCAAATTTTCTAACTAGTCACAGAGAATTTGTGGTACTGCTCTTTGTGAAATGCTGTAGCACTACCAGCCCCCAAGTTACTACAACAATAGAACTCATTGTTTCCATAGAAACCAAAGAATTTCTAATGAGGGAGGAAAGTAGGCTGCAGCATAATTCTGCCTCTTCTTACATGCAGTAAAAATAATAAGCAGATATGCAGGATGAACAAAATACTTGATTCTCTGCTCCCATTTTTGGAAAGTCTTCTAGGGTGCATGAGTGGCAGTCATAAGAACAGCCTAAACAAAGAGAAAATAAAAACTGATGGTGCCGTGATCTGTCATATATTTCCTATGTATGGATTTGCATGCTAACAACCAGAGAAAAAAGCAGTTAAAATAAATAGGTCACTACTTGTAATTATAAACTACTGAAAAGTTTTCCTTGCAGTGCTGTCGGAGTTTGCAGCCTCTTGCAGTGTTGCAGCTTGCACCACATTTGATATGACAAATCCTTGGCACCGTTCCTGAAAGCTGAAGTCCTGAAGTCCTGCTATGTAGGAAGCAAAAATGAAGAAGGAGAATCTAACCACATTTTGGAGTAACAGTAAACCTTATTCACTGGGCAAAATAATTCTCCTTCCCTTTTTTTTTCTTTCTTTTTTTTTTTTTTTGGTAACCTACTATTCTAAAAAATGTTGATGTTTTTCCAAGCCACCAAGGGATACTTTAAATAAAGCAACATCTATAATTTCATATTTGAATAAATACCACAGAATTCATAGACCAACCTCATCACAGCAACCCTAAAAATGAAAATGGATAGGCTAATTTGCAGAAAGAACATTTTTTATGACCGTGAAGAACCTAAAGTAATAAGTAACTAAATATTGCATTCTGTTACTGTTTTAAAAAGGCATGTTTCTAACCTTCTTCTTCTAATTAGGAAAGTAAAACCAGTGCAATCTGCAGTTACCTTCTCTGAAGTTTCAGAGCTGAGTTTTTAGCAATGTATGCAGCATTTCAAGTTCCTATAAATAATAGGAAATGTTTTGTAAGAAACCTCAGACATTTGTTTGTGTGTATTTAAATTGGTCCTACTAAAATTTCAATACTTTATACCAATAAATACATAATTTTAATTGGACAACTGACTATGTGCTCCCAACTACTTGGATCTTTAAAACATGCAAGTCAGAAGTTGGAAAAACATATTCTGCACTTTTTGTCAGGTAAATGGAACTTCTAATTCTTTTCAGCCTCATCCTCCATAAAGAATTGATATTTACCTGCAAAAGCACAGAGCAGTAATGTTTACATAATTTCATGAAACTAATCACATGCTGTAAAACCTTAGCAGCATCTCAAGCCACCTACACACTGGTCTACTGTTCATTTGCTGTGATTACTGCTATTATTTGACTTAGAATCTGTGTCTTCTGCCAACAGAAAGAAAACAATAAAATAGAAACGTATATACAATTTTTCTGTAGTTCTTCTGAGTTGAGAGTAAAGGCCTCAGAAATAGTGTTACTTTCTCTATAGTGTATGAAAAAACACTGATAATTTTCCTTTATGATTACATTTTGAAGACTTACATTTCAGTAGAGGGTTTCTTAATCTTCTTAATTCTCCAATACAGTAAAGATTTTGTCTGTGTCAAATTCCTAGGGACAGGTGCTTTGTAGCTTGATATCCTAAGTATATAAGGATTCTATCCACACAATACATATCTGTGTTTATGCATGTGAAGGTCTCCAAGCATCTTACCTACAAAAACCCAAACAAACAAAAATCCCCCACCAAACAATCAAACAAACAAAAAAACAAAACACCACAAACCCCCCCTCAGTCATGTAGGGTTCTCAAAGCTATTCTATTCTTAGGCTGCCAAGGAAGATAAAGACATGATTAACACACCAACAGAGAGGGGAAAGCACAGGCTGTCAGACTCTACAAGAGAAGCTATAAAAATCCCAACTGCTCAGAAGGTTCAGACAGAGATTACACCTCAGGTGTAACCACAAGATCTTAGAGCACCTTTCTTTTATTCTTATAGTGCTCATGATTTACCTGTTCATACGAGATTAGTGAGTGTCTTGAGGACAATTTGTGTCAAATTTTTTTCTAGATACTGCTCTCCCACTAAAAGAGCAAGTTAGCTGTGAGTCAACAAATGGTATCGTCTCCAAACACAAGAAGTATCTCAAAACAACTATCTTATTTTAAGAGAACATTTGTAGGAACTGGGGACCATTTCTGCTACAGAAACTAAACTCTGGGCTTGATGGGAACGGCTGACCAAAAGGATGAGGCATCTCTTAACATAAATACATAATGTGGTTACCAGGTACCATTCTGAAATAGAGACATATATAGTTTTCCAATATAACTACAAAAAAAACCCACAAAAACCCAGAAACAAACCCACAAAGACCCCCAAACAAAAACCGTCCCCAAGAACCAAAACAAAAATAAAAAGCAAAAACCCACCAAGCCAAAACAAGCAAACAAAACAAGCAAACAAACAAAACCACCATAAAATCCTCCAAAACTCTACCAACTAACCTGCTAACTGAAACTTTATCAGTAAGATCATATTCCATTTTGGGGGAGTTGTTTTTATTTATAGTCCAAGTTTGCTGATAAAATAAGGTAAATGCAACTAAAAAAAAAAAAAAAAGCTAAGGAATGTAGGAGGCAGAAAATGCTTTAAAGGCAGAAAGACCTACTGGGTTTTGAGCATGCCTACAAACTGGATTGTGTATCTAACTGAATTATTTGAGAGTGTTAGCAAAAGATTGTCAAGCTTCATGTATGAATAAATAGTTACTGCTGAAAACACTGTTTTTTCTTTGTTGCACATCTTTCAACATGGTTCAATTCTCATTTAAATACCAGGAAGACGTGAAAATAGGGGACAGTTAGATATAAAATACTGATACACTTGTATCAGCAGTCATGGGCAGGATTTTTCTGCTGACTCCTCAGTTCAAAGTCACCAAAGAAGCAACCACCCTGACTGCTTAAAAGGCATGATAACCCCTATTTATCTGCCATTCCAAGACAGCTGATTCCTTTGCTTTCCAACAAGCAGTCATTGACCTTCCCTTTCAGTGCTTATGAGGGTCATTTTCCTGTAGTCTTCATATTTTGAGTTTGGCTTTTTTGGCTACCTTAGTGATAGTTGTTCTGATCATCATTTTTCTGAGAGAAATTCACTCAGAATTCCTTTGGAAGCCTGTGATAGGAAGCAAGGAAGGGTTACACCCATAGCCTGATGACATAATATTTTGGGGTATGTCAGCACCATGCCACAGACTGTTGTCCTGAAGTTGTAGTGCAAGAGATGGTCCCTTCCACAGAATCACAAACAGTGCATATGGCACGGGACAGAGACTTGACAAGATACTTACCTGATCCACAAGGCAGGATAGTCCTAATTTTTTGTCACTAAGTTTAATGAGCACACATATCACCACAGTAACATGCTTCTGCTGCTTACAGGTACAATGGTAGTGAAGATCAGCAGTCTCTGCATTTCTCTTGAGGTAAAAATCTGTGATGTTAGCCAATTCTTTACTCTTGCATTTTTATCCTAGTATGACTTTATATTCTATTACAGTCCCTGTAAATACAGATTCTGAAATTATGCTACCACACTGAAAAAATTGTTTATATACTGGTATTAAGCAAAAAAGTTTTGAAACTAACAATTTGGTTAATGAAAACTCACAAAAAACAAATGTTATATGAAAAGAAGTATAGACAATGTACACTTGCAATAGGCAATTCTTGTATTAGAATTTACTGAATCATCTGCACATTTCTACCAAGAAAATTCATGTAAATCATTCTATTACCTGCCCTAAAAGTAATGAAGCTGGGAGAGCTGGAAATTCTGCTTGGTTGAATGCAAGTCAGTGCCTCCAGATGTTCAGGTTACCTCAGAGATACTCAATTCTTGAGTTGAGTGCCAGACTCTTCATTCCCTACCCTGAGTTCCTAAGTGGAGTTATTCTCTACAGAAATAAGAGAAGACCTCAGCAAATGTGAGTGGCTTGCCTTAAGAACAGCCTTCCATATCAAGTAATTCAAATAACATAAAACTTGACACGATTGCAGCTTATTAAATATGTATTTACCAGTCCCCCATACTGGTAGGTTGAGATTTTACTGTGGCTGTGTCAGAATAGTGAGACAGCCTAGAGTGAATGTAAATCCCAGTCAAGTAAAGAGGTAGAGTAAATAAATAGTGTAGCTCAATGCCATATGTTTCTAAAATTACTAGCAGTTGTGGTTAAGAGAACCAGTTTTCTGAGGGTTCAGTTAAAGGAACTTCTAAAGATCTTTAGGAAATGTTAAGCTTTCACACAAGACAACCAAGCTGCTCCACCCCCATGTCTGAAATCACTAGTCACTTCTTAAAATATTAGCCAATCTTTTTTTTTCTTTTTTCTTTTCTATACATGTTAGCATATATGTTATTTTCCATGGTCAAAATATTTGAGTATAAATAGTCACTGAATTTATAAGAAGACATGCATTTTAAACAGAGCAATTTAATAGACAGAGTAACCACCAGCCATTTCATGTGTAATTTTGAAATGCTATATACCATACAATGCTTGAAATTTCTTTGATATATACATGCTTTATGTAATTTTGTACTATACTCAAGAGAAAATCATAACATAAAACAGACAGATCACATTATGGGACAGGTATATTAAAGTTAAAACTCAGCCCAGAATTGAGAATTATAAAAATCTAAGTTTTATTGTCTTTCGCTGATTCTTAAGCAAGGTGCCCCAAATAATCTTCTTGAACTGACTCACATTCTTCACTTCAGAACCACAGAATGCAGAAGACATTGTATGTATGGAGAGATCCCCGTTGGGGATTAACAAGTGGTTTGCACCCCATAATGGCACCCAGATTTTATGAACCAGTCTCCAATTTGAGGCTACCAAAATGAAAAGCTTAGCCTGAAGATTTCTTTCTATTCTTACCTTAAAGGTAGGGATAATGTTTGATCCATCTGGAAAGGTGATTTTTTTATGGAGTAATTAGTGTTTGAAAAGTCTGCTGAATACGAGAAAAACCTGTAAAATGGTATGCATTAGTATTAAAAGAAAATCAGTTACAGCTCTTGAGCTCTCTGAAAGCTTTAGTAGTTATTGTTGAACTCAAGTAATTATCCACAGTTGGTCATTATCTTTAAGAGAATGCCAGGAAAAGTAAGAAGTACAGATTTAAACACCACTTTACATATTAGTGTTTCAATAAAAGTTAAGAGGCCTCACTACATAATAAATCCTGGACACAAGAAAGGGTAACAGTTCTAATATTAAAACTACTAATGACAAATGGTACTCAGGCATATTATTTCAAGGAATTGCCCATGACAACTAAACCAAATTTTTAGACAAATGTTTTTGGCTCAACTTGTATCTCTTCACACTCCTGCTGATCTGCCAGAAACATTACTGGAGAGTTAATGTTAAACTCTGTTCAGAGAGTCATGGAAACTGAATGTAAAGGGCCTAATTCTCTGGTGGTGCAATCATGGAATTTTGCCAGCACAGAAATTTGGCTCTACGCATGTATGTACAAGCAGTTGTCTGCCAGGTTTCGTGTGTACAGCCAAAAGCAGAACAGAAACAATAACACATATCTTAGCTAGGCTCTCACAAGTAACCAACATGTCCTGTTTACAAATAGCAAATCATCACATAGGTGCATGATTAATACAGAGTAAAATTCAGCTATGTTCCAAAAATACTTCTATGAAACGAAGGCATTAGCAGAAATCTTTCTGAAGAGGCTAAATTTGTCACTTTAATTATTCATCCTGCAGTAGTCCTTTATGTGTAGTGCCGGGGTTAGCAATAAAGTAAGGAAAAATTACAGCATACAACAGCAACGCAGAGCAGTTCTTCAGCAAAACAAGCAAATGTAACAGTAAGATAAACAAAGAGAACAATGAAAAAACAGGATGCTGCTGAAGATGTAAGCAGTATCTAGTCCAAATTCGGTAGGACTTAAAAAGCAAGTGCATTTTCTGTAACCAAAATGTAGCTGAGAATACAGTTTAGTTCTGGAACCCTGAATTCATAATGAAATTTAGTATCTATTCTATGGCAGGAATAAAATATATTTCAAGCATACTTTGGACCTCCACATGATTCAGTTAGTTGCTGTCACAGCTGGAGAACTATTGGGAAACAAACCATTAAAAATCCCAAAGGGCTGCATTGCTAGACACCCATATATATTTTAGTTATGTTACTCACAGTGAAAGAGTGAAAGAGCTGTAAAACAGACACTTGGTCATTCCTCTCGTGTCACAGCTGGAAAACCACGGATGCATTGGGCTGCCTTGCTGAGAGGATTAATGTGTCTTTGCAGGACTACTTTTTGTCCTGGGCCTTCTGCCTGTTCTGTTTCCAGCTAGTAGACTGGTGTTGGATGAGCCATTTTGCCTACACTGATGGTATTAATACATCAGTGATATAAAGCTGAAACCCTTTGCAGCAAGTTGGGGCTCAGATGTGGCTTTATTACTATTCAGTCACCTAAATCTATATGCTGCTGGTGACCTCCCCTGTTTTCACAGGTAACCACCTCCCAGTGCTAACATCAACAAGGGGAACTAGCAAGTGTGTTTGGAATTTATATGCACAAAGAGATACCATCCATCTTTAAAAGCCACAGAGACAAGAATCTTTTAAAACTATTTTCCTTGCAGAAGAACACTTCCTTGGCCCTTGTTTTCCATGAACACGCCTCCTTCACATACGGTTTGCAGAACTTACAAATCACAACAGATTCAGAAAGGATTTCCAGGCTGAGGTCTCAGATCACATAATAGGATATCTCAGATATCTTTGATATCTCTGCAGACTAAACTTTCTATTCTTTTTTTTTTTTTTTTTATTTTAGAAAACACTTCTCATTTCCTTTTCTTTCTTCCTACCTCCCTTCTATTTTTTGGAACAGGATGCTCTCCTGTTTTCACACATGTATTATTTCATCTATATAAGAGCAGAATGCCACAGCTGAGATTAGGTTGTTCTACTGTATTTGTGAACTGAAAAGCTAATAAATTAGCAAGGTTACACTGTACCAGTTAGAGCTGTCTGAGGCTGAGCTGAGACACAGAAACTCTTCCTAAAGCAACTCAGTCATAGAGAGCCAAGAAGCCTTTGTTCACTGACAATTATTCTGTTTTTCCCAAAGACATTTATTAATACATAATGCAATGGAGCCAAGGCTCACTGTGTTCTTTGCTTCCTACATGATTCCTCTGTTCCTTCAAGAGCAAAGAGAACAATCCCAAATGACCTTCTTGCATTGTACTCATGTAAGAAGAAACACAATCCATATTTCTGATTACCTGCTCATCTGATCATCTACCAAAAATATTTAATTGTATGAGATCAGTGCAAAAGTTTTGGAAATGCCACTTCCTGAAATGACTTTTCATCTATCCTTCTCTTGTTAAATTGCACATTACTCTCTAGTGATGCATAATAGGCTATATTGTTGCGCAACATATATGACAGGAGAAGAGAGTGAAAAGCAATGATGAATTTGGATCATTTTGATAGACCAAACTGAACTCTTTAGGCTTTGTGAGCAATAGACTCTTGTGCAGCCATGGTTGTGTATCTGAAAGCAGAAAAGGAAATCCTACTTTAATGACTATCCATTGCCTATAGACAAGGCACTTTCAAACCCAGGGTTTTGCTGCAAAGCAAACACAGCCTTCCATATTTAGGCAGTGTACTTGCTTCTTTCATTTAGTTCTGTAAATTAAATTAGTGAGACTATTATTAGAAACATTTAACAAGCTGCTGTAGACTTGACCGATTTGAAGATCCATTTCAAAACAGGGAAACTAGAACAAAAAGCAGAAGCGATGAATAATTTCAGAGAAAATATGACATAAAAAACGTCAACAAAACTAGACAAAAATATAGAACTAAAATAAAACGTGGTTTCAAGGGTAAAAATTAAACAAGCTGATCTAGTCTATTTGTACCACAAAAAGGTTTACCTCAGAAGAGCTATTAGGGTAAGAGAGAGTTCTCTCATGTGAAATTAAAGGGCACAATGAGATCAGATTTTCATACTGCACACAATCAGACTGAGTGGAAAGAGATATATTTTTCCACCTTGAAGATAATTAAATCCTGGCATAACATAGCAAAAGATGTGATGGAGTCCCTATCATTTTAAATCTAGACTGTGTAACTCGATAAAAATATTCCATTCCTAAGTTATAGACATATTTCAAAATGTATTCAGTGAAGTTCTCCACCTGATACTGTACGAAAAATGAGACTCATTTCTTTAATGGACTCCTCAGGCCTTTATATCTGCAAACATAAGTATAAATTACCATGCATTTCATTCTCTACCAAATATTAAGCTCTGTCAGCTTCTGATGATATCCACGTAGCAAATTATTCATTGACAAATATAGTAAGATTGGTCTATATTTAGAAATGTACAAGCAATCTCATAAGCTATTTCATATGTGGTAATGCAATCCTTTCCGTATAAGTTAGAGGTCATGCTATAGAACTTACTGTTCTGAAGATTGGCTATTTGAATTCCCTTGCACAGAGGATTATCTCTAGTGCTCCTTAATATGCATCCCTCTTATGTATTTTAAAACATGTTTTCTAAAGGCTTCACTGAGTGTGACTGGGAACTTTCCTGATTCAAGGCTATTTAGGTATTAGAAATGAACTATTCTTAGAGTCATAAAGCAGCCTTTACTCCTGTATTTCCAAAATGTATCTCTCTAGCTTTCATATTCTGCATAACATATCTTCAATTTACACTATTAATATAGTACAGCTGTTACAGCTCTGGCAGTTTAAGGATATAGGTGAGAAAGAGTTTGTCCAGAATTCTATACTCATTAGGTCACTGACATTTCCAAACAAATAATAGCAAGAAAAATCTGGAGACAAATATTATTACTTGGAATTTTCAACACTCCCAGTTTTCATCTCTCTGCTCTATATGGAAAATTCAAGTATTTATACTCTTTTAAAACTGAGACTTGAGAATATATTTTTGTGTAGGCCAATCCATTCTTTAATTTGTTTAGGTATGCCTCATCCGTAGGAAAAAGACTGTGTAAAAGGGTGAGATAATTTTACACTGCATCTCTAAAGTCTCATGTGAGTGCTTTGTTCATTGCTTGCTGTCAAACAATGAACAGTGCAAGTACATTTTAGAGAAAATAAATAAACACACTAACAAATATATAATAAATCAAATAAATAATAAAAATGCAACTTGGACACTCATGATGGAAAAATAAATTATAAAAGGATTTAGCTCGATCCCTCAAACTATAGAATATATGTTTGTATATTTATCACATAATTCTATACCAAAGAAAAACAGGCTTAATAACTCAGTTATTAATCTGAAATGCATACACCTACACTGGATTTAAATTAATATTGTGGTTAGACTGAATTAGAACTGTGTGCAACATCCATATTTCATAGGTCTAAACTTTACTCATGGCTTATTTGTCACAATGCTGGGGTTACTTCCTCTTTTATGGAAGTGGGACACCAAGACCCAGGTACCCTGGTGCCCTGAGTTAGAGCCAAAATTTAAACATGGATTTCCACTGAGACCCCTCCCTTTGAGGAACACTTGTACAGGTAATCTCCTCAAGGAGGTGGAACAGAGTTTGTACACTAGTAGAAACAAATATTTTCACAAGTTGCAGGCACCTAAAGCTCATTACATTTTACTTAGAACAGACCATGAAATACAGTGCAGGCTTCAGTTGCCTAAATAAGTGTTTAGTGCTCTTTGAAACTTCCTTGCACATTCTGTAGGATAACCCAGCTGCTCTTCCAGAAGAAGGGAGGCATGTCAGTACTCTTTATGTCCTGTGTGATACATGCCAGTCCCATGTAAATGTCTCTCACAAACCAGCTTGTGTCAAATGGCATGAATTGTCTATGTTTGAGGCATTAGAGGAATTAGAGCTGATTGATAGAGAATGAAGAAAAACAAGAAAGGCACTCAATATACCAGTTTCTTCCAAGTCTTTAAGAATTATGACAATAGAGCATAGGTCAGGTGCCTCCAGGGATTCGTGATCCTACATGTGGGTTTCTTTTGAAAAGTAGAGTCTATCTACAGTGTGTCTAATTAGTTTGTTTCTTCCTTATCTGGTCATACAATTGAAAAGGTTGCCTTTAATATAAAAATGAATAAAAACATCAATCAAATAAACAAATAAAAATACACACAATAACAAAACAAACAAACCCTCCCTTCCTCTTGTCTCTCCTGTCAGATTTTATTTTAAGATTTCTGATGTTAGGTTCTTCTTTCCAACTCAGCAGCCCTCAGAGAATTCTCTGTCAGAAGGTTCCCAAACGAGCATCATTAGGAGATCAAAGTTTTCCAACAGTTGATCTGTTGCTTAGTTACAAGTTCCCTGGAGTTATGACTTGACAAACTGCTTTGTCCTGAACAGAAGTCAACATTTTGTCCAAAGAGGCTTCCACCTGAAAAGAGGATCATCATTCTTTAACAACTCTCTGATGTCACCTTGGATCACTCTCATTTGAAACTGCAGTATGGAAAACACTCAAAAAAAAAAAAAAAAAATAAAAAAAAGGAGGTAAAAAGATGACAGAAAGAGAGAGACACTTGTCCCACATACAAAATACATTTTATAGTCTTAACACACAGGCTCATGGAGCATCGCCAATATCAAACAGAAATAAAAAGTTCTGCACATACAGATTCATTGTGTCATATCACATTTGGATATGAAAATTAAAATTAAGCCTCCTGAAACTCCAAATGTGAAGGACATTCAAGTCAAAAGTTCTGGCACAGGCTTATCTTAAATTTAATAGAGCTCTGTTTAATTTAAGATGTTAACATTAAAAAATATCTGGATGGTACCCAAGACATTATAAAGCTACAATTTGTTAAATATTCATCACTTTGTACATTCTCTAAAACAATCTTTCCCATGCAAATAATTAGGCATTTAGGTTTTTTTTTTAAAAAAATGTCTCCTGAGAATTAGCAAAAAGTCAATTCTCTGTTTCAAATTCTGAATGCAAATGTGGAAAAGAAAGCACATGCTGCAAAGCAGTCATGTAATTTTTCTACAGAAAGGTCATAATGGACAAAAGAATTTTCATGTCAATATCACCCTTTATGTTCTGCTCAATCTCCATCTTGCAAAAGAGATGCATTTTATTACTTTACAAAATGAAAGCTTATTATTTCTACATAGTTTTATGTGAGGGCATTTGATATCTGGGAATTTCTCACCCTTTTAAGACTGAATTAAATGCAATTTAAAATGAAATCAGTTGTCTAATTCCAACCCTTATTTTTTTAAGGAAAAAAGTTCAATTTCTCAGGAAAATTGT
The DNA here is from genome assembly GCA_035222235.1 of Margarornis squamiger. Taxonomy (NCBI): domain Eukaryota; kingdom Metazoa; phylum Chordata; class Aves; order Passeriformes; family Furnariidae; genus Margarornis; species Margarornis squamiger. Next base: position 52,001,587 of record JAWWTY010000106.1, on the reverse strand, counting down.
CAAGGAAAGAACTACGCAGTTTATGCATATGAACATGGATCATAATAGAATGCATTATACATTTTTGTTAAGCATCTGTATTTGGACAATAAAAGAGAAAAACATGCTAAATATTCTACACTGACACAGACCTACATATATATATATATAATAGAATCATAGAATGTCCTGAGCTGGAAGGGACCCACAAGGAGCATTGAGATATACACATAGTCATGCATGGCTACATATATATATATATGTATAATATAGTCTAGCAGTACAGATTTGTGTCTCCTAAAAGAGTAATTCTCAGAGAACCTAAAACTTTAAAAAGCTCCATCAGTTTGTCCCTTTCCTCTTCTTACTGTCACCACCTAATGATGGCTGAATAACTGCTCCTTCTTACCACACCAGAGTATTATTAAATATAATTATTCTGGATAATTTACCAGAATTTCTCAAAACTTCAGTAATTGTTAGAAAGAAAATAGTCAAAAAGCCCCACCCTATCAAAAACATTTATTTGACTTCAAAATTCATAAAGGTTTTTTTTTTTTTTGTCTTTTTTTTTTTTTTTTTTTCTCCTGTTCCTGTAAGATGCATAGTCCTCATAGTTTTCCTGCTTAAGTAGAAACAGTGACCTCTTTGGAAGGACTAAATAATGGTCTATCTACAAACTACAAATAAAAGGCTGAGTTTGAAACTAACATTGAACTGTAATTAAACAGTGAAATGATGATCAATTTTGTTCAAAGGAAACCTGTCATATGACAAATCTATAAAAAAATGGCAGTGTTATCATGAAATCAGTCAATCTGTGGTGAAATTGACTGTCACTCTTTAGGATTAAATATGCCAAGAATTCAAAAGGCTGCACGTTTAGTGCCTCCAACTTCACTGCAAAAATGAACAATTACTTGACTAAAACCAAAATTTTACTGTCATAGAGAAGAAGACGATGCATTGCACAGCTCCACACTCAGCAGTCAGTGTCTTCTGAAAGCCTCTCTTGTCTGTGCCACAGCAATGGAAAAATTTGAAGCCTTATAATAGAGTCCCATTTGCAGGTTGACTTGTATCTGAACTGGCAATTCTCAGGCAGTTGCTAAGGGTAGACAGATGCACATCTTGGGGCTTGCAAACTTTTGGAGATCATGGTAGCAACAGGATGACATTTGCAGAGGGAGCTTGACTGGTGGAACAATATTCATGGGCTGCTGTGGAGTCGCTACTCAGCAGGAGGGAGAGATTTTCCAGCCCAGAACAATGCCCTGGTTGCAGAGCTGAGATGATGCCAGAGCAAGGTAGCCTTGATGGGCTGGGGCAAGCCGCCAAGGCCACATTCTCATGCAGATTTGAGCCTGTCAGTGTGCAGTGAACCTGAAATTGGTACAAGGAGAGCAAATGTGGGCCCCTTTCAGAACGACTACTCTTGCCCATTCAACTGCTTGGAGAAATTAACTCTGAACTTTGATCATATTTCTTAGGGAAGAAAAACTGATTAACAGTCCCCCCCTGCTGAGGTAAAACCCCAAAGATGTCTAAAACAGACTCATAGAGTAGCACAGTCCATGCCAAACGGTCTTGCACAAGCTACCTGTGTAAAGGCTTTCTGTGAAAGTACAGCTGCACATTTCAAAACTATTTTATCAGCTGTGTATAGAAGGGAAGTTCTATCAAGTGCCTACTGTAGAAACCGGGTACCTCATGGAGGTCATTCCATAGCATTACAAGAAAAATGTTCAGCAAAAAGCCATCTAGGGATGAGACAGTGGCACCCACATTCCCACTGTGGTTTGGATAAATTGGAAAGGCCATTCCCTGGAGAGGAGTGGGAAGCCAGTTTCAGATATCAGCTTCCTTAAGTGTAGCAGTGCGTGTGTCTTAGTGTCTCCCCACACTGAGATCTGGCTCTTTTTACTTGGATTTTTGGAGTAATTCAACAAGTTTTGGGCTGATGAGGATACCAGAGATAAAAAGTAATATTACTGGGAGAAAAATCCCATCTTGAGCTTTGTGGCGGACCCTTCCACACAGTATTTTCAAAACCTGCACAATTGGATATGGTTCATGGAGCTGGACACGGTTCATTAGGCAAGTGTTCATAATGGCCTCCTGTTACATCTGCTGAAAGTAAAATGCTTTGATCTTGCATCCAGGAGCAGATTTTGAGACTGTCTACAATATCATGCATGCTGGTGGTAATTTACCCTTAATTTTTCCATTCAGTTTGCATTGCAAAGCAGCAGGGAGGTTGGTTTAACTCTAAATGCTGTAGTGTCAAAAGAATCAGCAGGAGTCAATGCCAGCATTCATGTGAACTTTTTCTCTTCAGATTTCAAACAGAAAGATCCTATGTTTATATATTAATATGCCAGAGCTCAGCAGATTGCCAAAGACTCTATCAGCTTCCAGAATCTTTATGAAACTCCTGGACAATTATTAAAATCAATTTATCAGTTTACTTATCTTGAGCATACATCTATATATGTCTCTATCTGTTAAATCAAATTCCATATTAATTACTGCATTAATTCATTATCACTCCCACGAGTAGATTGTTAACATTTATTGACAAGCCACTTCATTTTTGGCTCTTAATGAGGCTTCTGATATATGGTCAATGTTTCATTTTTTAGGGGTCGTTTGAATTTTTTTTCCTCCATATTTTTTAAGGATATTAATTCAGAAATTCCAGGAGGGTTTTTGTTGTTGCTGTTGTAAAGTAGGTTGTTGCATGCACCTTGTGTATTTTATGTTCAAATGGGAAACTAAGTATTGGTCTGAATGGTCTCGAGACACAATGAATCTGACTCAATAAATTCCTTTGGTAAATAAATGCAGTTAAAAAACCATTAGCTGAGCTAGAAGATTTTATTGCTCAGGAACAGATATTTCCAGGGAGTGATTTTAATGCTAAATAAATGGCACTCTTGATGTTTTTTTCATCATACAGAGGATTTCATTCTCTTATCATGGTATCCAAATTCTCCCCATCATATAGACCCCGAAACATTATCTCCACCAACAGGATTCTGCTCCACAATAACAGGCTTGCTCAGCAACCACCTGTGGTGGGTTGACCCTGGCTGGGTGCCAGATGCCCACCAAACCGGCTCGATCATTCTCCTCCTCAGCTGGTCAGGGGAGAGAAAATGTAACAAAAGGTCAATGGATCATGATAAGGACAAGGAGAGGTCACTCACCAATTATGGGCAAAACACACTCAGCTTGGGGAATTTAGTTTAATTTTTCACCAAGTAGAATAGGATAAAGCAAAATACAATCAAATCCTAAAACACCTTTCCCCCCCTCCCTTCTTCCCAGGCTTAACTTTACTGATTTCTCTCCCTCATCCCCCACAGTAGCAATGGGAGATGGAGAATGTGCATTGTGGTCAGTTCATCACTTTGTCACTTCTTCTTCCACAGGGAGAGGTCTCCTCACTCTCTTCCCCTGCTCCAGCATAAAGTTCCTCCTACAGGACATAGCCCTTCATTAACTTGTCCAGTGTGACTCCTTCCCATGCGCTCCAGTTCTTCACAAACCGGTTCCAGTTTGTTCCCTTCCATGAAGTGCAGTCCCTGAGGAACAGGCTCATCCAGTGTGGATCTCCTGTGGGCTCGCAAGTCCTGCCAGCAAACCCACTCCAACTCCTCTCTCCATGGGTCTACAGGTCCTGCCAGGAGCCTACTCCAGTGCAGGCTTCCCACAGCATAGGTCCTGCCAGGAGCCTACTCCAGTGCAGGCTTCCCACAGCATCACAGCCTCCTTTGGGCACCCACCTACTCCAGTGTGGAGTCCTCCATAGTCTGCAGGTGGATATCTCCTGCATCACAGACCTCAACTGACTGCAGAGGGACAGCCTGCCTTACCATGGTCTGCTCCACAGGCTGTGGGGGAAACTGCCCCATGCCTGGAGCACCTCTTCCCCCTTCTACTCCATTGACCTTGGTGTCTGCAGAACTGTTTCTCTCACTTATTCTCACTCCTCTCTTTGCTGTTGTGCAGAAGCTTTTTCCCCTTCTGAAGTCCCAGAGATGCTTACCACCATTACTGATGGGCTCTGCCTTGTCCAGCAGGAGATCTGTCTTGGAACCTGCTGGCACTGGCTTCATTGGATGCAGGGAAAGCTTCTGGCACCTTCTCAAAGAAGCCACTACTGTAGTCCCCAGCTGCCAAAACCCTCTCATGCAAACCCAGTACACCTCCTCTCAGCAGTCTGCAGAGGGATCTTGGCTGCACTTTTCCTCCTCTCTTCTTACTAGGATGAACTGTGAATGATTTAGGTATACAGCAATGTGACAACCATTTAAAAATATGTACAAACAAAATCCATGTCAGCTGTAAATTAGTAGCTAGAATCTGCTCCACAGTGAAGGGCAGGTGGCAGAGTTAGTTTTAATAAATGAGTTAAGTCTCTATTCTGTAAAATACATCTTTGAAGTGCAAGTACGGAAACATGGAATATAAACCTAATGTATTCTTTTGAATTTTTCATGGTGGTTTGATGAAAAAGAAATTAAAATAAAAAGAACAACAAAATCTTTCAAAAAATTCCTTCCAGTGTTTTTTCACTGGAGTACTATGAAGGTAGTGAGGCACTTCAACAAGTTGCCAGAGAAGTTGTGAATGGCCCATTCATGGAAGAGTTCAAGGCCTGGCTGGATGGGACTTTGAGCAACCTGGTCTTGTGGCAGTGTGCCTGCCCATGACAGGGGGTTGGAACTAAATAATTTTTAAGATCCCTTCCAACCCAAACTATTCAATGACTCCATGATTGTCTTCATTTCCTATGCAACCCCAGGGTAAAAATCTGAACAGGCTAAGACCTGTATTTTGCAAATAGCACTGGTGTTCACAAACTAATGAATATAATATCAATTATATCCCACAATTTTATTTCTATGTGTACTCTGCCTTTTTATTGTCACGCAAAGAGAAAAAGGGCCACCAACATTAAAGCATCAAATTTTAATTAAATGAAAAATCTACTTAATGACAAACATCATTACTTCTGAGATGTACTACACCAATGCAAAAGGTGAAAGTATAATAATATTTAAAAATAAGACCTAGGATTTGGAAAGATCAGTCAACAAATGACTGATATGATTAATTTCATGACCACTGGAAGGTATTCACAAACTACAGTGATGAATAGAAGCTATGAACTTGTGGGAATAACATATCTGGAGCCCAACCCTTACTTCTAAATGCTTTTAAAATCCCCTTGAGGTTTTGAGCTCTTAGTGTACAAACAGCTATTGTTGAATGCATTTCACTTTGTATAGACATCTAAAGTTGACAATCTCTACCTAAGCTAGTTTTCTAAGGATTTCTTCTGGAAATTTTCCCTTTTTTGGGGAGAAACTTTTACTTTCAGAGGGCAGTTGGTCTCATGCAAAGATATATATGACTGGTGATATGCCTTGTCCTCTCTAAACACCTCCCCATAGTCTGTGAAGGATGAATATCTTAAACTGTGAGTATTTATTTTTCAACAAAGTTGGATGAATTGCCCTGTGGCTGAACATGCACTACTACTTAGAGAGTCCTTAAGCATGAGCTTAGGCAATACCACGGCAAATGTGTAATTACAATGAAATGGAATACATTGACCTTAAGGGGACTTTCGCCAAAGTATTATTATCTTCCAACACAAAATATTTTGTAGAACTGTATTATGTTTCTACTTCTGCTTAATTATGTAGTTGTTATTATATACTGTATAAGCATATAGTTATGATTCACCACCAGCTTATTTTCAAAGGACCGCCTCTCTTGTAGCTTAAGCAACAAAGCAACAAAGTCTGATTCTTCCCAACCTAACTTTAAGTAATAAAGTAATACCTCTGGAGATTGAATCATTGTCTAGAAAAGTCACCTTCCTGAAGAAGATGAAGGATGCAGAAAGCTGGGAGGTATCTGGAGGTCCTTAACTGGGTTTATGAAATGTTGAAACATGGATGAAGTAGGTCCAGGCTGACCGTCTACCTCAGAAGTCACAGCAAAACAAACACAGCTACTAAAGTATATATAATAAGGTGGTTAAACAAGACTTACACAAAATAGTTTTTTAAAGAAATGATGTTATCACTAAACTGCAATGCAAGTCATGAAAATTGAATTAAATTTCTGCCACTGTCTTTGTGGAACTTTGTTTTAAAACCCCAGTGTTATTTATGCTCATCTGAGTTTTTGTTCTGGTTATTTAACTCTGTGTCTGCTCCATAAAGAATGTGAATCTATGACAACTCTCAGTTTGGGACTTCGCCCCTAACACAAAAAATCTTAACTAGGTGACCAGTAGTGTTAAGTCAGGACAACTTCTTAAATTCATGGGATGTGTGACCCTGCAGATGTAATGTGTTGATATCAGTGCTGATGAGATCAACATTAAGTCTATCTATCTGCTTGAGAATATGACTGATGGAATTAGAGCCTGTACCTGTACTTGGTAGTTGTGAAAGTCAGATTGCCAGTCTTACAGAGAAATGAGAGATACTATGTAATCAAAAGCATTTCAGACACACTGAGATTACAGGAAATGTGACTGTAAAACCATAAAGAAATAAAGAGCTACTACCGCAAGTATAATTCTTGAAAATATATCTAACCCATCTATTAAAACTAAATATCATGTTTTCTATTACATTTAGCCTATTAATAAAACCAAACCTGAAAGAAAACTTTTTGCAGAAAGATAACATAATTCAGAAACTTCTGTGACTTCTGATAGGAAAAAAAATGTAGTCTACTTCTGCAATTTTGCAACTCAAATGCTCTATTTATTGTGTTGCAAAGCTCACAGATGCAGTCTGCACAATGAATATTTACTGCACTAGTTGTACACCATCAAACACAGCACTCAGTATGAGTGATAATGACTAACCTATATTTTAAATAATTATTTCAATTTTACTAAGTTCCTACCAATGTCTCAGTTCTTCTCTGTCCCTGTATTTTGGCTGGATCACCAGGTAATGTTTCAGATTTTTGAAAGGTTGTAAACCTGAATAACTTGCAGCTGATCATTTTAACAAGCTAAATGAAATAGGAGAACCTGGTTGCTTCATTCCTATACATCTGCAGAATTTCTCCCTGCAGAAATCTAATGACATTGACAAATATATTTCTTTATCAAACATTAAAACACATATTTCTTTAAACAAGTACTAACAATATTTCAAAAGTTCAGAGGATGTTCAATTCATCATTCTTATCACTGCTATTAACTGGCCACAGTAACAATGATCAAAACAGGTGCTGAGTGTTTTAAAGGCTGGCTAGAACAGAGCTACACTTACGAGCAGTGTCACACTTACAAGTGTTAGTAATTTGGATTATTACAAAAAAGAAGCTCACTGTGTAATTTACAAGCCTGGGCATATGTTTGGACAGTGAACTCTCAGACTAGATTATCTTGATTTCTCATTCAGAATTCTTCATGCTACTTTCTGAGAAAAGAGGAGAAGGCAAACATGTCTTTCTTGAAACTAATAACTGGAAAGATTATCACGCCCTAGTTCTGTATACTTTTTTAGAAAATACAAGTATTTTTGAGACTAAATAATTGTTTTTTCTGCCCAGTTAAATCTTTTCTTAATGACTACAACTGTCTGGCAGATTAGCTTCAGTTCTTTGACTTGTCAGGATTTTAATCCATATTCAAATTACACTGGAGTTCATGTAGGGAAATTGCATAATTTTCAATTCTATAATAAGAACAAATTTAAATCCATCATTCTAAACTGTATATGTAACCTTTAATTTCATATTGTTTGTTTTCCAACAAAGAGGAAGTCCATACTCCATGTGTATTTTCACATGTGAAACAAACTTTATGCATTAAAATGCAGTATTTGTATGTTCGGATTTATTTCTTTCTAGCCAGGGCTCATCTCAAAATTATATCCTTTACAGTATTATAAAAACAAGAACACAAGTCAATAGAAAACTGGAAGCATGCCTCTTTAAATTTATCTTTTTTTTTTTCTTTGCCATTGGTAGGACACTGTCCTACTTTGCCATGTTTCTGAAATGAGCCTTGTCCTGCTGGTTCACTGCATGTTCCCAAATGAATAGAGTTACAGGATAAAAATGGAATTCTTGAATATGCCACAATGCAAAAGAATACATCTCCTTTTTAAGTTCTTGTAATGAATTTTCTAAAAATAAAAGACAATGAACACAATTTTCTGAACAGTGAGAGATTGGTATTGGAAGTACAATTTGAGCTATTGTAGATTTTTGTCACATATTCCCGAGGTTTGTTACTTTTTAAACTGATTTGCATGTAGCATGAAAGTTACCCAGCTGTTCAGTTGAATACATTACTTTTGGCTTTCAAACACAAAAAATAAAAAAAAAAAAATAAAAAAAGGAAGCAAGACTATGCTCTGTGTATGTACAAAGGAAAGGAAAAGGAAAATAGACTACATTATATACTACGCTTTATATATAAAGGAAATATGATCATACAGGGAAAGTAAAAAAAAAAAAAAAAAAAGGTTGAAATATATATGACATATAAACGAGTAGTAAAAGCCTTGCTATACTGTGGTACTTTGGTAAAGATTACTAAATCCTGGGAAATGGTGAAGGACACTGTAGAAAATGAAGAAAGAGTCTCCACTTCAATGGTTCTGAAAGCTGATATTGTTGGCTTAAAGAAGACAGAAGATGAAGATGAAAGTCTCAATGTTTGTTAAACAGTGCTTAAGCAGTGTCTAAGATAGACAAATTAGGAAACAGAAACATCATAGGGCACTATCTGCTGCATTGTTTCTGTGAAAGTCCTGCATAATTTTGCTAGTCTGTTCCCAGAATTTACAAACTACTTGTACTGCATTCTAAAAGTCTTCTGAGAAAATATCATGTTTAAAATTAAGACTGAATAATGTTTAGATTTTAACTGTCTTTCTAGGTGGTATCAGAGCCTCATATATGTGCCCAAACAAGTCTTAACAAGAGTTAGGGTCCTGTTTAAACTTGATATTGTTGTTGTTATCACAGAGTAGTTGAGACAGGAAGGAACCTCTGTGGATTACCTAGGCCAACTCCTTTCTCAAATGCTCATGACAACAATGTTTAGTTGTGTTTTTAATATCTCTAATGATGGAGATTCTAAAACCTTTCTGGGAAACCTGTATTTGACCACAGTAAACATGTTCTAATTCAAATTTCAGTATACATTTTTTTCTAATGTTTAAAGGGACGCAACTCTATTTCCATTTAGGCCCATTGCCTCTTGTCTTGGCAGTGGGCACCACTGGGAAGAATCAGAGAATATGCTGATTTGGAAGGGACTCATAAGGATCATTGAGTCCAACTCCTGGCCCTGCACAGGACCATTCCCAAGAGTCACACCATGTGCCTCAGAGCAGAGTCCAAACACTTCTCGAACTCTGTCAGGCTTGGTGCTGTGACTAGCTCTCTGAGGAGCCTGTTCCAGTGCCCAATCATCCTTTCCATGAAGAACCATTTCTAAGAGTCTGGCTCTGTAATTTTTGACTGTATTTTTACACATGGACACAATTCCCCTGAGCCTTTTTGACTTCAGGCTAAGCAGAGTTAGGTCTCTGTTTTGTTTTGTGTGACAGAATCTCCAGTATCTAAATTCATATCACCATTTGCTGAACTCACTTTGTGTCTTTCTTGCACTGGGGAGCTCAGAACTAAGCCAACACTCCAGATATGTCTCACCAGGGCTAAGTAGAGGGACATGATCATCTTGCTGGCAAGACTTCTCTAAATGAAGCCAGGAGGCTGTTGATCTTTGATGCAAGGGCACATTACTGCCTCTTGCTCGGTTTAGTGTCCATTCAGACAGCATTTCCCCACTACAAACCCCTGGGTTTGTAGTTAGTTAGTTAGTTACTGGTGACTGGTCTCCAGCTGGACTTTGTTCTGCAGATTGAAAGATTTTGAGTCTGACAGTTTAGTGAATGTTTCTTTGTTTCAAGGCCTGGTTTACAATTTTGTATATTTTAATATCTGGGTTTGTTTTTCTTATCTGATTCTGTCCATCCCTGTCCACTTAAAGACTATGTACTTCATCGGTTTGTTTGTGAGAATGTTATGGGAGACAATGTTGAAAGCATTGCTGAAATCAAGATAAACAATGTCATATACTTGTCAGCCCTTGTCTACAGAGCTAGTCACTATATCGTAGAAGGCTATCATGCTGGTCAAGAATATAAATTCAAAAATTCATGCTGACTAGTCCCAGTTTTCTTTTTGACATTTATATGTTCAGAAATGGCTTCCAGGAAGATTTCCTCTCTCATCTTCCCAGGGACTGAGATGATGATTGACCAGTCTGTAGTTCCTCACACCTTTTAAAGATAAATGAGTATGATCTTGCAGTGACAGTGGTCAGCTTCTTCAGGTCTCATGGGTGCATCCCATTAGGTCCTATAGACTCAGACATGTCTGGTTTGTTTAAGTGTTCCCTGACAAGATCCTCCTCCCCTGAGAGTAAATCTTCCTTGCAACAGGATTCCTCGCTGGTCTTATGGGGATGGAATTGTTGAAGGCAAGTTTTACCAGTAAAGACCACTCTTCTCCATGTACTTTTAGTACATATAAGAAATACTTAAGTGAAACCTAGAGAGGTTCTAGATTTCTACTGTTAATTTCCATCTGACCCTCCTTTCCTCAAGTCCAAGTGAAAGGGCTGATATTCTTCCATGAAATTGTGGGAAAGTTAATTCTGCTGTGAATTCATACCTCAGCAGTCCAGACACACATTTTGTATGGATGACTATATTTGCTTTTTTTGGTCAGCAGTAGTACTTTCCACATGCCTAGGTAGAGTACTTACTATAACAGAAGATAGCTATTAGAGGTAGAATAAGTAATGAACATGAGCAGCAGTTTACTGTATGAGTCGTATCTGGATTAAGCTGAAGCACAGGTTACCACATAAAGGTGTCTAAATTGTACTTAAAACTTCACTCCTGAACTTCTGCAAAATAAGTAAAGCCTCCAGCCTAATAGAAATGTCCTTGTCAAGTCCTTTTTTGAATTTTATTTTGGATATGACATATATATATATTCCACAGGAAGTAGAGGTTATTTATTTCATTTTGTATGTATGTAATATACATAAAAACATAATTATTTTGTTTTACATATATTGCCATAGAAAATTATTTGACACATAGGGACTGTTTGTCTTCACGTTTCTTGTTTTAGCTGTTTAAGTAGAACTTTATCAGACATAAGGACAAAACATTTTGAGTTTTTTCCATTAATTGTGGTGGGCTCCTTGATTTATTGTAATTAATCACCTCACCTCTGAGGAAGAGGAAGTCAAGGTGACAAGTGGATTTGTCATCAGTACTTTTTGCTTTCTAATATTCATTTAAGGTCTAGAGCTTCATTTGGGTCTTCACTTGTGGTTTCAGCTTCACATCTGGTAGGCTTAGCAGAAGAGTTAGCTGGCAATAGTTGTGTCAGTGGGTTATTTGAGCCTTTGACTCCAAAATTTTAAGAGTGGAAGAAATTTTATGTAAAAGTAGAAATGGGCAAGAGAAAGGTTTACCAGACTGAGGTTTCAAAAGTTTCTGTATTTCTCACTGGAAAAAAACTGACCTTTTGAAGTTTTCCGAGATGAAACCACCACAAATCCAAAATAAACAATACTGCAATAGCAACATACTCAACAGTGATGTTATGCCTGGTTGGCAGCTGAAAACTCATGTCCTACAAACCAGAGTAGTTATTTTATTATCAAAAAGCAGGTTATTTTAGAGATCCTAAGAAAGGAGAAAGGATAGTGAGAAAGGGAAGTAACAACTGGACTAAAATGATGATTTTGCATAGATCCCCAAAACTGCAAATATGATTAGTAAAGGGATAGGCGTACTTTTGGAAGAATTTGTAAGGGGAAGCTACAACTCATTTCTTGCTTAGGAAGCCTTTTTCTTCCTTCAATGTGTCTCTGGTATGCAAGAGAGGTAACATTCACAGACATGTTCAGGGCCTCCTCTGGCCAGAGAGGGCAGGAGAGGACAGAGAGAAGATAAAAACCCTGGAGGACCACGGGAACTGCTTTTCCCTGGGACTCGGTGCTGTCTTGCAGCACTGTGAGGTTTTGTAAGTTATCAGCGTCCTCAACTCCAAAATAAACCTTTTTTGGATCCTTTCCATTGCCTTGGCATTTTGGGGGAATACCTGTGTATATTTTGCTCTACAGTTAGAAATTTCAGAAAAAGCCCACAAATCAGTAACAGTGTCATCTTTGTCATGAATAAATTGAATGTTGTTTCTCTGGTTATGTCTAAATGTTCTCAGCAATCCCCAGTCCTCCAGCCAGAGGATCAAGTGGAGAATGTTGTAATTCTCTGGATGTTGAGTAAACCTGGGTTGCAGAAGAAGTTACAGAAATCCTTTTCCATCCCTTGCCTGAAAAAAAAAAAAAAAAAAAAAAGAAGGAACAAAGAAGGAATTGGCCATCCAGCTACTTGAAGTAAAAGAAGAAAGGGAAAATTATGACAGTCATTCTCAGCTGAAAAACTAAAATGAAGTTACTAATATAAGAGAGAAAGAGGGAGAGGCAGACAGCAGTAATAGGAAGTGTGATGAGAAAACATGAAGGATATCAGGAGATATTCCATTTGCCCCTTGGCTCAGGAGAAAAAGAAGACCCCAAGAGGGGACAGCTTTAATAAAAACAGAAAGACTGTTATAATACTTCCCAGATCAAATTATGTTTCCATTACATGTATGGACAATAGAAAAGATAAGAGACAAGGAAAAAAATATTAATTGTAAACAAAGAAATAGAATTTAAAATAACTCACTAAGGCTTACCTACCATTGAAAAAGATGAGGGGACATACCTTATAGGAGATTCATATCGTCATCCGCGAAAGCATTATCCAAGATTGTGGGGTTTATTTAAGATTAGCTTGGGTTTTTTTTCAAACTAAGCCTACCATTTTGCAATCAAGAACATAATCTTTTATTTTTCTAGAATAACTGCACATCATTTTCATCATTGCCTTTGCCTGGTACTAAGTACCTCAAGGGAGATCTTACAGGAATTAAGTATTTTGTTCCTAATTGAGAAGCAATAACATGGAGCTGTGTAGTCTTCCCAATGGCCTCTCCACACAAAATATTATATGATAGTCTCAGGAGTCAGGCCATGTTTTCTTGGTGTGTTTCACAGTAAGTGAGTCTGAGACCAGTAATGCGTCAGATAATGCATAGTATCTTTAATTCTAGGCTGCTAGACAGAAATTTTGACAAACCGGTACCTCTATTGCAAACTGCAACTAGAAAACACATAGCTTTTGTATTCAGGAATGCCAACAACCATTTCTGTAGTGACAAAGGTAAAAGGAGGGGAAAAAGTAGAAAAAATATTAAGAGAAGCAGCAGGGCAGAAAAAATCAAAACTATAACACAGGACACCCACAAAAATATCTGTACTCAAATATTTGGAACCAAATAAGATACAATGAAGGAAATATTATTGGGAAAGCAAAGGAACTGAGGGTGTCTTCACTTTCTCCATCTATCTTGATTTCCTTTTTAGTATAAAGGAAAGAGCTGAGACAGTCTGGGGTTTATTAAAATCCTCATTCAATTTTCCTTTGTTAATTAAGAAAAATCAAGGAAGAGATACACAAGCTCTATTTGATTAGAAGTATTTATGCAACTTTATGTCCTAACAGATTGCATTTCAAAGTCGTCCACAAAGTCATGAGTGCTTTAAAGTAGTTCTCTTCTGATCTTTTAGATTCAATTATTCAGACTTTTTTTTTCTGGTGATGCTAACATCACATCACATGCAGAGTCTGTCTCATATTTGTCCAACACAGTTTATAAGACAAGGCTTTAACCTGGGACATTTAAGCAGTTGTGCTTTGCTTTCATGCAGCAGCCAGATACTCAAGCTGTCATCTTCATTAGCGTCAATTCTCTTGTGTTCCTGAATCCCAAAATCTTTCTCAGTAGTGCCTGCACCTCCTAGTGCACGTTACAGATGATCAGATTTTCACTAGATAACCAGATTGGACTAGATCCTAAGCATTATCCTTTGTTTCCTTCAGTGCCCTCGTCTTACTTAACTGTAAGTATGTTACTCATCTTCTGTATACATAGGTAACCAAATGTATATATAGGTAACCAAAGTATCATATGGAGAGACATATATGTCCTATCAGTAAAGTATGTAAGTCTGCATAAAAGGTAAAATATCTACTTAATACAGCCTAAATTTTAAAATCATGCCCTGCACTTAACGCCTGCTCCTTCATCATCTTTGTAACACCTCCTGCGTCAGTATTATTAATTTTCCCATTACATTAATTTCTCCACAACTAGTTGCTAAATTATAACATATGCTTCACTGCCATCTATATACTGTTATGAATGTAGGATAGGCTTGGGTAGATACTTTCTGTCCCCCTGAGCAGATATAATAATATACAATAAACTGTATTAACACACTCACAGTAATATCTTTCTATTTCTGTGTAACTATAGAATCAAAGCAGTAGGATCAAACTTTGATTTAGGTATAACTGAAGGCATAATTTATCTTACAGGTATATTTGTTTTAACATTCAAATTCCTCAATGATAGCTATGGCACATTTTTTATGTGCAAGGCACCTGTCTCAGATACCTGTGGGATTAATACTGAGTAATTACTTTGGAAATGTGAAAGCTGCAGTGCCTTTTTCTCTTTCATATTTACTATATAAGTATCAGCCATGGGCTACCTCACAAATTATTAACCTTCTCCATTTACTGTATAAAATGAAGACAAGAAGTAACAAAACCTTGAAACACTTTCTTGAGCCTGGCAACAAACACTATGCTGAGCTCCTTCTATTGTAAATCAGCATAATTCTCTCTTTGTTTACTTAAACTTGGTGACATTTGGGCCTCCAGTTTTTTAGTGTTCCAGAGGTGATTCTCAGAGCTACAGTGTATTTCAGCTTTTACCAGTGCACCTAGGTTAAAGTCAATTAGAGAGGAGATATTTAGCAGCTCTTCAAATCAGACCTAGGTATTAGAGCCATTCAAGAGATGTATCCTTTTATCTGAAGGCTGGATTGAAATACAAGTATTTCATTTTGGGTCATTTTTTCATTCTGGTTTGTAAAGTTCTTTTCCATTTTTCCTGAGGGGGAAAAAACCCCAACAACAACAAAAACAAAAACAAACAAACAAAACCCACCCCACCAATCAAACAAAAAAAGCCAAAAAACAAACAAACAAACACCCCTCACTCCCCCCCCAAAAAAAGAAAACCAAACCAAACCAAAATAAAAAAAACACCAAACCCAAAACCTAGTCACTTGGGGCTCATGCAAAATATTTTGTTCAATCTGAAACAGAATATTTTACTTTGGCATATTTGAGATAAAAGGCAAGGGAAGCCACATTTTAGATAAGCAAAATGTATCCTGATTTTACATTTTTATCTAATAACCCACTGCTGAGGGGATTCATGTAAAGTTATGAAATGCACAGGGTCAAGACCTTTCTTGATGTAGGGATCTGACCATTTACAGCACATAGAAGTTACTAAAACAGTCTCAAATATTTTGGTAGAGTAGCTCTTCCTCAGCCTTTTCTGTCAGAGCCATGATATTCTGCACAGACTATTTAAATATTCATGGAGCAAGAGGATAGCATAAAAATGACTTCATGGCCTGCTTTTTCAGGTGTTCTTCTGGGCAAGATACATTAATTCAAATCCCTGCTCTGAGTCAGCCAAAAATAGAACTGTGATTTTGCAGGGTTCCAGCGTCTCATTTTTAAGGAAAGGCAACTTTGCGTAACCAGATTTTATGCCAAATGCTTATAAGGTCTTTTCATATTTCAGAATGCTCTGTCACTCTTATTTGGGACTGTAACAATTTTGTAGATTTGTCTCCGAGCTGTGTTTCCCAGTGAATGACTAATTTGTTGACATTGTAATACCCAGCTATACTGGATATCTATAATAAAACACATATACTGAAAAGACATCAGCCAATGAACAAGCTATTTCCTCTTATCAAATAACATAAAAACTTGATATCACTAAAATGTTTCTCTAGACAATTAATACTCTAGTATTAATGTCAAATATTATTCTACACAATTCAAGGAAATTGTCTACATTTGTGTTCATGCCTCACCTAGCACAAAAGAGATATGTTGCAACAGTGGATCTCATTCTGTAATGAATGGGACAATGAAAATATTGTATGTGAGCTGATGGGAAAAAAACAAACAAACAAACAAACAAAAAAAAGAACTTTGAGACATTCTTACTAACCACATCAGAAAGAAAAGACAATAATACCTGAAAGATACTCTGCTCTACCAGACATTAGTAGTCTTCATCAGTAGGACTGTTACAAACTTTTGCTGTCTCTTGAAATCAAGACTTCCCAGTAACCACAGGGAAGAATGATTATATCTTTTGGAGCAATTAACTCTTTGGCTGAGCAGTTGTGAGGAAGACCCAAATAAGAAGCGAATTAAATATTTTTGTAAGAATTGCAAAGGACTGTTGTCCAGGTCCATAAGTGCCCTTCTTCTTTTGCCATCATCACCTGCTTTGTGGAAGAGGACACCCAGATGAGGATGTTCATCTCTGCTATGCCCAAAGACCCCAGTGCTGCTCTTTCTGACTGTATACGATGGAGAGCTTTTCTTTTCCATTTTTTACCTTTACTTTTCTTTTTTCTTTTTTTCTTTTCCTTTCCTTTCCTTTCCTTTCCTTTCCTTTCCTTTCCTTTCCTTTCCTTTCCTTTCCTTTCCTTTCCTTTCC
>JAWWTY010000106.1:51897860-51984636 GCA_035222235.1 Margarornis squamiger | reverse complement strand
TTCTTTTCTTTTCTTTTCTTTTCTTTTTTCTTTTCTTTTCTTTTCTTTTCTTTTCTTTTCTTCTTTTCTTTCTCTTCCCCTTTCTTCCTTTTTTTTTAAAAAAATTTAAATTTTGTTTTCTTTTTCTCTCTTTTGCCCTCTTTCCTTCCCTCCTTCTTCCCTCACTCCCTCTATCTCTAATTCTCTCTCTCCCCACCTTTATAGCTTTCTCTGTTAATGATCCATATGTGCCATCAGCTATGACCATTGCTAGTATAACTCTGTGACTGTGAATGTCCTGACATCTTTTGTGCAATAGAACTTGTGATTAAGATGGCAAAAGTGGCAAAGAGATGTAATATGGTAGATGAGAGATACTAAAAAGAATTTTGAAAATAATGGAGAAAAAGCTGGAGACACACTATCACAAAATGGAAGAATAATATTGAACTTCCAGAGGAGAAGCTTAGAAAACCAGAAACAAATAAACCAAAGTCTGAAAACATAGTTCAGAGGTAAAGGGAGTATTAAAAATCTTGATATTGTGAAGACAACAGCAAAAGGTCCTAAGTACTAATGTCCAACTCTTTCCCTTAAAAGTATATTTGGTTATTTTCTTTATCATCCATTCACACTGCTCCTGTCTGAAAAATCTATTAAATGAAGCCTGAAGAAAAGGTCTGGCACTTACCTACTTGATCATCTGTATAAGAAATGCCTATAGGTGATCTTTCTTTTTCTACTTACATTTCATTTCTTTTACCACCCATCTGAATGATTATAAATAAAGAAGAAATAAAGCAAGTTTGATATTATATGTTTCATTTTCTATTTACACATTTCAGATTTGAGGCTAAGGCTCAAAGTCTGAAAGAAGGATAGCACAGATTTTCTATTTTCCTATTCATAAGCAGAAGAATTGGATATTTCTGAAGCAGATGAAGCAAATAAAAGTGTCTTTTATTATTATTCATAACTAAAATTCTGCTCTATTTTTATTCCTACTGTAGCTTTTATGGAAAGCTATGCATCTGAGTCAGCACCTCAAAGCAAAACTCATTTCCAATTCATGACATCTCTTTTTCCTCCAATTACTTAGCTTCATTTCCTTCTCTCTTCATTTTTTCCCTTTTGACTCTCACTCACTCAGATGAAATTGCTACACAGTGTAATTTTCTATTTGAGAGCAATATATCATATTCTTGAGTAGGCTTTAGTTTAACTAGCCATTATTCTTTGGTTTTTCTGGGGTTTTGTGTTGTTTTTTTTTGTTGTTGTTTTGGGGTTTTTTTGTTGGTTGGTTTTGTGGGGTTTTTTTTGTTTGGTTTGGTTTGGTTTGGTTTTTTTAAACTGCATTAATTATATGGCCTTGACATATAGAGCTAAATGTAGGAAGGAGAAACACTGTATGGGAAGAAAGCCCATTTGTGCATTTTATTATGTCTGTTGCGGTCATATTTTTGAAGTGTCATTTTTCACTCTTCCTTTCCATACTGTTGTGTTGATGACCTGTCAGGTTTCTAAATTTATCTCTTTCACATTTTTTGCAGTCTTCATCCTTCCTCAAAGCTTTATTCTATTTATTCTAGCTCCTTCTCTTCTTTCCTACCATGTATAATTTTTTCTGCTCTACTTTATCATCAGCTCTGATTGTCTAAACTTGAGTTATTTTCAGCAATATTAGGGCAAAAAGTGATGTCAAATGAAGGCTTTTGTGTGCACTTCCTCTTAAAAACTCAAGGTACTCAGTGTTCTTGAATAGTAAGAATTTTCAGAGTATCTTATAAAGCATCTGACAGAAGTGTTAACATATTAATTAAAAATTCATACCAGTCTGTAAATATATTTCTATTCACTGCCTCTGCAGTGGATTTTCTTGGCACAGATCCTGCACTTGCCTACAAAGATGTAGGGACTTCTCAGGGTTCCAGTGCAACACAGTTTTTGTTATATGCCTTGAGAGGTAGTTCTGTGTATCATGCACCTACAAGAATAAAAAGGAAAAAAGATCCTTGTCCAGATCTATGGGGAAGGAGATATTTTTTCATTATTTTCCCAAACAAATTCCTTTGTCTTAATGATAGCAGAGGAAAAGGAGTCTCACAGGTACAGGAACTTGCTAAGTGGACTTGTTCATAGTCCTCCACCATATCTGACACCTTTGCATTGCTACAGCCTCCATGACCACAGAACTCCAGCATATGAAGAAAAATTGAAATGTATTGTGTTTACTCACAAAGCAAGGACAAAAAAAGAGAAGAGTCTCCTGGCTGCTATATATACTATTTTCCACAATAATTGTGTTTTTTTTTTTAAAGGACTACTTTGAAGAAAGAGAAATGACAGGTATAGCAGTGAGTCTGCTATTAAAAATCATGTCCTCAATTGAGTAGAGTGGTTATTCAAAAATAGCTCACAGAAAAACATACCCCTGTAGTATTGCCAAGGTCAGTGAGAGTTAAAATAATCTGAACAAATGTGGATTCTGCAACTGAAAGCTTCATGTTAACCATCAAGTACTTTTCAAGTTTCCCTTGAATTTGAGCAAGTCAGATCATTGCAACTTACTTCTCTTAGCAGGTTGCTTCTCTCCAGTGACATCCAGGCGTTATTTAATATTTTCTGAGTGACATGATGACAACTGTATCAAAGTGTAGCATCTCTGGGTCATAATCTTCAGTGAAATAAAGACAGCATTCTCAATTTACCTTAACTGATGACATAAGCAAGGATCCTAAAGTACAGTTATTACTATAAAATGAATATGCCAGCTGCTCAGAAAGGACTGCTTTCCAAATAGAGGCTGCCCAAAGGACTGTCAAAGGCTCTCATCTGTAATTCAGATGGGATTACTGGCAGATTTGGAAAATTCTTTTGTGGGTGTTAGGATTTGCAAACAGTAGAAATGAGAATCTAACCCCAAAGGATAATATACCCAATAATAAACCCAAAAGTAATAAAATTATTTCAGTCATCAAGCTGTAAGTAATCATGCAGTAGGAAGCAAGAAGAAGCTAAGTGCATTTTAAGCATTGGTACAGTATTTTAATCACAATCACTCATAGTTCCAGCATCCATTCTTGACCAAAGAAGACTTACTTTCTTTGTTTTCGGTTGTGATGGAAATTATTTAAGTGAAAAACATCTGAAACTTTTTAAGTGGATCTATGGAATAAGTACATTCTCTCAGATCACAGTCATACCTGTATTGATTCTGCAGGGTTAAAAGGAGTAAAACTAAAAATACCTTTATACTGGTCAGCAGCTCCAAATACCTAGAGGAAGCACAGCTGAGTTGGGCAGTGCTATTTTTGTATAGCCTCTTCACACAGAAAAACAGCAGTTCAAATATAAAGATGATGAGGTCATAGCAATGTGAACACTGAACAATTAAAATCCCTCAGAACTCTTTGAGCAGAACTTTATGTGGGTAAGAAATGAGCACATATCCAGCACCAAGCCACGAATCTGTATCCAACTGAATGGTGTTTCCAATAGGAGCAAATGGTGCCCAAAGTCAGGTGAACTGTCACTCTCCCTGCACTCCAGATGCAGGACTCCCATTAATAGTTAACAGCAACAATACACAGGGAACAAGGTGAGAACAACTCCTTATACAAGAGTTCAAGAAAGCAATTAAATCTGAATTCCCAAAGAAGAATTTTGGCAAGCTTACAATTAGTTCAGATGTGAATATCCTCCTTCCCCAGTGTGCTTACACTTACAGACACACAGCAGAGGCAATAACTGCGGCCCTGATTCTGTAACAGTTTATCTATCATGACTGAGGCATTTATATCTTCTTTGCACACCTGTACACAGTGCTTAGTAAATGGTTTTGCAAATATCATATTCCATATGTTTTATTATACATATGTTACTGTATTTAATACAGAGATCCATTACCCTGAGGATAAAGTGCCTTCCGTCATCTGGATATGTTTAGTTTTGAAAGCTTTTAGCACTTCCATGGCTGCATGACAAGTTTAGACTATTACAGTATATCCTAAGTGTAAACTGAGATTTGAAATCAAAGTACAGTTTCATTTATTCAGTATTTTCTGCTCATTAATTTTTTTTCTTTTTCTTGAAAATGCCCACCAAATATTTAACAATCCACAGTGCATTGTAATGTCATATATAAACTTCTCTTGTGGTTATAATAAATAATATTTCTCAAGATCATATGGAGTTTTTCGGTATTCTTCAACTGTGGTCAAAATGGAACTGTAAAACTTTCAGTAGTTGATGTCTAACAAAGTGCTGGTATTATTTACATCACTGTGTGGGTCAGCTGGCTGATTAGTATGGATGTATGCATGCATATCTGTATGTTTATATAAGAGTAAATATACATAAATAGAGGCAGACAAAACCAACATATGTTGGTATAGGCAAAAAAACCCTCAACTCGTAAAGGACCACCCACAATTTAGATTTCAGTTTTCCTTACAGCTGTTTTCATGAGTTTGTAATCTCTGTTACTTACAAAGCCTGAGAACAAGTCACAACTCACTGACAATTCAATATCCTTCCTTTTACAGGGAACACCAAGAAGCGAGTGTTATATGAGCTGATTTTGCCACAAAAAAAAAAAAAAAAAAAAAAAAAAAAAGAGTGTTTCATCCAATTTTCCACTCAAAATGTTGACCTTCCTTACTGAGAGGTTTTGGTCAAAAACCCTTCTGCTTTCAAAACTAAAGAGGCCTCTAAATCTATAATCTGTAGGAGACTTAGGCCTCCTTTTAGACTAGTATCATGACTGGAATGTTCACATCTACAGAGTAAATGTCGATTTTCTATAGAAGCTGCAGCATCTGCATGCAACTGGATTGGAGAAAGGAATGATGCTTTTCTTTCCAGCTCATGTGGCTTTGTCCATAGATTGCATAATCATATAGTCTGTAAAAATGTGTATAAAAGCTTGGTCCTGTGGACACAAATAAGGATAACAAGACCTAAAAAAAAAGGATTGAATTGCATCAAAAACTAATGTGATAACATTCATGGTTCATAGTTACTAAAAAGAAAGGTAGGACTCTTTGAATTGATGTAGAGCACAAAAGCAAATACTAGATTATATTCATGCATACAATGAAAATGATGTTTCCAATAATTAACTTCCTACATGTTTACATTAAGTTACAAAAAACAGTTTGACGTTCAAAATTGCCTTTTCTTAAGAAGTACACCGAAGAAGAAAAAAGCAGATTACATTTCACTTAGCTACACTACAATTAGAACTGTGTAGGTAATATTTTTATTAGTAGTAAAAGCAGCAAATATATTAAAATATGCTATATGTATTACACATTTTTTTGTCTTCTGACATATGAGAAACCATTTACCGTAAAATAACATAATATGATTGAACTTCAATAAGTACTGTGCTTCTGTTTTTGACTGAACAACAAAAACACCTGGAAAAAAACTCAATAGGAGCTTTTTCTGACATTTTACTAAGTTTCAAAAAACCCCTCAGATTTCAAAACAAAAATTAATATTCTGAACTTCAACCTGTGTTCTGTGAGCTTAAAAATCGTAAAAATAAATACTCAGTTATCTCCAGTGGTTCAAAGAGCCTTGCCCAGGTTCAGCTGGTAAGGAAATATTGAAATGACAGAGAAGTTAAAGGGAGCATAGTTATGAAGAATTTGGTAAATATGAGTGGAAAACCTCCAACAACAAAACCTCTCATGATTACTGATATATCTATCTTTGTTTTTAATATTCCTTTGTCTTCCCATCATTTCTGTTTGTTTTCCTTAAATATTCAACAGCAATAATTGTTGACACTACAATTCATATGAAGAGATGTTGATAGATAATTATACCATATGGAAACAGAACTGTGAGATACAACTGGAATATTTTACTGGAAACTTCATTCTAAAAATTACAAGGTGTTGATGATTTTATATCAGCTTATAACTTTCCAAAATGAAAAATTACTTTTCTTGGGAAATTCTAACTTTTCATCTGCCCGTAATATGCTGAATTACCTTTCATTTTCCACTTGAACTTCTACTCTTAGTAGGATGTTCTGACTGAGCTATGGGAAGATCTTCCCAAGCCAGGCTACAGATGTAACTTTGCTATGAGCCCTGAGCAAATGGAAGAGATGTGAATAATCACTAAAACCCAAAGGCTTTGCTTGTTTCCTTCCCTCTACCTGCAGACCATCTTTCTCCAGGAGCACCAAAGGAAGGGGAGAAGGTAAGAGTATGTAAGTATATAAGAGGTCCTATACACCCTGAAGTCCAATGCACAATGGGAAGGAGAACTGCAGCTTTGTGGAGGTTGCTCTACTTTTGCTGTAGATAGAAAGCAAATGCAGCTTTTCTCCATTGCATCAAGAAAACCAAACAGGTAAGCAGCAATTTCATTTATTAAAAGCAATATCTGCTAAAAGCAATTATGCACATTTTTTGCTCTGTTTTGCTGTTTGAAATAGAAGGGTGCTCTAGTGAACAAGAAGTAGAGCTGTGTGACTGAGGCAGATTACCCTAAATTTCAGCAGTCTTTGAAACCAGGAGTTGGGTGTAGGCTACTTGAACATTTCAGGCTGTAGAAATTTGCATAAATATTGTGAGCAGTTAATGTTTGTAAAGTTTCCTGTAGTTAAATAAACATGTTGCCTGGTGTTAAAGGAATATGATACAAGGTCTTACTATGCTAACATCAATGCTGCATTCCATTCTCTTCATCAGAAAAATACCAACAGAGTTCATTAAGTCTTTTCTAGGGGCTGAGGAAGGGAAAATAAGTTCGCGATACAGTCTTATAAAACTTGAAGAGATCACTCGGGAGAGCAATCAAGATGATGTAGATGCTATTTATAACTGAAAAGAGCATCCATAAGCAAGAGAAGTACTGAAACCATTGAGACTGGAGCATTTGTAGGGTACCCTAGAACTGTGTGAAAGACATGGTTTTACCTTAAATAGAAGAGAAAGTATTAGAAAACTGAATAGTCTCCATGTGTATTAAAGGTCACTGCTTTCCAAAGGTCATCTTGGACAAACCTTAAATCTTTCTGAAGTCTTTCCTCTGACCATATCCTGAGCTAATAACACAGAGTATTCCTACAAGTCTGAGCTGTATGTTTGTGTCATTAGCTGTGGCAGGGCAAGTGTCCCAGGGCTACTCTAAGCAATAATTGTTCTGTCACTTTATAATGTAGCAGACAAACATCAGCATACGTAGCCTAGGAACAGTCAGTGGTGAACATTTGCTTGACTTATTACACATATAACAAGATACTTAAACGTTCAGTTGTCTGTTAGCCTGTGCAAAGTGCAATTCTACACGGCGAGAGAAAACATCCCTTGCTTCTATTTGAGCATGCATTAATATCAATGTCCTCTTTAGAGCTCACAGGTGAAATTGCTACATTGTAATGGTTAGAAAAGTAAAAAGTGGTTTTAAATTATTTATGACATTGGACCCACTTCTGAGTTGAAAGAGGGAAAATAATAAACTCTTTTGGTACTTAGAAACAATTAATATTCAGTTCTTGCATGATCTAGCACTGAATTTGTCTTGGATTATTTGGAAAATTGTCTTCTTTTTGTTATGGGCCTGTAAAGCAATCCTAATGAACTGGACAAGCCCTGAAGCATCTCTAAGGCTTTATGGAAAAAATTAATTGAGGATTCACTACCCTTGGAATTTACTACAAGTGGAAGTTAATAGCTCAGGCAAATTCTCTCCCATATGTTAATGAAACACCATGGCACAGTGGTGCTTCTGTCTTGGCTTTTCCTCGGTTATTATTCCTGTATCATCTCAATTAGCTTCTACAGGTTCTTATTAATGCAATTCCCACCTAATCCCTTTTCTCTTTTTCCCTTTCCTGTGTCATCAGTGTTCCAATACATAATATTTTACTGTGTACACTTCTTTATTTCATTCATTTCAGGACAATTTCTAATGGCCACTTCCCAATCTATTCTACTCAAACAGTAAATCCATAATTTGCTAGAGATCCTTCCCAGAACTTCTACGGCTGGCTTGCTCTCACTTGCTCGCTCTCTGCCTCCCCATCTATCTCATACAGAAAAAAAAATTCTAGCATTTCCAGTTTTAAATAATCTAGAAATATCTATTAAGAGCCAGGAATTTCTGTATGATATTGCATTTGCCACTGCCTTGCTGTGTGATCTCTTTATTTGCCTTGGCTGCCAGGTCTGTAGCTCGGGATAAGAAAGGATGGAGCCATTGTGTCCTATTCAGCCATCAGCAGCTGACTTCTGCTGAGTGACCACATACTTGCCTCCAGTTCATGACAGGAGGAAAGCTATAAAAAGCATGAAAACTCATGCAAGCATAAGCTGTCTTCATGGTCTTGTGCAAGAACAAAATACAAATATACAAAATACAAACATATTTATATAGATAATATTCCTCACCCTTCCTACTTGCACAAGTAGCACGAAGTACTGTTTGCTTCTCCTATTATAGCTTAACCAGTAGTTTAGAAATAATATGAGAATACATAATCACCCACATTGCACTCACTGCACTTCCAGCCTTTCGAATTCCTGAGTGAAGGCAGTTACAACATCACTCAGACTGGGACACATGCGAAAGCTCACCTTGCCGAAGGCAGGCACTGCTAAAGTTCTGCAGGAGAAAGAAACAATATTGTGAGGAGGAATTGGGTATTTTAGCCTCTCCTCCCCACTTCCCCCCATCCCATATGTCATCTAATTTAGGTAAACTTCAAACCAGTGTAAACAGAAAATTCCACTTTAATATCAGAAACAGAGGTGATTATGGTTAACATGTTTGTTAAATTAGACAAACCTTTGTGACACTACTGAAGTCTAAAATGCCTGAAGGCCAGTTCAGATGCTGTTAGTATAGTCTAAACTGAAACATGTTTTCTATAGAAAGAACCCACTTCTCTTAAAGAGAAAAAAAACCCCTACATTTTCCTAAAATAATAATCTTATTTTCTGTGTCTAGTGCACCATGTCTTTAAGAAACCTCAGTATTGAGGCTATAATATTTTATTTCCATATGGGAGTTAAAGTGCTTCTTTAAAGTAAGTATTTTGAAAGACACAGAAACAAGACCAATATTTCTCTGATGATCCTGCATTTTCTACCAAACAAAATGTTTGCTCCTGTGAATAGTCCTAGCTTTGCAAAGTACTCAATAAAAACAAGTTTGATACTTGGTGGAATTGAAATAGCGAGTAAATGGTATTAAAATTTATAAAAATTAGTTGCCTATTACATTTGGTTTAGATTTTGCCTATAGCACAATAATAGCGTGCTTGACTTTCCTGAAATAAAAATATTTACTTCAGGGAAAAGATTCTAATATTTAAGTTCCTACTGTTCACCCTGGAATTTGGTTCAGCATGCTTGTTCATTGATAACATTTTTATATTTCTTGATGCTGTCATGACAATCCATATTTGACTCTAAGCCTATTCTCTCAAGTACTCTACTCTGACCTTTGCACATATCTGCTGAGGTTTTTTTCCTTTTTTTCTTTTTTCTTTTTCTTTTTTTTTTGGCATTTACATTTTGCTTCATATAAAAGCTAAAAAGGCAATAACAATTACTGCCTGAAATTACTGTCTAAAAAGGCAGCAGTAATTACAAAAAAGGTATTGCCTTGAAAAATAAAAACTACAGATGCCTAAATTTTGGCTCAGAATTTCTGTCTGAATAAAGACTGTGTGATTTGCCCCAGTAAAATCTTTATTTTAGTATCTTCTCCTACAACATGTAACAAAGATATTGCTGCACATTTCTTCATAAACAGCTTCTGATACATTTTTGCTATGTCTTTATATTTTCTTGAACAGTCAAAAGGCAATGATCATGGCCTAATCTTTAAAAACAGGCAGTGCATCAAACAATCAAAAGGCAAACCTTGGCAGGGAAACTAACACCTATGGACATGACTTTGGTATATAGGCCTGGGAGGCTAATAATTTCAAGATGCAATCGAGATTCTAAAGTTATAAGCAGCCCCTTCCTCTTTCCTAAAATCAATCTAGGATTCCACTTTCAATGTTATTCCAAATCTTTAAATATTTCTTTAAAAATATCATAATCTGAAAAATACATTGAATGTTAAGAAAAAAGTCCTGAAAATTTCAAACTTCTTATTAAATTTGACTCAGAAACACTGATACAATCAACAAATACTTGCAAATTCCAAAGTTCTGTTGAACACTAAGAAATAAAGTAGCCTAGGAAATATCCTGTTGAAATGTCTTTTGGGTTAGTCACTTTGGAGAGTAGTGATTTAAAAGCAATCCTCAAATGAAAACATTTTTTCTGAGAAATACCTGTGGGGGTTGTAATTAGAAAAAATTATTTCCAGTTCTAACCTGCTGAGCCAGGAGGAAAAAAAAAAAAAAAAGACGGGAAAGATCTCAATATTAAATAACAGAGAAATAATGGTGACCAATGAGACAGAGAGTGTACAGTCATTAAACCAAAACTATAGTCATAATAAGATTTCCTTGCAAGGATAATTTTGGGAAAAAAAAAACAAAACCACAAAAAATTTACAGCATACAGGTTTCATGTCTTTCCCTTCCCTTTTCCTTCACAAAAAGACCCACAAAAAAAATTCTTTCTCATGATAAAGTAAAAATATACTATATTTTGAATGACAACATTTGAAATCCTCAAATGCCCTAAGTACTTCCTACAGTAGGAGTTTAAACGAAATGCTTAAGGCAAATCAATATTCTCCTCCCTTATTCTGTCATACTTAGGCCTTTTGTGATTTGGAAAAGTTTAATATTTCTGTAGCTGAGCCAGTGGTGAAATCTGTGAGACTGTATATGGCTAAGAGGCTCCCACATATGCAATCACTTGCACTAAAAAACAAACCAACCAACCAACCAACCAACCAAACAACAACAACAAAAAAACCCCACTAAAAGTAGCAACTGATAATAATTCACAAAACACTTTGTTCTCAGGCTTTAACTGAATAAGAAATCCACAGGCCCTGATTTATTATGAAAAAGACCTTAGGAAGCTTTTGAAAGGATAGCTCTCCAGCTGTAAACATCCATTTCAAATTTAACCACAGGTACATCCACCTTCATATGTTCTGTCAATACATGCATTATTGATTGCATTCATTACTAAGCAATGGTTCATATCTTCAGTACAAAACAGATTCCTTAAAATTTTCATGAAATGCAACTATTTCAGCTGCTGCTTAGGAGAAAAATGTGACATGACCATTTCAAACATCTCTTATGTCCAGTTTAGCAACTTGATTTGGCATTTTGTTTTTTTTCTGCTCATAAAAGTAAGAGAATGGCGAAGGATGAAGGCTCTATAATAAGGACTGCCAAGAGAATCAGCACTCCTATTCCACTAAGTATGAAAGTTTAATTCCTTTCTGCAATTCAGTTTGCTTCTGTGTGTATCTACCACTGTGCAATTGGAGAAGGCTTCTGACATCTCCAGGTCTAATAGTATGGTTGCCAGATAGCAATGTTGCTCGTGGAGCAGGTCGTCACGGACCAACAGGCTGAGGCAATTATGGTGAGTACAAGGAAGAGCAGTGAGTTAACAGAGGCAGACTGTTTCTATGTTTGCCTGAGGGACTTTCCCAGTTATATTAGCTTTGACCATTAGACGACCAATTACAGCAGCTAACAGAGAAATGGAGCACATCTGTCTTCAGTGGGGGCAATTGAGACTGTGAAGAAAGATAAATTTGCTTCATATCACATAAAGTTCCGGAAATCCTGGTTACAAGGGCCAATGGAGAGAGGAAAGGGACCAGATACTAGGGAAGAGCTGAACTGCAGAGAAGTATGTAAAGGACATTCAGCCAAAACTCCTCTAACTCTCAGCCAATAGGGCTTGAAGAAGAAAGGCAACAAAACCAGATTTTGTCTTCTCATGACCAGCTCAAGTTAAATATGAAAGTTGGCTATTTTCAATCATGACTTAGGCTGGCAGGGCTTAGCAGTAAAATAAGCTGCCAAACCTACAGTCAATCCAAATAAATCCAGAGGAAAAAACTGTTGGCCCTGTTCACAGGAACTATGGATAATTTAGGGGTTGTCCTGGTTTCAGCTGGGATAGAGTACCTTTTCTTCCTGGTTGCTGGTACAGTGCTGTGTTTTGAAGTTAGGATGAGAACAGTGTTGGTAAGACAGTGATGGTTTAGTCACTGCTGAGCAGTGCTTACACTATGTCAGGGACTTTTCATCTCCTCATGCTGCCATGCCAGTGAGGTGGCTGGGAGTGCACAAGAAGCTGGGAGGTGACACAGAGCAGCTGACCCAAATTGGTCAGAGGGATATTCCATACCATATGGCATCATGTTCAGCATATAAACTATGGGGACTGGTGACTGGGCACTGCTGCTTGAAAACACATTGTGTATTGGTTGGTTGGTGGTGAGCAATTGTTTTTCATTTCTATCACTTGTTTTCCTTAGGTTTAATTTATCTTTTTGTAGGTTTCCATTTCAAAAAAATATTTTATTATTGTTGATGTTATTTCTTTTAAACTGTTGTTTTCTCCACCTACAAGTTTTATTATTTTTAACCCTTTGTATTCCCTACCCCATCACATTGGGAGGAGTTGGGGCTGGGCGGTGAGCAAGCAACTGGTGGTGCTTAGTTGCTGAATACGGTTAAAACCACAACAGGGGATTCATTTCATTCAGCAACCAAGGTGGCAACTGCTCTGTTCTATGAACACACTTCCACACTACACCAGTCAAGAATGTCAGCCAACTGACTTGTGACAGCTCTTTACAGGTAACATTATACCACTTTTTACATAATTCCATTGCAACTTTCAAATTTCAAGAAGCTGGAGCCTTCAGGTATTTTTTCTTCCGAGACTCTAGTGAATGGGAAAAACTGAACGGAAAAACATTCAGGAAAAAGATACATTCTAGATAAAAAGAAGATTGAGAGGACCAGAGTAGTTAAGACACTTTATGCTGTTCCAAAGATCTATTCAAGAGTTTGGTACAAAGAAAGGGAGAAAAATCAGGAAATAATTTTGGACTTTATCAATGCTTCAATGTTACACAGGCACAAGTGATCATATGAGATCCTGATGGAACTGGTAGGGACTCCTTATTTACAGCTCCCTTATCCATTGAGATGCAAAGTCTGAAGGACACTCCAGCTCCAAAGGCAAAATTTGGGTAAGCACAGATATTTGCTTTCAACATAGTTGTCTTGCTGTTGACCTGAAGTCTTTATGGTTTATAATTGACTTTCCAATAGCTGGTTTAATAGGCTGCTTCTACCTAGTCCTCTCACAGAATGTTAGTATTAATTATGCATTGTTTTAAAGAATATACAAACATGGAGCAAGAACTTCCTTAATTTACTCAACTGCACATCATACTCTTTAGGATATACATCTGAACTTGATGTATTAGCAGTGAGAGGCTCCAAAGCTCTGAAGTTTTGTGGGCATCATAGATAGGAACAGGCATATTCTCATTTTTCTGAAATGTTGAGGCAAATTGAAGCTAGTCTGTAAAATTCTTAAAATTCGTTGTACAGTTAGCAGTTTTGTCTGGTTTTACCTCTCACTCACACTATTTCAAGAATTATTGTTTTTTATGTTTGTCTAGTCATTCCTTTAAAAACCTGAAAAGAAAAAAAGAAAGGATAAAAAACCCCCAACCAAACAAAAACCTCAAACCAATCAGAAAAAAAAAAAAACAACAAAAAAAACAAACCTGCAAAAACCCTCCCCAAAAACTCAATAGGAAAACACCTTTCCTTAGTTGTAGGAACATAGTACTTCATAATGAGAAAAAAATTCAGATTCTTGTATCACGTGTGATCGTTGTGGTTTCTGCTGCAGCTGCTTGCCCCATTCCTGTCTCAGATATGTCTGTTTTTTAGTTAAGTAAGCTGCAGTCACTTAACCTCAGGGATCTACGGGCTGGCATAGCAAGAAAAGATGAAATTGGTGCCAGGTTTGCCTTCATAAATGTGACTATAAACTACTGGTTGCCAGTAACTCCCAAACAAACACAGCAGCTGAGCCATACCTGCCCTGGAATGGGGAAACTTGCAGGCTTTGAATGAGCTCCCTAGAAAGGGGCAAAAGGCACTGCTGCTGTAACAAGGTTAGCCATGCCCTCTTATGAACCAGACTCCTGTGTTATACTGACCATTACAACAAGCACAGCTTATCAATATCCATCAAACATTCATCTGGATTTCAGGGAGAGCTGGGGAAGAGAATGGCAGACTTACACACACACACACACACACACACAGTAGTTTATTGTGGTGTATTTTCTCAGCCTTCACAAACATAAAAAGTGACAAAAGCAAATCTCTATTTAAAATAATTGCCTTTCTGGTGTCAAAATGCAAGCAACCCTGAACTGGTTCACCTTATTATGATATTGATTACTTTAAAAAAAAATCTTCAGTCATCAAAACATGAAGGTTCACATTCAGGATCCAACTGTACTATTTGAAATTTTCTCCCAGGTCCATATATCAAATTTTGATGTTTCATTCTTTAAATCAATCTTCTTTTTTTTTTTTTTTTAATGTATTTTAAAAACATAAAGGAAGGAATAAGCATGCTAAATGATACTCAAATAAGGTCTTTGACTGGATAGCATCATCTTTAGCCACTGGTTGAGTAGTAAAAAATACAAGATGTAAAAGAAAAGTAGTTGCTTTGAAAAAGTAAAGCAATGAGGGGAAAGAATGTGAAGAAGGTAAGTTATGAAGATATGAAACTAAACTCTATACAAGCAGTGGAATATTTTTCCAGCAATTTTTTTTTTCCAAAAAGAACTAGCTTAAGTAGATTAAAATCTTAGAGTTTAAAAGCTTTTTCTACACAGTTTCTACCTTCTGAGATAAGAGCCAGTCAGCTTGTACATTCCCAGTTGTAACTTCCCAGGCTGCATTTGAAAACATTCCCCTTTGTAGATACAGGACTAAAACCTGTATCCTTTGCAGATCAATAAAATAATCCCATCTATTTCTATGAGTTATAGATATGGCCACAATTCTATTTTTTTTTCCCATATTTGTTAGCCCTTACTGTGCATTACATTTCCATTTGCATTATACTTTCTCTCACAGACTGTACCTAAGCATATGTAAAAGAATCCCAGACCTGTCAGGATAGAAAAAGAGATTCATACTGCACTAATCTTTTAATTCCTCCTTTTTCAATGCTCACTGTTTGAGATTCTTTCTTCATCATCTTTATTCATGTCTGAAACTAAATGTTCTTTTATTGTTGAATTATGGTTCCTCACGAAACTGTTCTTTTCCACTGAATTCTAAGAGCTTGCATGGGGTTATGCTTTGGATTTGCAATGAAAACAGTTTTGATAACAGATGTTTTAGTTACTGCTGAGCAGTGTTTACACAGCATTGAGTCCTTTTTTTGCTTCTCACTGTCCCACCAGTCAGGATGCTGGTGGTGTACAAGAAGTTGGGAGGGGACACAGCTGGGACAGCTGACCCTAGCAGACCAAAGGGTTATCCCAGACTATATGGCATAGTCCTCAGCATGGAAAGCTGGGGGAAGATGAAGGAGGAGAGAACATTCAGAGTTATGACATTTGTCTTCCCATGTAACTGTTAAGTGTGATGGACCTCTGCTTTCCTGGGGATGGCTGAACACCTGCTTGCCACCAGGGCAAGTGGTGAATGAATTTCTAGTTTTGCTTTCCTCCCACACACAGCTTTCACTTTACCTATTAAACTGTCTTTACCTAAATCTCTGAGTTTTCTCACTTTCACATTTCAGAGTCTCTTCCCCATCCCGCTGAGGAGGCAGTGAGTGAGCAGCTGGGTGAGGTTTACATGCCTACCAGAGTTCAACCATGACAGATACGCTTTCCATAGTTGAATTCAGCAGTTACTTAAGGAGCCACCTCTGAAGTCACATTTTTTACAACAACATATAGCCCTGCTCTACAGCTGATAAGGCAGATGTTCTTTGGATTGAGTACTGCGCAGGTATGTTGAAACACATCTAGCCACAGAAAACTATTCTGATGTTAACTTTCAAAATCAGAGAACAGAATGTGAGAATCAATATTCACTGTAAATATTTTGGAATAATAGTAATGGCAAATTAATATTCATTGCTAGAACAGATTTATTTCTGGCTAATGTTTTTCCCAGCACAATGCTATTTCCTAAATATTCTATTTTCTTGGGAAAATTCTTTTTTCCATTATCCTGCTTTGAATAGGCTTCCCATTGCTCATATGTGAAAGATATTGTAGCGTTGGGTAACTTCCGCCTTCTCTACAGGCTTAATTTCCTTCCTTTCTGAGGTCTTTACATTTTTCCTAATCTGTCCCTAAATCTGGAATATCCCACTACATCTTGCATGTACTGCTATCTCTTCTTTTGAATTCTACCTTTAAACAGACTCCTGATTTTTCTGAATGTGTTTAAAATGATGATCCACCCCAGAAAATATGCTCACTTGAGCCAGCAGTGTTGTTTTTTTATTAAAATGCTTACATTTAAATTAAAACCATGCTTTGTTTGCTCTCTCTAAGGCCCAGTCCTTGGAATGTCTACCCCATCTTGGAATTACAAAGAGAAGTCTATATGTTTTCAACCTTTATGCTGCTAAATCACTTTACTATGAAAATAAGATATATAAATAAGTTGAAATTAAATTAATTCAAATAGATTTGTGCAGTGCTGAAAATGGATAGATTTAGCAGGAAAAGTCGTAGTCCAAAGGTAGAAGTTATTGAAGATGGTGATGACTATGATGATGAAATTGAAGAATGATGAGGAGTGGAAGAAGAAGTAGATGAAGAAAATGATCCTGATTATAACCCAAACAGAGGAGAAACCTGTCTTTAGTCAGATTTGGGGTCAAATGATAGGAGAAGAAGGATTCACAACCTATAGTAGCCCTTTCTCTCTTGCACAAATCGAACAACCACCCTGCAGCCTCATTCTGCCAAGCTCCACAACCGGAGCAACTTCTGCTCCAGCAAACCCCAGGACGCACTCAGATCTGATTTACAAGTTATCCTAGGGGGCAGCTGAAAGTTATACCCACCTCCTGGACTTTTCTGAGTCAGAGTCACCATATCTAGCTTCTTCAAGCAATTCCTGAAACATTAAGTCTACACTGGAAAATGTTTGAAAAGTGTCTCAGAAAGCTTGGTGGGTTAGTAAAACAGTAAATGCTTGCATGTTTAATTAAATTTCTTGGTACAGAAACATAAGAGTGAAATTAAGGTCACTTACACCTTTATTTAAGCTATCTGTATCTGGAGCTGCATACCAACATTCTCTTCCTTGATACATGTCCATGTCCTGTCTAGAGAAAAACAGAAAAACATTGACAGAA
Source organism: Margarornis squamiger (assembly GCA_035222235.1). Classification (NCBI taxonomy): domain Eukaryota; kingdom Metazoa; phylum Chordata; class Aves; order Passeriformes; family Furnariidae; genus Margarornis; species Margarornis squamiger. The sequence goes on along the minus strand of JAWWTY010000106.1, from coordinate 51,967,315 downwards.
TAACACAACTTGAAAAAAATGCAATTATGCTTCTGCAAACTATAGTGAATACTTGAATCTAGTTTAAAGCAAAGGTGTCAGTTCTCATTTTTTATAAATCAGTTCACCAGTTCCTTCTTGGGAGGTAACTGCTCAGAATTCTCACATGATTGCTCTCCTAGAGGAATCTAATTTTTCTGTTTCAACATGCCCAAGGCATCTGCTTTCCGTATTGACAAGACACAATCTTTCTGTCACTGACATCAGAAGAATTATCAGTACATTTGACAACAGTGATGTTCAGCACAGAATATAGCTATTATATCAACAATTATAACATGGCACCTTACTAAGAAGTTGTGAAAAGAATTACTTGGAAAGCTTTCATTTATTTAAAAAAAAAAAAAAAAAAAAAAAAAAAGATTCAAAGATTCTTTTAGTTTTACTGTTAATATTTTAAGAAGTGGCTATTTAGGACAGAAAAAAGACCTCTTGGTTCACAGCGATCTCTGGGCATACAGAGAAGACAATGAAGAAGTGATTTCTTGTCAGTATTTTACATCAGTTATAGATAAAATAGTAAATACTTAGAAAAGGTTGCTCAGGGAAAAGTTGATCTTCGTAGCAAGAGCAAGAAATGACAAATGACATTTAGGGTTTTTTTTCTGTTCAGAGAAAACTTTCAGATACTTTTGTATTTAGCTTTTTTTAATGATATTTCACTCATTGAATACTGTGCTGCAAGCTTCAACAAGCCTTCGGGACTAGACTGTAGATCATTTTAATCTATATAAAAAGTGACAATCAAATTCAAGCATTAACAAATATCTGCGTATAATGGTTTTGTTGTTAGAGCCCTTGACTGTGTATTAGAAATACAAGTAACTTGTCAATGCTACAGAACACAAACCACATCTATTATATACATACGTGTTTTCTAATAAAAGAACTGGTTAAGAAAGTGGATGCCGGTTTGTGTTAAAGAAGGTGAGTTAAAGCATATCTAAGTCCATATATTGTCTCTGCAATAGACTTCCAGCTTCTGTTAGTATAATAACACTTAGGTTCTTCTTTTAAAGTGTATCTAGCATAAAATTAATAGCATGGCTAAGTTCAACAGTTTAAAAAGTAAGAGTAATGTTTGCAATTTATTTTTTTACAAGTCTATATTCATCTTTCAAATTCCTTAAAATGGTATGCAAACTTTAGCAAAACATCTAGTGAGGTTTTTTGTTGTTTAAGTGATGCCTCTGAGCTATCTTCATACTTAGGAAATAGTGATGGTCTGATTAGAGTCTTCTGAATTCAACATCTGTCTTCTCACTTTTTATAGTGAGCACCTATGCATTATTCTCCTAAAGGCTCATTTAGACCTTTCTTGGTAAGCTAACTGAGAATACTTTTGGGTTTTTTTGTCAGTTATTATATTATTGACACTTATAAAAACAGATAACATTATATCGCTCATGACATAATTTTTCTCAGCATGAAGCAATCAGATTGATATGTTTGGTAAATTGCCAAAGTTCATCAAAGTGTCAAAAATTCTAGTTTGGAAACTCAAGTTATCTTGGAGAAACCAGACATCCATTTCAACTTTAGTGGGCTAAAATTTTGTAATACAGAAACAATTACCATGGGAATTACATTTTTTTCTCTTCTTTAAAATCAGAAAATAGTAATAGCAGCAGCATAAGATATTGTGGCTGTTTACATTACAGTAGCAGATTCCAAGGTCACCACAAAAACATGATAGATATCTCAGTGTTAGGTGCTGCTTTACAGTCTGAACTTACAGTTTAAATAAACATGGCAGAATGAGCCTGGATTTATAGTTCTCTTTGACTGAATCTTAGAGAAAGGAAGACCAAATCCCTGGGTCTGATAACATGCTTGCCTTTAACACTCTGTCTTTCTACATGCTAGTCTCTAATTTGAAGCCGACATTAAATTTCAACAGAAGTACTCTTTTCCTTGCATTTTTCAATACAATATCAATAAATTCATCTCAGCAGGATGGGATGAGATGCCACACGCAGAGCAGACTGAAAAATACAGTCTGTTTGACATCACACATACTACGAAGACAGAGAACAATATAACATTTTGCTACTGACCTATAGACACTGTATAGTATCTATTTTAAAGACAGCAACAAACCAAAAAACAATGTAAGATTTTGTTTACATCAATGAGCTTACTGAACTTACTTAAAACACTGTGCCTCAAAAACAACCTCACTAAAAATAAGGTTAAAAAGTAGTTTTTTGGGGGTTTTGTTGTGTTTTTTTTCCTCCAACAGAAGGCAGTGTATAGTTCCTCTGCTTTATAAGAGTGTTTAATAGTTTGTTTACTGTGTAAGACTTGTAAAGAAGGTCAGTATTATGCAGACTAGCAATAAGAAAGTGGTAAGTATACACTCATATTTGAAAGAAAGAATGTCATCATACATCAGTTGTCTCCAGAGTCATTGAATTATTGTCCTGAAGGAATGAAAGATTAAATTCACAATCTAATCATTCTCACAATTCTTTCATAAAAGATGCAGAGGGTATTTTTTTTTTATTTTTTTTTTTTATTTTTTTTGTATTTGGAACATGAAGATGAAATAATATTTTTACAAACAAATAAAAATTTGTGCTGGTCACTAGTTAATTGTCTTCTATGGCCACTGGAAGTATTAGCAGTTGGAATTATACTGTCTGTAAATAGGATTTTAAGTTTACATGGATTTCAGAAGTTGACATAATCTAAGTATAGATTACTGACATAATCTAATAAAATATAAATGTATGTCATAGCATCAGGGTAAAGTTCCATAGGATACTTTCCATGCTTATGCTTTTCCTTGCATTTGGTAGAGTTTTATCTGATAGGACTTACATACAGTTGCAGAATTGAAGGTTGGAATGACAAAGGTTTGACTGTAATGCATTTATAATATACCTAAAATTTTAGGTACCACAGTATGGAGACTTCAGAGGCAGCTGAAGATTAAATTACTTCTAAAAGTGACTCAATATATTTTCTTCTTCTCTTTGAGTTTAAAATACTTACTAACATTAGCAGAATACGATTTATTTCGTTATCTGACCAAGGGGAAAACCCACTGTCCTCCTAACATTCCTGCAAAAGGAATAAAAGGTCTGTCATGGGGATAAATGGCCTATCACTCCTCACAAGGAATAAACTTTTTAAGCATTCCAATAAAAAGAAGGTGAGCACAAAAGAGTGAAGTCAATCCAGTTTTTACCTTTGGGCCACATGGAAACTCCCAAGTAACACACCTGCCATCTTTGAACACAGATAGTTGAAAATTTGCCAGCATGTTTTGTTTTTTTCTGCATTCTTCAAATTTCAATTTCCCCCCACCATGCCTTCTCCCTGTCTCTCTCTCTCTCCCTCCCATACACACACACACACACACACACACACACACACTAATCAGAAATCCCATCTCATGCCTTGCTCTGACAAACCAGAGTCCCTCAAAGTTTTGATTCTACATAGATGTACTCCTAGGAATAGTAGGGATGCTTTGATACAATAGCCAGCTTAAAGGCCCAACAATTTAGTTTATTCAGCTGATTAGCAACAGCAAAGAAGCAAATTACTAGTTACTAGCACTAAACTTAACTGTATTCTACAAATAGTTCAGTTGAAGTCAACAGGAATGTTGAAGGAATGAAACGTTCGTTGGTTGGTCAAAGCAAATCAAATATTGAAAGTAATTATTAACCTATCTGGTATTCTATCAACACGAATATCAAGTGAGTGTGTGTATGGAGTCCACCCCTAGATACAACACTTTGATTAGCCCCTGTGTGAGACATGTCAGAACACACACTAAACCAATTCACAGCTGATTTGAAGCTGGAAGACAATAAATTCTTTGGAAGGTACATACAGAGGCATCTTCGTAGGTTGTAACTAATAATAATAAAATCTTAATTACTTGATAACTAAAATTATCAAAAAATCCTCTCCAAGAGGGGCAATATGCAACTGAGAAGTAAAGGTGAAAAAATACTAACACCTTCAAACATAGAAGGCAAGGAGAGTAATGAGACGGATGCAACAGAAGGACAGGAGTTTGTGCTGGATGACAAAGTAGTTATGAGTCTAACATACAGCACTTTCACAACAACAACAAAGAAAAAGGTGGAAAGGAAGCAAATGCTGTAGGGTAGTAAGTTGTATTAAGAGTAATAAATTTAAACCTGTTTTACTTGGTGTTTACTAAGCATCATTTGGAGTCCAACATTCAATTTTAAGCATCACATTTGAAAAATGACAGGCAAATTAGGGAGTTCAGAGAGAAATAAAAAAATTATTTAAGCATTTAGAAAACAGGTTCCGCAAGACACCATCTAGGAAAGAAAAAGGCTGAGGGGAGACATGAGGACTGACAATATATGGTGGGGGGTGTAACAAAAGGGACAGTGAGCAATAATTCTTGCATAGTCTTCAAACTGAAAACTAGTAGGTTTACTAGGAAGCTACGTCAAGGAAAGCATACTTTAGAGAAACACAAAGGTCTAAGCTTTAGGTAATATGTCACGGGGAGATTGTTTGATCACCTTCACTGGAGGTCATATGATTAAATAGGTAACATCAGTCAGCAAGGTTTAGGGATAGTGTACAGTCCTGCTATTTTGTGAGGAATGGACTTGTCAGCTTAAGAAGTCCATTGTGAGCCAAGTTTTTCAGGTGTCTTTATATGGATGTGGATATGCAAATACACACCTAAATACTTCACGGCTATATATGGAGGAGGATATGTGATGGATAATCCTTCTGCTATGACACGTATCTGCTATCCAATATCTCATAAGTGAAGACATGATAAATGTCATAACAGGGACTGGTCATTTATTATACAGAATGGATTTTCTCCTTTGACTGTTCTGCAGGCTGAAATGCTTTTTACTTGACAACTGTGCAGTGCTGAAACTGCTTAAATGGTAAAGAACAGAGAAATACAAAAAGTGGTTTAACTTCCACTAACTTCCAAGCTCTGCTAACAAATGGCATAACTAGACACAGGCAGTGAATGAGAATTTTGTATTTGAACAACATTTGCATATCTGTCTTTTTTTTTTTTTTTTTTTTTTTTTTTGTTTTGTTTTGTTTTTCCACAGACTGCATCTGAATTAAAATTCCTTTTAGGAAAAAGAGGAACTTTAAAGGCTTTTAGCTCTTAGTGTGTTGGGGCCAGCACAGGGGTGGGTGAGGGTTCCAGCAAAGGCTTAGCTTATGCACGACTGAAAGGATAGGAATGCCACAGCCACCTCCTCTATGGCTGCTTCAATCTAGTTGCTTGGTTTTTACTTTTCCATAATCTGGGAAAGGTCCATTCTACATCTAAGGAAATTCCTTGTTTTGAGACTCTTGCTGCAAAATGAATTGCTTAGCTAACTTATTTTCAGTCTAGGCAAGTGGTATCTCAATATATGCAATTGTACTGCTAGTAAGGACTCTTACTGGCAGGAAGAAGGACGAGACTGAGCAGTAATTGCTAAATGCAGTTTTAGTCCAAAGCTCCTGGCTTGAAACCACTGGCTACTGCATTCTTGAAGAGCACAACCTGTTCTACAAATATGAGATATTTTACCCTTTTTCATAAATGTTTGCTATTAGTTGACATAGCAGAAAGACAGGATAAATAAGGTGACCTAGTATGGTAGTGATCTACAACACTTAGATGTACACAAGTCTATGTATGGGGCCTTATAGGATCCATCCAAGAATACTGATGGTGCTGGTAAAAGTACTCACCAAACCATTCCATTATTTACCAATAGTCCTGGCCGACCACGGAGATCCCAGATAAATGGAAGTTAGCAAATGTGATGGTCATCTACAAGAAGGGCCAGAAGGAGGATCTGGGGAAGTTCAGGCCTGTCAGCCTGACCTCAGTTCTGGGGAATCTCATCTTGAGTGCCATCACATGGCACGTACAGGACAATCAGGTGATCAGACCCAGCCAGCATGGGTTTCTGAAAGGCAGGCCCCGCTTTACCAACCTGATCTCCCTCTATGACAAGGTGACCCACTTAGTGGATGATGGAAAGCCTGTGGATACTGTTTACCTAGACTTTAATATCCTGATTGGTATCAAAAGTAGTGTGGGCAGAGGAACTAGAGCAGTGATCATCTTCCTGTACTCTGCACGGGGGTAGCTGCACCCAGTGCATCTTGTGTTTGGTTTAGGGCCCCTCACTACAAGAAAGACATTAAGGTGCTGGAGTGTGTCCAAAGAACAACAGAGCTGGTGAAGAATCTGGAGCACACAAGTCTTATGGGGTCTGACTGAAGAAGGTGTGGTTACTTATCCTGGAAAAAAGGAGGCTCTGGGGAGACCTTATCAGTCTCTACAACTACCTGAAAGGAAATTGTAGTGAGGTGGAAGTCAGTCTCTTCTTCCAAATAATAAGTGATAGGACAAGAAGAAATAGCTCCAAATTGCACCAGGGGAAGTTTAGATTGAATATTAGGAAAAAAACCTTCACAGAAAGTGTTGTCAAGCACTGGAACAGGCTGCCGAGGGAAGTGGTAAAGTGGCCATTCCTGGGAGTATTTAAAAGATGTTTAGATATGGCACTTAGAGGCATAATTTAGTGGTGGACTTGACTGTGCTAGATTTACGGTTGGACTTGATGATCTTAAGGGTTGTTTCCAACCTCAACTGGTTCTATTGATCAGATGAACAATATTTGCTTGGATTTAGCTATTTATACTGCTTGGCAAGTAGATATTTTAAAAAGAATATTCCTAAACCAGTAAATAGGTGTTGAAAAACTGATAAAAACTGGGAAATTCAGTAGTGCCTTGTTTATTCATGAAAATGAACTAGGAAGAAGAAATGGGCAGGAAATAGAACAAGATTTTTAAGTGTTTTCATGTTCTTTACTCAATGCTCTTGCAGATGTGTCTTTTTTCCCATTCCATAAGAATCTCATTTTCAGAAGAGAGGGGAAAGAAAAATGTCAACCAGATATACTGGATGTCTAAATTAAGATACTCAGTTGTCTTTTGTTGCTTTCATAGCAACAAACCAGTCTCTCTCTTTCTCTAGTGCTGAAGTCTGCATACAGTTTCTGGTCTGAATAATTTCATCACCTTCATACTATAGTTTCTGTGGCAAATCTAATTAAGTATTTCCTTGTTTTATGTAGGACAGTCCAACAGAAAGCTACTTCCTTCATTAGTATAGAGAGATGTGAACAGCTCTAGCATATACTGTAAACTACTGCCTTCAGTATTTTTTCTTTTTACTGGTAACTCTCACCACTGTGTCATGTGTAAAACACCTTAAGTGAAAAGCACTATCATTTGATAAAAACCCTGCCAGTAGAACACTGCAAAAGAGAAAAAAAGTTACTCTAATGTGCAATACTTGCTGCTGTCATCTGACTAAGAGGAGAATGGAGGCAAGTTATAAGTAAATTTCCCCTTTGCAACTGAAATCATGTTAGAAGCTCTCCTGTTGCCAGTAGACCCTAAGCATCTCTAGCAGGGCTATGATCCCTTTGCTCTATGCATTGTAAAGATTGGTTCCAGAAAGTGTAGAAGTTAAATGGTATGATGATCCAATAGCTGGGTTAATAAAGTGGTTGGATTTTTTTCCTGTTTATTGATTTTTAAACAAATGGAATAATTCTTAGATTTCCCCCTTTTCAAACAATTCAGTATGAATCCTAAGGTCTGTTTTCTTTTTTCTTTTTTTTTTTTTTTCTGTCTGCAGTTACATTGGCTCTACTGAACTTTAACTCTCCCTCGGTTTCAAGGGTAGCCTCTGCAACTGGTCTTACCTAGAAGAAAAATCCCTCTCTACCCCATTCCTGTCATGAACAACCCTCCTGGTACCTCACCTTCATGTACAAAAGTAGCAAACAGATCCCAATAGGGCTGTCAGTGCTGCTTCAACAGCTGAAAGACAGGATGCAGCCTAGTGATACAGTCAGTTTCCTTCTCCTCTTTCCTTCTGGATATTGTGTGGTCTTGTGGTACAGCCATGCCTTCCCTCAGTCCATAGAAAGGGTCCCAAATCTACTGGTATGACACAGCAGTCTGGCAGGACTTACTGTAGCTGGTTGCCTTTGACTCCTCATCATGGAGTTAAATTTTGCTGTATGCTATTTTATAGTGCAGATGTTTAGAAAATGCTCTGCTTATAGAGAGATCTAATGGCTAGGAACAAAGAATAGCCCATCCTTCTATGCCCCTACTCACTACTGAGAAAGATGCCTTTAAATTTTCCCTTTCCCTGCAGAAATCTTTACAGGGATTTGAAGATAATAAAGGTGCAGCCTTTAAATGAAGTGTGGAAAGTCTAAATACATTGTTGAGAATTAAGTCACAGTAAATTAATCACTGATTATACAAATGAAGATAAAAAGTGGAGCTTTTGCGTGGCATTCACAGTGCAGTGTAAACTGTACCGGGCAGGGACTGCCTCTTGCCATGGCAACGTCATCCCAGGATTTCTCCTCAGCCTCCTACATTAAAAAGCTGCACCACTGCTCTTGTACATTGTGACACTGATCAAAGGAAAGAGACAGCTCTGACCTTGGCTGGACATGGAACCAGAACTGGGGACTGCAAGAAGGAAAATGATTCTTATCCCAGAAACAGAAAAACAGTCCAGGTCTCCAAGCCTTGTCCAATGTAACACCATAAACTTTCTGCAGAGCTTGGAAGGAACTTCTTGTATTACACATAATCCTTTCAAAATGCTGCAAGAAGTGTGCAGGTGATCTATGTTGAAGAGATGATACAGAATTTTAACTTCAAATCTCTCTCAAGTTATGTAATACCATACTGCAGTTTTAGTTAAATGGGAAAGATTTTTAGTGAATTTTTTCATACCACATAATTGAGAGCATGGGGGACTGACCCCTGTTAGAGCTGGGTTGGGGAAAGACTGTCCCCAGTGTCTTAGGACATGCTGAAAAGGTGGGTTCCAGGAGTGAAGCATCCCAGGAACTCAGGAGCCAGGAAGTAAAAGCAGGCATGCATGGGAACTCTGTCTTTATACTTGGTTTCTTTTGCTCACTGGAGCCCTGTGGACTTTTGGAGCCTCTTTCCCCGGGATGGCCCTGCCTCAGCTGCAGCTATTTTCCACCTCAGCCACAGCCATCTTTCACACTGGATCAAGGTCACCCCAGCTGAGCTGTCTTGGTGCTACCAGCCACCACCAACACCCCAAGGATTCCCCTTCCAGGAGCTGCACAAAGTGCTGCTGCCACCTGGCCCAAAACCACCCAGACACAACACCGCACAGGGTCATCCCAGCCCTGCCATTGTCACTCCACACAGTTTGCTATGCCAGAACCTATGCTACCACCTTGGTGATGTAGGACTCTCCTTCAGATGAAATACCCTTCCAGGTATTTGTTTTAACCAAGGGGGAAGTGGAGTGGCAAGGTAATATTTTCTGCTATTGCTGGTACTTTTGTTTCTTTCTGGTTTTAGCAAACTTGTTATTTTTTGCTTTTCATTCAGACTCCTGGGAATTTTTTTTTACCTTGTCTATACTGGGGAAAAGGAAATTAAAGAAAAGGGAGGGTTCATCTCATTAGAGGTCTCAGCTCCTGAACATACTCATTAAACCAAGACATAGAATGTCATTCTTAATTGTAAAAAGTAAAAAAAAAAAAAAATGCTAATAATTTGTTGTAGTACACTATGATATATTGACAACTGGAAATTAATATGTTATCAACAAATTAAAAAAGATGTAATTGAATGAAAAGCTGCCTAAATATATATATAAATATATATATCATACTTATATATATATATGAATATATACTAAATATATAACATACAAATGTATGTACATTTTTAATGTGTTTATGTAGTGTGTGTAAAACATGTATATATATTTAATGTATAAATATATCTATATAGGCAACTCACACTTAAACTTTAAAAATAGAAAACTTGGCCATGCAGAAAAACAAACTTATTAAACCCATATGAGACTTACATTTCCAAAGATATTAATTCTGTTGATGGTGTGTGTTATGACTCCACTAGAAACCGTGCATACTCACTCTTTCTAACTGGGCTACTATTAAAGCATATAGAATAGGAGAGAGTTTGCTGCAAAATTCAAAACTAGGGCACATAAGCATTTATTCTTCAGTTATATTAGATAAGTTAGAACATTATATTCCTGATGTCAGAGTATTCCAACTACAAAATCTATGAGTAATTTGATTATGTCCACAGAAAAATAAAATTTGGTGACACTGGATGAGTTGGAGAAGAGGAAAGATTACATATTGGGATGGTTATGATGTACTACCACATGTAATGGAATATTTAGCTCCCGAGATGACAAGTGGAGTTTTTAGCGCAATAAAGTAATAAAGACCCTGAGTGAGCAAATCAGTAGAATGAAGCTACCCTGGAGATTAAACCATGCATGTACTTAGTATTTTGCCTGAATGAGATGATAGAACTAAAATTACTTACTATTACATATCCCAAGACAGTTACAATGTCTTCAATAGTAAAAAAAACCCCACAAGAGTTGTACTATTACAAGAAGTGCTGATGAATAAGTTAAAAATTTTCATTAAAATTCTTTGGAGTATTTTTTAATTTAAAATTGCAGTCTTAAATTCATTTGACCATACAGCAGCTGCAGATGATAATTATATTTCTGTTTGCCTTAGAAGGATAGGATTACAGAAGCAAGGCTATGGTCAGATAAAAAAGAAATTAAAAAAAAGGGATCAAGACCTTATGTGTATGTAAATGACACCTTGTTTTTCATAAATAGTCTAATATATGTGGCTTACAAGGAAAAGGTAAGAAGTTTTGCCATGATCTTGAATGCTTACTCTTCTGAGTGCATTTTCTGAGACATTAATTTCCATCACATTCCAGAAGGTAACACATCTGCAAAATTTTTCTTTTGCTAGCACATTCTTCTGTAGGGCAGCTGAAGAAAACACAGTCATGTTTCTTTGTTTTTTTAAGAAAGTGTCATCTCTCCTTGAAAATTAAAGTTCCTCTAGTTTCTTCTTAATCAACAGGAATTCTTTCTAATCATTGAGGAACAGTCTTTATAAAATTCAATTTCATTTTTTTAAACTAGGAAAATGCATTAATCCAGCTAAAAAGCACACAGAAGCTTGATTGCTGCTTCATCTCTCCATCACTATATGAAATTTAAAAAGAGAGTTCCTTCAGGAGATGGCCATTTTTAAAAAGTAAAAAATTCAGGCTGCAGAGAAGTTCTTTCAGGATATTTGCATTATTCAGAGCTAAAGCATTACATTAGGTTTCTTTTCCTTGCCTCAATTTATTTAAATGCACTATATTTCTAACAGAACAAAAGACCAGCAGTGGGAAGTCCATGGTGCAAATGTACATGATGATTGGATAGTGTTCTATACTAGTGTTCTACACCAAAAAGCTCTATTTGGAAGAGAGATCAACAGCAACAGAAAAGTGGTTCTAAAAATAACCCAGATATAAGGTAATCTGTATTGAAATCTGCTTCATTGTTTGGTAAATAATCTGATATAACTGGAAAATAAAGACATCAAGAAGTGTTTGTTTATGTTGCTATGGCTAGTAATCTCCTACTTCAGGATGTAAGCTTTTTTCCTCTTGCCTATTAGTGTCTGAATTAATTCTTTCATTATACAGCTCTATTTCATCTTTGATTGACTGCTCTGGTTACATCAGTGACTCACATGGTGGGGTTAATGGGTGCATTTTCCATGTAAAAATAGCTAACAAGTGTTATGCATCTGTGTTTTTTGCCAGCTAACCAAAGATGAGAATAAATTGTTTAAAATGTCCTTTTAATAGTATATATTATGGGAATCTTCTAGTATTGTTATTCTCCTACTATACAATAACAAGAAATACAATTGTATTGCACAATGTATTATATAAGATCAGTTTTTTTATTACTAGCTGTGTGACAAATCTCTCTTCTTTGCAGTTTTTTCTATAATTTTACAGCACTCTGGGTTAGTTACTTCAATCTCATGACGGATAAGTACTATTTCAAAATGGATCTGTACAAACTTGAGTTCACTTGATTTGAAAAGTCAAGCAGAAGACAGTTCATAAGGAGTAATCTACTCACGAACACATTAAATTAGGATACAGATAAAAGAGCACACAAATTCCTCTCTCTGTTCTGCTCCCTTTTGGCCAGATTTTCTTCACTGAGTGGTCTCAAGCTAATCAGTGTCTGAATTATGATCTTAGTAGTCAATATTTTAATTTAGTCAACTCTTTTTGGAGTTAATAAATGTATGAAATAATTTTCTAGTTGGCAAAACTAATGAAAACAAGCAGTACCTGTTGACAAAAGTCCTGTACTATTATAGAAGAAAAGGAATATCTGACCTTTCCTCAGATCTGAAATTTTCTGCCTTGCAGTGTTTTCTTATGAGGAAATATTGAAGTTCAATGTAGGATACTACACTTAAACAGGAATAGTAAGTTGCAAATAGCGCTTGTGTAACAGCTGGATGGATAGTCCTATAAAATATTCGGGGCCTTAAGGCTGATTATGAGCTGAATATGAGTCATTAATGTCATCCCAAGCAATCACACCAAGGATATACATTTGAGAAGTTAGATAGCAAGCTTTTACATGAAGCAATCTTAAAGCTTTAGTTTGTATGAAACCTCTACTAAAGTTTCATCTTCAATTTTGGACGCTTCACTTCTAAGAAAGATGTACGGCAACTGGATAGACTCTAATGGAGAGTAATCAGAATGATTAGAGATGCTGAGAAGATTGCCCACAAAGGGAAATGGAAGGAACAAGGGCTGGAACCTAGAAAAAAGCTGAGAAAGAGGAAGAAGGATGAAAAAGCACTTATTTTTTGCAGCAAGGTATATACAGATATTAAGATTCTACTGGTAAGGCTAGATAACCACTATAGATGTGCTAGAGAGATTGCAGCATCTCTAGCAATAAACTGGGCAAATATTTGCCTTCGATGTGGAAAAGGCAGATTGTTTCATCACCTGGAGATGTAAGCTAGGTGACTTCCTGTCATCCAGTTCTATTTTTAATGTCATGGATAAGTCGTCATTTCAAGGAGGAAGGGAAAAACTGAATCCTTATGAATGTCAGTTGTTGACAGATAAATAACCACCAGGTACTTGCATGCCTGGTTAATTAAATAATGTCACTGCTTTTTAGAAATATTAATAAAAAGAGCATCACAATATTATGTAGCAGATATAAATCCACCCATTGCACAGATAAATTAACTTAATGGAAAGTGATTACATGAGGTTTCTCTAGGGACCTTTCCCTCATTTTCATATGTGTTTGCCCTTCTCTTACATAAACTCAAGATTTACTTTGTTGATTTTATTTAAATAGAAAGCCCTATTAGTGCATTTGTTGTATAAATACATATGATTCTATGTATGCTGTATACCTTACATACAGTTTCTATGTAGTGTCAGTGATCAGATCATACCCAGACTAAACAAAAGTTTCTCTAGCCAGTTTCTCCTAAAAAAAGAAAATAAGGCAGATGTTAATGGGATTTCTTGTGTATCCCCCAAATTTCTTTTTGTAATCTATAAAAGAGTTTAAATATTTATGAATGCATTAAGCTAAACAAATTTTCTCTGTATATTTTGATCTGTCTTTCAAAATACTCTATTTGTCTTAGTTAAATCATGACTCTGTGATGCAAAGTTTGATTTAGACTTAGATTCTAAATTATCTACTAAAATAAACCTTTACTGGCATTTTCTGTGATGCAATAGGCCTCCATGGCCCATATGAGATTTCTGGTTGTGAAGTATTTTTACTGGCTTTATTTTAGCTAACATACTTTTTAATCAGCAAAAATAAAGCTGAACAAGGTATCATATTTGGCCTGTTTAGTATGTTTCCTGAAAACCAGAAACTGTTAATTTTGCAGCATCAACAAAAGTCTTTCAACATATATCTTCAAGATATGTGGTACAGTTCCATGCATTACGTCCTTTTTCATTTCAGTGGTGTTCAATTGGAAAGATTTTTACCTGTGACCTTTTTTCACTCCAAAATTTATAGCATTTGATGTTCACTACTGCAGATTAAATCTCAGTTGTTCTCTTGCAGTAATAATAAAATCATCTTAAAACTACTTTTCTGTTATTAAAATGCCCATTGTTTACAAACAGAAGACATGACTACCTCTTACTGTGGCTCCTGATTGATAAAATAATTCTGTAACATTGTTATAAATTTTGTATTTTATTAGGACAATTCCCAGGAGATAAATACTTCATCTACATAGCAAATTAATTCAACAATTTACAGCAATACTTTGTGGAAAAAAAAGCATGTTTTCCCCACTGCATAAGTTACATATCAAGAAAAATAGTACAATTATCAGCTTATCACTGTGATATGACTCTAAGAAGAACTCCTAGTTCCAATTACATCTGTACAATGCCACCCTTGAAAAAACAAACATCTGAACTCTGCTAACCTGTCACTTAGGGCTGTTCACCTTCCTAAGATCTGAAAACAGAAATCAGGCCCCAACCTCAGGTTTTCTAACAAACTGGATTTCACAAAACTTCACTTTTTAATGAGGCATCTCAGAATTCTGCCAGGTTTTCCAGTCTGTGCTATTTTCCTTGCTGCGTTTGGAAGGCATACCTTCCAAAAATACAGCAGAGTGTTGGAGGAGCAATTGCTTCTCACAGTGGCAAGATGCAGACCACAAGCACTCTTTTTTTTTCTCTGGAAGGCCTGGTACCACGATCCAAGTTCCTACTAAGCACTGATCTGGAAAAACTGCGACTCAAGTGACAAAATTTTTATTTTGCTAGGGCAGAAGGTCTTTAATCAATGTCACATTCTGTGATTGCTGAACTCAGGATAGACCAACAAGGGGACTTTCCTGGCACTGGATGCCCTCCAGGATGCTCAGGGAGCAGGACCAGCTGACACACTCTGCATCGAGATGCTGCCCCTTGGAGGGTTTCTGGCTCTGGCTGCTTCTCACTTCAGTAGATCTTTGTCACCTGAACCCAGCTTCTTTGAGAAGAGGACTGCAGCCTTCTCCTCTGCCTCCCGTGGGTATTTGCATGAGTGTGCCATGGTAGGGTGTGTGGGGGTGGGGATGAGATATTGCAACACAGTTAGCTACCTGTAACCCCAGCCGGGCCAAAGCAGTGGTGCTCCTCAATCCTTTTGCTCCTTGATTTTGTTCTCAGCAATGTCTGGTCATTCTCCGGCTATTCTTGAAAATTCCCCTTTGAGCTACTTTATCGTCAGCTTATTAATTCTAATGGCAAAAAGCTGAGTTATGCTACCAGCCTGCAGAATAGGCCTGCCTGCTTCCCGCACACCTCCCTTTAATGTGACAAGGCATTTCACTGATGTTTGGAGGACGATAGCACTGATTCTATTTCCACCTGAATTAGTGGTGAAATAATCTAATCACTTTTCATGTTACACCAGACTAATTCCAAAAGGGAAGAGGTTTCTGCCTCTTACAACATGATTATATTTATTTTCAAAGGTAGTGCAAACTGCTGCAGGTCCCTGGTCCATACAGAGTTTGCTGGACATATGAAAAAAGGTTGCAAAGAAGACAATTGTGATCTGTGTGATGCATATAAGATCATCACACTCAGTTAAGAAAAAAAAAAAAAGCAAACATAAATTCCGGAAACAGCAACAAAAACAGCAAAACCCCAAACAACAGAAAAAAACCCATACAA
Organism: Margarornis squamiger; assembly: GCA_035222235.1. Lineage (NCBI taxonomy): Eukaryota > Metazoa > Chordata > Aves > Passeriformes > Furnariidae > Margarornis > Margarornis squamiger. Next base: position 51,951,607 of record JAWWTY010000106.1, on the reverse strand, counting down.
ACCAAACCAACCAACCAAATAAAAACCCCCTTGCTCAGATTAGCTTGCAATGAAAATTGTTAGGAAACTCAAATAAATGAACAGAAAATATTCACTTATTCAATAAACAAGAAGTGCTATGGTGTCAGAAGTATTCAGAAATAGTATCTTTAAGATGTGCTTAGCTTTCTAATCACCAATTTAATTCTTCAAGAGGAAAAGGAGATCATGTATTACTGTAAATTTCAGGGTCATGGGAGAAAGACTAGTCTTAATCTGCAAGAACCTTGGAATGCAAGTAGCAGAAGACAATTCATACTATCTTCAAATATATTAAGCATTTTCAGCAGCTTGAGGAAGAAGGGGTTTGTCATAAAATTGTAAAATAAATTGTATTATAGAATAATAGTGTGGTAGCACAGGAGATGGAGAACTATGACTGCAGCCTCAAGAACAATCTGCAGTCAGCATTAATTGCAAAAATGATCATAATGTTGCCATCTGTTTCAGTGGAAACTATTAACAGTTTGTGGTACTTTGAATATGTAAATCTCTTTGTGCTCCTGGAAAGTTACAGCAGCAAAACTCAGTGATTTCACAAGAGTGAGTCCAACATTAGCAGCTACAGCTCAAGGGTTATTTCTCCCTCTCCCACCTCCTCCTGCACACCATTTTTTTAAGCCTTTTAAAATTCATTGCAGTTATATAATGTATTAGGACATTAAATCTTCCAATTGCTTCTCACTATTAAGAGAGTCATTTGCAGTCTCCATTATGACATAACAGACCTTTTTATTCCTTCCTTATGAAGTCACTGATAATGTTTACCTTTAAGATGTCTCACTTAAGTGCTTTGAAATACTCTGTGGAAGACAGAGTCTCACTCTTTCTGTGACTAAGAGGGAATAATTTGGAGAGATCAACTTTTTTGCTTAGATGCCTCATATAATTGATTGAAGTTAGGCCAAGTCACTAGCTGCATAAGAACAGTATAAGATAAAAAGGTGACATAGAGAAGAGATTTACATATTAGTGCTGCCATGCCAATAGGAGGAAATTTGGAAACCCTACTATATACTTTGAATTTCTGACAAGCAACAGTGCAGAGAAATAACAGTCCATTGTCTGAATCTCCAAAGCTAATATTCTCTTGTCAAATTTGCATTAGGGTATTATCACACACCGGACTATAGATACACTTCATCCAAATTGTTTATCCAAAAGATGATCATAGAGCCTGATGCTAATAACTCTAAGATTGTGGGTTCAGTCCCTGTAAGGGCCAGTCACTTAGAGATTGGGCTTGAATGTCCTTGTGGGTCCCTTCCAGCTCAGAATATTCTGTGATTTATTTCAACTGTGATTTTCAAAAAGAAAAATAAATGCAAACCAAGATGATGGAACTATTGACTTTTTTAACTTCTTTTTTTTTTTTTTTTTTTTTTCTCAGAAGTGTAAGGTGTCCCGTCTTCTCCCTCAACACTATTTCTGAAGAGGGGGAAAAATTATCTATAATTAGATGCTTGGCATCACTCCTTTCATGATATTTTGATGCTGAGACATATATTTCAAGTGGATACAGAATGTATATTTGTCAGTTTAGTTCTGTGAAATACAAAATTTAGAACCTGAGAATCAACTTTTTCTGGTTTCATTTTGCTTGTGCTTAGGCTCAGTAGAAATGTTATTTAATCCTTTCCAAATCAGTCTCTTCCTACTCATTCCTCCTAGACTGATGTATGAACCACAGTACTATAAGCTCTTCATCTACAAATGCTACTTTGAGAAAACTTCTTGGAAAGGAAGGCAGTGGGAATTGTGGGAAGAAGAAAATGGCATTTAAGAACTCAGGCTAGGACAAATTTCTTTTTCTCTTAACCCGTGCATTAATATATGATTGCTTCCATTTAGAAATAAAATGCTTTTTTTTCTGCCACTTCCTTACAACTTTCCTGAATAGGCAGGAACTAGTTAACTATCTCCAAAACAATTTAAAATTCAAAAGCATGTAAAAAATTATCCTCGGGGAAAAAACAAAACAAGCCCCCAAATAAACCAACAACAAAAAAAGCACACGTGAAACACCACACCAAACCCTAAGAATGATAATTAAGCATCTGAAGTACAAAAGGGTAATGCACTGTCCTTTTCCCCAGTAGGGAAGTTCATTAGCAGTGGAATCGTGTCATTTGCCCATCTGTTCATAATTGCATTCACCGCAGGAACTAAGCGACGGAAGTGACATCAGCCGGGCTCGGCACAGGCGGCTCAGTACATCACACTCACCTTTGGCTCCGCATGGGCACTTGCTCCAGCTTCACTTCAGCCTCTTCTCCACCCTCGTCCATGGTCTGGGGAGCCCAGGGGATTTACACCTGTTGCCTGATCAGGGCTGGCCTGGATCACATCTCTGAGAGGGGGGACAGAAATTAAATTTAAAAAAGGTGGCAGAGCTTCTGGATCTGAATAAAGGCATATTGAGGGGGTAATTATCCCTCCACTGGTTGGAGGCATACGTATGTCTTGTATGTACATCCTAAATATTGGGTGCTTAGCAGCTGCTGTAATATCAATGGGCGATTGAAACAGGCCCTCATTAGATTAGCGCTGAGCTTATTGCTTGTGCCAGTCTCATTATTATTGGTGACTAAACTGGCAGATTGTCAGGATGCCTCATGGCGAGATGAGCTTTTGCAGCTCTTTGTTTGTAGTTATTATAAACAATGAAGTGAAAGCAATCCCCTGGGCATAGTCATGTCTCAGATGTTTTTTGCAAGCAGCAATCAGCTTGCAGAAGCAGCAATGGTAAACAACTTCTTATTTTAAGAAGCGATATTAATTAAAGCATGAGGCATGGTTCTGAAAGAGAACTTGTTAATTATTTAATGTCACCTGCACTATCAAGCCCACCAGTTGGAAACTGTTTCATTTTGCCTCAGATGGGCTCTGCCTGTCATCTGAACCAGTGGAAAATAATGTGTGGTGCCAAGTGCCAAAAAAATAGGCAGGGTACTTCTGGGAGTCATATCACATTTTAATGTACAATCCAGGTTTATTACTTCTAAAGAATTCTGAATGTGAATAGTAGGCCATATTACACAGTGTGTGTAAATGCTAAACTTAATTGGAAACATTACATTCCTCATAAGAATACAGAGAATATTAAGTGGGCTGCAATTGTAGATGTTCATGGTTATTGAAATTCCTGGCCATCTACTGATATCATTGCATACCAGTGGATGGTTTGGAAACTGTGCCCAGCTGTTAAGTCAAATAGTGTGAATCAAGGGTTTGACATCTGCTAAAAAGCACACAGGTTAAGAAGAATTTTTTCAACCTTACAGCAAAGCTTCTGCTGTCATTCCTGTAGCACAAGAAAAGGCTTCCTACTTTTCTTGAAAAACCTACAGGTATGACCAGACAAAGCTGAACATGAGCTGGACTCACTGGGTCATAAACAGTGCTCAGAGGTGGGCATGGACCATCTGACTTTGCTTTGGGGAAAATGGTAACCCCACTAAAAACCACCGTGACTCCTTTGGTTACTAAGTTCAGCCCAGGCAGAAGGTCACTGGTGCCATTCAAAGGTATTCCTAGTTATAATTGAAATAAAAAACTCCAGTGCATGAGTTTTCATCATAATAAGACAGTGATCTTGTTAAATGCTGAAAAAGTGAATCCAAGTTACAAATATGGGAAAAGTGAAAAAGTGCCATTGTTTTTACATCAATAAAAATTTAGACTTCTTTCAAATGAGCAGCAATCAGTGATTTATTTTTTCACCTTGGCAGAGACTATGCTGTTGCATCTCAGAGAACAGTATGTGATATTTATGTCTATTCCTGCCACTGTGTAGGAATATTGTGTATATTGTGTATATCAGAATATGTAAAGACAAATTCATGTGAGATGGGACTAGGGGAGAATGGACTTGCACAGCTAAGAATCATCCCTAAGCTGACTTCAAACCATTAAACTGCAATGGCAAAGCTAGTGCTTTAAGGGTCATTAATCTCTTCTGGAAGATTTGTCTGAATTGTCACTTCAGTCTTCTGATTCCAGCCTACAATAAACATAAATCCAAATGAATACAGCAAATCAGGTTTTCAACTCCTATGCAGATGATGCTAAACTCTGATAAAAAGTTTAAAAAATTATATTAAAGTAACCAGCATTCTGAGGACCTTTTCGACAGGAGAGTCAAACTAAACAAAATAACAAGAGAAAAATAGGCAAGCACAACAAAGTTACAGGCATCAACAGCTGCAGTAAAGAGGAAGGGAAATTAGGGAGTAAGCATGCAAGAAAGGACAAGAACATTGATTCACTGCTTGCTGGTTTGAAAAGCAAGGTTGTATTTCTTTTCTTGCATACACTGTGCAAGAAAAACCTTGGAACCCTGAGGACACAGTCTTAACCAAAGGATTTGCAATATTAATGAATTGCAATTCTGATAAACTATAAGATCCATCAAAGACAGAGAAGAATACAAAGCTTACCAGAGAGGTTAATTAATTATCTGATAGGTAGAGATAAGACAACAGGAGATCCATATCCCAAGTCGATCTAACAGAAAAGTTGACAAGGCGAAGCAGGAGGGATGTTCGCCCCAGGAAGGACTATATACCAAGGACAAGCAATCAACATACTTAGATGTGGCAGTCAGAGCTAATAGTGAAGTAAACTCAATTAAAATGAAGCACTATGGAATTTAAAAGTAGTATTTCAAACGAAATTGTCTGTGGGCTGTTTGTTCCTTTAAGAAACATTTATGATTTGTGAGAACAAAATGGTCTAGTAAGTTACAATTCTATTATCACCTTGCAACACAATAAATTGATTGCACAATAATGTTTCTATTTTTTCCCCACTCTCTCAACCATACTCAAAGGTGTCTTAACAGTCAATAAAGCAACAACAACAGCAGACACAGCTTGCTGCAGCTAGACAACATTTTTGAATGGGATTAATTTCATTTTCAGTGGAAAAGAGCATTTTTCTGCCAGGGTTAAGGGTCTGAAAAAAGTGGCATCCTTAGTTCAGGAACATTTTCTTTTTTCAAAGAAAAAGAGCTGTGGTCAGTATAAAGTGGGTTCCAGGTTGTTTTTTTTTTGAGCGCTGGCCAGCATCAGCTAAAAAAAACCAAACCCAAAACAAATTAGCAAGTTTGATCTTATACAAGACAGCCAACTCATAGCTCCATATTTTTCTAATCAGTTATGAATCAACCCATACTCTGTCACAGAATACAAATTTGCTTAAAGACAGTCAGACTGGGTCATAAAACCAATTTTTACTGCAGAAGTGGAAGTCATTTTTCCTGCACTTAAAAGCAAAGGAGGTTCAACTACTTAGAAAATTTGTCAAAAGGAAAACCTATTCTTTATTTGCACAAAGACTCCACATGTCAGACTCCATTTGGTAAAACAGCGAGTGTTAACAGTTTAAGTTTTCATTTAGGGAAACATTTTTTAATCATTTATAAGCAGTGGAAAGGTCTAAAATACTAAAAAACAAAAAAAAAAAAAAATAGGCAAAAAAGACAAAAAGACCGGAACTGTAAACTGAGCACAGTGCATTCAACAACTGAGAAAAATAGATTATTTCTTTTTCTTCTCGAGAATCATACCTTTAGCAAATAGGCATTAACAGAGTAATTCACGGGATGTTCAATGTAGACAAAATAACCCATCCATAGAAGAAAGTAGAGTTGAGTAATGTTTGAGTTATAACTGGGGGGGTGGAATCGGGGGTGTAGCGGGGGGGTGGAGGAGGAAGATTATGAAATTAATATTTTGATTTTCAATTAAAAAATTTTATTTTTTAACAAAATTTAAATTATTGGAGATGTTTTTGTGTGTGAAATGTTTTCTACAAGTGAAACGTCATATTTTTGGTGAAACTCTGTTTGAGGAATATGTGAGTTGCACTACATATCTCAAAGGATGTCTCATGACTTTGGACTTTTGCTGGCATCTACACTCCTTTGCATTGCAAAGACGGGCAGTCTGCAAGTGCTACCCAACCATGCACACAGGTGCAAGATGCTGAGGGAAGTATTTCTGAGATAAGCTGACACTAAACAGTAGGAATACTTACATAATATTATGGTCACAGCTCCAAATTGCCTTAGCACAGCCTTAAAATTAAGAATAGCTCTTTTGCTAACTTGCTGTTTCCACAATATTCAAGACACTAAGCACTTCTGCTATAAGAGAACATAGACTTCTGTCATATTGCCAGATAATGGCCATAACACTACAAATGTTTCCTATTTCAAAGCAAGAGAAGTTCTGACTATATTTTTGTTATTGCAATTGGTCAATTAGTCAGCAGCATAGGAATGCATCTGTTACTTTGCTACTGACACATCTCTAAAGTGGAAAACAATTTAACGAACAAATACTTGGCAACTTAGGCAATCATCACATCAACTTTCTGTTTGCACTGAGAAAATCTATAAATGTCAATGTATTGAACAGGAAACAAAACCAATAAAACCAGAAATGCAGTAAAATGTTAAAAAAATTACCAAAGGAAGTATGAAATAACAATAGCAAACATTCACTGCCTACACTATCACATGCTTTTCCTCAATACTGAATTCAGTATCACTACTGTTCCTCCAATGGACTTTGTATTTTCAAAAGTACAATTAATATCTGCATTTAAGACCATTGATTGAAAAAGTAATTTAAAAATGGCAAAAGTTTCACTGTCAACATTTCACAAAGTAGGCTTTCTACTATTTTTTGTAATGTAATCTTCCTGACAAAGCATATAAAAAGAAAAAAATATAATTTGTATTGTATCTCTGCTTTCATGCTTCCTTTTTAAGAGTCCAACCTGTCTGTTAGCTCCCCACATAGGCAGACGTTAAATTGGAAGTAAGGTTTAGGAACATTTTATTGATACTGGTTTGTACTGAGTTGCCTTGATCTTCAATAATCAGTATCACACTTGTGTTCCTCCTTTAGTTTTGTTTTTTGTTTTGTCCCTAGCTGTGGCTCCAAGTGGTGTCCTTTCTGCCAGCTATGTGGTGACAAAACGAATATCCACCAGCTGATGTTTTTTTCACTTTTACTTCTAGTGATTTTTGCTCCTGTTATACCTTTTTTACATTTTTGAGCTTCTGTGGCACCATCGTTAGTTCAGGTGAAAGGTTCCAGATTTTGAAAGGGGATTTAGAGATTTCAGTACATAGTTGACCTAGGAACTAACGTCTGGTAACCCAGGCACTGAGGTTTTCAGTTCTTCTTGCTTCCAAGCAAGACTGTGAAAGCGAAAATTTCTGGAAATTCATATGAAACTTCTCTGGATGTGAAATAGTTGCTCTGTCAATTATATACTAATGTAGGAGCTCAAACAATACCCAAACCTGAGCTGCAATCTCTATCATAACTCCTCTGAAGTCTGCTGGGTTTAATATCCTTCAAGTATGGTTGCAATCAGATCAGAATGCCACTTTTTGTCTATGCTGTTGGTAAGGGATTTTTTTCTATTTTCTGGGATTCCAGCCCTGCATGACAGCTGACCTGATTTTCTTATAGTTCGTGCCTCTCTCATCTTGGACAAGACAATACATGAGGCAATATGCCCTTTAGGTCATGGGCCTGTTGATATAGACATACTTGTTGTATCTCCAGCTTCTGTATGATTGACCAGAACATTCTTCAGAACTGATCTGAGCTCTGATGGCCAATATAGAATTTCTGTGGTCAAGAGTCCATGTGATATGGAGTCTCACCTTTTGAAATTACTTTTGTAGTTGTTCTGAACTGTGCTGAGGCCTGTTCAGTTGTTAAGTCGTAGACGTGGATTGCTAGGTCTTCTGCAGCTTTGACTAGTCTGTTTACAAGTAATTCCTCAGCCTCTTCTGCTGTTCATTATTTTTTGTGCTGAAGAAAAGGAAATACATATGAAACAGCCTGTATGAGAGCCATAGTTTGGTCCCACACCTCATCCATCTTCACTCTAAATATCCATGGATACTTAAGGAGCATGGACAAGAGAGCCGCAATGGTTAAACATTGCCAGGTAACATCATCCTCACTTGTTTCACCTCTTCCAGCAGTCTGTTCAATGCTGGCTCTGCTCTCTTGTTACTTGGCAGTCGATTGTCTGAATTCTCCTGAAGTGTACTGTGGCTCATTGTCTGAATATAGCATACCTTCAATTTCCTGATCACGTTCCTTGCCAAATTGTCTTCCCAGAAATAAAAGTAGCAATTGATTGTGACTATCCTGTTATTAAAATGAAGATACCTGATTCACTCACTGCTGTAAGGTCACCATGTTTTTTGCACATTTAGCATTTTTACATAGTGTTCACAATCACAGAATAGTATTTTCAATATTTGTGTCTTGCAACCTGACTTATCACTAATCATCAGCTGTCTCTTAGAAGTCCTGCTTCATGTATTGCCAGACTGTATTTTTCAGAAACAGAAAGGGACCATGGCATGTTGGTAGACTCTTTTCCCATTTCTTAGAAAAATACGAGTTTTGCACTCTGGAAGTTGTGCTTCGCTAAGTGTGTCTGCTTTCAACAGTGGTTTATCAGAAAATTTGTTCTCTTTTCACACCAGAGCACAAGAGTGTCAGTACCTTTTGGAGTGTTGGAGATAAACAAAAGAGTGGTTCATTCCAACAAGACTTCTTTCAACTAGTTCCTTATACTTGAACTTCATACACATCTTGCACCCAAAGTAGCAAGTTGCATAGTCACAAACCCAACACCTTTTCTAGCTAAGCTTATACAAATTTCTTTTCAGTTAAGGCTAAATACCCAGTGAGATTCTGGATGTGAAGCATTACTCTCTCCGTGTTTCTTTCTGTACAGCCTGGTAACTCCTCTGTCGCCTGTATTCCAAGTCACAGTCTAGTCCCAAGCATTCATCTAGGAGTCATCAAAAACTACGGTCTTTGTATTCTTGGTCCTGGACTAAGTCTTCCTTGTCTTTAGTCAGATGGTACTAAAGAAGAAATAAAGGTTTCCACTCTAAAATTAGGTAGTTGTCCTCTGTTAAAACTTACATTTGTAGCTTGTGATTCAGTGCTAGTCTTCTCAAAGCCTGTTGTTTGACTCCTAGATTCGAATTTACACAAACTCTCTTGTCAGCTGAAAGCTCTTCCTGTCCTTGCTAAGGTGTGCTGATTTCAAAATGTGGGTGTTTATGTGCATGATTCAGGAGGTTTTTTTTTACATAAGCTGCTCCAGGACAAAAGGGTGGGAGCGATAATTTAACAACAGACTCTCTCCCTATCAAAAGTCCTTGCTTAGAATACAAGGCAGTTTGTGTTCTCCTCCTTCTGTTGTGCATTATTGCCAAAGGGTTTTATTTTGGTCCTAATTTTTTACTGTAAACTCTATAGAGCATCTATCACTTTTTAAATCTCTTGGCAGTGTGTATCCTCACCGCAAAATCCATTATTAGATTTTTATTGTAAAACATAAGCGTTTGCTAATATTTTTTGAATCTGAAAGGATTATTAGTATTGCTAGGATTACATTACAGCCTTTGCTGCAATTCAGCTGAAATAAAATATTTCAACTGTATACATGAAACTATTCAGAGTTGTATATATGACCAAGGCAACACTGACTTCTTAACTACAAGTGTATTGTCTGTTCAGCTTATGGAAGACTTTTTTCCTCAATGCAGACATTAAAACTTCAAGTGCAAATGTAAGGCAGCAACACCATTTTTACAGTAGATAATGCCTTTTTCTAGTTCATGTATATTACTGTTAGTAAATTTCGAGTTCATAGGATGGATTTTTGCCCTTGAGTCTGAACAGGTTGACTACTCTTGATAACTAGAAGGATTTTCCACTGGTTGAATACATTTCTGTGGTTAAAATATCCTTCAGGTGAGATTTTTGAAAATGAAATGGAATTTTTTGTTACATTCCCATTATAGGTTAATGGTAGGTTACTCAGTTCAGGAATGTAAACACCTGTTTTGTCTTCTATTTCTCATCTTAAAATCATATTGTTTAATTAAAAATCATTCCTGCTCTGAATTAAAGTAATAAAAACATATTTGTAGTTATTACAGTGTTTCTGCTATCATTATCTGTCCTACCTTTTCACTGACCACTTTTAAAATAGAATGAAATCTTTGCCTCCATTTTTTCAAGCTTACAGTTCATGTTGAGGTCTGAAATCCTTACATGAGCCTAGAATCTTAATCCTAACATGCATCCACTTGAGCTACACCTGTTCACACTCAACTGTAAGCATTCTCTTGTCTTCTGATGTTAGTTACTACTCCCTGCCCATCAACACCATATTTTATTTAACATGCTAAGTAAACTCAGGCAAACTCCAGGCAGTAGCATAGTGGTAGAAAGAAGAGTGTAAACTCACAAGCATTGCAGCTATGACTGCCTTTCCAGTTTTGAGCAGACAGACTGATTCATTGGTTCTTCTTCCAAATTTTTAACTCTAATTTTTTTTCCCCCCAAGTTGTTTCAGGTGTGACAATCTTCCTTGAAATTTTTTTTATTTTTTTTAAGTGAATGACACTGGAAAAATGAGCTCTCATAATGCCCTGCATAAACAGATACCAGTTTCCTTAAAAGAAGTTGTATGGCACATGGGAGTGAAGAGAAAGTGGAAGTAGAATAAGTATTCTGGAAGTAAATGTTTCATACTTCCAGGAGACAGTACCAATCTTAAAATGTCTCCGTATTTCAAGTATTACTTGGTTCATCTTCTGCTTAATGGATCATTCTGTGAAACATCACAATTTTTTTAACACTTAGGGAACAATTAAAGCTATGTTACAGTTGAATTAAGTGCTAAGTCTTAAGACTAATGAATATAATGGTAGCATAACTTACTTACTGAGGAGTCACAACATACCACACTGCTAATACATAACAATAATGTCTTCATTAGGAATCATCAATTCTATACAGCACTTCACAATATTAACACTTCCATCCTGTGAGAGGAGAATAAATAACTTGTATTATATTGTAAATACAGGCTTATCAACTTCAAATCACACCGTTTTGTCTTTTCTCCTTCACAATATTATACACAATGGCTTCTGTCTCTGGCAGAGGATCATGATTAAGATACAGAAGCAGAAAATAAAAAGCTACACCTGCTCTTTCCAGTGCTGACTTTGACATTAGATGTTTAATAAAACAGCCCTTAAGTTGTGAAAATTCCATGCTAGTGCCATCTGTAACATTATTTTTAAAAGATAGAAACAAACCCATAATTTTCCAAGATGAGCTATGTAATGTTTCAGCCATGCTTTTAATGTTCCTGGATTTGTTTTCTTTCTAATAAATAGATGTTGCCAAGAAGGAAAAAAAAATATTGAGTGTATCCACAGATAGTTTCAAGACATAAACTGATCACCAGCTGGAATCATGAAGAAATTTATCCCTATAGTATATTATTACAAAATTAGGTACATAAGATAGGCTTTATCGCCTCCTCCAAAGATTTTGGCATTGACCTCTGGTAGAGATAGGGCCAACTGGATGGACCTACTGGCTTCTTCTGCTGTAGCATTTGCTGTATGCATCTGCCTAGGAGTTATGGGATGGAAAAGTATCATCTCTAGCAAAATGGCCATCACTCTGCTTTCCAGTGCATGTTTGCTAATGCTGCAGGACCCATTGACTGAGTTTTCCTGTTATGCATACCCAATGTTATTTCCACGGTTCACAGAAAATGCAATATTCATCTTATCTCCCAGCAAGCTTCTAGACCTTTAATTGCTATCAGATAGAAAGCAGTTTATAGGAGACAAGTGTCTCACATAAATGCACCCATTTATAGAAGAGATCCCAAAATGCAGTGTGGTGTTCAGATTAAGTTCATTATCTAGAACGCAATACTCCTATTAGAAGAAAGAGTTGAAGACATTCTAAAGGTTGTCTGAGTTCACATGCACAAAGGGTTGTCTAACACCTAAACTGTTATTCTGAGTTTCTAGTTACCTATGAAATGATCTTATAATACGAAGGATTCAGAGATAGTTTGCAAAGTTTGGTCATTTCTATGTGAGGTCAAAACCCAATACTGTTCAGGTGAGTATGGAACTCCCAGAAGCTTTGCTATGTAAGAAGTAACTAGCTTCTATATGTAAGGGGCAATTCACCACTTAGTAAAAACCTCTGAGCCAGTTAAGGTTCTAGGAGAAATAAAGGACTATTACAATGCAATTCTTTAAGGGTAATTAAGCTAGACTAGGCTATACTGATATCCAAATTAGTGTTTTCATATCTTGCCTGTCATCTAGAAACAACATGAGGAACATGGCCTAAAACTATAATAAAATTGTGTTTTGGCACAATGTAAGGCGACATTTCATATATCAGAAGATAAGCTATTGCCACTTGAATGAGAACTTTGGTTTGTACATGGAATTAATATTTGAATAATTTTTATTTTACTACAAGTTTAAACAGGTTTAAATATTTGTGGAGGAAACTTTGCTATATTGTTTTGGTGGTTTTCTCTGTTCTGTGTCTTTTTTATGTGGAGTAAGATATAAAGCAATGTGAAAAAGGTTATTTCTTTGTTCTGAGGGTTTTAGAAATTCCATTCTGATGTGCTGTACCTAGGAGAAGTTTTAATTAACTCTAGTCTTGAAGGTCCTATGTATTGTCTTATTCAGAATTCCCTTGAAACCACAGCATTCACTGCCCCAGGTAGTTTATACTTCAGAATAAGGGATACTTTTGTTTTTACTGCTGCAGAGGATCACAATGTGAATTTTTAATGGGACCTACTTCCGTCTCTCTTTTCTTACCTGGGCATAGCACCAGTTTCAGGGAAAGAGAAGGTGATGGGAGTAAAAACAAGTTCAGAAATAAAATAGAGTAGCCATCAATCAAATAATATCTGCGGCTATCTCCTAAGGGTAAAACTGGTGTGGTTCTGTTATATCTCATTTCAGTAAGGGCTGGCAGCAAAAGAGGCTAAAAAGAGCCTAGAAGACAGGAGAGAGAGAGAGAGAGAGTGGGGGAGAGAGAGATTTAATCAGACTGACTGACAAAGTTAATATATATTCTCTATGAAAGAGGAGTCTCCAGGGTCATGGTTTCAGTGTTGAACAAGAACTCCAGAAAGTTTAGAGAGCTAGATTGAGTCAGAATTGATTTTTCTCTGTTTACTACATTCCCCAGGTGAAAAGTTAATGAACCAAGGCTAAAGCATAAAAAAGGGATAGGTTACTTGGAGGGTTGTGATAAAAATATCATACAGGTAGATCAGGGGTGAACTTTCATCCTCCAGAGTAGGCACCTTACTAACCACAAAAAAGGAGGGAGGAAAAATGTACTGACAAAACAGAGCATGCTCTATGATGATATGCAATTTCAACCAGAAAATGCATGGTAACCTCAACAATGTAACTACATACAGATAGCTCTTTTCCTCTAGATAAGCAGGTATTTGACTGAAGCCTTTTGACAGGTCCATGGAGCCTGAGGAAAAGGAGTTAGTGTTAGAATTACAATTTCTATGGAGAAATGCCAGAAGTCATTAGTATGGGCTGTTAATCAGGATTGAACGTGAGAGACTGGGCTCCAAACCTCACTAGCCCTGTGAAATCTCTCTCACTAGTATGATATAATGCTTTCCTCACATCACTGCCTCTTCTCAATTGCCCCACACAAAGACATTGCATGAAGACACATGTTTGATGGTGGTTGGCAATTTCTATTTTCTCCTCTCGGGGTCAAGTATGGATCAGGGCTTGGATCCTGCTTTGCATCCTGTTTATGGAGTCTTTTCTTCTTCCTTTTCCAGCAGAGAAAATGGAGCTAAACTAGCTGACTCCTTTTACTGTCACACCCCTTTGTCACAAAACATCTAGAGGAACATTTATCTTAACCTTTTTTGGATACAGGAAGAGTAAAGAAATCAGTGCTGTTTGGTCAAATCTAAAAGGAGTCACTTTGGGTACTGAAGATAAGCACTGAAAACGTTGCTAGCAAGGGAAGAAAAACATTTTTCCAAGCTTCATTTTTTCTTCTAGAGAATTGTACTAGGTATTGAAGAAGACATTTTATGAGAATGTTTTCATAAGCAGAGTCAAAACTAGAGAACATGAATAGCTCAAGCTCATGTTGAACTATTCTAGTGGATTAAGTGATTTAAAAGAGGCACAAGCTCCTTAGCCTGGTGGTTAAGACATTTGTACATGATATTAAGGTCAGAGTATTAAGATTTTCGTACAAATTATTGAGATTTTAGTGTGATTTTGACTAAGGTTTTCCTGTCTGTCTCTCACATTATTGTGAAAAAGTTTAGCAGATTTGCTTCCATTCTTGAGCTAAACTGAAAATTATTTTTTCTCCTCAAAATCTCAAAATAATTCTTTGGATTAAAAAGCTGTTTCCTTTTGAATTTTGCATTCCTTTTTTGCAGTGCTAACATTTTTGCCTCAAATAATTACAGGAGAGATACTGCATTCATATTTCTTTGACTTGTCACTGGCTAGTGCATTTCACTTAAAATAGTTCTATAATACACATCCAAACTTCAGGGATGAGTAATTATTAGGAATAATTACAGGAAAAATTATGAAGCTTCTTAGAATAGGATAGAAAAACAGGACAAAACATTGGGGCTCTAATACTGATATTAATGCCTATATGAAATGCAACAGGTCAACAATGTGAATCTAATGACAGTATTAAGACTGAAGTGGGTCAAGGAGTCATTATGCATAAAGATGGAAAGAGGAGCTAAGAGATGGTGGTGTCTTCCTTTATTCTAATATATTTCATTTTTTTTTTATTTGTGACATTTTCTTCTTTATAATGTGTTAAGACATAAGGGATATTCAGGGAACAGTCAAACACCCAAAAACAAGTGAAGCATGAAGCAGCTCATACAACATGGCACCTTAATATTTAGTCAACAGGATGCTAGGAATTCTGAGCACCATACTTTGGCAATTAGAAGCCCAGTGTAGGAATTAAGTATATTGGAACATAGAATCAAATATTAATTCTGCCAGTTCTCTGAGCAATAGAAAAAGTAGTCAGCTAGGGCCAGCCACAGACTTCAGGACTTTTTGGCCTTTGATGGAAAGCCCTCAAAAAGACCACATAGGTCTCGCATCCTTGGATTCTTTTAATTTCACTTATTTTTTGACTTCAGTAAAAGTGATAGCAAAATCACCCATGAAAAGCTTACAATGGAAACCTCACTTGCCCACAAGATACATCTAACCATGAGAAAGACCTATATCAGAAGGAAAATCACAGGACATTGGACCTTTTAAACTAACCAACCCCAGTTTTTTAAAATAATTTTTAAGTCTGTATTGTGACAGTTTGCTTTATGATGTCATGCCTGAGCAATTACAGAGCCATAATTCCATAGCTATGACTCATTGCAAACCAATCAGTGCAGTCAGTTTCCTAATGCTATTTTGTACTATAACATAGTTATTGTAAAGGCAGGAATTCTTTAATCATCAAATTGAATGACTGCCAAGAGCTCATTTTATTGACCATTAAACATGCTTCTGTTTAGAAGAAATGCGACAACATCACTGTTTCCAACAGCAGATTTTTTATGTAGTGTTTTTTCATATGACAATCTGCAACCAAATGATAGGTCAAAAAAATGTTTATCATCTGTAAATGTACAAGACATTCACAAATGAAGGTCCTAATCCAAACTGTATTAAGTTGTCTAGTAAAGCTTACTTTTGGGCAAAAGTATTGTATCAGGCTCCAAACAAGTAAACTATAACATGAATATTTTCATTGAGAAACACTTGAATTTCTCAAAGATGACTGTTTCAAATTTTAAAAGTAATATCTGCACCTGAAAACCATTATGGCATGTCTTTTGATGTTTAGCATGTCTTGCCAATTCAAATATAATTTTTAGCCACAGTTTTAGAAGTTTAAATGGAAATTGATCTGATGCTGAATTGTGAGAACAATTTTTAATGAAAATATAACAGCTTCCTCTCACTGTCAAAGGATTCCATGGGAGGTACAGAATGATGTTGCTTTAGTCAAAGAATACTTTTCCATCCTGTTAGAAAGAGTTGTCTTGTTGACAGATGTTTCAATGATCTGAAAATTGAGGTGAAGTAAATAGATAACCATGCTCACTGTAGTGGAAGAGCTTTGGGTTGGTTCGCAATTTTTGGAAAATCTGTACAAAACCTTATGCCAGTACCTAAATATTTCTACAGCTGCAATTTCTGAGAACACTTTCAGACTCATTCAGTAAAAATTACTCTGTTTACAAAATTACATTCTCTTTGGACAGCGAGACCATGAAAAAATACACAATTATGTTACCTTTTTTCTTTAAACACACAGCAAGTCTAGAGTCTATAGGAATAATCTCACTGCATTGACCTGTCAGTACCAACTAATGATTTCCTACTGTTTGCTCTTTTTCAGTTTACCAAGGAAAGTGTGCAGAGACTAAAACTAAAATAAAGCCTTTTTCTATGGCAGTAAAAATATTGAATACTTTTGAATACTATGGAGCTCCTTTGCAGCTCCATAAGCATCAGTAGAATTATTATGATATTTGTCACTAAATAACCAATTCAATCAATGATAAAGAAAGGGGAAACAGTGCAGCCTAGTAATGTACTTAAAAAAAGGATGTGCTTATACAACAAAACAAATTTGATTATATGAGTCTGTAAATAAGCAGAGGTTTTGTTGTCTATGAGTTAGCAAGCTGATACATTCTTTTTAACTGTCACGAAAAGCAGAATGGGTATTATTAGCAGCAGTGAAACACGAGAGTTACCAAGAAAAAAAAAAACAACCATCATTTGCATGCTGGAAAAGAAGAGGAAGAGAGTAAGACAAGGTAAAGAAGGCGGTGTATGTGGCATACACGTACTGACAAATGCATCCATATTTTGATGCAGGCATATCACACAATGAAAAACTGGGAAGCAAGACGAGAGATTTCCAATGAGAAAACCAGTCTTTTGGAATGAAAGTATAATTTCAACTTCAAGTCTGCTAACAGACTTGGCCAGTTCATGTTCCAGATTAGGTAAAAGAACTAGTATTAGGTAAAAGAACTAGTATTTATGGACCAGCAATTAATTGTTGAAGTCATTAGGTGATGATGAACGTGGTTTTTTGTTTGGTTACTCTTCAGTGAATGCCAGAGGACACACGCAGCTCCATGGAACAGTCCTTGGTGCCTTAGACCATTTCTTTTTCTTATTTTCCCTATCCAGAAAGGCCACAAGAGAATAATGCTTTGGATGTCAGTGGATAAGCCAGTACTGTCTTCGAAATCATCTAGAGATTGACCTGAAAGGCAAAATCAATGTCCATTTACAAATTAACCCAAAAGGATTCAACTCTCCTCGCTGAGCATACCCAACATTTTGTGTTCTAGCAGACAAATATCACTAGACAGCCTGAATGCAGATGGAAAGCTTGGCCATTGGATATTAGTTATAAAGCATACTAGATTACACAGAGCATTTGAAGAATCCATTCATGCCAGTTCAATTGTATTTTGATATATGACATCCAATTTATTGTAATTTCACCCATGTGAATTTGAGAAAACACAATTCCAGACAAAGATATATCTAAAAGCAATTGTGTCACATCAGGCTGTACCACAGGTATCCAGGGTGCATCACTTTGTTAGGACTAATAAAACTTTCTATCTATACCTTCAGCATTGCTGATATGATCTTGTTCTCTCTTTGCTTTGTAAGCCCACAGACAGCTGTCAGTTGCTCACAAATAAAACTGCAGATATTCACTGAAAGATCCAAAGGAAATATTTCTGAAATGCAGAAATAATATTGTCACATTACTGAGTGGAGCAGCAGCTGAATGAGCAGCATGGACAACGATTGCATGCCTCTACTTCTAGAAGCATTTTTCAGTCGTAACCTTTCATAAAAGACACCAATAAAGGAACTGGATATTGCCAATATCCTTCAGAATAAAGTTTTTTGTCTTAAAGAAGGAACTAATCCTTGCTCTGCTAAAAGAATTGAAGAATGATGTTGGTTTGTGCTTTGTTAGCTGCTGTTGTAGTTGAAACAGTTTGTCTGAAGGTTTTATTACAAGTGATTACTGAGCAGAAGGAAAGAGAATGACAGTCTAGTGATGGACAGTCAACTACTCAGTCAAAATTAAATGGCATCCAAGCAACCCTAGCCACAGAAACCAGAGAGCTGCAGATTTTAGCAGAAAGGTACCTTCTTTTTCCCCTTTAAAAGACAGCCTTCAGAAAAACCTGACTACTGTCAGGGGCCAGAGTGCACCCATGGGCATGCTTGCCTTGACCAGCCCCGTTGGTACTCCCAGTCAGCCTCTCTCAGCCCATGACCAGAGGGGCTCCATTCAGGCTCAGACCAGAGCACCCAAACATATCCTGAGACTTGTTTTCTGCTGTTCCTGACTTGCTTTGTGGGTTTCTGGCCTGATCTTGGGCCAGGCTTCTGACTTGTCATTTGCTTGATGATCACAGGGTAGTAGATGGTCCCTGTTCTTGCCTAAACTTCAGCAAGGGCCCTGCTTATGTTAGGGGTCTGCCCAAGTTCCCAGCTCAGGCCTCCTGATGAAGCGCTCCCACTCTCACTGCTCCTGGTAACTGCAGAGGCAGGAAAGGATGCAAGGTGAATCCCACCTTTTCTTTTTCCCTTCTGCCAAAGAATCTCTTGCTGCAAGAGGTCTGTGTACGTATACACTAGAGCAGGTACATGGAATATGTTTGTGTACAAGGTACTGTGTGATAGAGTTTGTGGCAGAGCACAACCAGAGGAAATAAGAACTACATCTGGAAACAATGACGGAGTATGTATGTGGGTCTCAGGACATCATGAATACAGCACAGAAAACTTCAGATCTTGAAGGCAGTTCCTGATGCAAAGGGAGGAAGAAACCCATCAACAGGTGCTCTGAAAATACGAAAAATGCAGTTGGATATACAAGAAACAGTCCTAAAATCAGAACAAATCTGATTTTATAAATAAGCATTTTCAAGAAAACAAAAACAAGCCCATGAATAACAGGACCAGAAGGAAGACTCTAGAGAAACATTCCAAACTGACTTCAACAGCAAGAAAAAGCTGAAGACTGTGTGTTTAACACTAACAAGTCCATCCACAGAGAAAATCCAGTAAGGAAAGTTGTGAAAATGAAGTGCATACATGCAAATAAGGGTCTGAAAAAAATGCAAAAATACACTAGTCAAACATAAAAATGGGTGCTGTCTCCCTGTTTCTATAAGAACTAACTAGAGATAGCAATATCAAACAAGATGTAATGCTTCCTACAATACCCGAGTCCCTTGGAAAGACAGTTTCCAACACCTGCTGTCCTCCCAGAGTTGTTGGTTACATTTTCAGCTAATGTCATCCAACCATCACATGACATTTCTAAGTAAATGGGGTAAGGTTGTCTTTATTTACTTCACCTAGTTCTTTTACTGATGTTTTTATTTTACTTTTGGTTCTTGTATGGACTTAAAATTATGTATTGTTTTACACATTCAGATAAATATTTTCAGAAGTTGCTTGCTATCCTCACACTGAATTCATGGAGATCTAATTATAAATAGGTAACATCAAGGGACCTGTCAACAAAGTATGCAACAAGTCAAAACATACGTCTACAAAAATACCGCCTCCAGCCCTAGCCCCAGAGCACCCATAGATAGTTTCCTCTTACAGGACTAACATGGCTTATATCAAAAGCTTACATTGCAAGAATAGAGTGAAAGATTCTGTTAATGATGTTAATGGTAACAAACAGAAAAATATCTATATCATCTGGAAGTAAACCTGAAATTTTGAAGAAGTTTTTGACAACATTGCCAGAAAATAAATAGCGCTCTCATATTCCTCATCAAAATTATTCTAATCTCTAAAATCTTTAATAAAAATTTTCATTTTAATATAGATCTAAAATTAGTAAATTGTTAATTTAGTTTTCCTAATTATAGCAAACCTAATTATAGCATCAAGACATAGTCTGATGATTTTTAATAAAAACCTGTTCAAAAAAATACCACAGACCTTCATCTGGTCACAGTTGCATAGTTATGTAAACACAAATGGGTACCTAAAGCTACACACAAGCTGGAAGAGTCATTATCCAGACATTCAATTTTAACATGAAAATACTGTTCAACATGTGTTTTTAGAACAGGCCAGATTAAAACCAGAAATGCAGGCTTTCTGAATGCCTGCAAAGCAACGTTTAGAAAGCCAGCAAGTTCTACTCTTTTGCATCCACAAAGTGAGGCTGGACTTTCTATTTGCTAGTAATGTCAGCCGTTTCCATCTCATTCCTGCTCTATAGTTTCCCCACAGATGATGTGGCAAGAATCAAGAGAAGTTTTTCTTCTCTGCTATCCCGTTATAAAGTTTCAGACTCCCCAGTCACCCAAAGGCTGTCTTCTCCCAAACCTACTATTATGCAGCCAGGACATCCTCTCCAGATGCTTTTCAGCAGGGTCAACGGTATTGCTGCCTGCCAGAAAAGTAACCATTAGAAATGGACCTTAGATCTGTGCTTGCTGTTTGTGTTTGGCAGTCAGAAGTCATTAGTAATGGCTCTCCTATGAAGCTGGAGAAAGATCCAAGACTCTTCCATTTAGTGTCTCAAAAGTCTGTTCTGATCTTTGCTCATATTAATTAAAATATGTTTTAGTTACATTTAAAACCCTGCATAAGTACAATTGACACCAAACACATATAAACAGCTAAGGTGGTAAATGGTCTATTAACAATGCTGTATAAATTGGTCTTTGGGAGAAAAAAGGAAACTTTTAGAAGCTTCCAGCAATCTTTAAGACTGATACATAACTCAGCATCAGCTTTCTTCTAAGATTTCTACTTATCCTGTGTCTGCTCAGCCTGACATAAAATTTCATGGAAATAGAAAAACAGGGAGGAAGGAATGCTCAACTATTCAGTGCTATCAAAGGGACAGTAATTCAGTCAAGAATTAGTAGTAGGGAAGGTATTAATAGAGACTTGGTTTTATACTGTTTCTGAACTCTACTGAGCTTCATCAGCTCCTGCCCTCTTCCTTAAAAGTGCTTTGTGGCTCATTTGTCAGACTTCAGGGCAGAACTTACACTAAGTGTAATGTTTTTAATGATGTTCACTATTTATCTACTGAGTCTCTTTTCAGTACAGCAAATTTCATTCTGGGAGATTCCTTTTGCCTTCCACTTCTTGCCCAATACTCTGATTTTCCAAGGAACCAATCTCAATCTGGTTTTGTAAATCTGTTCAGGCAGCCAAGAAGCCTGAACCTTCTTTTTGCCATCATGGGGAAGTGTCTAATGACCTCAGGGTTAGAAAAATCAGAAGGGAAAAATATGGAAAACTGTGTGACATCTAAGGTCTGAAGCTTGAAGTCTAAAAAACAATTATGCAAAGTTAATTGTCCAATCCTGTTGTATAGATAAACCTCTGTCATTCTGAATGCCTTTAAAGTTTTGGGTAATCACACATTCCCCCATTGTATAGATGAACCTGCAAGTTTTATTTCATTATTTCATTTGCTCTTACTTAGACAGGGAAAAAACTAGGGAAAAAATCAAACTTCCCTTGAGTTTTAATCACCTCACCCCAACTTCCCTTGCATTCTAATTACCTCACCCCATTAGGTAAAACTCAGACAATCAACTTTTTAAACTGTTAACAGATAGAGTATTTGGCACAGATTTTTGTTATGTTCATGTTTCTTACAGAGTATTTCTATATTTACAGATATTCTTCTCATGACTATTTTCTTTCTAAAAAGCTGGATAAACACACACATCATCTTCAAAAGTCCTAACAAAAATGAATGTAGTAACTCACCTCATATTAAAAAAAACTCTTAAAAAACAGAGCATGTACACATGTGAATTAGGAAAAATCACAATGGGACATAGCAGAAGAAAAGTAATACTACCCTGAGAGCAAAGACCCTCATTATGTTCTTCAGATAGCAGATCAATGCATTTTTGATGCAAACACAAAGCTTAGTTACAAAGGCATAAGTCCTGCGATTGACTTTGCGTAGACAGATTCATCTGCCCTCTTGAAGCATCACTGACTTCAATTGACTCCGACATGGAGTCAGTTGCAGAATCGGACTCTGGTAATGGTCACACTATAAGGGCCTGAGTCCTTGCCCATTAAACTCAGTGTGAGATTTTTCAGATGGTTTTAAATCTGACTCTAAAAGCAGATAGATAAGAAAGCAGAAGTAGTCTGAATGCATTTCTGAATTAAAAGACTTTCTCTCAGCCATTGAATATAAATGTCAAACACAGCAGCATACATCCTTTAAAAATTCATTCATCTCTCTTATGAGAAAGTAAATAAAAAGAAATGCAAGGAAAGCTTACATTCCAACTGCTTGAATTAACCTGAAAAAAGGGTTTTATTTTTCCTGAATTTTCACAGCATTAAAGCTCTTCTACTAGTGTGGTTATGTGCAATGCATTTCACCTTAGAAGGTCCATTCATTTTCATTGATAGTTTTGTACATTTACAGTATAAGTAAATGTTAATTAAAGTCAGTCAACGCAACTGAAACAATTATAGGCTCTCTTTTGGATTTAAATGTTCCACTACTGAACAGTTAAAATTAAATGCAATTAAATTTTCTGTTTACATAGACTACATTTCTTGACACTATCATTTTTATGGCTTTACAGTGGCAGGGAAAAATCCATCGTAGTCCCCATATTTCCTTGCATATTTTTACCCTATGTCACTGTCACAGTAAGGAGCACTGATAGCAATGTTTTCTTTAATAAGAGCTAAGAGACTTTCTCTGTGTTTATCTTGCAGGCATTCGAAGACCTACTCTCAGTAAACCTGTGTCTCACAAGAAGACCTACCTATTTCAAAAGTTTAACCCTAATTTTTTCCTTTAACTAAGCAAAACAGATCAATTTTTGAAAGCTAAGAACAATAACAGAGATAAAAAATATGGTAAATATTTGTGTGGTGTTTGTTGTTCCAAATTAATTTTTTAATTTTTGTGTTAGTAAATTTCCTGAAAATTTTTAAGACACTTGGGACAAGATCATTGCCTTTACCGACACTTGCTCTGTGCAATAAATACAGAAGATCCACTTATAAATAAAAGACAACACAGTAGAGACAGAATATCCATGACTATTTTAAGATTGTTGGATTCCAGAAGTCTTACTGCCTCTTACCACTCACACTGCTCTTAAACAGAAGTAATGACATTTGTCTACAGTAGATAGTCTATAATATAAAATTAATGCATCAATATACTACCAGGCACCTTTAAAATAGTATTTGAAGGCATCACCTACAATACGCAATTGGTGGAGATGAAGTACTGTCATTCATATAAGTAATGTAACTGACCCTGCCTGACAGAGAAATTGACAAGAGCTTCCAATGCCTCAATCTTATTTTTCTTAATTTTGCTAAAATAGTTGTAGTGAAATTTCTCATGCTATACTTCTACCCAGACTCACTAGTTTGGAAAATGCTCCAGAACAAAGTGAGCCAATTTTCTTTGAATATTAGGAATGGTGTTATCTTCCATTAAATCCAGATATTCTTTTTTCAGCTCTGGATGACACTGATAATTTTCAAAAATGTGATTTTGTTTAAATATATTTTAAGAACTTGTTGTCATACCTTGGAAAATCCATGCAGATCTGCACAATTCCTATGTTTGTGGTAAATTGTAGTTTTATACATTCTTACTGGAGGTGTTTTCAATTTTAATAACTTATACCTCTGAGGAAATTATTCTCCTTTAACTTTATCAAGCCCCTCATGGTGTTGAGATTCTATATGTCTGATACAGAGCAATCAGACAGGTCTTCTGAAGCAAGTAGCTGCTGGCATTCAACTACACATTGTCTGCAATAGCTGCTCTCAGCTGCACAGGACTAGTGCAAGACCAGCAGCAAGGACAAATCTGGGAACTTTTTTTTCCTCCAAGCTAGGAGTATTTCTCCTAGTAGGACCCAAATCAGAAAAAAAAATAAAAAAATAAAAAAATAGAAGTAATCAGAAAACAGGAAAAGCAAATGGTTCAAAAGGCTTTGCAGAAGTTGGCTGGGCTTACACAAGTATTCAGACCCCAAAGGGAAAGATGAGCCAGGTTGAGTGAGAATGAGAAAAGGAGGAGACCAAAAGAAGAATCCATGTGCATCCCTAGGGGAGATGTATCCCATGCAATGACATAGCAACTCTTGTAGAAAATTGTTATGAGGTAGGTAAAAACTGGCTTTTTAGGACCCTGGATTTCAAGCACTTAACTTGTGATGAACTAGTGTCTTTCCTTCATTTCACCAAATAAACTGTTTTCATTAAATTTATCAGCATGTAACACTTCTGAGAGCCCTTCTTGGTAAAGTTCAGTTGAGTCCTTATGAGTGGGGCAACAATGCTGTGAACAAATAAGACTCATGTCCTTTCATAGTGCATGAGGGTTAATAAACCCATGCAGGAAGAGAAGGACAAAATTAATGATCTCTGGACTCCAGTAGTTCCTAAAATTTAAATTCTTGAATTTGCACCTTGAATAATCCTTAATGCAGCAATTCTTTGTGCTGCACTTGTAATGTACTATTGTTGTGAAGTTTAAATGCATTAGCCAGACTAAAATGAACAGTTATTGTCAGTGGCATAAATCAAACTTCTCTAACTACTAATCTCAAACGGAACAGACACAGAGCAGCCTTCCTAAACCGTCCCTCATGTTTTGCAGTGGAAGGCATTATTTGTTTGCTCCTTTATTACATACAATATACTCTTGGAGAGGCAGGTTGCAAATATATGTTCTATGTCAACAACATGAAAAATGTTTGCCCTGTATTTTCACTTGCAATTGAACTCTCTGGAGGATAAGAGCTATGAGATCAAGCAAACTAAAGGAAGTCATAAAAATGGTGCCACACATCAACACTCTGGTAATACACAGGTGTTGTCAAAGCTGGATGCAACTGCAATATCAGTGGGCAGAAGGGTGGATGAGGAGTGGCACATCTGGTACACACAATTCAAATATGGTCCATAGAACCAGGGCTAAGGAAAGTTATTTCTTTATGCTCCTGTCATATAAATCTGCCTTGTTCTTGTGCTTCTGTCTCTGAAAATAGAACAAAGGAACTCAGTGAACTCCCTTAGACAAGGGTAAAAATACTGCTTAAAAATGCGTTAAGGAAAATTATAAAGGGGTCCGCTGACAACTCTTAAACTCCAAGTTGGACTGAGAAAACCAGAAATTCATTATCAGGAGAAAGTGAGACATCTTCTATTTTACCACAAAATAGAGATATATTCTTGGTTTGGAGTGGTAAAATATGTAAGTTATGGTGGTTTTGCTAACCATTTTAGGAGGTACATATAAAGATACAGCTAAAGATATAAACAGATAGAAAAATGTAAACTGTCCTAGACGAAATTCATGTGGAAGAAAGACAAGTATGACTGTAGAAGATTTATAGAGACAATTTTAATGAAATATTTGTTCCACATACTAGTGGACAGCTGTAGTCCAAGTCTAGCAATATCAGCTTTGACCATTTATCAGCTTCCAGACTACACAATCAACAAAAATAATGAAAGATTATTGACATCAATATCAAGGCGTTATTACCAGAGTCAGAGGGCATGCTTGCCCATTTTGCTAAGGATTTTGCAAGCATATTTTAAAGGCAGGTCTATTTAAATAACTCTACTTCAAAAGTCTGTCTAGAAAGTGATTTTTTTTTTTGTTTGTTTGTTGTTTTTTTTTTTGTGAAATACACATGAAAAGTTATAAATATAATTGCAACTTTGAAGAACTCTTTCTGGGTTGCAAAACATATACACATTTTCTGAATCTGCTATCTCTTTACTTGCTTTTTTTCCTAACCATACAGCTACTTCAAGACATAGTGTTAGTACTTCTACTGAAAGAGTAGATTTATTTCTATACAAAAATATTGGAGAGGAATGTTTGGGGGATTATATAAATTCCCTGCTTATTCTTTCTTCAAGAACAATCAGATGTCAAGTGTCAGCTACCTATTTTCATCCATTAGCTCTTGGGGTTCAGAATAGAATGGACTTCAAAAAAAGGACGGTTAGGAAATGGGTATTGACAAAGTGCAATTTTAGCCCTGTATAGCTAATCTCTTTAGGCTTCGTCTATAGTCAGCAGAGTAAGATAGTCTATAGAGGATGATTCAGAGCAGAAACCTAATTTAGCTTGTCTGACTCACCCTCCTCAGAATGAATCAGCAGGCACTCTTGACCAACATTATGCCTGAAAATTGAAAATGACTTTCTTCTACCTGAGCACATATGACGCACTATTCCCAAACAGAAGGAAATTTATATTCTCTACAGTGCTTACTGTAACCCATTTAAAATTGTCTTTTCCTCTGGAAAATACTAAAAAGAAAAAAGATCAAGAAATAAACAGAACAAGACAAAACGTAAGACACTTAAATAGCCAGCTAAAGCAGCCTAGGTCCTTATGGCCACAGTTGATAAAGAAAAATATAATCAAGTATAAACTTGTTATCTCTTGAAGTTATCAGATCTATTGAATTTGAACTGATAATATTCTGAATCAACAGTATATGTTTGCAGGTGAAACTGTGAGTTCCTTTGCGGACTTAGGCACTGGTTGATATGACATAGATTGGCTGGAAGATGAAGTTAGTTAAGAATGTTAATTTCAAGTGGAAAAAAACCCAGTCTTATAAAACAGCTTGGCAGGAACAAAGGTAACAGAGAAAAAAATACCCACAGATACCCACTTTCCTTATCATCATGTTCATACTTTTTTTTTTCCCCCAGCAGAAAGAAGGGAAAGAGATATTCATGAAATATATGAAAAGATAACAGTTACAAAGGATGATATCACACATTTTTAAGGTTTTAATGATTCACAGTTTCATCAACCAACTATGAAAACTGGATATTAATTAAAACTGGTGACCTTGGGAAAACTCAACTTAGTAGTCAGATTTCTCTGAAAGAAAGAAATTATCCTCTGAGTTGAATAGAGTTGTAATAACAGAAGGTAGGCTTATCTGAGAACTCATTTTTACAGTTTTTCAAGTATATTTCAATATACATTCAAAAGGGAAATTCCCTTTAAATATTTAATATTAATAAAATGCATAAACATTCTTATTTCACAGAATTTTATTTTCTTATATTGTAGAGAAGACATTGACATTTATACACAACATTTCCATCACAACCATTTTATCTCATCTGCAAAGAGTCCCACAGGTCAGTTCACCAAACATTATAAATATTGATCTTAGGGAACATTTTCAAAATCATCTTTCCAACTAACTATAGCCCTATTTGCCTAGGTTACTGAGATTATGAACAAGTTTATGTAATTTATAACTGTGGAGCAGTAGTAATATTCTGTTATGCTTGCTATATCTGAAATTTCTTGGCTTGTTGCTTTCTGGCTAGCAATAGCCTGAAGGTTCTAGGTAAACAACACTTACAACTAAGTATTTTTGCATTTTATGCTTTGCACTTCAGAAACATAAGTATAATTCACTGGCAGCAGCAACTGCAAGTTAGGCATACTTGGATTAAGTATCCATTGAAAAGTGGAGATAGTTATTTCAGTATTTTTTTAAGTATTACCTTGTCTATTTCAAATATATTCTTTAATATCCAGCAGTCATTACAAGTCATTTCAACAGACATTTGTACACACATCATTCACCTATTATGGGTCCTCTGCTCTCTTCTGCGCTCGATTTTCTGTCACTGCCACAACATCATCCTCCAGGCAATGTGCTCAGCATGAAACATGACTGATACCTTTTGGATTTATCTTATGGGGAGAGGGGAAACCCCATAGGTCTTCACTGCTGAATCATAACATTTGTATATATGCCTCACAGCATCTCATCAGGTGATGACATTGCATTTTTGCATCTTGTAGTCACATTCAGATGCACATCATCACACCATGATGCTGCATTTCAATGCAAATTCACCTCAGGAGGCCTGAAATAAAACAGTGGTGTTTCTAGATGGCCTGACGCCTAGGAAATTGAAAAACTTAATATAGAGTTTTAAAAATTGGGTCTGCACTGCAAGTATTACCAAGTTCATAGATCTCATAACCAATATTATTTTATACCATGAACAATTCAACCAACAGCAATGTAAGGAAGTTCAACATTAGTTTGGGGAATAATATTTTGTTTACTTGCTTACTTTTGTCTCACTGGATGTCATGAGACTAACAAAATAAACCAGACTACTGAGGAAACAGCAGTCAGTTTAAACACTTGGAATGACTTGCTTACCACAGATCAATTATCTAACTAATGGTTTGAGTTGTGTCCTATTTTAAAGTGAGTTTTGGCACAAAATCATAGTAGAAGCTTATTCCAAGGGGTTTGTGTTGTTGAACTAATCAATTTTTGCTTATTTCTACTAGGTTACACTTGCAGAGGTGGTATAGACAATGTCCAGTGGTGACAGAGAAGGAACATCTTTGTGTTAGAAGACAGACAAAACTCCAAAGACCCTGGAAATACATTAGTCAAACTCCATAAAGTATCTAGTCATGTTAAAAGAAGCTGAACTAAAGCCACATCCATGCTCACTGTATAAGATTTCCTTAAATGGCCCTGTTAGGCTGTTTTTCACACCAGACTTGCACAGGGAGGCGAGATGGGGAGACTTTTACAGAGTCCCTGGACAGTTCATGGAAGGCTTTATGGAACCAAAAGCTCTTGAAACCTCCATAAGATTGTTTTAGCCATTAAAGCAGCCCCATTATAAGCTACGCACACTGCACCTTCCTCAAAAATGCAGAAATTTTTCCTGGTTTGGTCATAGACATCCTCTGTAACTATGCAAATGTCACTCACTCCTCTCTGTGCCCCATAGAACTACTGTAACCTAACGTAAGAGAAACAAGGGCACTAAGGGGTGTCTTCTTTTTATGCCTTAGTGTCTTTTTCCTGTGAAAAGAGGGTTATGGCAATTTCTTCCAAATCAAATCATTTAACACTGGGAAAGTAACCATAGCTAAATGATTTTGTAACTTCAGTTAATTAAGTACAATGTGACAAAAAGTGACCTCTAAGCACGGATACTGACCAGTCTTGTAGGTTGTTCACTTTGAATTTTCCTGCACACATCCAACCACACATTCAAGTTTAGCAGATGTTTCATTTTTTTCTTGCAGAGACGTTTTTCTTAGTTTCAAGGACTGCAAAAACATATAGTCCTACAGACACCAGCAAAAATACCTAAAGTTTGCAATCAGATACCAAAGGCAGTTAAAAGTTTGGAAATATTTACATATGCACAGGAACTGAAAAAGACTATCAGACTTATCTACTTACTCATCATAGAGCTTAAAAGGATTTTTTCTCTCTTTTTTTTTCTTTTTTTTAAACAAACAGACAAACTTATTCAGAGGCAGGTTAATGGGAAAAAAGTCTGCTTTGCAGTGGCCAGTCCTATTCTGCAGTCTTAGCAGTAAGTAAGGCAAAAAACAAGCAGACGATTTTATGTCAAAGTTTTACCCAGCCTGTTTATGACTCTGGAAAAGAGACTTAGAATATCTTCACACTTACTCTTTGGATTGCACAGCTTTTGACATATGTTAAGGTCTATTTCTTCTCCATGGGATGTTGTATGAAAGTGTCAGAAACAGGTATTCAGGCACTGAGATTTTCATTAAAAATCTGTCATGCCCATATGTGCTTAAAATTAGAACACAAACTAGACTGTAAGTTATACAGTTGAGAAAAAGTATGAAAGAAAGGCAGAAAATAAATCTTCCCACTGGTTTGTTTGGTTTTCCTTTTAAATGATACAGTCACCAAAACAAACTAGATGGTGATGAACACCCTCTGGGCACACTGGCAGCACAGAGATAGTCACCATTTACAACCAAATTATATGTACAGAGATGACAATCGTCACTGACACTTGCTGACATCAATGCAGACAGGGCATCCAAACTCAGGTTTGCAAAACAACTAAAATTACCTACTAGAGAAGCCATTTATAATATTTTGGAAAGCCATAATCTTCAATTTTTCTATTTGTTTGGAAACAGGAGTAGAAAATGGAATTAGCAAGCATTTTTTGTTCTTATGGCATCATCAATTCAAGAGCAATTATTCTAAATCCCTTCCTTTCCCTACATTTGTCTTCTCAGCAACACCCCCTTTTCCAAATCTCTTACTAGGAGTGTCTCTGGTTAGGTCTAAATACTCTCTCCAAGTCACACCTAGCTACCACTGATCAGAAGGTCAGATTGTCTCCTCAATATCCTGGGTCATTAAAAGCATGGTGAGCTAGCAGCACTTACATGGCATGCTGATGAAGCACTGACTCATGCTAAGCAAGTGGGTTAGAAGAAAGGATCCTTGTATGCTTACATGAGTTATGGTCACTGCCACTCTGTTAGGGGCATCTCCCATCACAGCTCTGGACCTAATGAAGTCACAGCGCTGTCTGGACTTCTGCAGTTATTAAAATGCTTTCTGCCCAGAAGGAATACAGAAAACTGCTGTTAATGTAGGTCATTCAGGGAACCCACATTCCCGCTCCCAATTACTTTTGAATGGGATAAGAATAAGTATAATTAGCTGATCTAGTAGGATTACTAATACTTTCTTCTCTTCCCTCACTCCCTTAGACAATGTCCTCCCCAAGATTCAAACACACATTTTTATTTCGTTAGACTATTTTCAAGTTCACTAGCCTGTCTCCTGAGATTGCTAGCACATGTGGCTCCATTTTAATTGGTTAAAGTGCACATTAGAATCCCTTTCACCCTGCAACTCTGCTGCAAATACACCTCACCTATTTTAATGATGTTTATTTGCTATACTATTCATCATCTGTTTTGCTTCTGAAATCTGTGCACACATTGCAAATAATACAAGCCCTGTACTACAGCAAAACAGCAGACATTTTGGGTCACATGTCCAGTAGTTCCCATTTGTTAGATGGTGAAGAGAGAATACAAATATGAGTGTCATATTCAGCATTGTGCTCTTGTTCACTGCAGCTTTCTTTTTTTAGAATTTGCTGCGGTTCCTGTAAGGAGCTGTGTGACTTTCCCACCTCATGTTCATTTGTACACACTGAAAAAAGCAGACAGTAAGAGTCCTGCAACCAAATCACATGGGTTTAAAAAAAAAAAAAAAAACAAAGGAAAAAAAAAAAGAAAACAAAACCAACCAAGCAAACAAACAAACAAAAAAAAACACAGAAAAAAACACAACGAACCAAAAAACAACTAAAGTTTTGTACTGCCGTACACACACACACAAACACACACACACACAAGGCATTTTTTCTGCTCCAAGCTATATTTTGCAATGACAAGCAATGACTGGACAGTGGCTGAGATTTGAGCATTGCTGCAGTATCAATCAATCATGCATGAGATAAACACATTTCAAAGTGTGTATTAAATACAGGCTTGAGCTCATGCAGAGTGATGTACAGTATTTCATTCTCAATGTGTTCTTTTTCTACCAGCAGAGACTTCTTTGTTCTTCAGCTGTGTTGCTTGAACTGCTTCCTTTCTGCAAAACAGTTTTTGAATTTCAGAATAATTTCTCTTAAACTTATTTTTGAAAGTTGAAGTTTAGGTCAAATGCAAATATGAATATAGTTTTATCCTGCATGCATAATTTGTAGACTGTGTGGAACTGACTCATCTGTCCTCTGTATCTGGCACTCATATGATGAGCTCTCCTGCTAAGAGTGACCTATTCATCCTTCAAATAAACATCCACAGAGTAAGAAAAACAATATGTACAGTTCCAAATAAGGAACAACATATTGTGCTTGATGTGATCTTCTCATGTCAGTTCTGTCAGCAGTCTTTTGAATTAAGAGTATCTTATTCAGAAAACATTCAGAAATACAGGGTAATACCTTCCTCATTTCTGGAAATCAAAATTCTGAAATATCTGAATTTCACTGTTGATGACACATGGGCAGTTAAGACAATGTCTTGGCTCAGTGATCTTAAGCAGAATGCTATGAATAATGAAGAAAAAGTTTGCAGAAATTTTGTGGTTTGAGGAATTATGGACTAGTGGCAAAGAAAAGGAAAATACTGCCTTGAGTGACTGAAGTACTTATTACTTATGAATATTCTCACAAATTATTTTACACATATGATCAACAAAATTTTCAAGACTGTCAACTAATACTTTATCTACAAGACTTTACTGCTTGACTGATGTGTTCCCTTCTGCCAGCATTTAAGATTTATTTTTTTTTACTTGACTTGCAGCAGAAATGTTGTATTCAGTGGGAGAGTAAAATTATGGATGTTCATGTACTATGTGCACATAACATAGAACAAGACCTTTAAGTGTTTGAAATGAGCATCCAGAGATCAGATCTATAGAAATCTGCCCATGGCCACAAGCAAATAGATCTGGTGTGGCTGAGCATAATTTTTTTCAAAATTTGTTAAAAAATTGAGCATTTTTAATGAGAAAATTAGAAAATATTACAATGACTTGTAGTCTATAGATGATTCCAGGAAAACTTTTAAGTTAGCATCTAGGAATAAAAAAAATATTTTTTTCATGAATTAAAAAAGACTACATGAAGCAAATATTGAAATAACCTCTTAGCATTCTTACAATCTGTATTTCTACCTGACAAATACAGGTGATGAAAAGGAAGACAAGGTTTCTTTATTTTTGGCTTTGATGAGTTACTATTTCAAGGTAAATAGATATCCATTTCTTTTTCATTTAAAAATGAACCCTGGATCTGGTGATCACGGTTCGTTCATTTTATCATATGTTTTACAACACCTGAACACAGTTGTCTGTGTGAAATCACTGGCTACATTCACGCCAACCCAGTCTCCTGATGGGTTTCACCTTCCCACATAGTGAAACCTTCTTCGAGGTGTTACTAAGAGAATATTAAAAATATGAGGGACTGCACAGGTGTCCCAGTGGACCTAATCTGGCCAGCAGCACCTGCATTACTAATACTGTTGAATGCAATATCTAAACCAAAACCAAAAGAAAATCCTGGCTTAATTCCCAGATCTTGGGAGTGCCCATAGGACCAGTTACAGGGAGGTGCAGGGTATACGGTGGAATAACACTTTTCAGTTGGAAAACAGAAAAATTTTGAGCTGGAAATCAGTAGGAAAATGAATATAGAACCCTATAATGTCATTTTTATTTAATCATTTTATAGGGTACAACTGGCAGGCTCATGTTTTGCCAGGTCGTTTTTTGTCACTTAGCACATTGTGAAAGTCTGCTTTACAGACAGACACTGTCAAATAAACTAGGTTATTAGATTGGAAATTTAGACAAGCAGACTTAACACTGCAATTAATTTGATCTTAAATTTTGTCTGCTCTTCCTGAGTTTCCTTTGCAGACAACCTCCAGCAGTTGTTACGGCATTGCTAGAGCTTTCATGTGTTTCAGTTTGTTTAGGGATCCAGCATCACATCCCACGTCCCAGTCTCACTGAAACAGCTTCCTCTGAGATTGCTTCTGTCTCTTCACCGACTTGATTTTTTTTAAAAGGCAAAATATGGTGTGATACAGAAGACTGATGAGATGAACGGTCAAGGAAAAGGACTGATGACATATCTTCTTTTTTTAATAAGGCTGACAAAGAACAAAGAGAAAGAACAGAATAATAACTAGTAAAAATTTCATCTCTGTGCTGTGTTTGGAAATTAAATATTTTTACTTGTCAGAAATCAAAAGTGGCCATAGATTCAAATATGAAATGCATTATAGGAATATCCCTTAAATTGTTATTTTTAACTCTATGTTTGAAGTGTCAGTATGTCAATGCTTGTGTTGTCACTATCACAAACTCTCTTGAGGCATGTGAAGATAGGTCAGATGGAAGCCAAAAAGAGCATTTTCATATTGTTACTGGTCCGCTGTATTGAGGAAGCTGTTTAATGGGGCATTGTCTGCACAGTGCAGAACAGAAAATAGTTCAAGCAAGGTAATATCTGCTGCATTGACCATGATACTAGCAATTCAAAATGTATTGTGTTATGAAGGAATCCAGTGTGAGAATATTAAAGGCACAGTGAGGAAGACAACTGACTTCTTAAGCAAAATATACACCATTTTATAAAACTAAAGCAGAAATTGGTCATTCTTAAACAACACTACATGTAAACTTTTTGTGTTTGTTGTCATGGTGATTACAATATGACTGTTGTAGATAATTATTTGGAGGAGTCTAGCAGCAAGATAGTATCAGGAATTTTTTGGGCAGAGGGAAGGGAATTTTTTGTCAATGAGCTCCCATGACAAATCTCCATTACACAGAGGGAAAGTCTAATGAAATGTAATTGTCAAACAGCGCAATAAAGAGTACAATAACTAGTTGATGTAGCAGGGAAACAATCAGCCAGTGAGTGCTATGGCTTATGAGAAAAACTGCCCTGGTCCCATCCTGCCAGGATGTTTCTGTGCTGTCAGTTCAGCACAAGTTCAGAGCTTTTCTCTCTTTCCTAGAATTCCCAATGGTTATTCACAAAGTCTTGGCTCATTGATCAGGATGGACCCTGTTCAAATGGGATGCAAGAGTCCCAGCCTCGGATCCTTCTAGGCAATGTTTGCAGCTGAACTAGAGGCAGC
Organism: Margarornis squamiger; assembly: GCA_035222235.1. Lineage (NCBI taxonomy): Eukaryota > Metazoa > Chordata > Aves > Passeriformes > Furnariidae > Margarornis > Margarornis squamiger. Next base: position 51,917,015 of record JAWWTY010000106.1, on the reverse strand, counting down.
ATCTGTAGATTCTACGCAGTTGCACACCTGTCACAGAAGTTGCTATTCTTAAGTAAACTCATGATTTATACACAATCTAAATATCTCGAGTCTTCAACAGGTAGTTGCCTATCAGACTCAGACTGCCTAAGTATGACAGGCAGTCAGTGTTGAGCCAAGCACATGATCTAATTTTAGTATCTTTATGAATCAATTTAGAAAGATGGTAAAATGTTTCTTTTCCAAGTTCCTACCCTACACCAGGTCTTCTTGACATGGTCTGCTATTCCCTCTCACATGAGTTTGAAGCAGTGGCAGGCTCCAGAAGTGTGTGTATATACTTACTAATACAGCCAAGGAAGACTGGAGGATTTATGTGCTTGAGGGCACTCTTTGCCTGGAAATAATTCCCTGTGTTGGTTTATTTTTCCCTTTTCCTACATAACAGTTCTTTCTTCTCCCTTCTGATTTTGGATTTGAAGTAACTAGAGTCAACTCTCCAAGAAAAGATTTACTGCAGTCCATTTCTGTAGTCCACTTCTGTAGTCCACATGGCAGCTAGAACCGCTAGGAGGCTTTGCCTTTTGAGGGTTGAGGGCAAAGAGATATTTGAAAATATTGCTGAGAATTTTCTTCATTTTGCCAAATAATCTTTTATATTTTCATCTTCCTTACTCCTCCATTCTTTCCTGCCTTTCCAGAACCTTCTTGGACACCACTGCACTTAGTTTCATTATTATGTGGTTTTGGCTACAGTACCGTAGTAGCTGCTTCTCCTTATTTAGTTTGTGCTCTCAACCTGCATCTTTCAGTTTCATTACAAACAGCATTTAAAGCACCTCCAAAGACTGTTTTTTCTGTTGTTTATATGAACATTAGAAGCTCAGGTTATTTCAGCTACTGGGGCATTGTGAACCTTTTTCAATTGTATTGCAAACAGATCCTCAATGCCAGCTGATTTCTTCCTGCTTATCAGGCACATCCTGAAAGAGGCAGAGCAGAGCACAGCACTGAAGGCTGCATGAGAGCCTTACTGAATCTTGCAGGCAGCAGTCAGAAATGTAGCCCAGGGACCAGTAAGTGTAGGTGACAAGCAAGATACTGGAAAAGGAAGTGAGAGAGATGAACCATGCGAATGATAAGAAATGGAAAAAAAATAAGTCCTCTTTTCCACAAACTCTAGGTGTACCTGTTAGTCTGAATGTGTAACTTGATAAAGAAACATTGAATTTTGAATGCAATAAATATTTACAAATATCACACTATTGTTATCCCTTTATCTAGCCTGCAAAACACATAATCGGCATCTGCACAACTACAGTTGTAATGCTATCATTCTCAGAAGTACCTGGCAACATGATAAATACATTCTTTCTTTTGTCTTCTACAAAGAAATGTAAACCAGCTTCAAGGGAATTTAAGAATGGAATCTATAGGTGTTTATGTTTTATAGAACAATCTACTTCCTTCATGTAAGTGACTGTTAACTTTATTCAGTATGCCTGAAAGGGAATCATGCTATACAAGCAAAGGATTAGGTTATGGCAGTCTTCTATGTTTACATAAAGTACTGACAGCTATTTCAGAGGACCGCCTGCTCTGAACTTTCTTACCCAGGGGTTATAGATTGACACCATGAACCCAGCAGGGTAAAAGGAGACTCCTATGGTGAAAATATCCACACAGATAGACCTGTTTCCTGAACCTCATTCTGTTTGCTAATTTTTAATTCTAATTAATTCACCAATTAATTCCCAGCAGTGTCTCAGCATCTCATGCATAAGGCTCAGCTAGTGCATCAGCAGTCTGCAGCTAAACACCTACAGATGGCAGCTGGAGAAAAATATTGATTTTCAATTACTGGAATTTGTTTAATTCAGCATTAGCTTCATAACCATTCCTTCCTCATCAACATATGACCACAAGGACTTTGTCTCTTCTAGGTAGTCAGGAAGCAGCCAGTGAGACAGTTCATAGGAGCAAGCTTGCTCCCTGAGTAGACAGAAGGAGAGAAGATGCAAGGACTGCACACACAGCTGTGGGGAATGCTGCACTCCCACTCTTCCACAAACCACTCCCATTAGTGCAAAGCAGAAAGAAAGGGGTGGACCAGCTGCTTTATGCACCCCAGCGTGGGAATTCTGAGGGGGATATCCTCTGCCATTAGTTCTTCACAGTATTCTTCCATGATATAATGCAGCTCACCTGTGCCTATGACAAAAATCATCAGGGTCAACGTGATAACATTTTTTTTATTTTTTTTTTTTTGATGATTTCATAATAGCTGTAGTGGTATTATTTAGGGAAGGGTTTCTGTTCTGGAAATGACAGTAGAAAAAGAAAACATAGGTAAAAACTGTCATTGGTGAAGAAGGAAGGGAAACTGCAGCACACATTGCATAAAGAAGCAAGATGGACATGTGTTTATCAAAGAGAAAAGGTACAGCTGGAAACTGATTTCTCTAGTGGATGTTTGTGCCACCAAATAAAGGTATGATAGCAATCAGTTTATTGCACACCCAGTCGCATGGATGAAAGCAGCATGTGGCCTACAGAGAAAACCCTGCCAATAAAAAAAAACAAAAACGGTTGTCTCACTTTTACACTGTCACACTGAGAAGAGTAAAGTAACTTTCCTTCTAAAGTTATTATTGGTGTGTTCCATAACATTGAGACATCTACATTATTGTTCTCCAAATAAGAGTTTAGAGAATATGAATAATCTCAGTTCAAATGTGATGCCATGCTAAACCTCATCTATATATGCAAAGTGGCATGGAAAATCAGACCCCACAGAAGTGGGAAATCTTGGATTTTACCACAGAATCTCCATACTGAATACTGCACAGTGTTCTAACCTGATGCCATGGTATATGTAGGCCCTGATATTTTTCATGAAGTACTGAAATGCAATCTGTAAAAGATCAGTGCAAATGATTCAGCTCTAAAAATGAGCATAGTCTGGAGTATTGAGTTAGGAGTTACAGCACTGCACTGATAGCGTTAAGATTCAATACAAGCCACTGGGAAATCTTTTCAGAAACAATACCAGCAGGAACAAAGACAAAATAAAGAATTCAAACTGAAGTCCCCAAAAAAGCATACACAGTAATGTGATAGCAATACCAGACTTTTCATTGCCATATCACACTGGTGATATATCAAATCCAGTACTTAATCTGTGGTCTTTCAACTAAAAATGTGAGAAATCAAGAGAAAGATTATTGTCACTGTAGGACTAATATTTTCACAATGTAAACCAGGTCTTTGCCTTGAAGTTTAGAGGTCCTGTTTTAACTTTTAAGAAAAGGAAGTGTGGTCATAGGTTCATTCTTATAAGTAGTGAAACCACGGAAGTTTTCATTAGGTATTTAAAAGGATAATCACTCTTTGAGTCCCACTGAAACTGGTGACATGTTGTAGCAGTGAATTCTAGATTTATTCTATGTTGACTTACTTTACTTTTTAATAAAATCAGATGATAAATAAGGAAATCAATACATCTCATGTAAGAACATTGTGAGAATCTGAAGATTAATCCTGAAAACTCAGTAATTTGGCTGCTATTCAGAACAGCACAATTAAAGACAGGACAGATGAAAAAAAGAGGGGAAAGAAACTTGTTAAATGCTGATAATCATCTTTAGATATTGGCACCCTTAAAATAGTACCTAGCATATTTTAAAATAACATAGTTTTCTGTGTCTTTTAGACTGAAAGGGATTTCTGTTCCCAGTTTATATCTCTATTGCCATTAGGTCTTCCTTTTCTAATAAATTCTCATTCACACAATGGTAATGTGTCAAATGAATCTAAATCATATACATTTCCATATAAATATGCCTTTCCACTGAATAACACACCTCAGACTTTCTATGTGGGTATTTTAACTTATTTAAACAGCCCTGCCTGACACAGTCCCTCCATCCCAACATTTTTTTTGCTCCTTGTTCTACTAAATAATCAATCTCTGCATAAAGGGTTAGTACCAAACCATGAAGTTCAAAATAGAGTGAACAACAGATCAATAAAACATGAACTTTTCTCCCACTTACAGGTTTAACAAAACATTTATTTCAATAACTACTCTTGCAGCCAATATTATTACACTGCTGTTTTTAAGGTCAAAATGGTTTCTACCTTGAGAATGATCCAACATTTTTAGCTCATTTTTAGTTCATTTTTAGCTATATATGATTACTTCTTCTGAGTGAAAAACTTCTCCCACAGAGTCTGATTTTCTTTCACACTGCACAAACACACTCACACAAAAAAAAAAATATTATGAAAAGCACAGGCTAAATTGTCACACTCCCTAATTTAAACTACAGGTACAAACATGATATGTGAATCAGTTCTTCTATAGCATTAATTTCATACAATGGATGCATATGTGTCAACATATATTCCTGCATCTTCTCCCTTTGAGTGAAGATATTTATTACTGTCAGGAGTGCCTCAAACCTTGGCATACACAATAAAACCTCAGAGAAAACCTGTCCCCAGGGGGGTGATCTCCAGTCCTTCCAAAAGTTCATCAGAAAGAAGGGCATAAATTTATGTAGCAAAGCCAGACCACTTGGACATAGGAAATTTAAGACTCATTCCCAATAGTACAAGACTGTGTTTTCACTGACAAGCAGCAAGCTCAAGCACATACCTGATCATGAACTTGGGATTCCCACTAATCTTGTGGTGCATGGAGCCAAGACAAAAAAACCTCATGAAATGTTTTGCTTAGGAAAAGATGACCTAAGATACCTTCAGGCAGACAAAAGAGGCTATTCCTAACTCCAAAATATAAGCCTAGACATGGGTTCCTCCAAAGCGTTGCTGACCATAAGAAAGATCAATGTCAATCAGCTCACACAAGCAGATGCAGTGGTCAGCAGCATGGATAGTTACCGCGTCAGATACTCAGAATAAAAGCTTATGCTGACATAAGTATGCCCAAACCCGTAGTTCATAACCGCAGATGTAAGCGGTTCACTAACCATCCAAGAGTAGCTTTGAGCAGAAGTTGAACACATTCACCAGTGACTGTTAGGTTATGGATTGTAAACCTTGCCTCAGTGTCCCTAGAAGTAAAATTCCAGTTGCAATGTTTATCTGCTTTCCAGGGGGTCATGAAGCTGATTCAATGAGTATTTGATTGCTGTAAATGGAAGTAGCTGGATCAATGCATGATAACATTACTGTATTCCCTCAGTGGTATGGAAAGCATCACTATAATAATTTGCATTCCAAAGGAAAAATCCCCTTTTGAAGATTTACTTCCATTCCAGAAGATTAATTCCCCCTAAGAAAAAATCAAAGAAAAAACAACAGAGCTGTTGAGCACACCTTTGCACAAGGCTGAATTTCTTCTCCTCTTTGGAGGTTTTATTTTTTTTTCTTCTTTTTTCTTTCTTTTTATTGTTATTTTAGGCAGTAGGTAGGGCTGAGTCTGTTGGATGGGTTCTCTTTTGATTCTCATTTATAGATTCTTACCAACAACAAGAAATTTATCAATTCATGAAACCAGAATAAATTTGACCTTGGGATTATTTTTTCTCTTCAGATTTCTCCCTATTCTAATAAATCTAAAGCCCACTTTCTCACCATGTTGTATCACAAGGTCATTCTTGGTTTTCTCAAACAAACGTAACAGTAATTTATTCTTTTTAAAAAATAATTTCTGTAAAGCAGTGATTTAAGTTTGTTAAAGCCGAATAGTATCCTGGTTCTTCAGCATAGGCAATACCTGGTGTAGATGAGGCATACATACAGGCTATGAAATGGTGGCTGTGCGAATGCTGCATGCACAGAATGCTGTGGTCCTTTCATGCCTTTTCACCTGATTGCATTACATGGAATATCTATACAACCCATGGGAGCAAGACTGGTGGCCTTTGTAGTTTCATACATACCCAGGAGGCACTCTCTTGCCCACCTTTCACTGCCTGTACCCTCTGCAAATAGAAAATCTGTAAGCAGCAAAACCTTTCCTTCAAAACACCATTAGCTGCTTCTACATTTTTCAACATCCACTAAAAAAAATTGTCACCCAGCGGTGCTCTTACTTCTCTGCTCAAATCAACTGCGTGATTTCAGTAGAGGCTGATAATTGAACAGGGATTTCCCTTACAAAGACAGACCACAGCTTCAGAGACACAGAAGCACAGGATTAATTTAAACACTGAGACTGTCACATACATCATTCACTAAAGACAGTTAAAGAAGGCTTTCTCTGATTTCTTTCTCTTGTGTATGAGACACTGGTATAACCTCATGGCCTGATCAAGAAATTGGACTTCACTCAAAGAAAAGTAAGAGGTAAAGATAAGAGGTGAAATACATACATTGCTCCAACCGCAAGGAGTACAGGCTGCTTAGATGACCACACTCAAAGACTGTGATTTCCCCAGAGTTCCCACTCACAGTTCTGGAGGCTTTCTGCACTCAGCAGAGCTTCTAGGGAGTTACTTCCACAAGAAACTGTGTTTGCGCAGGTATCTTAGGTATCTTATAACTTTTCATTGTGTTACTTTGCTGCTTTAATGTTATTTCCAATGACTGGTTTACAGTTTGTGTTTTTCTCTCAGCAGATAAGCCCATCTGCCTCATAGCTTCCAACCCTGACCTCCTGTTCTCCAGGAATGCCTCTATCACTCATTTTTCCTTTCTGTACCATTTTCCAGTCTCAGTGTCCCAATGTCAGAACTTGTCCAGCAAGTACTACATGGTGCAAGCTCTTCCCCAAGATTCATCACCTTTTTTCTCTCTGCTTATTTATCAATATTGCCTCCAAATTTGATACTTACCACTACCCCATTACTATTTCCATTATCCCCTTAAGTCACACCTTCCCCCCGTCCCATCTCACAGCTTTGGGTTTTGAAGCATTCAATGCCTGCCACAACATCAATGCATGTATTAATTACAGCTTAGCATTAAATACACTACATCTTCAAAAGGTGAATGAGATCTTTTTTTCCCAGTTAAAAAAAGCATACTGTAAAATGTTGCCATAATCTCTCAAAAATCTTGGCTAATAATCTCTGGTCATCTTCTGGGAGAAACTAGCTGTTAACTTCCACACTGTGTGTGCCTGTTTCTGTCTTCCTATATAGTGCAGATGCTTATACCATGTTCATTGAAGTGTTTACATCTGCTCACTGCTATGTGACTTCATAGTTATAGTGGAATAGATGTCACTACCTTCCCACTATGACACATTTTTTTGCAACTGATTAAATTGTAGTAATTGCAGGTGCCTTCAAGAGGATATATTTTTTTCTCATATTTTTATTTCAACCACTTTCTAGAACTACATGCCCACAATCATGCACACATGCACACAAACAACCTCTAAAAATTATGGACTTTGAAGCGGGGAAGTGAAATTTTGTAGGCACCAATCTTTCTATTGGTGACATGACATTTTCCATGTTTTTACAATTTTTCATAAATACACCAAATATTTTACTCATATCCTACTTAACTCAGAGAGTCAACAGAGATTGCTTCAACTCTGGTAAATAATTATCTGACAGATAATTATTTGACAATTCCACCCAAACTATATACTTTGCAATTTAGGGTGTAGTGGTGAAGCAGAGCTTTTCTTCCAATTCTGGCTGCACAAAACTCACAAATTGCCATTTCCTTAAAGAGAAGGATTGAGAACATGTCTCTCGTGTGCCAGGAGTACAACACTCTACCTGTTACTCCTGGGTAATGGGAAGAAAGTTGGAAGTTCTCTACTATAATTTGGAAAAAGACAACTCTGCGTAAAGAAGAAAGGTAGGTGAACTGAGAGAAGGAAATGAGCATGATTATGGAGAACCTGAAGCAAAAAACCACCACCTGATACAAAGCATGTCTACACGACAAGGGAAAAGTCACACTGCCTTTCTCTCCCCACTTCTCCAAGGTACACCCAGAATCACTGCCAATCCATTTTTTGTAAAACATTTTAAATGGATCTGACAACATCTTTGTGTGGTATATGGAGATTATACATATACTGACTGAATAGCTATTCAGTATTCATGTCTATCCTCTTCTGCTCATGTGTGACATTGGGTATCATGTTGTTGCACTCTGAAGTATACTGAAACTCAGCTCCGAGTAACAATTTCTGAATTTCCTTGACCTGTAAATTTCAGAACAGCCTGGCATGAAAATGTTTTTCTCTCTATTAGGAAGGCTAGGGTCCTTACCCCTTACGTCCCCAAGAAGTGTAATCTGAGAAAGAATGCACAGGTTTTTTGTCTGAAATTCTCATTGCTGACACTGTCAGGACTATGTTTAAAAAGGGTTGGTTTACTTCTTTTAGGAGAGGCTCTGGTATCTTAGCAGCAACTTTCTCCAGCCCCACTCCCAAGAACAGCATCTGTCTCTTCAGCCCCATTCTGCATAGCACCACCACACAGCTCTGAGTCCTCCCCGGGACACAGGCCATCCTGGGGAAAAAATGGCATGAGATTACATAATGAAAGATAGACTTGTAATGTGCATGCACAAGAGGGCAAAATTAAGGTCATGCAGTCAGTTCTGTAATGATTTCTGATTGCTTTATTTCTTCTCAGCACCTACCCTGCTCCCTATTCCTCTCCAATCCTCCACAGTTCTGTTTCCTCAGCTTCGTCTTTATTACCCATCCCTGCTCATTTACAGAATCATGTTTCTGTCTCTGTTTCTGTCTCTTGCCCCTATTTTGATACTTTCTGTACACATGGCTCTCACTCTCCGCTCCTATTTCTCTCTGCTGTTTGAACAAACTGTTCACTGCCTGAGGCTGCTGTCTCCTGACAAATACAACTCCCCTCTCTCCACCCCATCCTCATGTCTGACTCGAGCATCTCTCAAACTCTAACACAAAATACTTTCAGATGTAAAGAAGACATTCTGATTTAATTTCCTCTCCAGACACAGAGGGGAATTATTTGAAAAATCCTGATTAGACATGATCTGAAACAACTGAAGCAACATAATGTACACATAGCACTAATAATACTGAATATTTATGCAGCATCTTTAGCCATGAAAGTGCTTTGCAAACACTAAGGGAGTGATTTTTCAGAGGTCTTGTGCACTCATTGCTCAGTGACTTCAGCTTTTTTTCTGTAATTGCTCAATGTGTCTGAAAATGAGAAGTCATCTAATCAGTGTTTGAATATTGCAAAAAAACCCAAAAACTCTAGTTATCATTTTATATACAGAAAAGTAGAACTATAAAGATCACCATATACATCAAACCAGGATTTAGGACTGCCTTTTTCTTTTATGTTTGCACAGCAGGGCCCTGGGGCTGTGTACAGAGAAGGGCTTAGACCTCAAACTGTTACAATAGGTGTCTAAGTCCATAAAGGTTCTTGAAATCCAGCTTTCTGGAAATGTTGTTACCTACATTTTTTCCATTTCAATTTTTACAGCAAAGTCAGAACTGCTTGTTAGTTTTGAGGTTTTGAGCCTTACCCAGAGGAGAACTAAGAGAATTATGAAACCAACTGTATGCTTTTAGTCAATAATTCAATGGTTAGATTGCTCATCAGGATTGTGAAAGGTCTTGCTTATTCTAGTTTGACCCCTGAGGTTTGGCATCTAGCAAACAGTATAATGAAAGTATTAATAGGACCATTTAGCCTCACAGGTAAAAAAACCATTTTCAAAGAGCAGACTAAACCTGGGTCTTTTAATATCTTACAGGAACACTCTTTTACATTGCTTTGCATGAAAAAACCCAACTATTCTGGCTTACTTTCCTTATTTTAGCAGAGGTTTCACACACTCATTTGCAGCTGGAGAATCTCTTTTCCATTTGCAGTCTGGTATAAGTCTTATTTCAATGCCCAAAGTCCTTATTGTTTCCCGCTAACTGACTTCAGTAGTGATCACCTTATTTATTTGAATTTCTGTATTCCCCTTTTAAACACTGAACTCTTCCTCTACATTGTGGAGAACTGGCAGAGTCCAGTGTTATTTTAGATACTCATCCTTGTGATGCCTATGTCCCTCCTGGATTTAGCATTTGATGTCTAACTAACACTGAAAACAGAATATGTCACTGACTCAAAGTTCCTAACTCCAAAAGCCACTTAAGTGGCGTTAAGTGGCCACAACTTCAAAGTTCACTTTAGAATTGATGCAATTCAGTCTATGTAATCTGAATATCTCTTATCCAATATCCATTTTCTGAAGAAACGCCTTACCTCCTTAGTATTTTTGAGGAAAAGTTTTTCACAGAAGTGAATCAAGGATTTATAAAATTTACTAACAGCTGGTGAAACTTTCCAGTATGGTCCTGTCCTGTAGATACATACGGCCCTGAGGTAGCTAACAGCCATTTTATAATTGCAGCTTCTGACTGTGATGATTTGGAAGTTTACTGTCAGGAAACCATGAATGAAGTCATCTTTATCTGTAGATTTCACCTTATCAATTTCCTACATCAAAACAATAGGGAAGAAGAATGGAGACCTTCCCTGGGATGCACTACTGAGGAAGGCTCTGCTCTTATAGGTCATATTTTGTAGAGCCTTCTGCATGAGTCATCCATTGTGTCACTACAACTAAATATTTTCTGTCCTTTTAGCCTACAGATAGCTAAAACCTAATTTGTGTTCAGTGATGATTTGAAACACCAGAATTGGTAATGCTCTTCTGGGGAAAAAAAAAAAAAAAAGAAATATTATCATTGGGTTTGACTTAACCTCAATGATTTTTGAAAAGATAAAGAACTACCTTGCTATTGCATGAGGAGTTGTCAAAGATAATAGGCCTCTGGGCTTGTAGGCAATATTTCCTCCAGCATTTTCAAGTAGTTAAATTATTGTAGTTTCTGACATTTTGAGCCCAATGTAAGCCTCATGTAATATGAACACGTAGTGGTGCAGTTTGTTCTTACAGGAAATGTTACAAATAGTCTCTCCTTGATCCGACCATTTAAGTGCGCCTGCCTGGCTTTGTGATTCAGTCCAGAGGTCCTGCCTGTTTTCTCCATGGTAGATCAAGTTAAACTTGATCTATAGAACTTGTTTGGATCTCTGAGGAACGTTTAATTCTTTTTTCGCTGCAAGTATTTATAACAGTATTCAGTAGCTTAAAAAAAGGAGTCTGTCCTCCCACCACTGTCACCCTCCCACTGTCTCATGGTTCAATCACTTGTTTTTCAGACTTGAAAGAGATACTACACTATAGCAACTTCCTTTGCAATCCCAATAACTGTTCAAAGAAGAGCATCATACTGATGGGACTCAAGTACCTTACAAGAAAGGAAGAAAAGTATCCTAAAGCACAATTTGAAACCTCTACTGGACAGCTTGTCACTGGGATGACAGAATATTGCCAGTTTTCAAATGGGCAATAGGCTACAAAGAGACTATGCAGTGCAGTGATTCTTTTATTTTGCTGTGTGGTACTAAGAGTCCTGTGAAAAGCAAATTGGAAAAAGAAGGCAAAGCTGAGACAGTACACAGGCATACCTGAAGGCTGCCCATTGACTTCTTAAATACTATCAAAATTTAAAATATTTCATTTATATATTTATACATGTTTAAGAACAATTTTCAAAAGAGGAAAATAGTTTTATAGTTTTGAAGTTCTTATATAAATTTCCATCCTTTCAGGATCTTATGGAAAACTTTCACTCTTGGGAAATACTTGAAAGAATGTCTTCTTTTCTTTTTTTTTTTTTAATTTTTTTTTTGTTTTGTAATAAATCAAAAAGGGTGAGAATCATAGAGTTTACTCTTCTGCTGTCCTTAGAAGACCTATTAGTGTCCAAGCAACAGCCTCTTGTGTCCAAGCAACAGCCTCACTCATTCTGCTCTTTGACCTCTTCTTCTTAAGTGACTGGAAATGTTCAAACAATGACAAATAGGACCACTGTAAATCCCCTGAAAAAGTTGGCATCGGTGAGGATGAAGCTTGCAGTGTGAAGGTCGCAGAGCATATGAGACTAAACATACCTCAGGCAAAAACGTTGGCTTTCACAGCACTAATGTCATCTATGGCATTAACAAGACAGCTAAGAAAAAAATCTCATATCTAGCAGTAAATGATAACATAAATGCCTGAGGACACATTCTGGAAGCTTCTTGGTAACCATTTCTAGTGCAGATTGTGAAACACTTGCTGATACTCAGGTTTACTACTTGTGCACAGAGGCAGAACTAAGGAGATCTATCAGCCTCTTTTCTAGGATGGCTATCAGCAGAGGCTACAGTAATGTACCCCGAGAGTTATTCTTATCCAGTGCTCGCCACTGCAGTTTTCTTACAGTCAAGATCTACCTGATCTGCTCTCTCAGTGTAACTTCACGGCTCTTATACTATTAAGCTGAAATACCAAGACTTCAAGCTTTTTACATGAGTTTTGCCTAGGGGATTTCTCACCCTTCCAGTCTAAATTTTTTTCTAGAATAACAAGGAAATAAGTTTTTAAAATTATGCTATATAAATGCTTGATGTGCAAATGTCTTGTCTTAGCACTGATTTCTGTTTGAGAACAATGCTGCAACCCTCCACATGACTCTTCTACTCTTACAGTCACCAATGCTGTCTGTCTCGATCCACTTCAAACTGCAATTTAGGATTGCAATTTGGAACTGTTAAGGAGTTGCTCGATTCTGATTGATGTTGCATTAATCATTCCAGGAGCACAGAGACAAGGATTTAACAAATGGAGCACCATGAGATGGAGATGAAGGCCAAATGAGCATATAGAGTACATATAGCATAGTCACAGGATACCAGTGATCTAAATCAATTGTTCAGCTGGTCGCTCCCACACTACAGGAAACCACAACATTGCTAGCAAGTGTTTAGCTTCTTCCTATAAACCCTTCTTTCTTTCTTCAACATTTTCACTCTTTATACTTCTACTTCTCTCAGGATGAAATTACTTTCATGCTGCATTTCAAAACCTTTGAGTTTTTCTCCTTCCATATGACATATAAAGGAAAGGGAAAAATATCTAGTAGCAGAGTTATCATTTGAGCAAAATTCTTCTTGAACAAACCAACAAAAAAATTAATAAAAAGTAATGCAGGGGGCTTATCTTTGGAAATCCACCAGTAGAACTGAACCCATTAAGACACAGGCCTGGAATTAGTATAATTCACATAGCACATCTGAACATTTCTCTGTATTTCCACACATGAAGAGTGGCGAGTGGCAATTGTCAAGGAATTTAATGGTGTGTATGTTAAATGCCTTTCATCAGTAATTTTTCCCTTCAGGTTGTGTTAAGTGCCTTTACTAAAAAAGAATTACAGTTACTGCATTTTTTACAGTTCAGATAAAGGCTGTGTCTAATTAGCATGCTGTCCTAGTCATATTTTGAATGTTGGGGTTTTTTTATATTTGTTTATTTTATTTTAAGGTTTCTGTCAAATGATGGAAGAGAAAATATATCACATGTAATGTTTATTAAAAGTTTAAAATAAACAGTCCATGAATGACTTACCCATGCTGCCCAATGGATGCGTAGAAGTAAAAACACATGCAGAATGCAAAATGCTACATGAACTATTTGCAAACAACAACCACAAAAAAAAGGAAATCACACCAACCCCGGGTGTTAGAAGACAATGCTATTTAATTTGGCACTGAAAGGGCACATTTCAGTTAGTATGCTACTATTTACAGAAAACGTGTGTATTTATACAAACAGTGTGACTTACTATATGATCATAGAATACATATTTTCACATAGAGAGTACTTGGAAATTCTTGTCTCCATCGTTGTGCATTTTTTTAGAATTTAAATAATATGGCACAATCTGACCACCAAGACTATTCTTGTAATTCACTAGTATGTCATTCTTCTTATGGGCTCCTATAGAAAATCAAATGCATGTAGGTACTCTTTCTTAGAAGAAATTTTTTTCTCATTAAATGTAAGCACTCCAAATCAACCAAACAACCAAAAAAAAAAAGAAAACAAAAAAAAAAACAACAAACACCAAAAAAACCCCAAACCTGTCCATGATTCCTTCTTCTGTGTTTGCATAGTCCCTAGGGACCTATAAAAGGGTTTGTTCTTTGTGCTGAGTATTTAAATAGAGGATGTATATTTTCCAAGAAATTCCTTCCCTTCATCAGTGACACGACACTTAAAAGTCTTTGGTTTGATTGGAGTAAGTCCCAAAGCTTGCTTTCCATTATACAGTATATCCTACCTATCAGGTAAGAACTGCACAAAAAATATCTTTCAAAAGAAATAGAAGCAAAGGAAGGGAAGACGTTGTTTCTCACAAAGGTGATCTGTCAATTGAAACTGGAAATGAGTCATAACTTGCAATAACCCGTAAACTTACTGGAAAATATCTGTACTTTCTCCTCCAGAATATCCCAAATAAAAGTGAATTATTATTTTAGCTAATGATACCAAATCAGTATTTGAATTTTGTACTCATAACAGTGCTCTTCTGACACACAAAACAAGCCAGGCTTGTTGGGAGAAGTAGTGGGAAGGATCTTTTATGGAAACTGAGGGAATAATTTGGGATGTTGGAGAAGGTTTTCAGCACCCAGAAAACAGATGAAGAGTATAACAGATTTTACCTACCCTAACTTGTTTCTCCTTCTATAGTATGTCAATTTCTTGATTTTCTCTCAGCTTTAGCACCATAGGGAATTAAAACCAGAAATCCAGTCAGACCTCAGAAAAATGTTTTAAAGTTCTCATCTTTTACTGGTTGGAATAAGCACATTGCTATAGCAACGTGACCAAAAAAAATCTCTTTGAGTTAATGTACCTTTAATTAATACACAGGAACACAAAGGGAAAGCAGAAAGCTATAAATACACAAAGGTTCTGAAATGCCACATAATTTTATCTTTAAGTGACTAAACAAGATATATGAAGGAACAAAGGCCTTTGTAAGCTGTATTACTAAGATTTGTTTCCCATGACTTATATTCAGAGCTCTGTCTCAAAGGGGTGCTGCTTACCTCAAGAAATTCTGTGACTCAGAAAGCAATCTAGTGACCTGGGTGTGAATTCCAGCTCCTTTGTCTGCATGCAGAAATATTTTTACCCTACAACTAGATCAAAAGAAAAAAACCAAAATTGGAACAAACAATGAAAACTAGGGTGGGACTTCACTCTGCAATAATTCTGTGTCTCTAGTCAAGAACTGCAAGAGGTATTACTTTTTCTATGAAAGCATAAATCACTTTCAAAGTCTGTCCTGTTCAGCCCCTTTAATTCCTGGCTCACTTCCATTTTCCTAAAGGATCCAGAAAAACTTTTCAAAAAAACACCAAAGACCATTCTATGCGGAATTGTTATAAGAATTTTCACTTACTATCTAGTAACAGTTTGGTGAAATTATCATATATATTTAATATTTTTATAAAATCCCCCCCTCCATCCCTTTTCTTAGCATAGTTTCAAGTAAGGGAAGCAGAGAGATGTGTATAATGTAGCTTTTTATTTTGCTTGAAGTCATTTTTGAAGTCATTGAAGAGTTATCAAACTCTCATGTGTGGGAAATGGGTCACAGTTTAAGAAATACTGATTCAGACATGCAGAAAACCCCCAACTCCATTGACTTGACCTATTGGTGCATCACCAGTTTAACTTCTTTTGGATGCAACCAGGATCAGAAGGTCTCACAGACAACACCGTGCCTTTGCATGAGGCTCATCCTTTAGCTTTATGTATGATTCTGTAGCCCCAGCAGTCAATCAACTCATGGTCTCACCTTGCACAATTCAGTTAACATATCACACGCATGTTATTTCCAGCTATCATACCATTCACATTAGCATGAATGTATCTGTGAATTAAAAAGGACTTCAGCCTTATTAAGGGGAAATCTTAAGATTTACATATTCACTTAGTAACAACCACATATTATGCAACCAATATCTTGAACCATACATTTGTTTAAAATTTAGTATGCAGGAGGCTGATCAGAAACTGGGAGTCAAATCCAGCTTAAAACCAGCACAATACTTCGGTTAGATTTGAAACAGAAATTTTTCAGCTTGACCATTCGGTGTAGACCAGGAGACATCAAGGAATCATAAATTTTTGCCTCCATCCATAAAAAGAGACCAAAAACCTTAACTGGCTAAAAAAGGTACAAAACATACAAAAGTATGAGCACCCAAGTGAAGACTGAGAATTGACACATGGCCTATGTCCTGTCTTCAGGAATGGCATGAGCAGGGATTTAAGTATTAACATAATAAAGTATTTACATGAAAACCAGTAATCAAGGGAAAATTACGCCTGCATATTTCCTGTAAAAACCCACGTCACTAGGAGGGATCTTAGCTCTTCCATCTGCTTCATGGCTTCTGATTTCACCCAGATGCCTGATGTCATCCTTCTTGTGCAATACTATCAGGTAGACCATTGTTCACCAAAGGGATGTTTCTGAATTTGTTAGATATTCTCATTTATAATGGTATCAAGTTTAATGATAAACTCGACAGGTTTTCAAGGTTGGCTCATACTTGTGTGGATAGCTCTTTATGTCCAGTTCTGCAAGTTCAGTCTCCCTGTATAGACTGTCACCCTTTGTTGCTCCACACGCAAGTGTTGTCTCTTTTACTAAGTGGCAGAATTTGGAGGGTTTGTAGCCCAAAGAAGTCAGTGACAACAAAACCTCAGCTCCCACTTGAGTAGAGCCTGATGTGCACTCTGCAGATTGCACACAGGCAATGCTCTCTTTGACAGCTATCAATTCCATAACAATGATCAGATCCTGGGAATTGTTCCATTGCAGAAACTGCCTCTTCACATCTGGAGCAGGCAGCAAGCAGTCAAAAGAGATGCCTTGCAAAGCTTCTTCATCCAAATAAATGTAACATATTTCTTCTCAAAGCACATGACAGAAATATAACAAAGCAGTTTTTGGATTTTTTCTACACCTCCACTGGGGGACTCCACCCATTCCCACTAGGAAGCTTAAGAGTGGAGAGAGGAACAAGCACGTAAGGATAGCCAAGTACTTCAGTCAATGGCAAGAACAAAATAGTGTGAATCGTGTCTTGTAGCAAGTTCATATAAACATTTTCCTGTTGGCTCTTCCCCATTAAACTCTTCCCCATTAAAAAATTGAATTACAAAAAAAAAAAATAAAACTGCTGTGAAAAACTGGAGAAACATAATTGTCTTGTGGGGCAATATTAAGAGTTTGTTCCCAGTAAATGGGTGATGTTGCTTGACAGTGCCACCCTAAAAATAAATCTATATGGAATTCTCTATAGGGAAGCAGTCGTCATTCCAATTTGTAGTTATATTTGTAAATAACAGCTAGAATTTAGTATGAGTTCCATCAAATTTTTCATAAATTATCTAGTGCCAATTCCTATTCTCCTTTCTTTCTAATGCCCACAGAATTAAATAAAGTTCAGTTTAAAAGAATGTATGACTTAAAGAATATTGCTGTTAGAAGCTGTGTGAAGCTGCTGTCAACTGATTTTTTTTATGTCCGTCACTACAGAAATTACTAGCAGTAATTTAAACTAATGATGAAGAATGTGCTGTAACTTGTGGACAGTCAGAAACAGTTCTTTGCTATCTCCCACACAGTCCCATCAGTGGATGCAGAGGCAGCAGTGTCACTGAGGAAAGTGAAATTCACTGTATGGGCCGTTCACAGCTGATAATGGCCCCAACACGAGATGCTGGAGCCAATTGTAACATAAAGCAACCCCAGGGTGCTTCCAACTGATCAAAGGTTAAATCAAGAACCAATGAGCACAAATATGACTTATAGCACTTGCTTTTACTGCATGATGAGAAAATATACCTCAGTTTCACTCATGGGTTTGGTATAAACATAATCAGATAATTACAGGTCTACCTGATTGAAAGGAGGCAATGCCATTTGCATTCAGGAACTCTGCTTTATCTACCTCTGCACACAAATAGCTCCATGTTAAAAATATGAGGAAAATATGAAAAAAAATTATCATTTTCCAGCAAAGCATGTTCTTCATTGCTGAGTGACTAATTCATTTTTTTTCTCTGCAGTATAATACAATTATTGGAAATTGCAGAGCAAAAACACAGTCTCTCTCAGCATAAAATGGTTAGAGGATAAGAAATCAAAGGCAGGTAAAGAATAACTGCTTGAGGCATAGGTCCCCTGTTATGGTGTAGAATGTACCAACTGCATTAACTGTTGCACACCTAAAACTAATTGAAAATAAGGCCAAATATGCATTTCCTTGAACTTAGGTGAGTTCAGAGCACTGTCAAAGAAATAACAAAAAAGAAGGGGTCTGAGAAGGCAGAAAGCCCACAATTCTAGTAAGAAATGTTTTTCCAGTTGCTCTCCATTATCTATTTTCCATGGTTATTTTTCACACTTGAGCAAAAACGCTGTCATGGTAAGCAACACCTGCATCCCTGGGCAGTCATCCTTGGGTGGTTTCTGCTGTGATCCTCTCTTCCATCAAACAGCTACTGTCTAATTCAGTGCTGCTCTGCATTTCAATAGCTGTTTGTGTCTGTGAAGTCTGGCTGGAAAATACTGAAAACACCATGAGTGAATGAATGCAGGATTATCATTTGGCAGTATTTTGCCTACCTTTGTGCATGATGTAGCTCATGGAGCAGAGGGAAGAAAGGGGCTGTGGCAATGCCCTGTCAAATTTTGGATTCTGTTACTTGGGGTAGGAGGAAAAGGGGTGTCCTTACTCTGCTGTTATCCAGCCCTGCACTCTACAGAAGTCCAGATGACTATGCAAACCACAGTGAACATCAGAACATAAAAAACATAAGATAAAAGGAATTAAATATTCCATTGGGAAATATTGAGATGTTAGAACACTCACACAGGAATACAATTTCTGTGTTTGACATACCTGTCTGTTGATGCCTTTGTCAAGAGAATTAACATAAAATATACAAGTATCCTTAGCCACAAAATTAATGTTTTGGTATTTTGGGTTTTTTTCTTTCCCAGTAAGCCGACATATTTGCCTTTAAGCCAATAATAATCAAGACTTAACAAATTGCAGTTTCTGAACTGTCTGAAAACTCACCATTGTTAAACTGCACAACATTATAGATCCTTTTGAAGCCATTTCTCATTTTGTCTTCAAATTTACTGAGCAACAAAAGGCCACATTAACAAGGTAGCCATGAAGAAGAAAAAGGTGAGATAGTGAGTGAGTGAGTGAGTGAGTGAGTGAGTGAGTGAGTGAGTGAGTGAGTGAGTGA
>JAWWTY010000106.1:51860475-51897760 GCA_035222235.1 Margarornis squamiger | reverse complement strand
AGTGAGTGAGTGAGTGAGTGAGTGAGTGAGTGAGTGAGTGAGTGAGTGAGTGAGTGAAAAAAAGGCAGAGACTGGGAGAGTAAGTCTTAGCTTTGTGAATTACACCAGTTTATTTGCACCTGCTTTCACACACATCCAAAACTCATGTTGCAGAAGTAGTGAGCAAAATCACCATAAAGAAAAGACAACACTGAGGTTGCAATCCATTAAAAAATTGTTCTTTTGGTGGGTTGCAAACAGATCTTTGCAGAAATACTAAGATTTTTATCTCTTAAGAGCCTAAAAAATTTGCTGTAATCAAGAGATTTTGTTAAGCAACTTGATTATTTAAGTTGCAAAATTTAAATGATTACATTTCTTCTCTTCAGGCAACCTCACAGAGCACTCAGCCATTCCTGATGCCAGTTCTAAGCAAAAATGTGATCAGTGCAACAGATTTTGGGAACAGGTTGTTTGCACATCCTGCCCATCACTCCCCATGAAGAACATGTGTGTATCCCTTGCCCCTTGCCTTTTTGTCTGGTGGTTCTGTATGTCTACAGCTTTATTTCATTCTTCAGAAATAGGACTTCATATCACTAGAGTAATTCAAAGTATAGTTAAGCAACTGTTCAAGACTATTAATCAAAAATAACTGAGATAGCAGATTCTAAGCTCTCATGCAGGAATCTTTAACTTCCCACTGGAGCCCGCCCTGATTGGAGCTGCCACCATTGGCACTGCTGCGGATCAAAGATGCAGGTTATCAGAACATTTTTCATTGAATACTAATCTATTTAGCCTATACTTTTAACCCCCTCAGTGCATTGCATAAAGTCTTTTTGAAGGGACAGTGTTAGGAGTTTTCATTCCCAGTGGCTCTTCTTTACTGACTCTTTGGGTTAGAGGCAACTCAGAACATACAAAATATGTGTGAGTATACAAACTCACAGGTGTTATTTTAATTAAATAAGCTACTTAGTCTGTCTTTTATTATCTTTTCTACAGAACACAATCAACACTTAAATTGTGCTAGCTGGAGTTCACATTAGTATATGCTTCAGTATGTGGCTGTGTTTCCATTGCAACATGAATATTAGTAGCAACCAAAGTTAACACAAGTTTTCCCCTCTCAGTGTTGTTTTCAGATACCTCAGGATTTACTCTGTTCAAACTTAGTCTCTGGTGGAATGTACTTTTATTTTTACAGAGTCTGAACCACATTCTACAGTCATTTCAAAACACAATTTTCATTTATTTCTCTTATGTTTTAAAAATAAATATCCATAAGTTGTATATTTCTAGTGCTTTACAGACACTGTGACAACTCTGACCAGCCTGGTTTGGTTTGTAGACTACACTGACAATAAAGAACTTTTTGTAGAATGCACTGACAATGTATAAAATTAAGCAGAGTGTTCCATAAATCATAAATGCCAGAACGTGTTCCATGGCTATCCCGCAGGTTCTTCCAGTTGAGATTGTGCATCAGTAGTTTTGTATCGAGCATACATATTCAAGCAGTTACACATCTGGAAGGTTCTGCTGGGCAAAACGTGTCTTCTCTTAAGCATTGGTCCAAAACACAGCCCCAGTCTTTGTAAAGACCAGTCTTTGCTGTCTTTTAAAGTCCTGACCTGGCTCCAGACTCACCCTTGAAGGAATTCATTCCTTACAGATCTGCATGACTGCGTACAAATCTCCAGAAGAAACTGGTTGTGTAAAGGTTAAAACTAATCCTCTACTAAGAGCTCAAGCCTTGAATAAAGTCTTGAGTTGCTTCTCAGGATTTTGTATAGTAAGTTGCCACCAGAAGTTTGCTTTAATCTTCTAATTGAAATAAAGTGTTTCCTGTCATTCTCATGTATAATTATTGGCTTTTTCTTTGTTGGCATCTTGTTTTTATACTGTTTTCCTTCTCAGATGGTCTTCTAGAGAGGAGAAGATGATTTTGAACAAGCTACTGAGATCCGCTTTCATGGCACTGAGCTGATTGCAATATGTTCTCTGAAATAGATAGTTCCCATTTGCAAGCCTGTCTCAAGCTCATCCTTTTAGGCAAAAATGAAGACATCAGAAAATACCATCTTGGAACTGAGCACTGGTATTCAATTTTCCCTTTTTTTGCACTTGTAATGTTACCAATTTTACCCAAAAGAGACACTTTTATGTGTTCATGCACAGAAGTGAATGCTTCCAAAGGAAGTATTGAAGGAGGCTGAAAGTTTACTGTACTTTCTGCTTTTTATTCCTGATATGTGAGGGAATGTTTACCAAAGAAATATTTTCTCTATAATTCAAAATCACAATTAGCCCCGAAAGATCCAGAGTTGAATACCACATAAAAATAGAACGTTTTTCTAGATGATTCTGACACCAACTCCTCACTTGAGTTGCTAAAATTTTAAAAAGTTGGAATAGGACATTTGTTGTATTTTTGCAGATCATGTCTTTCTGCTCAGTTAGCCCAAATTAATCTGCCCCTCATTAGCAGATTCTAGTTAGGCATAAATGTTTAATATGTGAAGCCTTAAAAACTCTTACTTGTTTGGTTTTTGTTTTAGATCACCTATTTTGAAAGACTGAAGTGTAAGAGAATTGAGACTAGCTGAAAAAGCTGAAAAGCAAACTCTGCATGGGAGATCAGACACTAACTTCTCCCAAAACTCAAGTCATTTCTTTGCAAAAGTGCAGTGGAGAATGTGTTGGATTTTCCCATTTTGCAGATAGCATTTGTAGGTAATGATGCTCCAGTAAGCAGAACCACAGAAGAAGTAGATGCTTGCAAGTTTGTAGCATACTATTATGAGTGACATATGCAGTGGAGACCATTATGCCCTACTCGCCTTCCTTGTGATTAGGTCATACCACTCACCACTCTCAAAACCCCTCTTTTTCACTGTAAAGTAACTTAGAAAATTTCAAAATGAAGAAAAAAAAACCCTTACACCTCTAAAAAGGAACGCGCTAGGGAACCACCAGAGCTCCTTTGCTACTGTTTAAAATTAATGTTTCACTCCGAGAGGAGATAAGAGTTGGAGCTTATCAACCCAGAGATAACTTGAAAGACTTTCCCTTCTTTGATCTTAACAAGAACCCATTTATGCTTCAGTGCATCAGCAGTAAACCCCCTGGAAGATCCATACCTACTGTCATGCACCCTCATTCAAGGAGCAACTGATGTTGAAAATCTGAAGTTCATCTTCATTCCCAAGTGTCACCGCAGCAAGTATATTAAACTTATGGAAACACTGCTTGGAAACACTTTACATTGGGTAGTTACTGGTAGTGTGTTATAACACTGATTTGTAATTCAGAACACAAATGTTTCCAGTACTGTGTGGTAACAGCAATGTCAGCAGTCCTCAAAAGACCAGGGAGTTTTGATCAGCTGTGCAAGTTCAGATCACTATCTTGTATAGTATGGTCTGAAGTTTGAACTGACAACTGTCTCCAGATACACTGCAAAAAGGTGTCCTCAGCCACCTGCATGCTGCTTTTTTATTTATTCATTTTTATAATATGTAAAATAATGAATGAAGTGAAAATCCATTAGAAAATTAAGAAAACAAGCCAAACAAAACAGCCACAAACAAACGAAACAACACAAACCCCCAGGCAAACCAAAACTAAAAACCAATGCATCCCAGAAGATTTAGTAGCTTACCAGAAGAATTTGTAAGAAAAAGAGGCACATGCTTGAGAAGGCATGCAACTGCCCTTTCATAAATATATCTGCAGGGGGAATCTGGGAATCTTTGTTTTGGAGAAACTGTGTCATGTAGTTTATCATGACTTCTTGACTCCCTTGCAATGACTTATATCAGCTACAAATTGATTCCAGACAGGAGACATGCATGGTTATTGTGTGCTAAGGTTGTTACAGGTGTCAAATTAAGTTAATTATTAAACAATTTAACTGAGAGTTAAGTATTCCTAATGTCATGTGAAATATTTGTGGATAAATTTGTTCATTTGATAACTGGGCTCTAAAAAGCATAACTAAGACAAAAGTCTCCAGCCCTTTCTTCAAAATAGCAGTACATTATACACCTGTTGGCCGTCTGCCAAGAAAAATGAAATGCTAGCATGAAAAAGATAACTAATTGCTGGCAAAATTTTCTTTTTACTTTTCTTCTTTGACCTAGCCAAGAATATTAACTCTGCTTCTTGTTTTCTGCTTAAATGAGACTTCTTGGAATAACCTTAATATACCTGTTCAGTTTTGAACCTAATAAAAATAATAGATATAAATGAAACCTCCTCTAACCTTGATCTCTCAGATAGCTCACAGGCATCAATTTAAGAAGAGAACAGAGCTATACTTTCACAGTTTTTAACAGATCACACTACTGGTAAATACATTGTGAACTTTAATGAATATTACATTTCTCCCAATTTTTTAAGTGCCTTTACAATAGTATCCTCTTACTGTGGAAGTTGGAGATAGAGTATTGTGCTTTACATGGAAAACAAAGTGCTAGGAAACTTTTTAACTTCAGCTGAGCTAATTAAGTTTTGGAAATTACTTGCACTGTGCACTTGGTGATTGTCGATTCCAGATGAACTAGCATACAACATGTATTATTCTGAGCTTGTTTTCAGTTGATTTTACACCAGGGGAACTCCACTGAGAGAACTTATTCAACATTAGCACAAGTGAGATAAGGAGCCTGTATTAGTGGAGCTTAGTCAAACATCAAGAGCAGCAAGATGTCTGCATTTGGAGTACAGCTAAATTGTTTTCATAACGGATTCTATTAATTGAATTAATTTTCATGTCTAAGTAGAATTTAACTGGAGACATTCTTATTTCATATAATCATAGAACATTTGGGTTGGAAGGGACTATACAATCTAGTTCCAACACCCCTGCCATCGACAGGGACTAGACATTCCACTAGACCATGTTGCTCACAGCCCCATCTGACCTGGTGTGGAACACTTCCAGGAGTGGGGCATCCATGGATTCTCTGGGCAAACGGGTCCAGAGCCTTGCTCACCTCAATAAAGATTTTTCCCCACTATTTAATGTAAACCTATGTTCTTTCAGTTTAAATAATTCTCTCTTGCCCTGCCACCACATCCCTTTGTGTTTCCTGTCATAAGTACCAGACTGTAGGTGAGACTCAAATGAGACTGATTAATTTTGTTTGAATGACAAGGATAATACAAACACTAGTAGGCTGAAACAGTCACCTATTTTTTGCCCCAAACAAATATTATGCATACAGTAATTATATATGTTGATATTCAGTACAGATCCATATGTTTTGTATTCTCTGAAAAATAGTAATTCATATCAAAATTTTTATGTTTACCCAGTATGAACAAAAATCTCCCTCTGTAGCTGAGAGCTACATTGTTATTCTCAACAAAAGATGTCATGGACTTCACTAGTTCAGACTGTGAGTAGTAGACTCTCCAAAATTATGGTTTGTTAAGTAGTTTTTCTGTTGTTCTGTTGGTGGGTTTGTAACATATGTTATGCTTTCTGTAATAATTATTTCTCCCTCCAGAGCTGCCAGACTCTGGTTTTCAACAGCCCTAAATCACAAAAAAATTTAAAATTAATGACTTTTCTGAGATTATTATTGGTTGATCTGAAAGCCTGGAAAAACAATTGACAAGGCATTCCTCTAATTGCTGTTGTTGTAGCATCATGTAAAACTACCTTTGTATCGAAGGCAGAGCCTTCGTAAAGGCCACTGGGAATCTTCCTACATGGTCCAGTAGAGAAGTAATCAGAGGGCTGAAAGTTATTAAAGAGACAAGACTAGGTAAGTGGGAAAAGGGAAAGAAAGGTTCTTGAGAGTAATTTTTTGCTTGTTTGAAAGGGAAAAGAAAAGGTCTAACAAACACAGAAGTAACATCAAGTGACAAAGTGGGAAGAAAATCCAGCAACACTGTAAAGAATGCAATGAAATATCCGAGTAGGCTCAGGGATCCGAGTAGGCTTCTTATCTGTAGGACAAGAAGAACAAAGATTTCCAAAGACATACATGCAGAAGAAGGCTAATGAGGTCATAAGACAGTGACAAGTGGGTTAATTATTAGTTTATAAAATTGGACTTGAGGAAACAAAGAGCTGAAATTAGTGTAGAAATGTAAATCCATCTCTTCTGTTTAATTCACTGAAAATCAGAAATTTTTTAAAATTTGTTTAGGATGATCAGAGGAAAAGATTCTTGCAATAATAACCCAAGTAATGAGGACAAGAGAATTCTGTACCTGTCAGAGAAAGTAAAAGATTAGAAAGTCTACAGAGTAAACTTTATCCTGCAAAGATTTGTTGCTTCTAGTTGTGACATGTAATGTAGTAACCTAGGGATCTAGCAAGTTGTGAAGTAAATTATTCTAATTTTAAAAATGTGTATTTTATAATATGAAAAGTTAGAAAAAATGCTGCAGATAAAGTGAATATTTCTCTATTTGTTTCTTCATCATTCAATAAGTTATTTTTTTGACAAGAAACCATTCCTGTTGCTTTAGGAACTAAAGCATACTTTAATCAGAAGATGCATGAAGTATTTCTATAATGATTTTATGTATGTGTGTGCAACTATAATTTTAAACTGATTGGGGTGTATGAAATAAAAAAATGTCCTTGAATTGAATGTGTCCAGAAATAATTGATAGTAGACCACACTGTAGGTACAGAAACTGACCAAGTGGAGAAGGGGTGTTGCACATAGATATCATGAAAGATGTCTCTGCTGCATGTATATCTTGAACTGTTTTTCCAAAGGATGCCCTTCTGCAAGAAATGAGTTCTGGGAAAGAATCTGAAAGAAAAGGAAGTGACACAAAATAAACTACTGAATAATTATTAAGAAATTAAGAGAGAATGGTATTCAGAAAATGTTAAAATACCATTAATAACATTAAGTTTAGGAAAACAATAGTAAGAAATGCAGGCAGTACACATATGCCTCGTTGGGTCTTCACCTTGCTAATGCGTATGTGATTAGAAAGCCACATAGATAAGGAGGAAGAACCAAGTTGAGCCTTTCCACTGTTGGAAAATCAGTACAATCAGAATAAGCAGTAGCTTAACTGTATTTCACCAACCACGATAGTGTAGAAGAAAGATAGTTTTGACAGTAAAATACTTTGTGCTTTCAGCTGCATTTCCTCCTGTTTATTTGGAGGAATTTACGTGTATAAAGTACAAAAGCAACTGTCAAGAGAATTGTGCTATGACAGGTTCCTGCTGAGCTACAGAACTATCCCAAGATCAGTCACTAGAGCAAGCTCAACTGAGTTTCTCATGGGTTCATTGATGAAGAAATGCTGTCACTCTCACAGGTAAAACTTTGTCCTCAAACTCTAAGAAAGAGCAATTCAGTTGCCTGAAGATATTTGGATGAAGGACTTTAGTTCTAAGAGCACTGTTTTTCTTTTTTAAGCCTTAGAATTTAAGCCTTAGAATTTAAGTCTTAGAATTTAAGCCAACTAAAATCCAACTCCAAGTTCTGCCTAAGGCTAAAACTGAATGGCATCAAGTACTGAGCACTAACCTCCAGCATCAGATATCAACACCCTCAGAGGTCTTTGCATGGTCAGATTGATCAGGGTGTTCAGTACAAAAGAGAACAGTCAATTATTTTGACCCAAATTCCTTACAGTGAGACCCTACTGGTAGCCATATTCACAGGACAACTTTGAGACTAATAATACTTAGTGAAAAGGAAGATGTCCATGTGAGTAGGAGCTCAGAACACTGAAAATGCCTTGTGGATGAAGTAAGCAAAACTATATTCAAAAGGCAAATTAACACCTATCAAGTTTAAAACCAAAGAGTCATCTTTATCTATTATTTCTTCTTTTTAAATGTGCAGTACAGAAAGCATGTGATGCAGATGAGAGGGAAAAGTTGATGGGATAGCTATTTCTTTTATTTTGCAATAAAAAGTAATGAAAATAGGAGTTTACTTCAGAGAAAAAGGTAGAAAACACCAGTCTTTGCATTTCTAAAAATGGAAAAATAAAATAGTTAATATAATTTTAAATGTTGAGCTTGCTTAGAATTCTCTATCTCTCCAATTTATTTTTCAAATATTTTGTAACATAAAAAAGATTTTTTTTTTGTTTTTAGATTTTATTTTTTAAAATGTGTTTCCAGATTTTTTCCTACAAGATATAATTGAAGACTGTTTTGAGGAATTTATTTTCGAATGTTTGGGTTTTTCATAACATTTTTTCAAGATTAAGCAAATGTGATGAGCTAGAAACATGAAAAGAAAATTCTTTCATGATTAATCTACTGATTTTTTTATCTATGGAAAAAAGGAGAGGTAACAACAGCTATAGTGAAGCAACAAAGTTCTTTGCTCAATCTTTAAATGAAAGAACTCTTGCAATTTTTTATTACAGTTATGCAGTGAATAATCATTGCAAATAAATTTTTTCTATCTTCTAAATCAATTGTTAGATGTGCCTTTTTTATTCTATTACACACAACAAATATGAATCAGATATAAATTACCATTCAAAATTTTCATAAAGTCACTAAGGATATAAAAAGACAGTAACCCCAGTTCTACAGCCTTCTCATTCACAGATTTGTATTATTCTCACAATTTGCACTGCATTGGAGAACAATATACTACCTTTTCAGTGGATAATATAACATCCATATATATATATATATATATATATATATATATACACATTTTCTTATTAGATACATTTATTAAATAAAATGCCAACATTATAGTTCAATCTAATAGACTTAAAACTTACGGATCTGTAATTAATATGAAATATTTGGCAGATGCTTTCTCTAAGTTTTATGAATATCATTAATATGTCTTTAAAAATGTTTAAGAGTTCAGTTCATTTTTGTTAGATATTCTTAAAACATTCTTTCAGTCTTAATTAAAATGATACAATTAATACTCTTTTGGTAGTACATAGGCCTTTTCAAATTGCTATATTTAAATCTTGATAAAGTTAGTAAAAGGTCTTAAAGTATATAATTTGCTTAGTCTGAATATACCCTCCAGATAGGTCAACTTACAAGACTGAAAATACAAATAAACATTTACTATCATTTCCTTTGGCTTAGAAAATTCATACAGCTCTGCAAGACAGAACTGACTGAAACAAAGTTTCAAATTTATGTGAAATATCTGAACCTTGTAGCTTTAAAAATTAAGTTATCGCAATTACTCTTAAACTTGAATCACCTAGATATACCTTTTTTTTTTTTCCTTAGAAATAAGGGAACAGTGCTTCAGAAAGGGTCACCCACCCACAAATGCTCTGTGCAAAAAGCTTTTCAGCTGGTAGCATCCATACTTCAACAACAGGTCCACCAAACAAACTGCCCTCCAAACTTCCAAGTGACATCACTCAGATTTTCTGAGAACTTAGGAATTATGATAAAGAAGAAAGAAATGTCAGAGTCTCAAGAGGTTTAATTTTTCAAGTTTTCCAGTACACTGTAATATGGGTAGACCATATTTAATATGCAGCATAAAAGTAACTTCCACTACATATTTGCCTCTACAGGCTTTAAGGATGAGCTCTGTGTTTAACTTTCTGTTCATTCACCCTTATTAACATGGCAAAGCATATTTTTACTTAGAAACAGAAGCATTTTTATAGAGAGACAGAGGTACAGTATTAGATTCTCATTTCTGTAACACTGATATCTGTTGCAGAATCCAAAACTTATAGTGCATAAATGTAAATATAGGAATAAACTCTGGTGTTAATAAATAAATCTCTGTGCAAGTTAATGTTTGCTTCCAAGATGGGGGCTAATCCTGTAACTCCAGTGAAGCCAGGGAAACACATATGAGCAATACATAATTCTGGAAAAAGAAGCCTTTGGCAGGCAATGTAATGAAATTGATACAGCCAGAATAGAAAAGCTTGTCCCCATAGCATTTCCACTGGGAAACAGGAGAACCACGAAAAAGCACATTGGGAAAAAGTCTCTTGAGATTTCAGGCTCGATTTTTGCAAATCCTAGATAATACAGAGATTTCAAGATCATCCTGAGCAGTAGGAGGTTCATTATCCTTAGCCACAACTGTGCTACTGTGGTTTAGACTGATGACTTCTGTGGGCAATTTTAAACCTCGTAATTTAAAAAAAATATATGAAAAATTACATAGACTTGAAAGGTCAAGCAATAATTTCATGCCAGGCAAAACGCAAGACAAAAGAAGAAAGGAGATAGATCTGCCTAACTATATAAACCACTCAGGAGGGAACTTCAGCACAGACTAGCATCTCTGAGTTAACAGAAAAAGAATTATACCCAGGTGAAGGAGAAGGAAGGAGAAGGAAGGAGAAGGAAGGAGTCATGGCTGGACACTACATGATTTCATATGCAAAAGACAAATTGTATGGGATTTAAAACACCTTTAGAGAAGCATAATCTTGCCTAGCACTCTGTGAAAGGCCATCAGAATGCATGAATTAAATTAATTTTCTCGGCTTTTCCTATCCATAAATTGATTTCATTCTCCTTGTCAGGGTCCTGAGGTCACTATCAGCTCCTATGGGCCCTGTCCATCCTCCTCAGGGGTCTCCACTGGCTCTTCCTCTAAGACCAGCAGCAAGACGATGGTGGCCTTTGCTGGGGTTACCTCAGCAGGCCTGCTCTCCATCAGCAGCTGGCCCTCACCATGCCCTGGTACTTCTTTTTCCTCAAAGCTGGTCTTCAAGCAGGGTCAGGCTTCCTGTGAGAGGCAAGTCAGGCCCAAGCCAGTGCAAGCTGAGAACAGTGACAACCCAGCCCAACTCCCATCAAAGAAGTTCTACCATTGACATCCAAAGAGCTAGGATTTGACCTGGGTTTTAACATTCCATATATACCCAAAAGAAAAAGATGCTCACAGAACTGGATGCACTTTTCCCAAATCTCTGCACCTGAAAAAAGAGCTTTCTCTTCCACACTACTTTAGGGAGTTCATGCAAGCAGGACATTCCAAATTTTTCATATATTTCTGTTTCAGACCAGTCATATCTTTCCAAGAAAGATGAAAAAATCTAGAGAAAGACTGTACCAGTGTGCACATATGGAGGATCAAAAATAGGTCTCTGTCTGAAGGTCTTCTCACACAGGGGGCTACAAAGCATTTAAAGAATCAATAACTTTCCTGACACCTCAAAATTTAAACACCTAACTTTCCTTTTGCTGTAAATTTTTAATTTTTTTTTATCAAGTTATGATATCATAAAGAGATTTGTTTTGCCTCAAAACGCATTACTAAATCTCTTTAATTTTAATGATGTTTATTGGAGCTCCTCAAGGGTAGGATTAGACCTTTACTCTAGCCCAAGGCACCTCATAATTAACTTCACAGAATGTCAAGCACATCAGAACATTCATAAAACATCAAATATTTAAATGTTGCAGTATTGATTCAGGACTCAAATCTTTATAAAAGATATTTTAATATAATATATATTCCTAAGTAGGATCTTTCCTGGGACCCTACAAGCTAGCACTACATTTCCACGGAAGCAGCACAACACACAGCAGGTCTGCTAACGTCCCAAGATGTTGGTGAGATCAAGTAATTCTGTCACAGTATCAGTGAGGACTATGCAAATGAAGGTTTTTCAAATGAATGGGATATTAAGGCCATTATGTTCTGACTATTAAGACAAAGTCAGATTTTTTTTAAGTCTGGTGTATAAATGAAGCAGACATATTTTGCTGTGCCTTCTATAAACCAGAAAAAGCCGAAGAGAAAAACCAAGTAGTTTTTATGTTTCACTGTGAGTTGTAGGACACTCTTTTAGAATATGAGGCCTGTGCTTAGACCTGTTAAATTCCATCTGGACCTAGTTCCAAATTTCAAAATCTATTGCCATTGAAAGATTTGTCAAAACAAATTTGAACAGAAGATTTTTGGCTACAAGAAATTGTCTGTCCCTGAAATTTCCTTAAAGAAAAGGTCCTGAGCAGCTCTACACAACCTGCCCACAACCCGCTACACAGCATAGTAAATATGCTTAAAACGTACCAGTGAAGTTCTGCCCTTGCACATGAAGGTATCTGTGTAATATTAATAAAAACCCCCATGGCACTGGGGGAAGTATGTTTTTAAAATTACATGTATTAGTTTTAAGATCAAGAGTAAAATATCCTATTCTCTACTTATTTTTCTTGATGGTGATGAGAAAATTGTTTCCTTTCCCACATTTAAAGTAAAGACAATAGCTGCATGTCTTTGCAAACAGTTGCAAGATTTATTGCGGCAACACACAGTATTTGACTTCAATATCAGAGCACTTTATTCAAGATGAGCATTTTCAGAAATGATTGTTCATCACTTGGAGTACGTAGACATTACCAAAATTATCAGGACAGGCTGTGGAACAATAGGAAGCTCTGAATATCTTAAGCATCCCAGGGATTTTATGAGACCAAGAAAAACAGAAGGGGTGTCAGCCGCTGTTACCTGACACTCAGTGTGGTGGTGTTTTGCAGCATAGACATGGACTGCATTTGTAGGTTATGTTTTGCTGTGTCTGTTGGGCAGAAGAGGTCTTGAGACTCCCCCAATAAATCTGTGGCACCCTTACCTCTCACAGTTGATCAGCACAACACACGGAGTGTGTGCAGTCATGAAAAGGGCAGTGGGAGTACAGGATTGACTTAGAAATTGCTGCTTTTAAAGTGGTTCCCTCGTTGGTTGTCTTTACCAGTTTTTTTCCAAGGCATTCTGTCTCAGTAAGTTAAGAAAGATACTAAACACATCCCTGTGTTCCCACTTGTCAGGTTCTAGCATGGTGACTACCCGCCCCTGGTCCCAGCAAGCCCTGCTGAGGCTCTGCTGACTCCCCATGGCAGTCTCCCAGCCATGTGTTGGGTGGCACAGAACCTCCTGGCTTTGTGCCAAGGGCTGGCAGCAGCATGGCAGGAGCTGGGGATCCAACAAACACCAGAAAGCAGGTGACGGTGGAAGGAAGCTCCCAGCCTTCTCTGCCAGCTTCAGGCTGACCCTGCTTCTCTCCTGGGTGTCTATAATATAGCAGCAAACTGGGGGAGAATGTCCTGGTGACTGCATGTTTGGGGTGTTGGGAGAGGTGCACATGCTACCCAGTGGAGGGTAGCTCACTTGAGAGACTTTCATCAAACCTAGCTGGGCTCCAGCTTAAGGCTTTGCAAAAACATCACTTTGACACTGCTCCTCTGCAAAGCAGCTAAAAAAGGGATCATGATCTGTGAAGGGCCCATAATTCTCCATTCCTGACAGTGGATTAAGGCAGGAAGGCATGTGGTGTTTTGAAATCTCTCTCCACACTGGGGTGCTGTGTTTCCTCACTACTTAAAGGCTGTTTGCTGTACGTCTAGGTTAGGACCCCTTGGTGCAGTTGGCATGTCTTTTATTCCCTCTGTCTACACTGTGATCAGCACAGGTACCTGTAAAGCTGGATTCCTGAGTCATGTCAGAGGGTTACCTTTCTGTAGCTGATCTTTCTTGGGCTTTGTTCAGATGTGACAGAAAGAAAATGTGACATTACAGTCTGCAGAGAAGGTGTTGACCTTTCACATACGCATCAGAGGCATTAAATCTCTCCTACACACATTGCATCTTCTTCCAGCATCCACCTAGGGCCAGCTTTCTGTGATGTGAGAACACAGATGAGGCACAGTGGCAGCTGGGGCATTGTGTGGGAGACGGGAGACCTACTTGGACATCTTTGAAGGACTGAGGCCAACAGGGCACAGTCAGATCTGGCAAAAGTTGAATCTATATTGTATTCATGGTCTGGACCTCAGCATGCCTTATGTGCTGGTCCTCATCCAGATTTCCCCTGATGAAGTACTTTCTTTACACAAGGGTGGAACCCAGACATGGATCAATGTGCCTGTAGCACAGCAGCTGGGATGAACCAGCAAGTCCACCAGAACAGAACTGCTCAGTCATGGGGTATTTGTATGAGCACCCGAGCTGCTGTGAAAGGGAACAGCATCCACAGCTCTCTCTCAGGCAGAGCCCTGGAGAGAGAAGAGTGTGCCAAGATTCCAATGGATGTGCAAGGGAGAAATGTTAATGGCTTGTCTGAGCTCATCTCAACTGTTAGGAAGGTTTATTTCAAAAAGAATGCCCTGGGAGCTATAAAGCAGGTGCTCACATTTACTGTTGCTTTTACAAAATAAACCATTATATTTAATGCCTCTGATTGGATCAGATGGAGGATATGGTTCTAATGCCAAAGGACTCCTGGTTTCCATGAAAAATAGTCAGGTGGTAGACTGAAAATTAAGCACTGGGAGTTGGAGTAGAAAAAGTATATTTCAAACCATCCAGGTTTTCACAGATAAAGAAACTCCATTTATTGAAAAAGAAAACTTTCTAATAGTTACAAAGGAATTTTTATTCATAAATAGGTTCACAGTATCACTCTTTCATCCTTTGGATAGGTCAGTCTAGTGCTTGCTCTGAATTCCTTGAGGCAGTTTTAATTTTCAATTAATGCAGGGAGTCATTACCACACCAGCCATGCAGTGGAGGACTGAACCCTGAGCAGAATCAGCTAAACTGGAGAAGTTTTTCCATTGCTTTTTAGACTCTAAGGGTAAGCTGTGCAAATAAAATTACTTTTACTTCATCATTCTATTGAAATATGGGTGCTCCCTTGGCTTCAGTAATTAAAATGCTGGAGAAAATCTAATTACAATTTTAAAATTAACAACCTGAGAATTGTGGCACCATACAAGTGAGCTCCTCATAATTTCAGTTACACCTGTTCAGTAATAAATATAAATGAGTTTTCAACTTGGAAAAGACAAAAACCTAATAGAACTGCTTTTTTCACTTACTAATAAACACTGGTTCTGCAGTACCACAGACGATTTTTAGAAAAGCAGAACAGCATGCAGAATAGTGGCCTTTATGGTGGGAGGACACTTCTACACATTTGGACAAAACCAATTTAAGAATTAAAGCCTTAAACCATTACTACTACAGTCAGTGAAAAGACCCCTATTTGGCTTCTGCAGACCCATGTATTTTTGGGGTTCTGACTTTGGATGAAATGGCAAGGTCTCGCTTGGCAAAATGAAGATATCACTCCTGAGCCATCCAGCTTCTCTTGCAGAAATATTTTTTCACCAAGACAACTGACTGTAATTAAATGTCTTTCAACATTTAATGTCATATTTTCTTTTTTCTCTTTTCCCCCATTTCTGATCCTAGGGAAGCCATTTAGAAGCAATTCCTGGGCTAAGTTCCTGGGTGACTTCATGCTCCTCACCATTAGCAAGTCTCAGTAATGACCTAAGACAAATTGAAAAAGCATACCTAAAGGGAAGAAATCATGTCAGTGTAAAACATGTCTGAGTGGCATCAGGACTAGGTTGTGTAAGCTTTCCCTCCCCAGGTAATCTCTCCTCAGTACTTCTTTCCATTTACTCTTCTTTGCGAACAATATTGCTTCTGGGCTCTGTGAAATACCAAAGTGAAATCAGGTGCATCTCAGTCAAAGTGACATAGGCATCTTGTCACACAAACAGTAGCCTGAAGTATCACACATATTTGTCATAAAGACCTGAAGTGGAAAGCAAAAATAACTTTTTTTTTTTTTTTTTAATGGAGATTACTGCTTCACCCACAACAAATTATTAGTGAGAAAATGTTAACAAATGCTAACAAAATGTTTTCTACTACTTGAGTGCATAAAGTATGGAATTTCATAACCCATGAAATAATCTTGCAGCAATTAAGCATTTTTTCACCTTTTGATCCAAAATAGCTATAAACTAATTTCTTTGGAGATAATATCTCTAAAGCTTATCCCTGATGATTTTTACAAGGTAAAATTAGATGAACAGACTTATAATCAAGACTGCTTGTGCATTTTACTGCATTTGTATCTGGAATACTACAGAAAAATAATTCTTTCAACATTGAATTATTTTCTAAAAGAAGTCCAAAAGTACAGTATTATATAAAAATTTTATTTTTTTTAGAGTTAAAAAATTTTCGTTAAAAAATTTTCATTTAAAAATTTTCTTAGTTCAGTAGTGAAATTCATTCTCATTTTATCCAAGTCATTGCAGTCAGAGCTGTCTACAGATAAGTAGATAATTTTGAACTAAAAGAGTCTCTGGGAACAGTTCGTGTATCAGTAGGACCCAGAAGGAAAGGTAAAATCACAAGTGTATGCCTCTTACTTGTGTCTATAATTATACAAAATCACTTTCATCCCTAATGTACCACTATTATTTTATACTATATTTTTATATTATATATCTTATATATATATGTGTGTGTAAGACAGCTAGACAGTGTCATTATTGGGCCAAGAGCTACTTGTGAGAAAATATGAATACCCCTGTTTACCTATATTACACTAAATAATGGGTTCAATTTTCATACAGTTCTGCATCTTGGTTATGATGATCAGGCCCTCAAAAATTGATAAATATCCTCAATAGGGCTGCTTAGCAACCTTTGTGTAATAAACTAAGAAAACATGATCACACACTGCTTTTTACATATGGCTTGTGCAGGGAAAGTAGTAGTTTCAATGCCTGGGTAGGTCACAACTCTTCTTCACCTTTCTTCCCTGCGTGAAGAACCTTTTTCTGATATCCAACCTAAACCTCCCCTTACACAACTTCAGGCCATTGCCTCGGGTCCTGTCTCTGGTCACCACAGAGAAGAGATCAGTGCCTGCCCTTCCTCTTCCCCTCAGAGGAGTTGTAACAGCAATGAGGTCTCCCCTCAGTTTCCTCCCCTCCAGGCTGAACACACCAAGTGCCCTCAGCCACTCCTCACATGGCTTCTCCTCAAGGCCCTTCACCATCGTTATTGCCCTCCTTTGGATGTTCTCTAAGAGCTCAATATCTTTCTTACATTGCAGCAACCAAAACTGCACACATGAGATACTACCTGAGGCAATGTGAGCAGGGCTGCATGGAGGGGACTAATTTATACTTTTCATTTGCTGTCTTTTTAGTAGATGGAAGTTACTGAAACTTCTTATTTTATCATCATGTTTTTCGCTTATATGTCAGCTTAAGCAAAGGAGGCATACTTATCTGTGGGCAGTTTGACATGGGCTTTGCCAGCTTACATGGGAATTCTGTGAAGGAAAAGAGAGAACAAATTTTTCTAGTCGATATTAATCACTGCACCTGTCTTCTTTTTAAACTCATTTCTATGCCACTTTTCTCCCTACAGACACAATTAATAGATTCATCTCTAACAAATCCACAAGGTGACCTGTAGCTACAGGACAGCTTGGTTACCTGAGAGTGGAGGCTATCTGAAAAATAAGATTGCTTTTGAGAAACTCTGGATGAGATGAAGAAAATATGATTCTGAAAAAAAACCCTAAACTATTAACACATTCAGGGCAACAGGAACTTACAATTAAAGTTCCATGTGCTATGTATATGACTTGTTTTAAAAGGTTGTGATTTTTTTTAAAATTTGACTAACAAAGCCCAAATTGCGTTAAAAGTATGTTGACCTATTTGCTGCTGCTCTGGTTCACATACTAAGTCTCATGACAAGTTTCAGTCTTCAGGCTAAACACTTCCTCATTTATTGTCTCTTGTTTTAACAGCTGGACTTCTACAAGTATGAGACACGTAAGTAATTAATGCTCCTTTAAATATTCAGAAGCCACATCCTACACCTACCATTTTATACAAGGTCATAGGAAGCGCCTAAACACAATTTAATATATATTTTTTTGGCAAAGAAAGCAAGATTTGCACTTTGGTATTTGAAGGCTCAGGGTGTTTATCCTTTGTTTTGAGACTGGAAAGATGTCTTCCTAGCAAATGTAGGCTGTGATACTCACCTAATCTGAAGATTTAAGGGCTTAATTGAGAAACCTGAAGTGAAATCACAAGAAAAAAAGCCTTAACTATAGGTGGCATTATGGTTTGCTTTAATCTTTGGCCTTCTTCAGTGTTTTTGTTTAACACCCTGTGTCATTTGCATCTTCTCAGCAAACACAGGGTCTAATATCTTGAACAGCATGCATTGCCATGGAAAACAGCACTGTAACTGCGTGGAGAAAGGCTCTTTGCTCCTCTTACATGGGAAAATGACCACATCTTTAAAGACAGCAAAAACACTCAGAAGTGTTTTTAAGGCAGGTGAAGCTCCAGTCTTCCAACAAACATGCCATGTGTTTTGTCAGTGACTTGCTGAAGCATGATAAACAACCAGGAGCTCCATCAGAGCAGAGGGGTAGTCTGTCATTTGTCCTGTCTCCTCCACTATGAACTTTAAGTTCTCACCAAGGAGAGGTGCAGAGTGTGCCTCCAGGTGAATGCTGATATGGGCTCTATTCCTCTCCACAAGAGGACAACCCTGACACGCCACCACTTTGGCCAGTGCTGCAAGTATCAGTCACCTAAGTTCCCATCTCACCTGATGCAGGAAGCAACCAGCCTTCATTGCACCCCAACACACAGCTCAGCAGTACAAAAAAACCCATGAGGTGACTGACCATAGGCAAAGCAAGGATGTCAACTTCTAGGATGAAAGAGATCAGTGCTCTGTATGCCAAGCTTATATGGGTACTCATCTGTGAGTCAAGCAGCCTAGCAAGGCATCAGCCACATGTGCCTCTTCTAAATCTGCTTTGTGGGGTCACTTGGGCACCCATTCTGCCCATCACACCAGCTGCTGTGCATTCCTTATCCACATGCCTACCCATCTCTGCAGGAGTCTATTCACCAGTGCATATTCATGAGTTCTGCTGCAAAACCCGTATGCCTTAAAAGCCTTTGTGGTGTGACAGTCAGCACAGATATGCCTAAATGGCTTCATGCATCTGGCATTTAGGTGATAGTGCAAGCAAGAATATAACTTCATTTGGAAGAAAATCAGACGGATCAAGTAGAAAATTATTGACGTACAAAGACTTATTACTGCTAGTGATGAAACATTCATGAAAAAAGACTTAAACATCAATGTGTCAAGCCTTTCTGCTAATCTAGGGCACACCATTAGGATTTGCTGTAAACAGCTGTCAGCTTTTCCATCAACAACTTTCCTCTGCAATTATTGGTAGCACATCCATGATCAAATACTAACACCAGAGCAAAATGAAAGTTCAATTAGAGCTGAGTAGTAATTTCTCTACAGTCTTCCAAGAAGGAAACCAAGAGGCAATGTCTGCCCAGAATTAACAGGGAATCTGTTAAAGTGGTCAAGATACCATGAATCTCTGTGTTAATGGTTTCTTAATTAACAGTCAGCAGCTTCATACTTCTACCATGTGAGCCTAACTAGAGGCCCCACTAGCAAAATCTGAAATTCTTCAATATGTTGAGGAATGGAGTGGAAAAGACTGAGAGGAGTGGCCTAAAAAAGTCTCCATTGCTCCTGCAGAAAAGCTTCCTGCAGCAAAGAAACAGAAAAAGAAAAAGGTTGCTCATTGCATAACCTTCGGCAGCAAACATTGCTTCTGACCAGAATAGATTAACAGTAAATCATGACATGTAATTTAGATCAAGTTTTAGCACCATTAGTTCAAATGACTTTTTAAACACACCTGAAATTTCTCCTTGTGTACTCAGAGCCTGAATTAATGTTTTTCAACCATGTCTGCGTGTTTAATTTGAAGTCAGGTATTACACAGAATTCATGTGTCTGCACTTGGATTTTTTTGCTGCTTTTCTCAGCATGTAAGTCATGGTTTGCTGGCTCCTAAATCTCCTCAGAGAAACAGAAGTCAGCTGTGAGACTGAACAACATTTTACTTTTGGGTTGCTCCAAAGAATAAAGAAGGGCCTTCTCAAAGGGGTTGCCACTCAGTTTAACATTAGGAAGTACTGTTAGGCCACCTAACACAGTTCCATGTATACCAGCAGTTTCCATTTGAGGACTTAAGAAAATGGGAATCTGCTACTGTAGTTTATTTCAATGATTAATCATGTCTTCTGATAAAAACATGCATCCTAGGCTCAACACAAGTCACAGAGAGCCACGTCAAGAAAGTTGAGCCACTCCATACATGCTTTGTGATATGCAATTGTGAAAGCATTTTCATATTGTTTATCATTGTTAAGAGATTGCTATACAGAGTAATACACTAAAAATAATAAAATCCGCAAATTTCCAAGAGTTGTAAAATATTTGGAGAGGAAAACAAAACTTGTGTTGAACAGATGGAGCAGATAAAGCAAACTGGATAACTACAAAATAATTTAACTGCAACCCTTAAGCCTTTGGTAAGTGTTGCCAGTGTTTAGAAAGATCTTCAGAGTAAGTAGAGAAATAAAATCAGGTCTAGGGTTTAGGGGGGTTTTAAAGCAGTGTGCCAATTTTGCAATGTGCCAACTTTCCAGAGCAAACCACTCTTAACTGAACATATTCTATACCACTCATAAGTGTATTCCCAACAATGAAAGTCTTTGTTGTAAACCTAGCAATTAGATATGTGACCTGAATAAAATGTGCTCTTACTCCTTCATAATAATATTTCTGTGCTTGCAGTTATTTATGGATATGAAAATTCAGGTCAATTTGAAAAACATTAAGACAAATCTCTGGTGAGACGCTGCATGTGGCAGAGCCACTCACGGTAGCCAGGTCAACAGGCAGTGATCAAAAGCTTTGTTTTCCTAGGTAATTGCAGTAAATACAGATATCAACTGTTGTGACATTCCTGGATTCAGGAATAATTTTTTTACTGTACTTATCTAAGACCTGTTATACAACCAGAAAATCACACTCCACTTTATAAAAGAAATTATTCTATCATGGCTGTTGAGACACAAATTCATTCCTAAATTATATTGGTTATATATATACTTGTAAAGCATGCTTACAGATGATTGCTGTGGGGAATGAGTTGCAGAAGAAGGTGTATCAGAAGTTAGAGGTTATAAATTGAGCTGGTGATCAGAATGAATTCATAAGCTAAGGAAAGAACTATCACTTTAGATAATTCTGAGCAATTCAAAATTGCAGCCTTCAGGAAACCTGGTCCATTAGCAGAGGAACAGGAGAAGATGCTTGCTTGAAAAACTGTTGTGAGACCATGCAATGGCATGTGATTATGAATAATTCACTGTAAATACTTCCACTGCCTATTTAGATTAAAACAAATTTTAATTTCCCCTCCTCATCACAGTATCCTTGTTATAAAGATTCAAAGATATTTGATTGCCTTAGATCTGCATTCACACATCTTATTCCTTCCCATCATTGCAGTGGATTAGGTCTCTTCTAAGAATGTTTTCTATTATCAATGATATCATTTTGACTTGTGAGACTTGACTGTGATATTTCAGATATCCTTTGCAGTGAGATGGTGGTGAGGGAAGAATCTGGCTGCATTGGAAAACAGAGATGACAGAATCACACATTCCCCTGTCTCACTGGAGATAGGGACTGAGGTGCTGAGAACTGGAGCATCTTCTTTGCCTTTCAGGAAACAGTAGAATGGTAAAAAACCAATAATAACTAGTCTCTGGGTCACAATCCACATTTAACTGTCTCTGTAAGAATTGACTCTGATGGTTGTCTTGTTTGTAGCAAACAAAACCCAGCAGAGCATTACTGCTGATACCAAGACATACAGGGACATCTTTTGTAGCACTTCCACAGTCAAGAAGGTTACAGACAAGGCTTACAAATGAGACAGTTTTGATGCATAGCTATAACTAGATTATAAGGAACATAACCTCCTGCACTGATATTTATGTGTTTAATCACTTCCACCATCTGCTCTAACAAAAACTAGAGCATCCAACCCCACGTTAATGACCAATCACCACAGTAGAAAGGAACCTTCCTCATTTACTCTCTGCCTGTGAAGAGGTAATACAGTTTAAATCTCATTGTTGCCTACTCCCCATTTACAGAGGCATCTTGTGAAGCCAGGGCAAGACCATGAGCTTGCATTTCTTGCCATGTGCTGTGGTAGCAACAATGTTCCCATATGGAGCAAAAGGTGGGAACTGCTTCCTAGACGCCTCTGACACATGTAATGTCAAGTGAATAAAAACTAAAAACAGCTGTTA
Organism: Margarornis squamiger; assembly: GCA_035222235.1. NCBI lineage: Eukaryota > Metazoa > Chordata > Aves > Passeriformes > Furnariidae > Margarornis > Margarornis squamiger. The sequence goes on along the minus strand of JAWWTY010000106.1, from coordinate 51,875,808 downwards.
GAAGTTGGACCTCCACAGCTGTGCCTCAAGCATGGAAGCACAGTGAGGCAAATATAATGTGCTCTGTGATGGAGCCCCAGGGACCGGGCCTCAAGTCTGCTCCTAAAACCCTCCATGAGATGAGGACAGAGTTGATCTTTGATGCCAGACATACTAAAAGTAAGAAGACAAGCTTCAAAATGCAGTAAACCTATAATCTTTGCCCTAAAATTTTAATTCCCCTGATTTCATCACTTTGCAATGTTATCTCAGTTACAGCTTGCATTAATTTGCCAATCAATTAAAATATGAAGAGAAGCTATTACAGAAAATGTTTTAGAGTTGAACTGAGAGGCTTAAGCAATTTTACTTTGAGGAGATATTTTCTAAATACATACCAGTAATTGGAACAAAATTGCCTGAAATTAAGCTTCTGTTGGATACTTCTCACAAATTTGACTTGCTTTAAGAACAATACCTTTTCTTTTTTTAAAATTTGTATGATAATTATACAACTTTTCTGTAACTATCATGTTCAGTCAAAGTAAGTTGTACATGAACACTGTTTAGAGAAGAAACATTTATAGTTTTATTAACCTGTAAATCTAATTTGCAGTGTCTGCTTTAGAAAAGCTAGAAGGTAGAGCCTTATCTTACCCAAGCTACAATTCGCATTAACCCTGTGGATCATCAGACTCTTTAGTACTTCACTTCACCTGACACAGCAACAGCAGTGGCTTCAACAGCATACTATTTTTTATAGCTCATGTTCTGTTCATTCACCTCCCTTCCCATGGTTATTGCCCTTACACAGAGCAGCGACTCCTGCAGATCCTTAAATTAACTAATTGGCAATCAATACAACCTTCAACTATACCTGATTTCAACTATACCTGATTTTAAAGGTATTTTTCCACAACTCCTTCTGTATAGGCCATCACTTGGTTGGGCCAACCGAAGAGAGACACCATTTATTGTACTGTATTTTGTCCTCCCATCAGAATGAAAATATACAGAAGAGGGAAGTGACTGACATGCACAGCAGCTCTCTAAAAATCCTGTTATGATCAGCAGAGCTGTCACTGACATTTCATAAGTATTTGTACAGCTTCAGGGCAAAGGATTCCTAGGAAATGGCAAAATGGTTTCCAAATGAGCTGAAAACTCTCAACTACCCTTAAATTAAAAACCAAGAGCAATGAGGATACTTTGTCTGTAGCCATTGAAGAAAAACATTTGTTCCAAATGCTAGTACTGTGTTAGTTTTCACAGTGCAGAAACAGTGATACTGTTAGCCTAATCAAAATAGCTTATTGACAGGGGTCAGCAGGCACCTTGGGTGATCAGAGTATGTGTTACACATCTGCTCAGCAGGGATCCAAATGAACACACAGTCTCTCCAAGCAGGATATGGCTTAACTCGGGTGCTAACTGAGCAAGCAGGCCTCTTATCATAAGGAGTACCAGTGATCCTGGGACTTGTATTACTATTATTAAGCAGAGCCAGCACTAACCAAAGAGTCAAAACAAGAACTTTGCTCCAAGCTGTTTCTTCACATGGTATCATGTGAAGATGATATATGTATATCATGAAACCATATGAAAATCCTGGGACATCTAGCTAAAGTTTGAGTTTTACCAGAAAGTAGCACATTTGGCTTCCTGGTGGAGGCAATGTTAACAATACAACAGGAGCACCTGAGGACCTCAAGTAACATTCAGCTATTGCTTTAATTGGTTGTGTGACATTTTTCTTATGCCTGCTAGCAGGACAAAGCTGTGCTGAAGGGGGTGCACAAGGCTTTCCAACTTCAAAATTACTTTTAAAAATCACATGGGATTCTTGTCTGTACTCACAATGGTTAAAAAAACCCTAAAAATTAAAAATGCATTGAGTATCGAAACCCAGATGACTTCTGCTGGCAGTGTGACTAATCACCGCACTCTGGCATTTTTGAACTGCTGAGTCAAGGGAATACAAGAGGTGACCTTCCTCTCACTTCACTCCCAGAGGCTTGCAGAGAAGTAGTACATCTGTCTATGCACAGCAGGCTCTGTGAAAGCAAGGAACAGTGGTGTTGGGACCTCTGAGATCGCCTAACCAGAATGCAACTAACAAATTGCTCTGCTGAAGGTGGGGCACTGTTGTTATTGGCAATGTTTGCATTGCAGATCTGGCTGAAACAAGTCACTGAGATCTTCCCTTGCACAGTCTCTGCCGCACTTTGGTTCTTTGGGGTTTGGTTTTGACTTCTAAGATGTCAATACCTGCCAAGCTAATGTGTTAGAACTCTGGCTTTCTGCTTTGTGCAGACCAACCCTGCCCTGGCCTGCTGGGTACAGGCTTGGGGACATGGACCTTGTGGTCATGAACCATCATCGCGTGCCCCCACGGCTGTGCTGAATGCTGGAGCACCAAGCACTACCTCACTCTGAGCAAGGAAGAAGGGGCCTCCTTCAAGTCCACAACTGGTATTCTTTTTCTCTGCTCTTGTGCAGACTACTCAGCCACACTCACCCCTCAGGAATTTATCATTTTAACTACAAAACTTGCACGTAATTCTCTGACCCAACTGCTCACTGAATGTAGTACTTCTAAACTAGAGCCATCTAGGCAACAACAGGCTCCCAGTTTCAAGAGTTTAGGATAAAGCATGGATAAGAACACATTGCTCATACGCAGTGAATAACCAAGAGAGCAGAAGGTGATGAATGTTCACCAAATACAACCAGAAGGCTAAGTCATTATTTTTATTTCTTGTCTTTCAACTCATCAAAAAATATCTCCCAGATGAGTTCTTCTACCCAAACTTCAGCACATATCTAATACAATATCTATCATAAATATCTATTATACCTATGTTAGGAATCCTTGAATAACAGAGTTTATGAGTAAAGGCGCTTACCTATAGCTGTCCTGTGAAAGTGTTTCATTAAAGCTGAACAATAATACCAGCCCTAAATTTTGAAATGTGGAGGCTTTTTAAGTTAAGGACAAAATAATTAACAAAAAATTTAAAGCCTTTACTTACAGAATGTAGCACAGAGTGGTGCGCCTTTCTAAACGTTATTGTTTTTGAAAAAACAAGTATTATACAAGCATATTCCTATCCTTTAATACTGCAGGGCAGCTAGTTGGCATGGAATAGCTGGTTGTACCTAGCAGGGGGATGTTTATCTACTGCCTTGGAAAAGAAAGACCTGTTGTTTTCTTTTTCTAAGCTCTAGTATAAACTCCCAGCTATGGAGAGACCTGAATAGGGCGCTTAAGGCTCAGCTGCCCCATGGTCTCAGACCAAAGGAATCTGCTGGGCCTTCCCTGGTTCATTGCACATACCTCTGGCTCCTGAGCTTCTGCACAGCATGACACAGATCACAGCAAGCAAACTCGTCCCAGAGCTTCTAAAAATTTTAAACCAGCACTTTATTCCAGCTTTAGAATAGCTCATGAGATCAACCTTTCCCTGCTCAGAACATTTCTGTAGCATTTTTGATACATTTGAAGCCTTGCTGGACTGAAGCTGTCACTCAAGGAAGAGCGAAGAAACACTAAGCAGTCCCCAGGATATTTCACATCCCAATGGATGTGGAAAAACTGTAATGCAAATATTTTTCTGCAATATATGTCACATACAATTTACATGATGATAAGTGTGACATATTCTTGGAACTTGTTTCAGATGAACTCTGTAATTTTTAGTCATCTCTTCACAAACATAAATATACTACTTATATTTATAGACTTCAAGTGAAAAACGAAATGGTATTTTTATGTTATATATATGTCATTCATACCTCCAAGGTAACAATTTTGACTTGATTAAGCTATACTCAGTGAATCTAAATCAGTGGGATTTAGACTAGCTAAGTTAAATTTAAAATCCATGAGGATCTTTATTTTCAGTGTTGTCTTTCACCCTCACCATCAGAAGACTGTTAAAGGAATCCTTAGGAGAATAAAGATCAGAGAGAAAATGAAAGATAACCAAATTCAGCACCAAATTTGTCAAAATTAAGGGTTGGCTTTGACCAGCTGAAGCAGTGTTACAAACAGCATTGCTGGTCAGGAGCCCTTGACACACAGCTAAGAGGCATGGTAGTGTCAGCATGGTGCAAAAATCATCTGATGTTTGCTGGGATAGGCAGAAGGCTTGTCTTCTCTGAGGTGTGCTCTAATGTGTGTTTTGAATCCAGATGTGCTGTCCCAGACATCAAAAAAAAGACTGCACCATACACTTCCCATCTGCCTTAGTCACTGCAGGGATTCAGCCTTACTTTGCGACTCAGCCACCAGCTGCTCAGTTCCCCAGAAAACAGTGAAGTTGTGTTCAGGAATACACAGGAAACAAAAATTTGGTGGAGAAGAACAAAGACCAGACCAGTAGTGCAAGCAGATAAGAGCTGTTGTGGTTCAAACATACCCTGAGTGGGGACAGCTGACCCGGTCCACACCTGGGAGGGCTCAGCCACCTCCCAGCTGTGCCTGATGGAGCAGCAATTAGCGCCTCACGGGCTCATTTAGCTCTTTCTTGGCTCTGGTTCACTTGTAAGCAGCCCTCTGTGGGGATGGAGTTGATAGGGGTGGTGAGATGGGCCAGCGTTTTGCTGTGGAGTGGGAAGGGTGATAGTCCTGGAGTTTGAGGAGCTGGGGAAGACAGAGGAGAGCAGCCTGGTCTGGAATGGGACTAGGAGGGGGATTCAATAGCTAGAAGACAAGCTGCGTCCCTGTGGCAGGGATTCTCTCCTTTATCTTCAGAAGAGAGGGTGAGTACGTAGTGACTGTTGATATGTCCCTTATCTAAAACACTTGAGTCAAAGCAGAAAATAATATTCTCTGATTGCAGTAAATTCATGTTGTTTGCCACCATTGTTGTTGATACTTTGTAGTTTCAGATGCCAGCACTAATGATTTGTAGGGTTCAATAATGCACAAAAGGGCTGTGGTTTTGGTAACGGCTGGTTCTCTTGTAGGATGAAGTTACAGAAGTAGATGATATGGCATTGGGGGATCCAGAAATTTTCTACTGCTACAGGGCAAAAAAATCAGTCCTTTCAGGAATATGAGTCCTTTCAGTAATAGAGACAAAATAAATAGACTGCACTGTGATCAAATAATGTTGGATTTACAGGTAGCAGTTGAGATTTGATAAAAAATCAAGTGTTTCAGGAGTACTGCATTTTTCTCAAAAAAAACCCCAAACAAACCAAAGCCAAAACCCCTCTGGCTTGAAATAAAGACCTGCTAAGAATGACTTCCCTTCTCTGAGTCTGACTTTCTTGAAACTGAAGCCACCTGGGAGCACTCATAGCTGTGAACTTTTGATGATGTGAAAGCCAAGAGACTGTCTCTGATTCTAATTTACAGTACTGTAGCAATCAGGTCTGATCCCTCTTAAAACTCCCCTGACAGCCAAGAGTGCTGGATTTTGGCTCCTTTCCATTTTAAATGTGGATATTTGCAGTACAGGTTCTTCAGTGACAGTTCTCAGTTTGCACTGAAGTGGATGGGGTGTAGCCTTTTCAGTTGACTTTTTTACAACTCTGATATTTTTACTTAAAAGAGAGCTGCAGCTCACATCTGGCAACGCCCGAGGCTAACCAGATACTGAGTTTCCCAAGAGCATAGCAGAAGTGCAATGTGATGAACCTTTCCTTATCAGATTTTTATTGAGCAGACTTCCAGGATTTGGCCTGCAGTTGAGCAACCAGGTAGAAGTGTAGGAGGAACTGTAGGAGTGCTTGGGACTTTAAATGGAATGTCTCATTTGTAACACCTTTGGAAAACAGCAGCTCTGTGTGCATGTTGCTGTTATTTCCCCCCTCCCATCTCAATAGGAGGCATGTTGAGCTTTGTCTAGGTCATAAGCTGATGGCAGACTGTTAAGAGATGGCCCTGGTGGGCATTTGCAAAGGATGGGTTTCAGCTGAACAGTTGTCTGGCGCTGTGGGGTCCAGCTGAAAAGGAGACCCTCAAATTACTTATCTTTGTGTAGCTGGGCATTGCACTGTGCTGCTGCCTTCCCCAGGCTTTGGCCTGATACTGCCTTGGGCCTGAGGGCAGCAGAAGGCTGTGCCAGGTGCCTCACTCCAACCTCCTGCTTGCCTCCCTCCTGGGAATGTCTGCATGGCAATGATCTAGCTTTCTGGAAGGTAAACTGCCTGAGGCTGATGCTAGACTGAAAAATAATCTTTGTTTCATTCTGAATATATCTGTCAATTTGATACAGAGACACAAAATTGATAATATGTAGGTTGTAGTAGGAATTGAGGTGTTTATTCATTTTTTATACTTTTATTATCCTGCTTATGAAGACCTCCTCAAAATCTGAAAGCATTTTAGCCCTTTTATATTACCATCTCTCTTACATACCCCTGAATCATTTCCAGAGCAGTGACTGGGTTCACTTATGGCTCTGACATTACTGTACCTAGAATGGTTGAGGGAGAGGCAACTGGAACAGTCTCACTATCATTAATGGTGAAATGTGTGTGTGTGTGTGACACAGCATGACACCAGTTGGTTAGCTGTGCAGCTCTCTAGTATGAAAGTAAAAATAAATCTGAGTTAAGCACTCCATACCAAATACAAATGGGTATACGAAAATTGTACCAGCAATTTTGCAACTTTGGCAACTGGCACTCTTGGCCCCTTCCCACCATGTATTGATGTTCAAGATCTTCCTCTTAAGTGAAGAGAAACGCAAAGACTTTCCATGAGTAAAGAGTAAGAAAGACAAGGGCTGAAATGCTGGTTTTTAACTCCATTGTGAAGTCAGGTGGGTCAAATGAAGGATATGCACTAGAAAGCTCATTATTCAAGTTACTGGAGAAAGGGCTGCCTCTGCTTCAAGGAAGTGCTTCATTGACCGATTTCACACTTCATTGTTTTTTAACCATGTACAAAAGCCTATTTGTAGGATAAACTCTTCTAATAGACTAAATGGGAAACTTTTAATCCTAAGATACTTTCAGAGATTCACGGACTGGTAGAGGTTGGACCTCTGGAAATCATTTTGTCCAACAACCCCCACTCAAGCAGAGCCACCCGGAAACAGTTACCTGGACAGCTTTTAAATATCTCCAAGGATGGAGACTCCACAACCTTTCTGGGCAGCCTATGACAGTGCTTGGAGATTCTCACAGCAAAAAAATGTTTCCTGATGTTCAGAAGGACCTCCTGTGTTTCAGCTAGTGCCCTTTGTCCCCTGTGGCATCACTGAGCATGACTGTAAAGAGCCTGGTTTGGTCCTCTGTTCACCGTCCCATCAGATATTTATATGCAATGATTTCCTTCTTCTCAAGGCCAAACAGTCCCAGCTCTCTCAGCCTTTCCTCATAGGGGAGATACTCCAGTCCCTTAATCATATTGACATTCCTTGGTAGGAAACAGTTAGAAAAGCCATCCTTGATGGCAACCTGAGAATCCCATTTAGTATATGAGACTTTCAAACTTGCGGGCAACTAACTTACAATAAGTAAAGAGAGCTTCTAACATGCAGAAGCATTAAGTAAATGCAGACAAGAGGTGACTGTTTAGTGGATAGTAGCAGACTCTTGGCTGAAATAGGATTAACTTTTTTCTGCGGAATGTTTGGACTCTCCAGTGTACAGATTTGATACATGGATTTTCGGCTTAGGTTTTCGTTGTTGTTTTGTTTTGTGGGGTTTTTTTGTTGTTTTTTGGGGGTGGGTTGTGTTTGGTGGTTTTGCTTGGTTTTTTTTTGGTTGTTGTTTTTTGTTTCTTTTTTTAATGAAGCAAAATGACCTCTCTCTTTCCAGAAGTTGTTTCTGTTAGGGTAGCATCCCTGACAGTTGTTGATGTTTACAGTGAGGATTGTTTTATCATTTAAATGTAGTTTGTGATAGATATATGTGTGTGTGTGTATGTAGTGGCATAAAGAAGTTCATTAAGATGGGCTGTAGAAAATGTTAAAAAAGGTGCTAAATTTAGGTCTGTCTTAAACTATTGCCATTTACTTCTTTAGATTACCTGATTAAGCCTTTACCCAGTTGCTTGCACAGTGATTAAGTGCTTACCCATGAAATACCCTGTAAATACTTTGACATAGATTTCTAACCTTGGGTGGCAGTATGCCATTGTGATAAGACTAAAAATATCTTTTAGAAAGATAGAGGTCATAATTACTGTCATGCAGCCATCCTCCCATATTTGCAGCATAAGAAGAAAAATTAGAAATATAAAGCATCTGAGATTAATTCCTTAAGGAAAGCTTTTAAGTACCACCAATTTCAGAGACAACACCAAGAGTATGCATGCACTACCGATGAGGAGATAATTAACATGTATAAACATCCACAGACACAGTACAGTGTTTTTACAAAAGATAGGACAAAGTGTATAAAAAGATGGAGAGCAAAGGCACACCAGAAGCAGGATTAGTGTTATGCTGCTTAGGCTCTTCTTGTCTTTCTACTTTTTTGACCCTTACATGAACAGGTCTATATAGTGATATGAGTCTTAATTTCTAGATGCTGGCTCTCTTCTGGCATGGGTAGAGTTCTTGAAAAGCATGGGTTTTACAGTCTGGGCCCTACATTGCTGAATCTTGTCAGTATAGTTATTGGTGTGTGGTTTTGGCTTTTTTCTAAAATTATTTCTATGCAAATATTTGTAGTTGAGAAGTCAATACATAAGAAATTTTTCTCTATGAAGTGCAGTGCCCTTATAGGAAACCTGCAGCTATAGTTGGCAAGTTCTTAATGCCTGCAAGTGAGTAATCAGGACCCACAGCTAGACTGTAGGTCTGCTTTTAGAGTTCTTATAAAAAGAGCATCTCTGAAAAGTCTATCCTTCTAACGCCATATCAATACCATTGATTTACTTAATTCAACCTGATTTTTCTTATTTTCTTCCTTTTTTTCTTTTTAAGAATTTTTTTTTATTTTTATTTTGTGCTGACAACAACAAAGGCAAATTTCTTGTATAGAATGTACTTAACTACTCACTGATAACCTAAATTTCTTGAGATTTGGCTTTCACTGACACCTTTGCAGCTGCATTAATTTTAAATCTGCTTAAGCCTACTGAAGATGGCATAGGGAGACAGTGGGTTTTCAAATCTATTCCTTGATTCTTATTAAGGGTATGTGTAGTATAATATAGTACTGGTGAAATACCGGAGGGAAGGAGGGGGAGTCATTCCAAGGCATGCACTCAGACTGGCAGAGTCACTGCATCCTGCCTCTTGTGTGCTGTGGGAGCAAGAAGGTGGGAAAAAAACATTCCCAAAATATTTTCTAGGGCTTCCTGGGGAACAAGGACAGCAGTAAGGAAACTTCTATCAAAACTTACTATTTCAGAGTGTGTTGAAACTCCTTGTTGTAATTCTAAAGTGAGCAGTTTATCAAGATGCTATACTAACATGTATATTAAATCTGCCAACTTAACCTTGTCAAATCAAGATCTTTGGGGAACTGAAAGGGCAATTAATTCCATGACAGATGGAGTGCTTATATGTATAAAAGATGGTTTGTAATGACAGAAAAATAGTGTTTCTTACATGTCCCCACTCACAGAGACATGAATACTGATTGTATTGACTTCAAGCAGTAACTCATGGATAAATTTTTAATGCAGAGTCAGTTCCTATATGGCACTCTAAATACTAAACTGAGGGCTAAACATAAATGTTTGCAATCTTCAATCAAGAAACTTCAATGGGGATGTGGGAATAGGTAATTGGCCAAATTATTTACTGACTTTGATATGAATGCTTATTCAGTGCTTGGTTCCCTGGAGCCAAAGCAAGAGATAATTGCCCCAGCCTTCAGTCTCTCTTCTTTCTCCTGCCTAAGATAAGAGCACATTTCTAAGGTGATTAGTACTTAATTACCTACATTATGCTGCTAATACCCACCAGATAAAAACAGCTTTCCTTTTTGAGTGCTGCTGAGCAAGAATATTAAGTGGTCCTGGGTTGGCAGTGGGGAGCCTCAACTGGGACATTGATTCCCCTTCCCTGCCAGCCCCTTGGTGGGGAGAACAAGGCCTAAGAGTGCCTGAAGGGGTGGGAGCCTGGAGGGGCCAGTAGTGCCTCTGCTAAGAGGAGAGGCTGGCCGTTATGGGGAGGAAACTCCATGGAAATGCCAAGGCAGATGGTGTAGGAGCCAGCTGTGATTTTTTTTTTCCCATTTTATTTTATTGTTTCATAAATGTTTATTAAACTCTCATTGGTATAACCCTCTCCTGTCATAAACAGTTGTCTCCAGTGTGCATATATAAAAATATATGCACATATAATAACTGAAATAATGCCATATCATCTTCTAGTTGCTACTTGAGCACATACTGAAAGGATATTCCTCAGGACTGAATTTTTAGATGTGTTTCATTATAGTTTTAATATTTCTGATTTTTGCTTTGTTAATTCTGATGGTCTAGGAGGGGATGGTAATAGGTGTGGAATATCTTGGTTTTAATCAGATCACATAATTTTTTTGCTAGGTGCATATTGTTTGAGAGAAGTATAACACTACTATCAGAAACTAGGAAAAAACACCTCATTTTCTAAAGCATCCATCTACATCAGCTATTCAGGCAAAAAATATATTGAGAAAAAATTGCTGTCATTAAGTAAACTGCCATGTTTTATCCAGTCTCTGTGGAAACGGATGTGCTGTAATCTTACCTTTTCACTGGAACTGGATTGAAAACTAGCAATGCAGCAACTGCAGACAAGGCTGACAGACTTAAGCTGCAGTATGCATGGGGATGTATTTTTCAAACATCTTTGAAAGGTGTGTTGATACCTTTGTGGTTTGGTTTATACTGAACCATAAAGAGCCCTGAAATCAGCAGTGTCACGAAAAGATCACATTTGAGGGTGTTTGTAATCTGAGAAATGTACCTTAGTTCTGTGTAGTGAGGTTGTTTTATTCATCAAGTTGTTATTTAAGTCAAACTTTCCAAGAAGCTTTCAATGGCAGCATTGCTTTGGGCAGAGAAATGGAAAGTGTACTGGTTTTGTCCACTTGGTAGTAATTCCTAAGGTACAAGAGATGTCATAAATAATAAAGTGAGCAACAACATTGACAAGCTTATAGAATTTCTAATGAAAATGGTGTTGTTTTGGTTTTTTTTTCTTATATCTCTGAACATGTGAATGGAAGAAGCCAATCAAACCCACATGTGAGTCAATGCCTGGATAAGCAAGGCTTGAAGAAGAGCAGATAAATGAGAGTGGTATTTTAGGAAATATCTATCTCCCAGTTTTCTAAATAATGTTACAAGTGCTGTGATTTGCAGGAAAGAGAACCAACTGTCTGCAGTAACAAAAATGTGAATAGTTATCAGAAAAGTTTCTTTGCCAAATGCTACCAAGTGTTAAGCAGGTTAACCTGGAAGTCAGCATCCTCATCTATCACCTGCTGCCTTTTCCATGAAGGCTTGTGTGTTGTCCTAGGGCAGAGTAATCTGGTGGCAATGGGAGGGTATCCTAGCACAATGCTGATCTGCAGATCGAAGGGAGTGACTATTCCCTTTTGTCTGAGGAGACTGTGGCTGGGATGCTGTGTCCAGCTTTGGACACCTAGCTCAGCCCTTTGCCACCAACTGGGTAGCACAATCTGCACTCTGAGAAATCAGATGAGAGGTCAAAATCCAAAATAATTCTCTTCCACTGTAGCTATCACTAATTTATTTTTTCTACAGCAAGCAAGTAGACATTAGGTGGAGGAAAAAGTTGCAAGTGTAGGCAGCAGACTTATGAAAACTATGGTACATCTTGTTTGTCTATGAAGTCTGCCTCATATTTAATAATAAACTCAACTGTTATTTTAATAGTTTACTGCTATTTCAACTGGCTTTACTTTTCAGCCTGCAAGTATTATCTTTATAGCAACTGGGATTTAGGAGATTAAATAAAATTATTATTCTGCTCATGTTTCAGCCACTCAGGTTTTCTATTTGTTCACATCTGTATTTTTATAGAAAATTGATAAGTGCTGTAATTACAGTCTGTTGAAAGCAAGTAGGTCAGAGCTATGCTTTCCATTCAGAGGGGCTGCTGGCACTGGAGAGACAGAAATACAGATGAATGCTTTTTCTTGTCTGTTGTTGCCATTCATCAGACCACACCAAAATACTTTCAGAGGTACTTAACAAAAATTAACCAAAGCATCTGTATTTAAAAGGTCCCTCTCTACTCATGTATTGTACAGCTCTTGCAAAAGATATTTTCAGGACACCATGCAAGAATTACACTAACTGTTGAGGGAAAACTTCATGAGAATTCAATGAGAATTTCATCACATAGATAACCGAGGAGCTGGTGAGGGAAGAGACCTTGTGGGACCTCCTACTCACAAAAAAGGAAGAATGGATAAGGGATGTGATGGCTGAGGGCTGCTGTAGCTGCAGTGTCCAGAAGATGGTAGAGCTCAGGATTCCAAAAAGATTAAGGCAAAAAGCAAAATTATATCCCTGGGCCTCAGGAGAGCAGACTTTGGCCTGTTTGGGAACCAAGAAGAATAGAGAGACACTGCCCAATTGTGTAGGGATAGGGTTAGCAAAGCCAAAGCCTGGTGAGGGATATAAAAGGTGACAAGAATGACTTTGACAAGCACATCAGCAGAAAAGGCAGGCTGGGGAAAACATGGGTCCACTGGTGAAGAGCATGTGTTGATAAAGGGCACAGAAAAGCCTGAGGTACTGAATCCCTGCTTTATCTCAGTGATTAATGATAAGACTGACCTTCAGGAAGCTTAAGTTTCTGAGACCAGAGGGGAATTCTGAGGCAAGGGAGATTTCCTCCTCCTTGGTAGAGAAGGATCCAGTTAGAGAACACTTAAGCAAACTGGATGTACTGAACAAGCTGTCCATAGATGTGATTGGGCATACCCATGAGTGCTGTGGGAAGTGCTTGACATCGTTACAAGACCACTCTCAGTTATCTTTGGAAGGTCATGGACAACAGAAAAAGATACCGAAGACTGGAAGGTAAATGCCACTCTGATCTTCAAGAATGAGGATCTGGGTAATGCTTAACCTACCTTACTTTTCTTTGCATTTAAATCAGTGATGTGGATTATCGTTGGCGGTTACTATTGTATCTTCTGTACAGTCTCTTTATTAATGTATAAAACTTCAATTGTGGGTTAGCTACCAGTTGCACTTTACAAATATATAATCATCATGATCTGCTCACCACAGTGTCTTTCAACAAGTAAAACACCATCTCTATTGAAGAAAAATGAATGCGTTTGCTACCTGGTTTTGCAGGGCCAGGATTACACACTAAGTGTTCTGCCTTGCAGTCATGTGAGCTATCCACTGGACTTCCACTGCACCTGGGCTGGGATTCAGAAAGGTTACTGTATTTCACAAAAAGGTTACCTATTTCCATATAAAATCCAGATGAATTATCACAGTCTTTCTCATGTCTGTGGTCTTCTTCCTAACTCTATTAATTCTAACTTACAAGACACACAAAGCATTGGTAATGGATGCTGTCCCTTCGTCTACTTTTCCTGATTTTCCAAAATAAATTTAATCTCAGGCAAAGAGGTATTAGATACAGGTAAAAGGAGTTTCATCATATGCAGATGAAGTGTTGCTGCCATGTGGTTTCCTTTGTTGTTATATTGTGGGGTGTTTTTTTTTAAATTTTATTTTTTAATAAGTAGGTCACCTCTTCTAGCTGATGCTAGATAACCTATTTGATGATTCTCTACTGCTTTATTTATTACAAAGATGGGATCTACCTCCAGAAATTAGATTTGTAAGCTCTAGACATATTCCTTTGAGTTAGTTACCCTAGTCTCTCCTTCCATAGTCTGAAAATAAGTAATTCTAAAGTACAGTTTTTCCCCAAGTAAATATTAGTTATTAGAGGTCAGTTATTGAGTTTGCACAGCAAGATTCTGGTAGTGGGGGGGCCACAGGGCTGGATTCCCTGAGAAGCTGCCAGAAACTTTCCCCATGTATGACACAGCCAATGCCAGTCAGCTCCAAGTAAGTAATTAGTGAGTGATCTCTCCTGTCCTTATCTTAACTCATGAGCTTTCATTGTATTTTCTCTGCCCTGTCCAGTTGAGGACAGGAGTTAGAGTGCCTTTGGTGGGCACCTCACATCCAGCCAGGGTCAAACCACTGCAGCTGGAAACCCAGACATTTTCAAAGTGTTTATCTTACTGTATAAAGACAGTGACCAACAAGAACATGAATAGTTAATCTGTAAATACTGTGTTTCAGAGACAACAAGAAGATAGGACAGACAGCAAAGCATAGACACTAAGATGGGCACTGGCACATAGTAATTCTATGTGGCTCTCCTGGATTCTCACTTTTAATAACATAATATAGAGCAGGTTTCAGGTTAAATGATACCTTTATTTTGGCTGCATCAGTTTGCTGCAGTGCTGGGATGCCTGGAAAAATGAACTGAAGCAGCCCACTCCTGGCAGGTCCTCTACTGGTGTCTCAGAAGTGTTCAGAAAAGCAGCTGATGAAAACACTACCCCACCTCTTCTGAAGGTGGTTGCCACACTTGCATGCTGCTGTTCTCATGCATAAATTTAAGTTGTTAAGCCTTTAATTTTTGCTGGCATAACATGAAAGCTTAAGTGGCACTAAAGACAGAAGATACACACCCAAAGACATGAGCCAAGGATGATTTCACCTTTCCTGGCCACAAGACCATTGTTTGAGGAGCACAGCATATAGCCGATGATTACTGATAGCTTTTTTGCTTGTAAGATGAAAGATCTCTTCATGCTCAAATATTTTTTTCCAGTAAAAGTTGAGGGGGGTTTTTTCATACCCCACTGTTATTAATTTACACCTTGTCAGGGTTTGTAAGACTGATTTTATTGCTGTTGTTGTGGGAACAGAATTCTCAGCCATATGGCATGACATCTTCATTTCTGTGTGACACGAGAGGATCCATTATTCAGTTTTGCAGTGCTGCAAATGTTTACCTTTGGGAAGGTTTTTCTTAGGGAAACTCTACCCTGAAGTAGAGAAATAAATATATGTATATAATGAACAGACTCTCTTCAAAGGGTAACTTGTACTGTAAACTCTTAAAAGAATATTTTTGCTTTTTGCATAAACCCAAAGCTTGCCCATTATAATAACACATTTTTAATTTGGCTCATTTTAGCTTGTTTCCCTCACCCCCCTCATTTTTCAACTGTAGAAATAACAGAAGAGAGGTCAGAACCACTCACCCAGGACAGTCAGGTGACAGGAATTGTCTTGTGCACACTGACAGTGTGTGTCCATGTCCTAGTTCAGCAGGTGGGACCAGTTATCACCGTGTGGGGGTGATCAAAGCTGTGTATTCTACCCCCCTCTATTCATTTCCCAAGAACAATGGACCATTTGCAGCAGCT
>JAWWTY010000106.1:51830288-51860375 GCA_035222235.1 Margarornis squamiger | reverse complement strand
TTTTGTTTTGTTTTTTTTTTTTTTTTTTTTTTTTTTTTCTTTTTTTCCTTGTTGGTTTTTTGTGGTGTTTTGTTGTGTATTTTTTCTTTTTCATATCTAACTTAAAATTGTTTCACAAATATAAAAAGGGCTTACACCAGAATGCAATCTAGTCCAAATTCATCTTTTCTTGAATTAGCACCGTACCTACACCAGCATCTGAATAAATGACCTAACACTGAACTGTACTCATGAAAATTTTCAGAATGAGTATATGGTACTCAGACTGTAAACAGAGTTTGCTTTACGTTCAGTCATTTTTATGGTTTCCTGTCTTGTTTGAAATTGCCTCACCTCAGATTCATTGTGAAGCTATTTTACTGTAGCATCATGACAATTTTCACCAACCATTTCAGTTTATCAAGATATTTTTAAATCTCCAGGAAGTTGATTAAAACCCCATCAACCTCTTGCTTTCTGGAAGCAGATTGCACTTGCATCCCAACAATTTCCATAAGCAAAATATCCATTCAAATATAACAAAGCTTTAGGTTAAAATAAACACAACATTACATTCCACAGAGTAATTGTTTCAAGCCTCCTAAATCTGGGTCCATAGCTTGTTCTGATTATAGCAAATCCTGTGGCCTACAATACAAAGCAAGACTGGCAAAGAAATTAATTCTGAGATCACGTGCAAAACAAAAGAGTGTAGTGCAAGATCTCAGGTTAAGAAACTTAATGAGAGTATTGATGATTCCAGGTGAGGCAAAGGCTTTATGTTCGTAACAAAATGGGACGAACTGCTTTGCCAACTTTGAAAGATTTTTCTCATGTCCTTTCTTCTCCTTACCAATTGACTGAAGCGTGTAGAGAGGACATTGAGAAAAAGGCTGAAATTGTGTGTGTTTTTCTGTGGTCCTGTGTGTCTGTGTACATAAAGTATATATATATATGTCCATACATTTATGCCCCTATGTATGTGTATGTACTATACTGTGGATTTTCAATGATACAGAAATTTCCAAACTGACAATGAGTCTCACATATTATATATATGTGTATAGCTTTTATGTTCAATACGAAGTACATGTACAATCATCCGTACTACATATGTATCTAAAAGTGTATATTTTTCTTCCTTGTTGGTAGAAAATTTTTTATTTCCTTGAAACACCACATTTCCAATAACATCCTGTGTAAAAACTGCCAACTCTAAAATTACATTATTTCTATCATAAACTATGATAATGGGGGGAAAATCCCCAGAAAAACCACTGTTGCCATAATTCACAAGCAGTTTGTTAGAAGCTTAACTGCTTTCAGCTTTGCCTTGGGCCATTAACTAACAAACCAACCATTAACTGCTAGTAATGACCATTTTTTCCCCAAGATTATTGCTTAATTGAACTCCTGTGCTGTGTTGGTTATTTTTATGCCATCTCACAATGACTATGCATTACTTCATTTTCCTAGTACACCAAGCACCTACTGAAATAAACAAGATAAGTGTTGGAGAATTGGATCTTTCACTGTATATACTATTTAAAATACATTACTTTAATGAACAGCTTTGATGTAGCAGACGTGCTTTTTCATTTTACCTGTTCTCCAGAGCATATGCATCAAGTAACTTAGATGCAGAATTAATGCATGCTGTTGTTCAGTAATGTATACAATGTCAAGGCACTGTATTAGTAAGCTGTGTTATATATTCATTTGGGTAAGACACATTGGATTATTAACATTCTGTTCTTCAGCAACAAGCCACATGTGCTGTCTGTTGCCATGGCAATAAATTAGGAAGGATAACCTGACTACTTATCAATTTTTATTAGTGCAATCATCCTACCTGCTTAACCCCTCAGTAACAGTAGCGTATTTAAACATTGCTGATAAAATCTATGCAATGCTGTGGGTGTAAGTTAATAAGGTGGGGAGGAAGCCAGGGTACTGTGGATATGGGGGAGAGAAGTACTGACTTGCAACATGGTGCTGAAGAGATTAATTTACATTACAGGATCAAAAATGTTAATGTTTCTGATGATTTTAGCACAGTGGGAAAAGACAAAAATAAATGCAAAAACTTAAGATTGATAAAATGAATAGTACTTCCATCCTGCTGTGTTTAAAGGAGTATATGTAAATGGATATGTTTAACCATAAACCTGAATAAATGGAATCAAAATATGTACTTGCTAAATGTTAAGGAGCATCATATGCTACTAAATATATCCTTTAAAGCAGAAGGGAACAAACTCCTAAGAACATCAGCATGATTTTCTTTAAGATATTACTATTGGTCTGTGACCTTTAAGACTACTGATAACACCCTTTCAATTAGGCCCATAGAAAAATCAATTATTCTGTACTATGCAGAAATAAGAATAAGCTTCCCATCCATTCCAAGATTTTTCTGGGATCAAAATAAGAGTTACAACAGATTTATTCTCAAGTATCTCATTTTGATCTAAAGATCTAAATGTTCCTGCAGAGCTAAGTATAGTTAATCCCTGTTTGATTGCTGGCAGGCTGACTATTTAAATCTCAATATTAGCACTAATGTTATTGCTGGGTTTACACACATCTTAAAAGGAAAAAAGTCTTGCAAATCTTGTTGGTTTTAATGAAGTGCTGGGTCTCACTGCTGTTAACGAAGGGTTTGAATGCATACCACAGGAGCAAAGGCTGGGCAGGGATATCCTTGATCCTGCTTTCTGCATGGATGCACTTGGTAGGAGGAGACATGCCCCGCTCTGCTTTTGGCTTCCAGGATAAGACCACCCATCATCTCACTCTCACTGTCATCCCTTCACTATTCACAGGATTTGAGTTCTCAAATTGTCCATCTGTAGCCATGGCACTATTAGGTCAGTAAAAGGCCATCAATTCAAAACTTTGCCAAAACTTTAGGAAAAGGGAAATATTCAACACAAAGAACTCCTTCTTTCAGCTGGGAAATATTAATACAGCATTTTCCAAAACACTTAAATCCTTCACTTAAAAAGCTGACCACTATTAACTTTCTAGGAGTCATGGGAAAGCATAAAAAATTTGGTAAGAGCTAAACCTTTTCTCCTGGAGAAAAGAACAGCTCTGGCATGCTGGAGGAAAATTCCTCCCCCCTGAGAGTTCTCTCTGAAGAGGTAGACTTCACTCCTTCATTGGCACGGACCACTCTCCTTAGGGAAGATGAGGAGTCACCACAGGCAGGCTGCACTTTCCCACTATGAGCTTCCTTCACTGACTGTGGTGAATGAAAAACACCCTCAGAAGCAGCAAAGCTGCCAGTGGGACAGACTTGATGTGTAAATGACACTGACAGGAAGGGCCTGCTACATAATCTCAAGGGAAGCCAGGATAGGAAACAAGGGAGACCTCAGAAGTCTGGGGCAGGAACTGCTGCTGTGAGAGGAGTGAGCAGATGTGACACTTGAAGCAGCCTAAAGTGAGACAGAATAGGGCATCTGGAAGGACAAATACCTTTTTTTACTCATCCCTACATGAATTGTCAAAGAAGGTTAAAATAGCCACAGTTATAATCAGTGTGAAATTCTAAATCATCTGAAATCTTTAAATCCGAGAGCAAGCTGGACAATCTGGGAGTTAAGTTTCTTCTTAAAATGAGGCACAGTCTTCCAGGTCATTTAGGTACTTGAAATTACTGAGTTATATAAGCGTAAAGTCTGTGCACTTTCAGTGATAACAAAACTATTAAGGCGTGTTTGACAAGTAGTCTCAGGGTCAGAATATTTTTCCCCATGAAGTTTCACATGTTGAAGGAAGTTTGTGCCTTATGAAGGGAATTCATTTAGAAGGAATAGTTGAAATTCACTTTACAATCTACAGCAAGTTTCTTCTCAGATATGCCAGATGTTTTTCTCCCCAATGTCAAACCCCCAGTCAGACACCAGGTCAAGGCTATCTGATAGTTCAGAAGTCTTGATTTATAGAAGAGTAAGATATCCACCATCTACAATCCTTGTGCACATGTGCCTGTGTGTGTCTTTTTTCACTACTAACAGGATTTGGTAAACTACAGACTGTTCTCTCTGTTCCTTGCCAGACTCTCAGCTTTCTGAAGGAAAGTACTTTGTTTAAAACTCAGATTGTAGCTATGCTTTCCACATCCAAGAAAGTGTTAAGATGATTAATTTCTTTCCCACAGCTGAAGATGTATTTTCCATGGAGCCCAACAATGGTGCCCAACACCAAAGTTCAAAATGAACTGCTGGATTAGTTATCCTCCTTCACTCCAGTCATGGTCTGTAAGGGAAACAAGGCATTTCTATAAATGCCTGTGTGTTGACAGGTTTCCAAAGAGGGCTGCTGTTTGTGCAGAACTCTCTGGAATGACTCCTGTGTGTGCAAACAGACCTTTAGTTGGAAGGTGAACAAATCCCAACATTGTTATCTCTCAAGAGGCTCAACCTTCCTTCTCAGCACCTCTACTGGTAGAAAAAGGAGTTGTAAAGCTGTGTATCCACACAGACTGTTTCCAATAAACTGTAACAGTAGTATGCATCTAAGAAATATAACTAGGTTTTGAGCATAAAAATAAGGTTGATAGTGGGTATCACTTTAGCAACTGGAATTTTCACAATCTACACATTGCTAGATAGTGATTAGACAAATGGCATTGGTACAGCAACAGATATATATTCAAGTTACTGAGTCTTGGTATCGCATTGGCATCCAATATGTTACCGTTGGTTTGCCAACCAGGCTGTGAGAAAACACATAGCTCATCATGAGCTGAGATTCACATGGAAATAGAAGATATCACAAAAGCAGATACCAGGATACCATTAGGGGCCATAGAAGAGTTCTGTCTTCGTGTTCAACCAGGCAACAAATGTTTATCAGAATCTCACACAATGGACACAATAGTGTTATCCTGAACATGACACATAAGGCTGAGTTTTGAAGACAAGTTCTTCAAAACTGAGAGGGGAAAGAACAACTTTTCTAAAAGCCAATTTTCTGTCATCTTAAACTGATGTCTGGTGATTTAATTTGTAAACCAAAATAACATTACTGCAGATAAAAGAACAGAAGCTAATAATGTAAAGGTAAGACTGCTAAATAAACACAGGTCATGCAGTGGTTCACCGATGCACGAATGTAGTAAAAAGAGCTTTCTTTTCTTCCTAGCCCCAGGTATTTATAGACTTGACAATGCTTCATAGGGACAAGTGGCTCTCTTTTTCATACGAGGGCAAGACCATGCAAATTAGGGAACTACTCTCCCTGCTTTCTCCCTGCAACTGGGAGAACAATTCCGCTGAAAATATTTCACAGGCACCATAGCAGATCACTCTTTCCTCAACGGCAAACCTAAATCAGGCAAGTGGCTGTGAGCGACGTTCTGTTCCACTTTCCTTTTGTGACCAAGAAGCATTTTCAGGAAGGTGATTAAAGGATATTTTCTCTCTAAATAAATAAAAAATTACCTGTGAAAAGTGTCCATCATGTTTTTCATTTTTTATCTTCTTATTCCAGAATGATTCTACATTTGATGAAGAGCTTAACTTAACAAAATATACATATACCACGGATAGGGGCTATAGAGAATTGGGAGATACATTTTAGAGAATAAGTATGCTTGCAGTGGAAGACTTCTACAGGATGGGTACATAAACTAGGAAAAAATATATATATATATATAAATAGTCATCTACAACATTTTTTAATTCTGTAGAAAGCATTAAAATATCAGCTCTCCATTCACTGTATACAACTCAGCCATAAGAGGTAGTTCAACCCTCCCAGTGTATGGGTTCCAATAAAAGAAAGAGCTTAGTAAGAAAAACAAGAAAAGCAAAACCGCATGAGACACTGAGAGTTACAACCAGTGAGCAAAAACCCAAATCCCTGCCCAATTAACACCAGTGCAAATAAAATTTCATAGATAGAGCTGTTTGTTTATTTGAACTTTGTTTCCTTTCTCTGACAAAAGCACACAAAGTGGTAGGAAAAGTCAGACATACAGAAATTCTCTGACAGGAGAAAATTTTCAGTAATGACAGTTCAGGCATTTGTAAAAAATTGCTAGCACACAGAGCACCATGCAGGCTTTCTATCTGATCTAAAAGTCTCTTCTCTTGCTCTGTGCCTTGCACTTTGCCATATCTGCGATACAGTCTTACACTGTTTTCACAAGTAAAAAGTTTGCTAATGACCAAGCCTGGGGGATGGGGTATTGCCACAGCATTCTCCTGAGGCACAAAAACTCCCAAGCTTGACAGATGGTTTTATTCATTTTTACTTCTCTGTTCATACTGTACAATTGTGATTCATTTTTTTACTGTTCCTTTTACACTATTGTCAGTTCTCTTCTGGCTCCTTAAATAAATCCCCATCTAAACCCCAAGAGTAAAGACCATACTTTTTTTCTCTCTGATCTGTAAGCATTTTAAGTATATTTGTGATGCCTTTATTCCTACAATACCCTTTATTTTCTGTCTTTAATTTACATGTTTTCTCCAGAGAAACCATCAGGTGCATAGGCAGGGAGCCAGATGTGGAAGTTGTGATTTTGTGTAAGTATTAGATATATTGTGATTGATCACACAGACTAGCAAATAACAAAAGTTTAGAAGAACTCAAGAAAGACATATCTGCATGATGTGAGAGAAGAATACTTAAATATTTAAGATGTACAGTTTTGTTTAATGCTAATACAGTTTAAATTGTAGTTCCCCCAGCTCCAAGACAAATGAAACTACGTTTCTTATGAACATCAGAGTTTAAGAAGCTCTAACCTATTATTGGAACTTTTCCAAGGCTGAGCATTCATAAAGTATTTCTCCTGAGCATGTGGTCTTTGGTGTCTCATAAAGGCTGAATTCACAGTACAGTTTTTCCCACAGTTGGAAGGGAATTGATAGCCACCTCTTACACTCCTACCAACTTTCATAAAACTCTACAGGAACTTAATAATCTGTAAACTTTACCCTTCGGTCAAATTTGGTTGGAATCAGGAAACTAATTCAAAAATTGGTCTGTAAATGTGAGGAACAAAAGGACAGACAGCTTTGATATGTGTATGCAGTTACGTGTAACCACACACAGAGCATAACCATATAAGCCTTGCTTTCCTATGAAACTAGAATATAATAAATGGATATTTGGCCACCGGGGCTTAATAGTTTCTCTACCTGTCAACAAGTGGTTTTCCCTAAGATTACACAGATTAGAAATACAAACTTTGCAGTGTGTAAGGTTAATAAATCTAATCTGAAAAGGGTGAAAGACAATCCAGGAAGAGAAAAAATTCCAAGGTTCAAGACCCCTTGCTGACAGAAGGGCACCAATAACAACTCATTTTTACTGAGGAAACTTAAGTCTATTTCCCTCAGCTGTGCAAAACTGTGGGAGTGTCAAGCTGGCCAAGGTGTTACATCTCAAAACGGTACCTAACTGCTGAAGGTTTTATAATGCAAAAACAAAACCTGGAGATACTTTCTAAAATAAATAACCCCACATTCTCATTTTCAACAATGGCAACATGAGCGCTACACCGTTCTTGGTATACAAGGATCCTGGTAAATCTCTGAATGCTGTGTGAGAGGGGTTGCAAAGATACCAATTGGAGTAGCATGTTCTGATTTCAGAAGAAAGAGGAAGACTAGTTCTATGAAATAAAATTAAACAAATAAGGTTAAAACAAGCTCTTTAGTTTAATGAAGCAAATGCTAATCAGGAACATGGCTACAATGCACAAATGTATCAAGATGGACAACTACTTAACCTGAAGGACAAGGTCAACCCAAGCACATTTGTCCATGAATAAAATTAAGCAGGCTGTTTTCCAGCTGTAAGAATGCTGAGATCCTCAATGGCCTGCCTGTATGGACAATGGGTTTTAAAAGGCCAGCTTTTATTTCATAATTGTTCTGTTTATGATATTTTATTACATCCTTGCCTGGAAAGAAACTGAATGTGAAGGTGCAGATGGAATTCAGCAGTTTTACCTTCCTACAAAATCTTATGGACTCTTGAATTACTGGTGTCTATATGCAGCAAACTAAAGACATAACTGAAAGTCCAAAGGACACTTTCACAGGGAAATTGTCTGATTCTTCCAGTATTGTGAACAAAATATTGTTTTCTACTTTAAGATCCAAAGGGGAAGGAAAAAAGTCTCCTTCTCACTATGTCTGTCATTCTGTGTTGCAAACAATCATTATTTTTCTTCAAGAAATGCAAACACAGAATCATAAAGTGGTTTGGGTTGAGACACTTTAAAGATCACCTAGTTCCAACCCCCCGACATAGTCAGAAACACCTTCCACTAGACCAGGTTGCTCAAAGCCCATCCAACCCGGCCTGGAACAGTTTCAGGGATGGGGCATCCACAGCTTTCCTGGGCAATCTGCTCCAGTGCATCATAGTAAAGGGTTTTTTTCCTAATTTCCCAAACTTATGCTCTTTCACTTTAAAGCCATTATCCCTTGTCCTATCACCACAGACTTTTGCAAAAAGTCACTCTCCTACTTTTTTGTAGAACCCTTTTAGGTTTTGAACTCCATTCAGCTCTTCAGACCAGTTCTCCATTCCTCCATTATCATTTCCTTTTCACCCAGTTAGGTCTTTTAGAAAACATCTATAGTCAGCTTTTGTTTTAATTACTATTCCAAAGGATGCTGTTAACTACTGGCAGTTCTGTCTGCATGGTCATGCACATCATTTTACCAAGCAAGTTTGCTCCAATTACTGTCCAAAAAACCTCATATATTCATAATACATTCACTGTGAAAATTAAAATCCCACTGCTTACAAAAGTGTTATGGTTTAGTGTTTGAAATCCTGATCTTTGCAGAACAGTACAAAGAACTTTTTGAAGTCAAGAAGTCTATTTCCCAGACAGAATCAATTACACCTCAGTTTTTCTGACTGATGAACTTTGTATCCTCAATTCCCAAATTTTGATCCTTTTCAAATACTGAGTTAGCAGCCATCAAGTTGATATTAGTGCCTAAGAGTTAAACAAATATTTTAAAAAATTATTTCATTTGTAAGTATTAAAGCTCTTCCGATGATTGCTAAGTCAATATTACACAAGCTGGAAACATTTAAGTTCTACCCAACAGAGCTGTAAGTTAAACTATTCTGTTGTAGTACACCATTAGCCATATCTAAATGAAACCATTATCATTAATAATTTTAAGACATAGTAGATTATTTAGCTCAAGTATACATTTTTTATTATTCTTTGACACTCCTCAATAGTGCAAAGATACCCAGTTTTCTATTTTTAAATAAAAGGTTAAACTCTTGGTCTTTAAGGTGTGTGTATCTTTAGTTATCTGAAGAAGTGTGAACTGAATAGCCTGCTGAAACACAGCATTTCAAAAGACCAGGAATGGGCAGAAGTGCTAAAAGTCCTTATTACATACGAACTAGATGAGCACTGCAACTGCATTCTGTTTTCAACTACTTTTGAATCATCCCTAATCCCTGGAAATAAGA
The DNA here is from genome assembly GCA_035222235.1 of Margarornis squamiger. NCBI lineage: Eukaryota > Metazoa > Chordata > Aves > Passeriformes > Furnariidae > Margarornis > Margarornis squamiger. The sequence continues at coordinate 51,850,922 of JAWWTY010000106.1, read as the reverse complement.
TGTGATTTAGGGAGGAAAACACAGTTTGAATTCTACATTTAGGTAAGACAGAAAAGCTAATAGAGAGAAAAACAAAGCCAAAAAAGTCATTTTAGGCTGTTACTGTTGGGCTGCAGCAGGAGTGTTCTCCATGTCACAGGCTAACATTATAAGATGTCTGCCTGAGCTTTCTCTTAATAACAATGTTGTGAACCCAGACTTTCTTAAAAATAGAAGTTTGTTCTTTTTTCAAGAAAACAATGAACTGTTTTGGAACAGATGTACAGAACTCAGTGAGATGACTCATCAGCCGTGCTTAGTTACAGTGGCTTTATCTGCAAACGCATATAGACGAGAAGCCACTCGAGAGTTTGTAAAAGAACAGCCGATCTACTGAGAGCTAATCACACTGGGCTATTCTTGGAGGAACACAATGTTTGTACGTAATGACAACAGTTACCAATAATTGCCTCTGCTTGGAGAAGTGAATAGGTTCGTGAAGTTATTTAATGGTATTCTCTGCAAAGATTCTATTTAAAATACCGCAACCTGTAATTGCCTAGCACTGACCTGATCTGGCAACTGAGCATTCTGCAGTGTGAAGGCATATCTGCTTAACTTAAGCTTGTTTTCTCCACAGGAGACAACCAGTGCTTAGCATACTAACTATGCATATTATAATATGTCATTTGCATAAGGTTGCATTAAATTCAGGAAAATGGATTAAAATCTGCATTTTACTGACAACTATTTGTAAGATATCTGCCTTATGAGGAAATGATAGATATCCCATCAGATTTCTACCGATGTTAATAAATGACACCAACCTTAAGCATAAGGAATGTAGGGATGATTCATAACCTTATAACCAAACTAAGTATTACAATCTCATTTACTCCAACATACAAATTAAGAGCAATTTATTGTAGAAAGTTTTGTTTCATAAGTGAGTACTAACAACATAAAACCAGAAATAACTGGAGCACCTTTATTAGCAAATCTATATCTTTCTTTTCAAATCAAACAACTCCATTGTTTTCTACAATATTTCTTTCATGACAATTATTGAAAAGTTGGCACATCACCTCTAAAGTCCTTCAAAGTCAACCACGGGGCCTGGATATTATGTGCCATTTTTTTTTAACAGATGTAAAACAAATTATATGTTTTTGAAGGCAGACATATGGTAAAAGACAGGCAAAGAAATTTCTATGATTTATTCATATAATTTTGAAGTAGCATATTTAAACTCTCGTCCCATTAACATCCATTGCCCACCTAATTACTGTAAGTAATTGACAGCTCTCATTAGGAAGAGACAAAACTAAAGGGAATTAAGGTCTTGATCTTGCAATTGGATTTCCATGAGCCGATGCCTTCATTGTCTGGAGCCTCTTCAGCATATGTGGGAGCGGTTTGGACACAGGAGTCCGTCTGTGCAAATGTGATTGCAAGATCAGGGCCTAAGTGATATCATGGGAATTAAGCAGATTCTATTATTTGGAACAGATCTGCTCTGAAGTTGTGCAGTCAGTTAAAAGTTATCAAGTGTCATGAAATAGAAGAAATATATGATAGTTTTTTATCTGAATTTGAAAAATACTGCATATAACTCACTAGCTATTAATCCAAATTTGAAAGCATAGAAGATAATTTTGAAAACTTATTCTTTTCACTTTTTATGCAATTAGTGGTCCTTTTTTCAATTGTCATTACTAATGAGATATTTTAAAAGCTCTTGAGGAGACAAATACTGAAATCCTACTAAAAATAATAAAATTTATTCATGGAAATTCCCTCCCCCCCATCCATACAAATTTACTTCTCAAGCTTTAATCAAGCATTTGGGAAATATTATTTTTTTTTTTAATTAATAGCCCGTTTTAAGATCAAATGAACTGTATCATACCTATACAAAATAACTTCAGTCCTGGTTTATCCACGTCAAGCTGAGTCAAATTTACCTAAAGACTAAACAGCTGTAAGTCCGATTGTAGTGCTGTGACTAATGGATGATGAAGCTGTAGTGCATGTTACACATGGCAATAAAGTGATGGGAAAATAAATGAAAGTGGTGTGACAGAAAGGAAGTACTATCAAGAATGCATGCAAGGAGAAGCTATAAAATGGCTTATCAAACATAAAAGTGTATATAATCTGATTCCTGGCTGAGTAACTGGCCCCCACACACAAGCAAGCAGTAGTGGCTTTCTGTGTTCTGTTTTAGAATAATCCCCTCCTTGCATTTGCTCATTTACCTTCATAGTATGTACAATACACATACTAAATAGATGCAAAATCAATTTTGATACAATTTTGTTTCATACCTAACATAATTACTCATGGAGTAATTACCATTGTATTTAACCACAGATTATAACATCTGGAATAACAGACTTTTGCTGGTTAGATCAGGGAGGCAGCTGAACTCATCAAGTTTGTGAGTTTGTACCTTCTACCCTCACCACAGAAATACTGCGTAAAGAGAGTCTTCCCTGTCTCCTGCCACCACAGCAGCACTTGCACACTTCCACAAGATTTTTACTTCTCCCTCCTGTGCTTCACAGCTGACGCAAACTTCCCCTTTTGCTCACATCTCATGAATTCTACCTGTTTGACAGCCATCTAGAGAGGTGCAAGCATTGTTTGACAGGTGCCAATTATCATTATGCACATAAGAACTGGGCAAGTGGTTCCTTTCCCATGGAGCAGTTAGGTGTAGTATTCAGCTTGCATTTTGCTCCTGTAGGAGTTTAGTTCAGGCCTGTCTCCTCTATCCCGCCCTTGTACCACAGCTAGATGACACAACCTCACTGGCATTGTTTTCCTTTCCAAAAAGATCAAAATGTTCCCTGAAACACTACAAAACTGGGATGGAATATTGTCTCTGAAAATGCTTTCAAAAAGCACCCATAAAGGCCATATTTTACTGCTGTTAATGTTTCCTAGCCTTGTGTTTGAATAGGTGAAAGAAATTCCCTGGAAATAAATACTGTGGGATTTTAATTGTCTGTTTTGTAAAGTCACTGTGGAATGGATGGAAGGCTTAAAAAAAAAAAAAAAAAAAACACAAACAAACAACAAAAAACCCCCAACCAAACAAAAACACCCAACCTCAAACAAATAAACAAAACACAACAACAACAAAACAAGAAACCAAAAAAAAAAAAAAAAAGGAAAGAAACACTTTTCCAACACTGTATGTGTAGGGCATGAAAGCAATATCAATATCCTGAATCATAAATATCTTCTTCGCAGCTGGGAGTGGGGAAGAGGGCTTATTGGCTGAGTAGAATTAAGTTTATTATATTGCAAGAAATATGCAAGAAAATCAGAGTTTATGGCAAGATCAGAATACTCACTATTAGAGCTCTGATTAACTACTGTAGAGTTTGCTGGCAGAACTGAAAACTAAAATACTTGACTCAAAAATAAGACATCTTGGTTTTCCTTGTGATAAAAGATGTTTCATTCTTGGTGAAATAAATGACAATTTCATATTAATTTTCTATAAATCAACCACTAAGACTGAATCATAACATTTAGCTTAAATGATGTTAGGTCTAAATAGCTCTCTCTTTTAATCCTGTCTGAGTATCAATTATGTTGTAGATAGCAATTGAGATAACTTCTCTACACTGAAGTATATCAAAAAACCCACCACTGGCAGATAGTACTGCTCTTGAAAGTATACTAATAAAAATAATAAAAGTATATATTACTCAAAGAGTCAGCTTGTTGGGGAGAATGTGGAAAAACCTTTAAATGTCAAGGAGGGGGGCAGAGGGGAAGGGAATCATGAGCAATGCTTTTCAAATCTTGGCTTGTAAGTAATTACCACTTATTCAAAGACAAACTGCTCACAGGTCAAAGAGAAGAGGTCTTGATCCTATACTGAATGGCATTTGTATTGTGAATTTGACTGAGAGGGTTACCACAGTTTCTTTAAATCAGAAGCCAGAAGTGCCAAACAGGACTTCTGACCTACCTGGACGCATTTTAGTATTCAATTTAGGAGGTTAGACATATCAGTCAAAACCGTAACAAAGTGTTTTGGTCTGGCATCAGATGTTTTCTCTTCTCCATTTCCTTACTTATTCTTTTAAATTCTTGATAATAAAGGTAGTCCAGAACACATGCTGGGAATATGAGAGAAATCCACAGCAAAATGATAAGCCACATCTTACAGAAGGTCAATGCTCTTGGCTGAACCTCCTCAATTTTCTCAAACGGGAGAAAGATGCAGACAAGTAAGCTGGGACCAGTAGGGTTTCAGGGAACAAGTGTGGGGCTGCTGGGCTGCACAAGGGAACAGGAGGGAAAAGCTTGCTCTGGTGTGTTGGCAGGGAGCAGCACAGGATGCAGGGATGACAGTAATGTGCAACCAGATTGATTGTGTGTTCTCATCTCTTGCTTTTGACACTTCTCTCAGCTAGGAAGTTTGTATCACAGCACTTCCAACATAGCCCAGAAAATACCATTGCTTCAGAGAGAATATTTCTTCAGCAATTCTTATAATTTTTTAAGAGTAAACATAAAAAAAATAAGTCTTGCATTTAGCAATACACTGATTTCAGAATGCTCTCTCTCAGTAAAAATGTCTTCTAATGTATATGAAGAAAAACATAAAGCTGAATGTATTGCATATGCTCAATTATACACATAAGTTTGCAGCATACTCCCTCTCATTCTCTCTATGTATATCTTAAAAAGACTAGTGTATATTTTAAATAACTTAAAAATGGGCTATTCTGACGTTTCCTATAAACTGACAACATGAGCAAGTAACAGGTTCTAATCCAGGTGTTAACCCTGTCCTAACACCATGTTTCCTTTTCCAAGGTGCGATATCATTACTTTAACATACTTGAGTGATTAGGGTAGCCTAGAAGATTGCTGCAGGAATGCTAACTATGTCCAGGTGGAAGTTGAGGAACTTGGCCTGTCATGGTGTTATAATTTCAATGGGGTTACAGCAGCATAAATTGAAAGTCATCATGCTGTGACTATATAGATATATACATTGCTATGAATGTAGAAAAGGTTCAATCTGTAAAGATAAACACATCTGTGAAATAAATTACATGACAATCCTGTTATCTGCAAAAGTACTAAATGAGGGAAAAATAAAGACAAATACGTTTAAGAAAACTTACTGGTTAACTGTATTCTCTCTAGTGTCTTCATAAATCCATCGACATTTACTAATGAGTATGGCAGGATATTTACCTTTCACACAGGCATGAGGCAAGACATAAGTTTAATAATGTTTGCCAAGTGCTATATAAGTGCAAATGATTGATAAAGCCAGTGAATGGCAAAAAGCCAAAGAATATTTAGACTGAGAAGTGCTTATTCCAAGGGTCTTTAGGGAAAGCAATTCTACTCCAGCTTCTTCATAATTCACAAATAAGGAATTGGAGAGAAAAAGTAGCTTTTTATATATTCTTAGATATTCAGAAAATGAAAGAATTTAGCGGCAAATAGTTGATCCATTCTCCTATCTTATGAGATATAAAAATAAAATAGACACATGATCAGTAACTATTACATAGCAAATTCACTGGATTTTTTCCTCTTGTAACTAAATAAGGAGCTATTTTCTTCGATTAGGGGTGGTACTATGTAAGGGCATTTAATATTATTGCAATAGTTCTCTCACTAGAATGTTTCAAAACAAGAAATTTCTGGTTAATAGAAGACATTTATCCAGCATGATATAAGCTAAGAGGGCTTTTCTTAAAAAAAAAAAAAAAGATAACACAGAAAAATTGGTACTTCCAGAAATGAATATATCTTTACTTGATTCAATAACATCTTTACATTCAAGGGTTTTAAAAATTGTTTAATTTACCTTATAGTCACAGCAGTAGATTCTTTCAAAGGATTTGTTTTCAGAAAGCTCTAACTGTGTAAATTTTGTCACCCACACAAAAATCACACTGGTTTTCATGAAGCTGCAGTTGCAATGTGGAGATATTTTTGCCTTTCGTGTTTCACATTATTTTATGTACATACTGTTTTCACTCTGAGGATCACTAAACAGAGATTATTTTCAGAAGCATGACTGGGACTTGATACACAAACTTTTTCTTGGTAACATAGCTTGCCATCTAGTTTGAAATTCTGATAATTATAGAAGGGAATCACCTATACCTGATTAAGCAGTTTTCCATAATGTCCCAGGGAAATTTTCCAAAAGAAAAACTTGCAAATTAGAAAGGTGGGGGTAGGGAAGAGGGAGGAACAGAGAATAAAGGCTAAGATTTTCTTGACATGATAGAAAATAGGTATTTTCTATCCATCATGGTGAAAACACACTCTTTGCTGCCTTCAGTTGTGTTGATTCTTTGTTGTCACCATTGAAAATACAATTTTTACCAGTAGTTAAACCAAGACCGCAGTCAGGATTTTGGTGGGAGAGAAAGATGCCGTGAGAACACTCATCTGGGATGAAGAATTAAAGATTAAATCACTTCCCAAATGGCTTGTCAGAAAAATTGAAGCAGAAGGCTTTTCTCCTCAGCTTTGACTACTACTGGATTATGGTGACATCTCTCCTCCCAGGAGAACCTAATGACCAGTCAATTCTCAAATGAGATGAGACAGTGCCAACCTAATATTTTAGGAGGCTGACTTTACAGTCTGGTTCTCACAGCTCAGAGATATAGGACACCCAGGTTCACTTTCCCATTCCACTGGCTTCAAAAGATCAGTATGGGACAAAACCTAGTCCAGAAACCTTTACCTGATTTGCCAAAACTGAATTATTGTTCCCTGACCAGCCTTAGATACCCCACATAGTAGTATGTGATGTCATATTTAATACAACACCCCCACTAGGAATCTCTCTTGTGCCTTATATACAATTCCACAGTGATTGCTTAATATCTGATCACTTCCTTATGCATCATAAAAAAACCCTTAAAGCCTAGGAAAATGAAAAGCTTTCTTGCTCTTGGCCTGAGATTCAGATTTTACCTAAAAGGTGAAAATCACAACAGAATTTTTTTTTTTTTTTTAATAACAACAACAATATGCCACCATTACTAATTACTATCATCAGTTACCACTACTAACTTGGAGATGGTAAGAAGAAAGGAATAATCCATAAATCTTAATTTTTTAAGAAACAAATTCATTCAACATAAAATAAGAGTATGAAACAGTTGAAGACATGAGTGGCATCTTCAAATGAAGAGTCATTACAAGAGGTAACACTATTAAGATTATATTTGAAGATTAGAGGAGTCTGGAAATTGCATCTTTGTCAGAATTATTTTATTTAGGCTGTATATGTACAAGGAGCCTGAAAAGATAATAAAAGAAGGAAAGAAGTTTTTACAAAGTTCCTAATGTATGGATCCTTAATCTCTGTGGCTGCTGATCAAATATCTGTAGGAAGTTAATCAAACTTTTCCATGACTTTCAAACTGTCAGTTTAGTACAGGCAATAAGCCTGTTCAAATGGAAATTCTGGGATAGGTTAAGCCTATTAATAATGATTGTCAACCACATCACCAACTTCTTTCAGTTAAACACATTTCAGGGACTTTAATACACTTTAGTCTCATGTTATCCCAAGGGTTATTTTAAACTTGCATCTAGATTGGACCTCTAGTATTATAGCTATAGGTGCCAGCAACGGATCCTTTTGTTGTGGGTTTAGGAAAAGGCAAGAGCACAGTAGCCTACAGTCAACAAGATCTTTCTGAAATGTTCAGTGGAAGAATGCCACTACACGCAAATTGGTGGTTACCTTCACCAGAGAACAGAAACAATTTTAGAAGTAGACAGGGTTGGGCTTTTCCTCTCCCTCCCAAGTTTCAGGCTTGCTGGGAAGGTCTCTGTGTGAAGTGAGTATTATTCATCAAAGTACACGCCAAGCAGAACAGCTCAGAAGTGATTGCACAACATAAGACTATATTTCCAAAGTGGTTATGGGCACTCCTTACATAAATCAAAGTTGCAGCAGTGACAGGAAAAAATATACAGAAGACTAAACTGTGTTGTGAAAGGTTATAGTGAATCATCAGAGCCTTGAGGTTTTTCAGGGATTTTTGCTCACTCCAGTTAATGGCTGCTGAGTTTCCTGTAATCGGATCGAAAGCACAGTGCAAATTTGGTAACTGAATTCTGTGGGCAGGTTCTACTTGGGCCAATTACATGCATATTAGTGCTTTTGAGGGAAGGTTTTGTCTCCAAAGTATCTGACAAAATCTATGCAATTCACTAGCTGGATCACTGGAAATCCAAAGGCCTCCTTGTGGACTGCAGCAATAGAAATTATAATTTAAAATTCAGTTCTAACACTATTTTAAAGAGCAAAAATCTATAACTATACTTTCAGCTACCCAACCTTCTGATAAAAATAGTGTAGATTCATTCTTCAGCAACAACCCCCATCTTGCTCTAGCAAACTCAGACAAACCAGCTAATATGGGAAATCTTATGTGCACACACATTAAAAAAAATTTAAAATAACCCAAACAAAACCAACAAAATACCAAAAGTAACTACCAACAACAAAACCCTAACAAAACAGAATCCAAAAAAAAAAAAAAAGGAAAACAAAAACCAAACAAATAAAGAAAAACACAAACAAAACCAACAAACTCAGATCTCGAAAAACACAGCATGGTTCAGAACAGCATGTGCAGAATACACAAGTTCTTATGAGGAACACATATTTTGAGAATTATGAATGTAAACAACTTGAAGGTTGGTGAAAAGTTTATTTTTTGAGACCCTTGTTTCACTTACATATCAGCCATTACAACAAAAATGTGATCGCTGCCCACTGAAAGCCATATCTCATAGAAAATAAGTAGTAGAAGTCAAATTGGTTGCTTTAGAAATGCTAAGTGTTCTGGATAAGACTTGACTGGCATTTTTGCATATGGCCAGGTTGGATTACAGGATACTTCCTATAACTTTGAAAGTTGTAATGAAGTAGATCACTCTGCATTTTATCACAAAAGACAGTGTATGTCGAAAACATATTCTTCCTTATGCACTAGCTAGCACTCATTAGCTAGCAGTCTTTACCCACTCAGCAAGGGAGCTTGACATCCTAGTAAGCTGTATGCAAAGGTCTAAATTCTTCCAGCTTACAATATGTACAAAATTATCCAGTGTATTATACTACTGGAGTTGGCCAATGTCACTATGGGCTGGATTTTTTATATGAACTCTGTTACACATCAAGAGACAATTATTTTCCATTTAATCTTCAGGGAATTCTTCAGGAAAGAAGAACAACCGAATCTGAAGATGCATTTAGTGCCAGCTAGCAGGAATCTTAGAGATTATTCTGTGTTACACATATTTCATCACCCAGTTGATTTCGAAGCTAAAAATGTGCCCATAAGTAAGGTCTTTCAGGGCAGTTTGCTTTATAAAATATAGAAATGCATTCTAAGTGGGTCGATAAATAGAACAAAAAGTATACACTGTCTATATCAAAATGGCTAAAATCTATCTGCTAAAAACAGACAAATGAGTTTGATTAGGCTATTTGATAGTTCATCTTAAGTGTTCAGTAACTGTGTAACCATGTCAAGATACCAAACAGCAAAGAAGTGCACTGCTGTTGTTAAAACATGAGAGTACTATCTAGTCACAGCCTTAAGAAAAAGTACTCAGGATTTTATTAAGGCTAATAACAAATAGAATTTCATTCCCAAATACTGGGAATTTAATGGGGATTTAATAGAAAATAATTCCTCATATTCGGTTAAAAAAACGACTTTCCCATACAAACTTGAAAATGGGTTACAATTCTCAAAGCATGATTAACCAAAAAGACTACGTATCAGTTCCTACTTTGCGACTGCATAGTGAAGTGTTTTCTTCTGGATAAATATTACCACAATTTCTTTCACCCATTCTGACCTATAGGTGTACTCTCCACAAGGCTTTAATCACAGGTTGCAATATTTGCAGACAACATCCAGCTATACATAAAACAGCACAGAACAAAACAAAATGGAAATGGAAAAAAAAATTCAAATAAATGAATAAAAATAAAAAACCCAGAAAACCAAAACTAAAAAACCTTTTATGGGCTGTATTAGTTGCCAGTGACTATTTGAATCCATATGGTATTTGTGACCTGCAGGTCTGTGACATTTACAGACTCATTATCTAAGAATCTTTCTTTGTCTCCACTTCCACACTCCTACCCCCAATCAGCTTTAAATCTCCCTTAGACAATTTCCTAAACAGTCCCACCGTGTACCTCAAGTTTATGTTGTACAGCTCCATCTTCTTCCCAGTGTGCACCTGCCTGCCTGAATTGACTCAGGGCCATCACATTTTGGCCCTCCTGCAGACGCAGATGGATCTTCTGGACTCGATCCTCAAAATCGAAGCCAAAACAAGAATGACACACATTTGATTTTCTGTCTTTTAACATGTAAAATAGTGTATTTCTTTCTTTATGAGGACTCAGTCCCAGGTTTGTTTGTATGTTTGTATGAAGTCAGTGAGGTCTAGATCACCTTCAAAGTTTAATGATAATTTTGAATTACAGGTGCTATGCCATGTTGTTTCTGTCAGTTTTACAACTATAAGGTTACCTCAGAGAAATGATGCTTAGCACTCAAAGCATAATGTATTTTTTACAACAAAAACATGTAATCACTTTGTTTTTCTACTTTTTCTTCTGTCACACAAACTTTCAACTGCCTTGAGTTCTGGCTGATATTTTGAAACAGTTAGATAATTAAGATTTTCTTCAGTGTGCCATCAGTTTCAGTGCCACTGGCACTGTTTTGCTGGGCTGCTTGAGACAGTTCTACTAGATGGGGGGGAATTAAATATGCCTTTTCAGAAAATGCATATAGGTCTATCCATCTCCTGTAGAATCTTACCTATTCTGATGCGTTGAGTAAGTTCAATGACTCCTATAAATAGATAGCTTGCCAAATACTGAGCTTCTATTATTAGATATTAGATAGATGACAACTAATCAGCATTCATTTTTATAATTGCACTGCATCTGGATTCTTCTGAGTCCTCTGTAATTGTGTCTTTTAGGAGAGGAAAAATGGGAAAGGAAAGCTATGCCAGTCTTATTTGCACATCTTTGCCAAAATTATGATTTAATAGCAATAAAATTTTCAACAGCAAGGCAATTTTTCCCTGTTTTTATCCCAAAGTCATATCAAGTGAAACTGAATCAATGATAAATGTCTGCATTAAAACTATCATTGCTAATAGTATTCTATATCATTCGTCTTTTGTTCAATGTGACCAAATTACAAACAGCACATGACTATAGCTAGTTGTGATTAATGATGGTTTTACTTAGTAACTGACAGTGAAGCTTCTGGGATGAAAATGACAATATATTTCAAAATTTCAAGTTATAAATTTTGGGAAAAAATAGCTCTACATTCAAAGCTGTTAACATGTCTGCTGCTGCTTTTACCACTGTCAGACTGAAGCGCTTAAAATCACTTGAATTTTGAAGGGATCATTCCTCTCATCTCAGGGTGGAGGTTTTGGCTTAGGAGGTCTTAAATCCTTTACAGACTATACACAATATTTCAGAAGAAGTAGAGAGTGTGCAGGGAAGAGTGTTGCAATTACTCAGGAAAAAAATTAATGACCTGGAATAAAGTCTCTCTGAGAGCATGGTAAATTAAAAAATTATAGATAACCTTTATGAATGAATGAATTAAAGAGTAGACTTTGTGGAACACTGGAAGAAAGCTGTTAAAGCTTTCACTTGGGAGAGGCTGATCTTGAAAAGGTCAGAAGCGGATAAAAGCCATTTTTACCATCTGATAGGCACTCAGCAGATTTAGGCTGGTGTTTCTTAGTCTGGCACAGATGTTCACATCAGAACAAATACTCCTGCTGACAATCTCAAGTGTTTGATCAAGCAGAGGGACTTCCCAAGCCTCTTGCCCAGAATTATCCTGATACAGAATAGTCGGGCAATGCACGAAAGACCTGTGTTGCCATTGCTGAATTTATTTATTTATAAGCGTGAGAAACCTCTGTCTTTGGAACTATCAGTCTTTAAATTGTGTCAATGCTATGAATGTTCAAAACTGAGAATGAAGTAAAGAGAAAAGAAGGTACGTGTTTTAGGTGTGACTTTCTACAGTATTTATTGAAGAATGAGGGTTACTCCCTACACTTTGAAGAAAGTACCAAAAATACCTCTACCTCTCTGTGAGTAAAGTTCCTCTGGCTTGGAAGAACTTTATAAAAAGCTCATTCTGAAAGCAAAACCCTGGACATAAGTAAAGTCATTAGCAAAACTTTAGTGGCTAGTATAGCATTGTCCCCTAAATCTCCCCGTGCAAGAAACATCGTACTCACACACACATTTTGGAATACATCCAGAGCAAGGAGAACTGCCGCTATTAGCTGTTTCTGTGATCTTTTTCACAAATATCTTTTCTGTCTTCACTTTCTGATAAATTAATTTGGGATAATTACACTTACCCTGATTCATGTAACTGCACTAACCATCTTAGGTTCACAAAATCAGTATGCAACATAAACATATGACTATTCATAGCAGGTTTTATTTTCCCATGGATTTGTTACCTAAATACACATAAATGTGTATGCTGCTCTCTCCCTCTCATTCTACATTTTGAAGTAAAACAACTGGAAAGCATAAATACTTTTTCTATTTTTGATCAAGGGAAGGAAATTCATTATCCACTGGAATTTCACAACATTTGGTCTTTCTTCCAAAGTTCTTCTTGAGATCCAATACAAAAATCAATCAATGGGCTAAAGAAGTATTATTTTCAATTTGTGGCACTTCAATCCCCTTTAAATTGTAGTGGGAGGATAACTGATATCAGCTTTTACATGAATACCATTAGTAACATGTAACTATAGAAATGTAGTTTCTAAAAACAATTAATTAGCTGATCTTTTAAAATTTATTCCTGCTGTGACTAGAAATGACTTCTAGGAGTTCCGAGAGACTGCTGAAGGCTACAGGAGAAATGCCGGTTCTCTTTTGTTTTAACTAAGTAGTTGTTTCAAATGTTTTTCTAATGGCAAAGATCTGTGCATAAATTTAGCAACACTTTGCCTGTGGATGACTGTTGTTATTCTCCCCCAACTAACTGTCATTATTAGACATGCACAAGCGAAGTTAGATGCCTGTGTTTAATACACTACAAATGCTGATGGAGATCACAGCACATCTTACTTATCGAATTTCAGAAACAGTTTAAAGGTGCAGAAATTCAACATCGTGCAAATAGATAACATATTTCTGTAAACTGAGGAGGTTTGAATTGCAGACTATTGAAACATTAGTATTCCAAAACCCTTCGGAGTAAAAATACTTCAGTTAATTCTGTTTCCTTTAAAAATTAAAGGTATCTTTACCCTACATTGCTCTTAGTTCCAAATTGTCACATGGTAACACAAATGTGAAAGCAGTTAAATAGATGCAGTATCTCGTTCCAGAACTACTTACATAAGGTTCACTTTCTTTTTGGTTCATAAAATCATTTACTGTAATTTTGATGAGATAAAAATCAACGATGTAAGTCAGTGCATTAGAAATAAAGATGTTGCCTGCAACTATTTGTATGGAGATAACAAACACTTTTTGACATTCAGACCTCATTGGAAATTAGTAGAAAGTGACTTTTGCAATGATTTACAAGAATGTAAATCTGCAAATGAAATAAGTGAAGTTTACACCTGATTATTTACTCAGAATCTCCCATTAAAAGTGTTACATGCAATAGAATAACAGCATGTGAGAAAGCATACTCTTTTCTCCTTCTGGTTCTGCTATTTACAGTGATCTTTTTCATCTTTTGTAGCAATGACGTAGTAAAAGCATCTTATAAAGTAAACTTTTGTCTCCAGGATTAGCTAAACTCCATAGTGATTAGGTCAGAAACTGAATTCAGCACATCAGAAAAACTCAACCCAGCTGCATTTTAACACCTTCAGACACATAATACTCTTCATTTCTGTGATCATTTTTCTTCTCCCAATTAACCTATTGGGATCTTAATCATGTATTTTGACAAGATCAGTATCACATTTCGGTTTACTGTTATATTAATTCTCTGACTTTCAATACTTTATATTAGTATATTAAAATAAAAATAGATTATAATAATAATGTACTTTTATTAGGTAATTATTCAGCAATCATTATTAATTAATATACTATAATGTCAGTTAAACAGCATATCACAATACAGCATGCTATCATTTGATAATGTTTGACTTCCAGATTTCTATTAAAGCCAAGAAGCTATGACTGTACACAGAAAAACAAATTATATCAGTGAAATTTTGGGGGGAAAAAAAAGGCACAACAAATCCAAACCAGAAGATTTTAGTTTGGTAAGGAAAAGAAAAGCAATACAAATGGCTTGTGTCTGCATTTCTTTAATAATTAAGTTGTGGTGAAGCCTGAAAGACATTATAGGACATTAACAACTATCCAGAGTTTAGGAAGTTTTCTTACAAAATACTGTCTTCTTTGTAACTTCTTTTATTATGTGTTTTTCTTACCAAAACTGAGGCAGAACCTTACTTTCACTGGTACATCTGGAGTTGCTCTGCTAATAAAGATTAAATATTAAAGATCATGAATTCAAGTAAATGTTAACAAATTGCTGTCCTTTTATTACATTATTTTTTTATTATAACTTTTACTGTCATCAGATATTCATCTGTTAGCAGTTCCAGAGCTTTCATACTTTGTCCTAAAAAACTGTCTTCAAAACATCCTTTACTTATAATTGTAGTTGGAATATCAAATTTTTTGCTGTGAGGGAATTATTCATCTAACCTGGGATCTTGTGCTGTATCAGTCTTTCAGGCTCAGCTTCCTCAATATCAACCCTGAGGCCACCTGGTTTAATACTTACATATAAGAAGAGATATATTCTCATGACTAAGTATCAACACCTTGCACTGAGATAATGAACTACCAAGTGGTGCCACATGTATGCCAAAACCAAAGAAACAAACAAAACAAAAAAAATAAGGAAAAAAATAATAACAATAAAAAATAATAATAAAAAAAAAAAAGACAGCAGATCACAATTTGCTAGTTTTCATTCATGGGGAAGAGGCATAAAAAAATCTGTCTCTGAAGTGCCAGTCTTGTAAAACATTAAAGAAATTTCACTTTAAACATGTAAATATTCCCACTGATGCCAAGTGAGATCGCTTAAGTCAGCAGCACTACTGCTTGCTTAAATGGCAGATAAACAAGGACAGCAGTTTGGGAGAAGCGGAAAAAATGTCACCTATTTAAGCACTACACATCTGAGGCCCAACTTAAGAAAAATGAGTCACAGAACAGCTTAACCATCTTCCTCCACTGGGATAGAGGCAGTGAGAGACAGAGTACAATGCGGAACATTTATGTTTAGAAATTGTCGCCTCAGCAGGAGCAGAAGTTTGCTCCTCTGCAATAAAAAATTCAACAGATAAGAGAAAGAATTTGGATATATTTTTTTCTTTTTTATTCCTTCTTTTTCTTTTTTTTTTTTTTAAAACTTTTTAGTGTGTCAAGACTGTTTTTACCCAAAAAAACTTGATTTTTTTTTCATATTTGCTGTCAGAATATTCCACCATCGTCATCATCACCATCATCATCATCATCACCATCATCATCATCATCATCATCATCGCCTATGTCTCTGTCCTTTCATTAGAAGAAAAGTGTAATTCCAGATAAAAATTTTGGCCTAGGGCTCCTCACTTATCTGACATTAATTTTCACCTTACTTCATTACATTTACTTTCCTTTTCTGCATTCCTGTAATCCCAGAAAGCAGCCCATGGCACTGAAAATTTACGGTTTGGATTTTGTATAGATTTGCACTTGTTAATTTTTTATTCATTGGGTTTTAATGCTAATGGCAAAAAAAAAAAAAAAAAAAAAAAAAAAAATTGCCTTCTCTTGAAACATTTGTGTGTAACCTGTCTACAGGATAACAGACCATGATGTGTTATAGAGTGAGGTGAGTCTCTGAAAGGGTATGAAAGGCTCCAGAAATTTGCAAAGGCATTCTACCTTCCACCTGGAGTGTCCTGTACTCTGGCACAGCATTATGTCACATGAACAGCTTCCAATGCACCTTTTTCCCCTGGAATTAAAGATAATAACAGCAATGACTGAGCTCCGGAAGTTAATATTAAATTATTATATTAGAATCTTTTTATTTAATTACAGAAATTTGGGTGCTATAGAGAATTTGACTTCTCAGAGGTGTATCTGGGACACCTCTCTCTGCAGAGGAGGTTGTTGCCACCAACCAGAGTCTCTTTTTGCCCCTGCCAAAGTGCCTCTTAGAGGAGCATTATTGTATAAACTACAAACTATAAGGACATTTAAGAAAATACTAAGAAAACATTAAATCTTCCGTGTTTCTTTGTGGTGTTATATATCATCTTGGAGAGGAAGAGATATCAAAATGTCCTAAAAAGAGCACAAAGTATTGCTATGTATAAAGAGACTGAATAACCTGAAAATACTAAAAGACACAGGCAAAAATCTGAAGAAAATGTCCCAAAGCTGTACTGCGCTCTCTTTACTGCATTTATTACATTTACACCTTGTCTTTACAAAAGTGCCAATATTTGCATGGAAAATGTCACCTCTTTGTCATATCTTTGCTAAATGAATGTAAAATCTAAGCAAATCTGAAACTTCAATGTAGATTTTTAGTCATGGGTAATTGAAGTCAGAATTAAATCCTAATAGTTCATTAAAAGCAAAGCCATTAATCAAACACAATGAAATTAATAACTTCAACTGTCCAGTTAGCACTACAACTTCCCAATTCCTTTTCAGGTCACCAGGCAGTATATTTAATGTCTCAGACAGAAATGTGTACAAGGAAAAGCGACATGATTATTGTAATACTTTACTTTTTTTGTTCCATATGTTTTAGGTCTTATCCTCCCTTTTTCAGTTTTAGTTTATTTCTATGTAAGTCGTGACTACACACATTTCTTTACTGGTCTTGGGCTACTTTAGCTTCAGAGGGATGTTGTTAACAGAAATGTTATACACACACACAAAAAAAATAAAAAGTACTCTGACTTTGAATTTTGTTTGGTAGCTACACTTGAATCTGGTTTTGGAAGTTAGCCTGCTCAAATTAATCAAACAGAGAATTGAATAGGTTTTGCACAGACTCTCACAGGGGGTACCACTGATTTTTCCATGGGGTAGTGCTTACATGGGGAGTCAAATCTCTTATACAGGGTGGCCAGTCATTGCTGGGATGTGGACAGAAGTATTCATTGCAAGGTTCTTGCAAGAGCACCTCCAGAGAAATTAGGAGCTGCAATCCAGCTGGTCCTTGGTCCTGCATGATCACTGCAGTGAATGCATAATACATTTCTATTTATGAACTTTGATAATGTTGATGGTTGTCTTAACCATATAGAAAAGATTGTCTATGTGACCATTGCTGCACCTGCACGAACAGTTCAGACTATATCAAACTACCAGTGTGCAGTAAATTCTATAGCAAGGGCTGACAGGGAAGTGGCTACCATAGTCAGCTTGCTTACCCAATGAGTTAAGCAATTCATCTTAAGCATAAAGATTGTGCCTGTCTGTTGGTTTGTGGACATCAGGAGCTGTCTGGGGGACTCTCCAGAGCTGTCCCTGAAACAGTGGGTCAAATGCTTAACCATGAAGCTGGCTGCCATAGCAGCCCTTCACCTTGTTTCAAGTCATTCCTTGACTAGCAGGGAATTGCTAAGTGTCCTGGACATGTACGTGCACACACACATGACTCAGATGCTCCTCTACTTTACAGCTGTAAGAAAAAAAAAAAAAAATTAATGTCATCCTTACATCATCATTACATTCCCTGTATCTTGTATCACAGGTCAAATGTTGGCAACTACCTTTGCAGTATCACCAAGTTAAAAAATCAGTAGTATGTGTGGTCACCACTAGAATGCTTCACACAGGTGTTCAAGAAACTGATGGCTTGTTTGCAGAAGGTTTCAGAAAAGACAGTTTACAAATAGTTGGAAGGTTTTACTCAGAAAACCTCTGCATAAGAATCTAGGTAGGCCTAAGCATACATGCAGTCTGGACTGTCAGATACAAAAATAAGAAATATGAAAGTGTGAGGAGTGACTAAATAAATGCTCAAAATTCTAGAGTTCACAGTAATTTATTTACTGAAATAAGAAGGTATTTGCTTAATAGCTTTAACAGCAAGAAGTAAGTGAATATTTAAGGATACTCAGCATAACTTACAAATGGAAAGTGAGACTTTAACTGTTTGTACATGGCAATGCAAGTAGATAATTCTGTGTGTGCCATGGGAAGATTTTCTCATTCAGACCAGCTGGGAAAGAAGAGAATCAAATGATAAATTCCCAGCCATTGGTGGAGCCATTTCTAGCAGAAATCCTCCCTCAATGTTCATTCTTCATCTCAGGAGCAATTGACCAACCTACGCAGCTACTGCTCTCAGCTTTCTTCCTTCTCTTAATCATTTGTCACCCTCCAAGCTAAAAATGGCAATGCTTTTTTCACAAGTTCGCATATTTCAGTTTTCATTCCTAAGCAGATTCCATTTAATGGGATCAGGTTAAGGATATTATTTCTAACAATGTAGTTTTCTTGAAGCTACTCCAATGTCTGTCACTCTGCTTCCTACTGACTAACCCCTAGCTAGTTTGTCTTGCACCACACCCAGGCTCTACCCACGAACAATCTTGAAAGATTATACAGTGATACTACACCTCCTCAGCCCTCTAAGTGAATTTTCTGCATTATTTCTTTTTTTTTTTTTCTTCCTGTAAGACCAGCAGAAGACTGTCTTTTTTTATAAAGGTGTGTCCTGCCTCTACAAAGTCTTTCAGCTGCTAGCTAATCATTTCTGCCAATCACCGCAGCACTAATTTTTCGGGTTATGGTGTGTAGTTATGGTAGAGTATGAGACAGGGAGAGAGAAAAAAGTAAACATTCACCTAAGTAAGCTAGCTACACTTGTCTTCTTCTTAGACAAAAATTCAGCACCATTATTTAGGCTACGTGAAACCTCCTTCTTCCTGGTTTAAAATAGTCCTAGACAGATACTGAACAAAAATACAGTCTTTCAAATGTACTATCATTGTTACTGTTGTTATGGCAGATCAAATAATACTTTCCTCTTTCTACTCCCATGGTTCTCATATATGCATACACAAAACTGTATATGTCATGACCTGAAAAACCCAGCCATGTATTAGAGTGGATCTTGAAAATACAAAAATAGTCCACACCTTATGTAATCTCTCCTTTACAAAGTAAAGACCTCTAAGACATGTTCAAATATTTGTCTGACCTTGTCTAGTTGAAAAGCTAAACAAATACTCAAAAGCCTCTGAATAGTTAATATATGTTATTTTTTTGATCATTCAGAGACAGATAATGAAGATATAATAAAAAAGAATGCCTGGCCAGACTACTTTGTTCCCCTCTGCCTGTCAATGTTTTGTTGTTTTTTTTTTTTATCTCACATATCTGTATCCACCACTGCATAGTTTGCATCATCAGTCTCTGACTGTTGACTTAACAGTGACAAATAAAAAGTTAGCATTATTGTATACATCCATCAGGGAAATTCCCTGAATTCTTACAGTTCAATTTCTCAAACATCCACTCTTCTTCAACAAATCTACTTATCTGACAAGGAGGACAGAAACTGTCAATATGGGAAGAATGATATTCTGTAGGATGTTAAAATAATTCTATTCTGCTTTGCTCTTCACTTCAAATGATCTAACCTATCTGCTTTGCTTTGCTGTAAAAATGCAAATTGAAATGCTCTTATAACAAAACTTCAGCTCTGAAAATGCTTAAATAAAAACAAATTGAGATATAGAGATACCCAGTCTCTCAAATATGAGATTCCCAGGAACCTTAGTCTTTACAGGTCTGGATCTGTTTGCAACTGAAATCTACCTTTCTCTCACTAGGAATCTAAAGCTCATCTGAGCCGAGAGTTAAGTCTTTGTCTTTGGACTGATTTACATACCCAAAGAGGAAGTTGAAAAAGTCTCAACCATCATGTAGATAAAAATTGTCACCTTGCTTCTTTTGCTGCATATTTTATCTTCATTTTGACAAGGTGGAGTCTGACAGCTGCAGATGAAGAGCTAGGACACAGGAGATAGATTTAGGACCCAGTTGACCCAATCCAACAGGACACAGAAATTAAGCCACTATGGAAAAATTACTGATTATTATAATTCATAGGGGAAAACCCCAAACAAACAGCTAATTGAACATTTTCCTCTTGCATCACAAAGTTTTAAAGAATTTGAAATTTTCTCCTAGAAACCAAAGCATCCCAAAAAAAAAATGACTAAATTTATGCAGTATTATATAATATTATATAACTGGGGAAACTCCTACAGAAAGAATAAAATTGCTTCTTTGAAAAATGCAACATACATATTGCTGTGTTCCAGAGAATCAGCACCAAAGGTGATGCCTATGTGATGCTGAGGTTAGATTGTATAGTTCTTAATGACTTTATATTAATCTTATCTTGTCACAAACAATTTGTCACAAACATCCACACCTACAGTTAGGATTTATTTTTTTAACACCATTCAAATATTTTACCAACCTTAACATGCTTCCAAGTCTAACTTCCTTGCATTGTATTC
>JAWWTY010000106.1:51761255-51830188 GCA_035222235.1 Margarornis squamiger | reverse complement strand
ATTTATTTTTTTAACACCATTCAAATATTTTACCAACCTTAACATGCTTCCAAGTCTAACTTCCTTGCATTGTATTCATCCCAGGATGATTTCCAGCTTTCTGTGATTTTACCTTTAGAAGACTACCTTTTTCTGCTGTGTTTTGTTTTGTTTTTTTTTCTTTCCCTGTTTGTTTGCTTGGTTTGGTTTTTGTTTTTCTTGTCTTGGTTTATTTTTTTTAATTCAGAAAGGTCTCTCAACATTAATGACTGGATCAGTATTCCCAACTAAACTTTATTTCCCACAGCACTTTCTACATCATGAAACTGCACGGAACTTGTTCAGTTCAGTTTGTATTATGACAGGAGTTTCCCCAGTTACACCCATAAGGCAATGCGCAGGTTGTACTTATTACTGTTGGATTTGGTGGTTTGTTTTTTTTTTTTTCTTTTTTTTAATTGCTAAATATGTTGTGACATATTTACATATGTCTAGCAAAAAAAAAAAATTTGTTGTTGAAGTTCAGGTATGATTCACAGACTAATGTTTTTTATTGCTTGAAAAAAAAAAAAGGATTTTTACAAGGAAAAAAAATCTAACTTTTCCCATAGAAATTATGAATAGAAAATTAATTGGAAGATTTTCCCATGAAAATGGCCAAACCTTTAGAAGTTGCATTTTTCTTACAAATTATTCCCATGGAAAATTCTAGAACCAACATTTATATCTCCTTTTTTTTTTTGCACTCAGTAGTCTTCAACTTTACTTTCCATTTTCTATGCCTTCAGCTTCTACTTATCACTATTTTCAGTAGAGAGCATTCAGTCTTCCATTCGGTTATTATTTGCCTTTCACTTAACTCTTACCTCTTGTCTACTACGAAAAGCTTCCTCATAAGTGATCTGCCACCTGTGCTCCAATCTTTGCCGTCCACAGAGTGCCAAGTAACACTGAAGAAAAGCAAATTATTTTTTTGCTAGAACAATTCTTTTACTCCTGGGAAAATCATTCCCATCATCTTCGTGATAGTGAGTGCTTAGAAAATTCCCAGAAAAAGAGCCAATTTTGATTTCTAAACATTTCTCTGGAAAAATAATCTTGTTATATTGGTGACTTTTTTATCTTCTAGCACCTCTACATGAAAATGCCTTACTTGTTTATGGCTCGTTTTTTCAACTTGTTGGTGCAAAGTCAAGTTTTTATTAAAACACCTTTAGCATATAAATTCTGGAATTTTACAGAAAAATTCTTATGCCAACGTGTTTCCTATACGATATGATTAGCTACACTTTGTAGAATTAATACCCTGAAAGCAACAACAGAGATTTTTCCCTTATATGCTTAATGATCTGCTGCTTGTAGTATTTACTCACTGTGACACATAAGGTTCTGTTAAGACAAAAATTTAAAGACAAAGAATTTAAACACCTTTATGGGTCATCTACAGGAGGAAGATATTTTATCTGAAACACTGAGTACTTTAACATTGTTGGCATCACATTTCCTGTCTCATCACATTCTCTTTATCATTCAGCCTCCAATACTGGGTCATACATACCAGGCAACTCTTTTACTCTCTACAGCTGAATTTGACATCTCACTTCAATTTGCTGACCGTAACTATGATTCTCATATTTCTTTTTTTTTTTTTTCTCTTACTGTTACATGGTCATGCCATAACTATCAGGACCTCCCTGACTTCTCCACTCTCAGTTGCCTTTCCTGTTCTCTCTTGGTGCTTGTAAATCTTCTGACTAGCAAACTGCATAGTTGTCCCAATGAGCGGTGGTGTCTTTTTATTTTCTGACGTTCTCTCACTTCTGTTTTATGGAAAGATTCTTCTCTTTCACCCTTTTCGTATATTCCTGAATTTGATCAGTTGCACGTCAATCAAGGCAGATGTTCTGGTTTCATTCAACAAAACTGAGATATTTTCATTATCTTTTCCAGATATCTTTGGAGATAAGAACCTGCTAAAATCCCTGATGAAGTTTGGCATTTGTTATAACTTCATTCCATTATCACCTGAAAATTTTCTTAGGCATTTACTTACAAAGACATTTAGACACCTCTCTACATCATTGCTGAATTTCCAGATTTCACATCTCTATATTTAGGTGAAAATAATGTTTGAATAGAAATCTTGTATATAAATATTATGAAGATTGCAAAAGTTAGTGTTTAGAACTCTGATTACAAAAAACCTTTACAGAGTGAAGCACAAACTCATGTATATAACACCTAAAATAGAACACTGGAGATTATTTTTAAATGTACACAAAGCCTCTCCATACAGGAAAGAACTATGTTGAACAGCATTTTGTTAATAAAGCTGGGTGACAAATTGTCCTTTACAATGTACTTGAACAATCCTTAATATTTTCTATGAGTTTGTCTGTACTTTAGTAAGTCTTCTTCACAGTTTTCTCAATAGAAAATTAGGGCAGTTACATAAATTTAAAGAGATCTAGATTATATGCCCTTTTCTAAGGGAATTTGCACCAATTGCACCACAGAAAACATGCCTAAACTTTCAGCCTACAAGATACTGTGATAGGCAAGCTCCTCCTCTTCAAAATTTTCCTCTTTTCATTAAATTCCCTTAATCCTTTTCTTTAAAGCATATTTGGTTGGCTGATTTTTTTTAAAAAGTAGAGCAGAATCAACAGATAAAAATAGGTAATTTTCTTCCAGGATAGCTAATACTTTGTTGATTCAACTTTTCATAGGAAGTATTTATTGGATTCAGGTGGAGTCGGTCCTGCCTTAGGTTGAGAACATGGAAAAGATCTCTCTTTCCACCCCTTTTTGATGAGCGTTCATTTCCCCTCAAGGCAAAGGTACAACCAAATCACCTGTAAAATTACTCACTTACCAGACTGTGGTGAAATGGCTGAGGAAGTTGGGGCTGTCCAGCCTGAAGAGAAAGTTTCACGGAGATCTCATAGCAGCCTTGCAGTATCTGAAGGGGGCTTAAATGGAAGACTTACATGGAAGACGGGGACTCTTCTTGGGGAACTGTAGGGATAGGACAAGGACTAAAGAATACAAACTGAAAGAGGGCAAATTTAGCTTAGATATTAGGAAGAAATTATTTACTGTGAAGGTGGTGAAATACCAAAGCTAGTTGCCCAGGGATGTGGTGGATGGCCCAACCCTGGCAGTATTCAAGGCCAGCTTGGATACTGCCTTAAGTAACTTGTTCTAGTGGGAGGGGTTGCTGCCCACAGCAGAGGGGGTTGGTACTAGAAGGTCTTTAAGGTCCACTTCAACCCCTTAACATTCTACAATTTTACAAAATGCAAATACTTGTTTGTGAACAAACCCCATAATTTTCATTCCTTTTCTTACAACTTTCCAGAAAATAAGTACTTTGTTTTCAAGTTAAATATTTCTCTACACAGAAAATAAATTCTAATCTGACATTTCCAATCTTTATATTTTTCATTTGCAGCATCAGCTTTCACTTACAGAAAAAAACTGAATATTTCTACTTCCCTGTCCCTAATTACAGTAGAGGAAGATTTAAAAAAATTTAAAAAAAAAGAAAATAGAAAAGAAAAAAAAATCCTAACAGCTGGAAGCTAGACCTTGATGCAGCTAAATATGTCATAAATTGGTACTGGTGAATGCTACTGTCACTAAAATGTCAGTATTGTCAAGGTGATTTTCCAGGTGGCCTGTGCTTGCAATGTGTTTTTCTGTTGTTCTAAACAACTTCTTTCAACCTACCTGTTGCCTTTTATAGGTCTGAATTTTCCCTGGAGATATTGTTCCCTTCTTCAAAGAATGGGCAGTTCTCAGACCTCGTCTTTTTCTATTGAAGTAGTCTCAAAGAAGTGCTACACACCATCCTCAAGGACCAAAAGTGCCTGGCTTGCAGAAGAGCACCTAGAGCACTGCCATTTTCCCTGGAATGCTGGCTTGGTGTTGGGTCAGTCTCCACTTTGCTTCCCCCTTCAGCAGAGTTTGGCAGCACCTGCACAGTCAGATGGCAGTGGGTGAAAGGAACCACCATGGATGCATCTCTGCCTTTGCTATGCCCACACTGATAGCTCTTTCTGTCTCCTGAGTGCAGTCACTTGAGTGAGTAGCTGAGCAAGAGGGGGAAAGTATAACGTTGCTCAGGCAAGTGACAAACATGCACGATACCAGCAGAAAAACTGTGTGTATGTAATCTTCCAGATCCTATGACTATGCTCAAGTAATCCACAAGACTATCCTTTTTTGATCTGTTTTTTATTAAAAAGTTCAGTTCTCTTAAATGACCAAGGAATACAAACACCGCAAATTTCAGTATGGAAATCTGTGCAGAGCAATCCTCATGAAAGTCTTTCAGGTCAGGTTTAAAAAAATCATCTAAAAATTTCAGAGGTTGTTTCAATCTTTCTGCAGTTAATCAGCCCTTGGCTTCTTCATCTAGTGTGCTTATCAAGGACATCTGGTATTGCCAGTGGGACAATGATGTTTGTGGTGATGATACTTGTCCGGGGGGATCTGGACAGACCCAGACACTTGCCCTGTACAGCTTTCTCTACTGTTACAAAGTACTAACAACTCATTCCCTGCTGACCTTGGCTGATTTCAAACTACTAATGTAACAGTGCATTTTACATGCATTTCATATTCTTATGCCTAGTTCAGCCTAGAAAACAGCAACTTCCTTAAATAAATCAATATCTGATTTGCTGGCTTTTAATAAATAACAGGTATAAATGGTTACTATAAATAATAACACTGATTATCCTGTGTAATCAAACTCTTCACCTGCTGTGAGATGCACCACATTTATGCAGATCAGCTGTAGTCTTTTCATCCATGAAATTATAGAATGTATAATGTGATGGGCCATGATATATTTAGTGTACAGTAATTGCTTATTTATAAAAGAGCTATCAACAGCCCACTTTAAATAAATTCAGAAATCACCATAGGGCATTTCAAAATGAATATTTTATATGACATTTCTAAAAGATTAGGAGCATTTCTTTGAACAGAAAAATTAGTGGCTGTTTTGCTGTTTAACGTCATCCTGTGTAGATTCAGGATAATGGCATATAAACTGTAATTACTGTATTTGTGTTTTAATTAGGAATATAATAATCTGCCTCTCATGCTTCAGTTTTTTGAAATTAGAGGGGAGGGGGTTGGAATTTAAAATGGTCTATTTACTAATAGAATGGTTACAAGAAAACATATGAGTTAAGCAGTAGAATACGTACTGGCAGCTCACTAGTCAGAGCAGATATCCTGGAGAGTCATCTTGCCTATTGCATTTTAAGACTCACTGGCTGATCTTCATCCCCTTCTGTAAATAAGATCTAATGACAACTGAGGGAGCCAGCTTTGCCTACCTCCTTGCATACATCACCAGCCTGCAGAGTGTCTACATAAATATAAACAAGTTTTCTCCCATAGGCAAGAATGCTACTCTTGGAAAAGGAAGGAATGAAAGGGGACAAAAAAAAGCTCTCTAAAAGAGAAATCTAAAACTTTCAAAACCCCTACTGATGAGAAGGCCAGTTAGGCTTCTATTCACTTTGACAGACTGAGAGATTAATAGGTAGATAGAAAAGCAATTTCATACTTTTAGTGACTGTCAACACCTATTCCATATCTTCCAGAGTAGTGCTATTAATAAACATGTTGATACATGGAACAATATATCAAAATTACCCTTCAGGGCCATCGTTTTGTTTTTACCTGCCTCAGTGTTTATGTAATTTACAAATAAAGCTTGAAGAAAAGAAATGCCCAGAGCCTGCAACTGCTCTGTTTTCTTTACCTGCAATAGAAAATGAAACTGGTAATGTGTTCAGCTAATGTGCTTTCAGCTGGATCTTAGTGTAATGTAAAAGTTTGTATGTATAAAACTAGCCTTGATATTTTATAACAAAGGTTGAAAAATTAATGAAACCTGATACCTAATGACTTTCATGGCTTGATCTTCTGGTAGGTAATTGGTGCTTCAATACTAGATGGAGTATTTATTGAGTCTCTTGCAGTTGTGGATTCTCTGGTGACTAAGAAGGGATTAGCTCATGTGGCAGCATTTCCCTTACAAGAGTCATCATAGGACCTCTCATGTCTACTAAGTCACATATTTCAATGAAAGTGAGAGATATCACTGACAGTAAGATGCAGTTTGGTTGAAACTGGTAGATTTGGCTGAAACTGAAGATAGAAAAGTTTCTGTGGGGAAGAAAAAGACAGACAGTAACCACAAAACAAACAAAAACAAAACAGAAAAAAACACCTTATATTCTTCATCTAAAATACAGTTTTTCATTAATTTTGGCATCCTGAACCAATTTGTACATAGAAGGGGAGAAATTGTAAGTTGTCATAAACTTTTCAAACAAGTTCCAATTGATGCTTGAATCAAAAGCCAAGTAAAGGCATAAAATGATTTTTGTTTTACCAAAACTGGTTCACGTGTCCAATCTATTTTTGAGTGATCTTTTCACATATGTTTTTCCTGCCTGTGTTTGTATGCTGTCAGTGTGATTTCATTAATGCATGTAAAATATATTTGTCTCCCTTCTAACACTAAATGGAATTATACCTTTAGAGGCAAGGAAAAACAGCTGAGATGTACAGGTGTCTGCAGGAAAACTATTGGTGTGTCTTGAAGCAATTTCCCATTGCTTCTGGCTTTACTGTGCAGGGAAATCTGCAGTCACTAGACCATCATGAGTGATGTATGTTTTCACAGTGAACTGGATCAAAGATATTTTTCTCAGATGTTTCTGTAATTGTGTTGCATTGGAGAAATTTACTCTTCAGTGTCCCACACATTCATGTTTCCACCTGTGCAGTGGCCTAATATAGAATCTGGGTCTGTAGCATAAAACATGAAGTTAAGACAGCTGGAGCAAAAATGAACTAAAGATAATTTCTTAGAATTGTGTGTGTATGTACTTCTGTAACCATACTCCTTTGTTTCTGCAATTGGATTTCCAGCTTTTCTCCCAAGGAGAAAGAAAAACAATTGACAGGCTAATGGAAAGTTTTAATTTAGTTGTCTTAAAGAAAGGAGGAAAATATGCATTTTACTCCATTATTTTTTGAGGTTATTTATTTCTTGTTTATTTTATATCAAGAATAGAAAGTCAGCTCAAACCTCAGTATGGACAACACCCTCATCCTGATGCACGATAAGTTTGTTAAAAAGTCTTCGGTCAAAAATGTGTGCGGCATAAGGAGTGTCTGCATGAATGAGATGAGTTGTCTTTCTAAAAGGCACCAGAAATACTTCTGTGAGGAAAATGCTTTCAGTCATGGGTGGCATCTTTAGCTCTCAGTATGATTTCTCACAGAATAACCATCTTCAAAAACTTGGCTTAGTCATGACAAAAAAAACGTAGTCAGTTTTTCTCTTCAAAGCATTTTTTTTAGTTCAAAATATGTGGACCTCTGAACATTAAACAAGGAGAGTTCAGCAACCCCAATACTAAATAAGAGATATTTTTAAGTGGGCTGAAGAAAACAATGTGGGAGAGTCAGGTTTCATCCACTCTTTGATCAACAGGAAACACACTGTTTTTCATGCAGTTCTAATTGCAGTCAATTTGATGGCTTATTTGTGGTCTTAAACACAAAGTAGAAAGTTCCAAAATAATAAAACCACACTTTCAGTGCACAATAAAACTGTATTGTTGCCATGACAAACTGCAAACGGAAGTTAGAAAAGGCACAGAGCTAGACTTATCCTGGCAACATCAGGACAGTGATACCTTATGTCTAGAAGTATTCACCCTTCCCCTGGCAAATGAAATATAGTAAACACATGCACTAAGATTAGAGAAATAGAATTTTTAGCATATCCATAATTGATAAAATAGTTGTTGATTAGTTTTGCTGGGTTTCAACTCTTTTTTTTTTTTTTTTTTTAAATGAATAATCCTAATACCACTCCAGCAGCCCTGGTCTTAATGTTGTAAATCTTATTAATCTCTCTGAATCAATACTCAAATGATAATTTTTATCATAGATTCATTTTAAATGTTAGAATCTCTGATTCTCCCTACTGAATCTGTTTTACAGTACTGTCATTCCACAGACTCCAAAGGAATGACTTAGGATTTCCAGTGGTGCAGCTGCTGTAAAAGAAATCATGCCTTAATACAGTGGAAAGCTCTACATAAAGGTTAAATGGAATATAAGGAAATTTATAGTCTAAGAGACCATGGAAACAACTGACCAATGGAGAAGTAAAATGAGGAAAAGCTAATAGATATATAATAGGGAGAAGAACAGCACAAAGAATAGAGGAGGGACATAAGAAGGAAAGCAATCAGAAATGTTGATTTGTAATTGTTTTAAAAGGATGATGAAGCGCAGAAGGTGAGAAGAAAAAGAATTTGGTTTTAGGATCTGTCTCTTCATTACTGTTATCTTGGGGATGACTTTTATTCTACTTTTATGGTCCTTGTAAATCATCATGAACAGTGTTCAGGCTGTACTATGCCGCTTGCCAAGAGCATGTACAATCAACAGACCCTGAGTTAGATGTCTGAAGCAGAAGATGGAATTATTTTTCTGGACTGGATTATCCAGGCACTCCCTGCCACTTCACAACTGCTCCTTGGCTGGCATTGCCCAGTTGACTGGCCACTCTCTGCTGTGGTGAAAAAGGATAGTTGCTGTACAGCTCCTCTCCATCAATATCACAGCTATATCTTCACCTCTTAAACTGCCGCTAATCAAGGTCACCCCTCCCAGGATGAAGTTCACTACCTACCTTGTACTTCAGTAAGGCTTTTGACACTCTCTCCCAGGAGGTCTTTGTAGAGACACTGTATGGTCTGGAAGTGACAGTGAGATCAATTGAAAACTGGTTGAAAGGCCAAGCCCAGATTGTGGTGATTGGAGGCATGAAGCCTAGTTGGAGTCCAGTGATTAGTGGTGTACCTCAGGGTTCAACACTGGGCCCAATCCTATTTAACACATTCATTAATGATCTAGATGACTGGGCAGAGAGTTTGATGATTACACCAGATTGAGGAGTGACTAATACACCAGAGGGTTGTGCTGCCATCCAGAGGAATCTTGACAGGCTGGAGAAGTGGGCTGACAGGAACCTCATGAAGTCTGCATCTGAGAAAGAAAAATCCCATACACCATTATGTGCTGGGGACTCTCCAGATGGAAAGCAGCTCTGTGGAGAAGGACCTGAGAGTCCTGGTGGACACCAAGTCAAACACGAGTCAGCAATGTGCCCCTGTCACAAAGCAGATTGCCTGCACTAGGAGGAGTTCTGCCACACACTTTAGGAAGGTGATCCTTTCCTCTAAGCAACACCAGTAAGGCACATCTGGAGTGCTGTCAGTTCTGGGCACCTCAGAACAAGAGAAACATAGACATATAGAGGAGGATGCAGTAAAGGGACACAAAAGTGATTGTAGAGTCTCACAAGAGGTGAGTCTGCAAGCTGAGGCTGTTCAGCCTTGAGAAGAGCAGGTTCAGGGATGATCTCATCAGTGTGTATAAATATCCAAAGTAAGGGTGTAAAAAAGATGGAGCCAGGCCCTTTTTAGTGGCAGCCAGTGACAAGACCAGAGGTGATGGGCAAGAGCTGGAAGGCAGAAGGTCCTCTCAGAATACCAGAAAGAACTTTTTTTTACTGTGAGGCTGACTAAGCACTGGCACAGGTTGCCCAGAGAGGTTGTAGAGACTCCCTCTTTGTCAGTATTCAAAAGCCATCTGGACAGATTTCTGAGCAATCATCTCCAGGGGACTCTACTTGAGCAGGGGGATTGGACCAGATGACTTTCAGAGACTTGTTCCATCCTCAACTATTCTGTGATTCTGTGATCCCAGAGACAATTTCAGTAGTGACTCAATAAAATATTTTTGCAACTTTGAGAAGAAACATATGCACTAAGTTCACACATTTAAAAAATATTCCTTGAAAGATCCTATATTTTGGCCCTGATTTCCTAGTCACCCATCTCATAAAGGATTAATGTAACATTTGCTATGAAACATATATTAAAAAAATAAAAAAATAAAAAAAAAACCAACAACAAACCCAACATTCACTTGCCAAGTAATGTGGCATTACTATGTCTGAGAAAACAAATTAATCTATCCCATGCTTTCTCTCTTCTCACTAAAATTCTCCTTTCTGCCAAGGATACTTAACCCTGTGCTGAAGAAAGCACATGTACCATTTTTTTCTACGCACTTTTTATTTCCAGATTGTAAATTAGTCATAATTGTGCACTGCTTTTTACATGTCTTCTGCCGTACATCACCCTATGTGTATGTCTGTGCTTTCTGGAGCTGATCAGACACAGGAAATACATTCAACCTCATTTTTTATTGTATTGACAGAAAATCAGCTTGATGTTGCCAACTTTAGCAACATCTTCATAACTCTCAGAATGCTTGAAAACTTAAGTGCCTCTGTAACAAACATTGATGTACCCACTCAATTATGTCACATACACTACAAAGCAGTAATTTTGCTTTCTGGTATAATGATTTGAAAATAAAAAAGGAAAATCAAACAAGTGGTTTGCAAAAATGATAATGAATAAAATCAACTGAATACTCTGAGGAGCATTTTTTTGAGTGCTATAAGTAGTTTCCCACCCTCTTCTTCATATACGTGTGACTTATTTGTAAGAAAAGCAGGCAGTCTCCTTAGACTGTTAAAGACACCATCAATCATTGTCATGCTTGGTAATGCTTCAATTACTCTGGAAAAATACCATCATTTTCATTGCTACAATCTGATGCATGGAAAATCCCACCCACTCCCTCCCCAAACAGTGATGTTTGCATATGAGAAACGTAGGCAGTGTTGGCAGGATGATGAACCATTAATAAACCTTTCTCTGTGCCTCCCAAGTATTTGGATAGTGTACTGCATGACAGCCAAGATCTTTGTAAGGTTAGCTTAATGCTTTGTCACTTTATAGTTTTCTGCCTTGCTTTTTTCTCTAACAGCTTTTGTACATTGCATATTATACTTGACACTACAGTATCTTTGTAGCTGTTCCACTATAAGTTGCATAAGGCATGAGTAGAGGAGCCATTTGGTAAGCCATGGGACTGATACTGGACAGCAGCCTATATGCAAATCATTTCCAGCCTATTATTGCTAAGGATTGTCAGAATCCACAACAGTACTGAGGATTTCATGTAATACAAAGTCACTTTCATACACAGGGAGAAAATAGAGCATTTTGATATAAAGGGGGAAAAGGCCCAACCAACCAATCAAAACAACAACAAAACAAAAAACAAAAACCCAATGTATTTCTTTCAAGGAAAAATGGTGCCAACAGATCTTTCAGCCTTTTAAAAAACAGAATAATGAGAAGAAAGGGAAGGGGAATGGCTGAGAGGGAAAGGAGAAGGAGTAGGGGGAAAGAAAAGAGAGGGAGAGAAAGAGGAAGGGAAAAAGAAAGTATAAAGTACAGCAGTAGGTAACAACTTGGTGAGACATGTTAGTAAAAGACAGCCAGAAGGCAGTTGTGGATAATGTTATAGAGCTATGTTCTATATGTTCCATCTTTAAATGTTCTTTTTATACAGGCTGTGTAGTTTCATGCTGTTTTTATCTTCTGTTTGTGTGTTCAGTACTGCCCTCTATTAGATCTTGCTTTTAGGCAAGTCTTAAGACCTCTGCAGCAATAACTATTGTATATTAGTGCAGTATATAATTGAATAAGGTTTTGTTTCTCAGTGAGAACCTTAGATACTCAATATATCATCTGATATTTTCAGATGTTAGTCTGAATCTTTAGTATCTTTCTGTGCCCCCATGTGACCTCAGAACAGACAAATTGCTCTATTTCCTCTTGCTGTGACTAACAAACACCATGTTTTCTAACAGCAGGCCTATGCAATTAACTTACTGCAGCCCCCTATGGTTTCCTGGAACTGTAGACTCTCTTCTCCCACTTTTCCACAGCATGTACAACATAGCCCTTTGCAACAGCATAACTCCATACACTACAATTACTTTAACTCTGCTACTTTGAAGGCTTCACAGGCAGCAAGAAGGGGGAGTGAGAAGTGTATCTCATATAAGCCAGATAAAAGCAGTATGTTGAGAATCATAGTCTCCAATTATCAGAGAATAAATAATCAGAGAAATCAAAGACTATGGTGTAATTACTTCAGATATATTTTAGAAGAGCACCTTATTTTGAAGAAATGTTAAAATCAATTTCAAAATCTCTCTCATTTTATCCCTTTGCTATCTTTATCTCCTTGTAACATGCTTACCTCTATTCTGATGCTTTCACACTGGTACAAACACAGTCTGGTTCTGTTTTATACCTCCCATTTGAATTCAGGAATAATAACCACCTTGATTACTTTATGCATGTTGTTCTCCATCTCCTTTGGACTTAAAAAAAAAAAAAAAATAAAAATAAGACAGAACATAATTGTTGCTACCTGAAAAGCATGAGGCTTCATTCTCATGATTATTTGAACAGCTACCTTAGATTCACATTGTGAACTTGCCAACAAAGGCAATAGAAGAGATTATTGTTGTAGTTGTAATAGAGTACTTCATATAAGATTTCTCAGTTAATTTTACATAGATATTATAGGCATATTTATATGCAAAATTCAGTGCTACCTCTTTTCTATTTAGAGCACTGTATCATATGTAAATATCATTATGGAAAACAAAATCCCAAATCCATTTATTAATAGAAGAAATCCATCAATACATATGGTTTATATGCTACTGAATGCTGCACAAGTTGTCTTTGACTCATCTGTATCTAAATCAGCTGAAATAATTCAGTAAATCTAAACAGCCTAGGTAAATCTAAATCCAAATTCAGTTTTTAAAGGAGCTTTTTTGACTGAGTCATATATTTTCACTTGACCAGATTCATGGCAAAATGCATTAGCATGTTATTTCCTGAATATTCTCAATTGAAAACAACTGGAATATTCAGAGAGAAGAGTCTTTTTCTTCATTTGCAAGACTGGCCACTGGTCACTCCCCAGAATTGCTTTGTGTCCTATACTGATGTGGACCAAGTTTTAAAACACCATTTATTCTTGGAAGTAGCTCCAGTCAAATACATGATACCTGTTCGTTACCAAAACTGCCAGATGAGCATCGCCGTTGCTGCTTTACCTTTCCATTTTTTTTTCTCAACAATAAAACCACTCATCAACCCATGAGGTTTTTGCAGCTTTCTAGAGCTTTGGTTATAATCAGGATATTAAAAATAGGCAAACAGGGAGCAGCACAGCAGTATTTATGATTTTTTTCTCTTCTGGAGATGCACACACTGTACAAGACTAAAAAGAGCACAGATAAGGAACTTGACAGATTGTTCATTTCTGCTGTTTTTTAGTAAGATGAGGCAGTGATGGTGCCAATATGTTGTCATTTTGTTTAAATGCAAGATGGAAATAGAGGGAATTTGTTTCAGTATTTAAATCATTGCAAATCGAGTTAGCCTAAGTAAAGGCATTTTACAGAAAAGGTTTCATGGTTGTTATTGTCATTTGGGCATGACAAAACAGTGTAATGATTTCACGTTCAAGTTTTTATAGGCTTCCCTTAGGGTGCAGACAATATATTTAAAAGTCACAGCTAGTCTTGCTGACAAAACTTGCATGGCTCCTTATCCCAATTTACATCTCTCACACTGCAAAGAGAGAAACAGGAGCGGAAACTAAAAGTTCACTTGCAGATATTCATTGCACTCTAATAACATTTCAGTTAATTAAATATTTACTAAACATTCTGGTCCCAAATCTCTTTTATAAAGAAGTTCTACCAGAGAGTGGCAGCTCCAAGGAACTGGCTACAGCTCATCAGTTTAAACTCTTTTAGTCCAAGCACACAGTTCCTGAAATCAGTGGCAAACTGTGGTTTCTAGCCACCTCAACATGTCCAACTTCTAAAATCCACACTGCTCCAAAACACATCAAACCATTCCAACAGTTCTACCCTTCCCCCCACCTCTGTGCAGTGCTTGTAAGTAAGCTTCTAAGTATATATGCCAGTTAGTGGTGTCCCGGCTTAGATATTAGAGGCAATGTGGTGTGAAAATAATGGCTGCATTAGTCACACACAGGGAGTCACAAATGAGTTATGCAGGACCTCTAACCCAGCACCAGGCTTATTACCTTGGGCAAGTACCATGCTTAAGCTGCTGGCCTGCCTGCAGCACTGAGGCTCGCCTGAAGCTCTGCCAGCAGTGAGCAAGTTCAGTTGTGTGGCATGGACATGCACATAGGGTAGAAAGTCTCTTGTAAAGAAAATTGCTTTACACACACAAGAGATATATACCGTTTGCATCCAAACACAAGCACCCTCACTTCAACTCAGTCAGACATGTCATCTTACAGTGGCACATGACAACTTTTGAATAGGGGAATGAACTGAGAACATCCCTTGTTAATCATATAGTATATAAGATATTGAAACAATGGCCATGAATTTTAGCTGAGTTTTGGTCATATCTTACATAGACTGTTCATAGCAGGTAATCTCACATGTATTTTCCAGTGAAATACAATGACTTAAAAAACAATTAAAGGAGCAGACCAAATAACACCTCTCTAATTGTCAACAGAGATTTGGACTATTAAAGATATGAATGATACCTAATAAATTACAGTTATTGCATAGTCCATAAGCTTACCAGGCAAGGATAGTAATTACCTAGGAGAGTATTTAGCACATAAATGATAGTGGAAAACAATATAGGTAACTGCAAACAAATAATTTTCATAACATTTCTTTCTCTCACCCTTCTTAAGATATTATTTTAATCTTTGCCTATGTTTGAATTTTTACACTGTTGCCATAATAATCTGAGGGGAATAAACCCTCTTCCCATTCTAAGTGATATTTTGGTAATAAAAAATTAACAATACAACAGACCTAGACTATTCTCTCTCTCTCTCTCTTTTTTTTTTTTTTTTTTTTAATTCTCCTGAAATAGACTGCTTTAAAAATGAGAGTATTCTTACAATCCTTCTTTGATCAAAATTATGAAGAATGAAAATTTTAAAATGCTGGGAACTTCTATCACTTTTCCAGAAACAAATTGAATGCTGTGCACTAGTTTTACATGTCCAATGGGCGGACTATACTAGTGGCTGGGTAACAGCCAAAAATATGATGGTCATTGTGACCTGTGAGATTACATGGGACTTAGTCCAATGTCTAGTGGAAACACATTTTCTTGAAAATCTTTTTTTATTATTACCAGAAATAGACACCGTTTCTGGTAGCATGAAGTGAAATGTTCAAGCTCTAAGTAGGAACAATGTGCTGCCACCTAAAAGTATGTTCAACATCATCTTCATTTTCCTGATGGGAAGGAAGAGAGAAGAATGTAAAATAGATGATGCCTGTTCAAAGAAACAGGGCAACAGAGTCCTCAGGTCCAGTCAGATCACCAGTGCTGCAGGGGAAAAAAAAAAGAAAAAAAAAAAGAGGTGATTTTAAAGAAATTGCATCTAAACCAAAGCCTTTTAAGTATCCGCTAATGAGGTCCAGGTATGTATGCAATATGGAAGCATATTGTTCATTAAAATGTGGAGTTTAGACTTTAATGCACAATATGCACAGGTGTGCATATAAAACATACACATTCAAACTGTAACTTTCTTCAGTTTTAAAACTGTATCTCCTCTAAATTCTGTCTTTTATCATACTGTTCACTCAAACCTCTTACCTACAGCAGCATATAAAGTGACTGGGACAGAAAATGTGAAAATCAATGACCATAAGCTATCACAAACCAAAACCAAGGAATGCTCACAGAAAAACCAATACACACAACTAACAGAAATTGTCCTACATTTTCATCTCAAGATGGCTGTGGTTTACATTAGAAAAAAAGAAATAGTGTTTGGCATAGCTGTAGCTACATCAGATAGGACTTTTAAGATAAAGAACTTTTAATACTATCTAAAAAATCATTAACTGAAAATCCTTCATTCTTTGACACGTCACAAACACATTCATGACCACTGCTGGGGTTTTCAACCCCTCCTAGGCTAGGTGAAAATGGTTATTTGTTTTTGTTTTTGTTTAAGGTCATAACACAGTCTGAGCTTTTTGAATTAATGCAAACTGCAAATGACTTGGATTTAAATACTATTAAAAAAGAAAAGTCAAAGTTTTCTTACCAGGGAGAACTTGTCAGAATTATTGAAGAACACTCCTGCCCAATCAGCATATCTGGACACTCAGAACAATTCCCAGAATCGTTCCCTGTCTCAGAATCTGTGCTTGTTAATCTAAATTCTCTCTGTGTAGGTCTGAACTGCTCAGAGACAAACAAAAGAAGTCATACAAGATGGAATACAAGAATGGAAATGCCATGAAATAGTCCAAAAGTACTAAGTGTGAATCTCCAGTTGATTGAGAATGGTCTCCTGTCTTGATAGCCAAATTCAGCTGGAACATTGTCTGTCTTCAGTGAGAACAACTGAACTCATGGCACCTGTTTGGCCACACAGCACAGGGTCTTCCTTACAGGTATCAGTCTCCTCAAACTTGTTATGAGCCACACTCCTCATGTAGACTAGTCTGAGCTGCAAACCAAATGAGCAGCAAATACACCCTTCATCTGGCATGGTCAGCACTGGCTGCTGTACATCAGCTGGAGGGGACTTTGTCAAAGGGTCTCTGCTTGTTCTCTTACCTTGCACTGCTCACCCATCTCTCCATGGGGGCTGTGCCTTTAAACACCTTTAATAATTTCTGGCTGGAAGCACTAAAGAAAAGCTTCAGCTGTTTTGCTGTGATCTTGTCACAATGCTGTAGGTATAAGAATGCTGAACTGGGGCACCCAAACGCTGATTAACCAATCACTTCATTTTCACTGAGAGTCATCCTTTTGTGGATATTATGATGGACATGAAGAGACTCTCTCTTCTGTGCTCTAAATCAACCACAGAATTCATTTACTGCTTTACCTTATTTGAAATGAAAATGTTATTCGTTGTCTTTGAGTTACCACATCTTCTAAGTCCTCTCTAGGTATGGGTGGCTTGAAAGCAAGGCTAAAGAAAATGGTCCAAGATAAGTGCTAAAAAGACAACACCTTGTAAAATCATAGACATTCAGTTAACTATTGGCATATTAGTATGTCAGTATTTTTCCACATAGCTTCCATATATAACTTTAAAATACTTGCCTTTTAACATGGTAGCTGTAAATAACTATGACATACTACATAAAAACTTCATACCTTAAATACATCACTAAATATTTATATGTTCAATAAACAACAAAAAAATCTTGGTGCTGCCTGATGATTCATTTTGTAAATGTATTCCTTAGTAAACTACATTTAGAAAAATGTGATTTTTTAAAGACGGTTGAGTGGAAAATGCAGCTTATATAATAAGAACATTAAATAGTAAAAACTAAGTCATTTAAAATAATCCATTGTGTTATGAAATATGATTTGCTTTAGTATGCAAAAGTCATATTCATTGAATGGAGTTTTAAATAGGCTACACTCTATTGTATTTCACCTTCAGGGACCCTGGGAGTTTATTCTTTCTAATGAGCTGTGTACTATTCACTTAGAAGCTTCATTTTTTTTAGTACGTATAAAGAATTTATTTTTCTGCTTTAGAAATTGGCTTTTTTAAACAAATTCATTCTTTTCCTAGGCATTGTGTTAACTTCATGGGATAATATGTGAAATACTCACAGTGTTTCTAAGAGTTTAAAAATTATATATATTTTCAAGCAGACTATTTACATTAGTGATATCCACCGCTAGAATAAGATAGTCCCTTCTGACTCTATTTTTTATTGCTACTGAAGTAGATGTTGTTGCGATTCAAATAGTTTATTCAACGACACTAAAGAAAAAGAAAATTCCATTAACAACATGAATCCTTGTTTAGGCAGGTTCAAATGGGGGAAAAAAAAAAAAAAAAAAAAACACACCAAAAGTAGGTGGAGGAAATAATCTTGGGAATCTTTTCAAAAGGTAAAATGCTGACATTTAAGATTTGCAAACTGCTCACAGAATGAAATTAAGATACCTTAAAATATTTTTCTATACTATGCTTATTTAGGATTTCATGGATGCAAAAGGGTTGGGTAAACTTTGCTCACATCTTATCTATACAGAACTCTGTGCGGCAATATTTGTCAGAATACAAGACTGAGATGTTCTGAAAGACTGGGGTTAGATATATTTCAAGCCACCTTCGTGGTTGTCTCGTAATGGTAAAGTCCATCACAGTTCAGATATATATAGCTCAGATACGCATCGTATATACACAGTTAAGGTACATACAAATATCAAATCCTCTTCCTCCACACATAACTCTAAGATCATTATCTTTTGCTTATTCTTTACTATCAAGTTCTTCACAGACAGGACTTACATCACGGCATTTTTGTCTCTTCCGCCACAAAACTTAGGAGGTATGAATTAAATGACTCCCTGTCATCAAACTCAAAGAGTGGTCACTATTTTGTCCAATAGCACATACTGAAGCCTTGGACCTGCTTGCAACATTGTGTACTCAAACACCTACATGGACTGGGAAATCATCTGGAGAACATAATGGACAAATACTCAGGCTAGGTCTACTAAATACAAAACCACCACTGCTTGCTTAAAAACTTCATGGTGCCACAGATGTCTCGAGGCAAGAAAACAAAACAGAATGATCATTATCTATTTATCCTGAGCTTACACTGAGGCTGTTGTTCTGGATGGGCTTTTATTCAGACTCAGTAGTCACAGTATCTCCATTCTCACATTATGGTTACTAAAAAAAAAAAAAAAAAAAAAAAAAATTAAAAATAAGTAAAACATGAAATTCTGATTCACACTAATGCTTCACTGTTTGAAACTAATGAAGAACAAATGCACAGCATTTGGGTTCTTCTAAAACATGATTGCATGATTGTTAAATCAGAAATTAGGAACAGACTCTAATCTGTGGAAGTGTGAATTCCTCAGTACTCCTGCTAAGTGCTCATTGCTTTCTTCTGTTGTATTCAGTGCCCTAAAACTGGGCATGCACACAAACTGCTAGCAGGCTGGGGCTTCCTCCTCAGTTATACAAAAGAGAAGGAGGGAAAAGTCCTCCAGATGTGAATAGCAGAAGACAAGGGAGTCATTCCCACTGCCCTCTTTTGCTCACATCTTATGGAAAGGAAAAAGTGAGAGCATTGACACACAGGGATCCTGCTTAGCCCAGCAGGCTGGGCAGAAGCTTCACCCTGAAGAGCTGGGACAGGTTGGTGGAGAGGGTGTTGGCAGAATGCAACAGTGCAAAAATGTGACAGCCAGGAAGTAAAGACCATAACAAAATTGTAGGAAAGGAGAGCACTTTCCTGCTTCACATGTTGTGAGACAGCAGAGTGACTTCCTGGGATTGTTTCTTGGACTCTGGAGTGGAAACACAAGATCTCATCTGCTCCTGTAGAGCACTGTTCCCATTCCTCTCTGCTGACATACAAATACTCCTCTCTTGAAGGCAAGTTTCTAAAACTGTTGAACACTGATATCTCTCCCATACAAGGTACCATTTCTGAGGCAGTCATGGCACAGAACTAGAAGCTAAAGAGTGATTTTTCTGTGCAAGTTCTTGTCCTTTATGACTGAAGGCAGTTCTCATTGTTGTAGAGGCTTCTTTCTTTCCTTTTCCCCCCACAGTGCCACCACAGATACTACATCTTACAGTTCCTGTTGGGACTGCTTGACTTTTATCTTTTTTCCTAATTATTTGGCAACTATTGTAAAGAGTTCTGAGGGAACCCAAAACTTTATGAACACTACCTTATCCTCATTTCACAAATTCATCTAATTTGATCCACCTGAGTTCAAAACAAATTGCCAAATCCAAAAATACTAAATAAGCCTTTTCTTCTCTCCTCTTCTCTTTTCTTTGCTTTTTCTACGTATTGTTTTCCCAATGCAAAGAGAAGCACTAGGATATAAAATGCAAACTCTCATTCCCAAACCCCTAAGATAACCTTCTGCTGTTGCTGCAGTTATTTCTGCCAGCACTGTCAGCAGCTCCAGTGCTTCTATAGCAACAACTACTTCCAACTGTGCCATACTTGCAAGTAATTTAGGTGCATAAGACAACAACATTTTAGTGAGGACTGCATGTTATACACCGGAAACATAGCATTTGTCACTAAACCCTGAGCCTGCCTCAAATTGTAATTCTTCCGTATCCCATCCATCTCCTCACACTTTCCTGGGAAATATCAGTTTGTAAGGAAATATTCAGAGAAAAAAAAGCTCCGACATTTACACCAAATATAAACAAACAAAATGCACAGAAATTTAGCAGCCAAAAGAATATCCCAGACAATTACTGGCAGGTAAGCATAGACATCAAGGTAGGCTGATCATTTTAAGCAAAACTGAAGCATCTAAAGTATTTCTCCTTTGTTCAGGAATCTGCCCTTTGCCTTGGATTATGCAGGGGGTATGTTTCATCTCTTCAGAGTTCTAAGGACATTTCTCAAGATACCAGAGACATAATCTAAATCCCAAAACTTTCTTAGCCAATCTACAATATTTCATTACTGCCTGTCATCAAGAAAAGAAGCATAGGCAGGTACAGAGAGAAACATATGCAAACAGAATTTTTTCCACTGCTAAAGATTACCTGAAATCATGAGAGAAACATGGGACATAATGGGATAATGTAAGTTTGCTATGCCTTTTGACATGATAACATAAAATTTATTTACTCCAGTGGCTGGGTTTTCTGTATAATGCATTAAGTTTTGTAGAAAAGGGTACATGTTATAGGAACATAAAGCTGAATCAAACAACAATATTTACTGGACTTGGAACTCATCATGTACACAAACAGTTCTGCTTTTTTAGCAAGGCTCTGTAAAC
This sequence comes from Margarornis squamiger, assembly GCA_035222235.1. NCBI lineage: Eukaryota > Metazoa > Chordata > Aves > Passeriformes > Furnariidae > Margarornis > Margarornis squamiger. Next base: position 51,809,357 of record JAWWTY010000106.1, on the reverse strand, counting down.
TCCTGTAAATTGTAGCTCCTTCTACAGAGATCAATAAATGTGAAAATTTCACACAGCATTTCCAGAGGTGCCAGGTCCTGCAGCATTCAGTGGAGATGTCACCTAATGCAGTCACCTAAAGCCTAGAATTAGTGGTAAGTTCTGCTCACACAAGTCAATTTCAAGCAATAAGTATAATAAATTACAGAAATAAAGTTCAGAGTATGAGAAGGTCCCAGTTCCTGATGTCTCTTTCTTTAGTGTTCAAGTTCACCCTCATAGCTTTTGTAATCAGTACCAGCAGAGTTCACACACTTGTACATATTTACTGTCCCAGCACAGTATTCATTCTCTATATTTTGCTCATGTTCCTGGATTTCTACTCACATTGATAAAATTAATACAAAAGTGCATGCAATAGAAAACTCTTCTAATTGAAAATTCAAATCCTTGTGTTCCTTTATTCCTTTTCAAACAAGACTGAAAAATCAGAGAAATATTTTAAACAGTGTGAAAATGCTATATTCATGTTTGTTTATCTTTTGTCACTTTTCATACCACTTCTCGATGTAGCAGCCTATAAAAAGACATATATCTGCTTTTTTTTTTGACAATGTCAAAATCACTTAATCCCTCCTCCACAGAAAAGGGCCAAATTTTGCCTTCTGGCCAATAGAGGGCAGCTTACTTCCTTCCCCAAACCCATCAAGGCATCCTTTGGGGAACTGCTTGTCGAGGCACCTGCAAAACTCCTTTAATCACCAGTTTAAATTTCACCATCCCAAATTACTCTCCTGAATCAGTTTGCAAGGGAATAGGACACAACTCACCCTCCATAGCCTAGACCATAAGCCTAACAAGAAACAAAGATGCAGCCCCATAGCCAGAAGGTGGCAAAAGCACAGACTAGATCAGCAAGCAAAAGACAGAGACCTGGTTGTCATCAGTTTCTAAGAGGTCCGTGCTGCAGTATGTGGAAGTTTTTTGCTGTGAACAGTCCAGTGCTTAGCCCTCAAAAACAGTAGCTAAAATCAGAAACTTTCTGTATAACCTGAATCGAGTTAAAAAGTGAATGAAACATACCTTTGCCTCAGTGGTACTATGGGGACAAAATTTGAAGATTCTTAAATTCTGGTTTGCGACCTGCAAATCCTGTGGGCAAGTTGTGCATAGCTTCCAGGCAAGGTGGGGGAAGCAGAACTTAACACAGATATTAAGCAAAGTAGGGCTTTAACTGAGGCTGGCACATGAGAGAGATTATAAATCCTGTAGACAACTGACAACAAATGCAAGAAAAGATAACCAAAACTGTCTGTCGACATTAGTCTTTTGGGAAAATTTAATGAAGGGGATTGTTACCTGGAGTTATCTGCCTTGGCACTGTTGAACCTTTTTGGCCTAGACTCTACTGAAGAGTATTTATATAATGTAGAACCCTTGTCACTGTGAATGAAGAGACCACAGTTTGTTGGCTGGCTGTTCCACCTGTATTAAAGTCTGAGGAATTTGATCAGCTCTCAATTTTCACCTGTTCCTGGCACAGCTCTGTGTCTACTTGAAACTTGTTTCCCACTGCAGAACTTCTAGGATTTTCCTCCCACCACTGCTCACAGCTCTTGCCTTCTCATCTTCTCTTTCTCACCAGAAGTCTCTACTGGCTTAATGCTCAGCTTCGTCTTTCTTCCTACCCTAACACTGAAGGAAAATATGAAATGTAATTCCTTCCGCTGGGGAGAGCTCACCACTGCATTGTGTCCTGCCAAATAGTTCTTATCAGAGACTATTTGTCTGTGTGCCTGAGAAAAGCACTTCTCCAGATCAAATGCTATGACTTTTTGGACTAGTGCCCTCCAAACAGACATGAAAGAAGACAAATATGATCCTTCCAATTCGTTCTCTTAACCTGCTCCTTTACCCATTTCCAAGTATGCAAGTAAAGCATTGCTCTACTCCATCAATAAACTCAGCAAGCATCATAGTTTCTAGAATGAAGTTAAACAATTTCTCACAAAGGCCTCTTCAATTTTTTTATTTTTTTTTTCCCAAATACATTTTTCTCTGTCTATATTTTTCTTTAAGGGAAAAATTAGACATGTATGTGATGTCTCAGTACTGTTCTTAGAGGATGTACACATACACTAAAGCCTTGTTTAGGAACAGAACTCAACATTTCCAATAGTGATTTGAAGGCACAAAGACTCCCCAAAGTATTCCAAACTACATGCAGAATATCAACATGGTAGACAAAAGAAGAACTCTCAAAGCATCAAGAAAGTGTACTAAGTAGAATTTTTTTGGGAAAAAAATTATTTTAGTCTCTCACTGAATTAGATGGTCCTGAAAGCATTTCTCACACTATTAGAGAAACACTGAGAAGATTCAAAAGACTGTAACAAAGAATGGAAACAAAGAGTCTCATGCTTCATAAAAGACCTGACATTTACTTCAAATAGAAATTATTATAGCATCAACTAAGATAATCCCAAGAGTTGAGAAATCATAGATACAGTTACAAAGAAATAATGGTATTTCACTAGTCATGGTATTTTCTTGTAATGATATGTACCTTTTTTCATTTGTGTGCAGTATTTATGTCTTTAGAGTGCTCTCTGCTTGCATACTCATACTTCTCTGCAAACTGAAATGAAAAACATAAAGTTTATTGATGATACAGTCACAATGCAGTTATACTTGCATACTTGGAAAAACAGAAGAAAAAATAGAAGAATAAAGTTTTTTATTTAGTCACAGGAGTCTATCATCTGAAACTTTAACCAAGATACCAGAATAAAACTGTAGAAAGCAAGCAGTTACTAGGTTGACCTGGCAGTCTTCTAAACAGAGTACAAAAAATATGATCCTGTATGTCTAATTGTCCACCTCAGAGAGGGATGCATGCAAAGCTGGCCCACAGAGAGAGGCTCTGGCCGTAAAGAACAGCACACCCCCAATACCATACTGGAGTCAGGTCCAGGTGAATGCTGTGATTTCATCTGAATCCTGCTCAGAGGACAAGAAACTGTCTCAGCATGAACACCCAAAATCACACACAGGTCCCCCTATAACTTATTTAATGCAAAGGATAAAAGTAGGATGACATCTGCATCCTCTCCAAACATACCATTTGAGAATAAAAATTAATTATTTATCATTAGTTACCACAATCTAAAGCTCATTATTGGCACTAATTCTGGTTTGAATTGGATCTTAGTAACAAACCAGAAAGAGTTTTCACACTCCTACTAACCTTCCAAAGGGCAGTCAGCCAAAAAACAAACTAATATCACCACCACAGTTTGATAATGTAATCCTGCTTGGCATTTTGCTTCATGCCACTGTCACACATGCAGGCAGAATAAAGCTGTGTGAAGATCTTGTTCTGCACTGAAGCAGTTCACTTATTCAAAAGTTTCTGCTTTCCATGTATTTCCAAAATTATTGGCAACCTTGCCTCAAGAAAGCCTGAAAGACCAAGTGTGGTGAGGAACTGACATTGCTAAAAGTGAATTTGAAACCATTTAATTCAGATTTTGTTCCGTCCACTTCTTCCTATGCTTCAGGTGCAATCAGGTTTGACAACACTGATGAAGAGGTCATTGCTAACAGGAGACTTCAGTGGGCTACAGTGAAAAGATAAATCCTTGAGATAAGAGTCTTGTTTTGGCTCTGTGAACTTGACTGATTAGAACAACGGAATAAATAAGTCCTGATGTGAAAGGTTGTTCCAGTGTCACAGATCTACAGGAATATATTCAACATGAAGGAGAGAACCAAGCAACACATTAGTTCAGAATTGACTCTGTATTTCCACAAGACATTATTCATAAAGACTTCTCCAGATTAACCATATGTGGGTTAATTTCTCCTATAAGGTAGACATGAAGCCAAAACTTAGCGAAATAATAACCCAGGCTTGATATCAGACTACAAATAAAAACAAATCTCCCTCTAGGATTTGCTTGTGATGAAGAATACCTTAAGGGCAATTTGCTAATTTCTGTAGAAACAAAATCAGACACAGCACATGACTATTGAAGCAGTGAAACAAGCATATTTGTACCTGTGTAAATATGGCCTTGTATGTGTTGCCATCATACTTTTTTTCAGAGGTGCAGAATCATGAAAAGCTGAACAACCTTTCAATTACAACTATATTCACAGTTAGTCTGGCTTGCAAGTAAGCTGAGAGGAGATTTCAAAAAGGTGCTTGATTCCTATAATTTCTACCTATTAATTATGTCATCCAGTTTGGTCTTATCAGAAAGCAGCATTAAAAAAATGAAGGAGAAGAGGAAATGCTAAGACAGAAACAAGCATTTAAATTAAAAAAAAAAAAAAAAAAGGAATAATGATACTGCAGAGCTTCTAATTCTCATTCTTTTCACTAAATACTCTTCTCTTGTAAAGCCCCCTTTAAAATGAAGAAGTGGCATTCTCTGTCTTCATGAGTATATGCATAATTATAGATAACTGGCTTGCAGGTATTTCAGTCAGCAATATTGAACTCATCAACTGAAAGTTGTTTGTGATGCTCAGTCACTCACAAAGAATTGTCCATTTCTAATGACATTAATTAGTAATCTTTGACCACAACAGGCTTGTATACTTGAGATAACAGCAGCACTCTCAACCCTTGCCATGACTTAGAGAGCTCAATCTGTGTAGCTTATCAACAGGATTGAGAGGTGACTTGATTACAGAGTGTAAGTACCTTCATAGGGAGAAAACATAAGGGCTCTCTGATCTAACAGAGGCATAACAAAAACCAGAAGCTGAGAACTGAATCAAAAAATTATTCAGGAAATAAAGCACACATTTTTCTTAGCAAAAATGAAAACAACCACTGGAACAATGTCCAGAATCTCCTATGATCTCAAGAACAACATTGGATGCCTTTCAGGAATATATGCTTTACCCAAAAACTGTGTGCTTCAGCGGAAACACAGGTTATTTTGCTCAGCTACAGGGTGTCTGGGGGAATTCAGTGACCCATGAGATGCAATAGATCACACTTCAGCATTTATTACTGTTTAAGAGGTAGTATTTTTTTTTTTTTTTTTACTAAGCAAGATGTTGTTGCTGTGAAACAGGCAGACTTTCAAGCACACAAGACTTCCTTTAGGTCTGACATAAACTGAAGTAGCAACTTAAAATGTGAAAAAAAGTTGAAAAAAATTGCTCCAACTTTTGATTATTGTTTCACATCCTGGGTTGAAATGGAAGGGGCTAAAATTGAGGAATACTGACATGGAGCAGGGTGCTTTATTCTGTTCCCTTTTAAATGACTGCTGGTGATAAAGGAATAGACTAGAACATGCTTTTTAACAATAAAACATGAATAGAATGACTACTGTCACTTCTGTGCTGATCCCACATGCTTTGTTAGCTTTGTTAGAACCTGTAACAGGAATAGAGAAATGCCTATAATGACTCAGTTCTTTCTTTGTATTTCGAGAACTCTGAAAGCTTTCTGATGAGAACCTCAGCCAAGCTCAACAGCTCTTTCTTACTGTTCAATTAGATCTTGTTATGGCAGAAGGAAGACATATGTAAAGCAATATCAAAGGCTCCATTATCCATTAATAGTCTCCTGAACAGGTTGGTTGTCTTCCTGCACAACAGCTCATTGATTATAAAGTAGTGGTCAGACAAATTCACAGCATGAGGTTCATAAGTGTTATTCCATTATATCAGTAAAACTATGTTGATGTATAACAACTGAGAAAGTCCAGAAGTTTCACCCTAGTCATTGTCAACCAGTATTTTTCCATGGTTCTATCTGTTGGGTTTTCACTTTAAAGGTTGAGCTATGCATGTAGTATGGCAATAATAAGGAAAAAGTATTTCCATCACTTTTGCTGTGACACTAACAATAACTGTTACAATTAGCAAAGCAGTTAAGTCATTATGGGAAAATCAAGCTTTCAAACTGTCTTTATTTAAGTGTGGGAATCAAGAATAACTGCTGTGGTAAATGCCAAAAAAAGATGTTACCTCCGCTGCAGATTTCTAACAGCAATATTTTAACGACTTCAATATATCTCTGTGATAAATGATGATGTATCACATAGCCCTGTCTCATGATCTTGAGATGTTTATTCAGCCAGCCTTTTATTTAACGTAGTATTTATTGATTGTAAGGTGAGGTAAACTGTGTCCTGAAGAAACATCTATGAGTTTGCTGTGCTCATCTAACTAAAGAGACTTCCGTAAGCTCTGTAATTTAAGTAACCCTCTTAGTAACAATGTTCCTAGAGCTCTTTAAGTGGAAACTGTCTTTTCCGAGTAAACCTTCTGCAGACCTCCACTGATAACTAACAGTGAACACTTGTTAAAAAGACAAAAATTATCAAACACAGAATGACAGTGGAGAGTTGAGCACTTGCACTGCTGAACATCAACATGGTGCAGACATATTTTTCCCTGTCCATCACTCATTCACATTTTTCCCTCTACTGCTGTCTTGTGCCCTATTTTATGGGCAGGAAAAGAGGATAACTTTATAGACTATTTCTCTAGTCAAAGCATTATTAAAAGCATAGAGAACTTCAACTACCCTTGATCCTGACACAGACCATCTAATTAATATCAGTAGGGCAATTAAAACGCATTTTATGAATTGAAAGAGTGCACTAATCCACAGCTGGTTTTCAGTCAATAATGAGTACAGCTAGGGATAACTCAGAATTGAATGGACCAGGATAACAACACAATAGTAACTGGGTAACAATAAGTTGCTGTGCAAGCAACTGTGACTTACTCTAATAACAGCTCATAGCAGTAGGTGCTTACAGACAGTGACCTTGGTTTAGCAAAGATGTTTAATTAGAACTTGAAACACTTCCTTAACATAGTACTACAGAGTAATTTAACAGGATGGTTTATGAAAAAGGCACATACTAGATGTAATTTAACCAGTAAACAAAAGTAGGAGAAAACCCCATCAACTTGTGAAATTCTCTGGTAGAATTCTTCTGTGGTAGAAGTACACAAGCTCTGTGTACTTGGACCAAAATTCTGTAGCAGGTAATCCCACCTTGATATACAGAAATCATATTCAGCTGCTGAAATCACATGCTTGTAATAAATATATTTTTTCCTTTCTTACTACAATGTATAATGATATGGATATGGATATGGATACACTTGAAGAGAATACTAAATCTTGTGTTGATTTAGCACCTTAAAATAGTTGAAAACATACCTCCACAAAAATCTGCTAGGAAATCCATTTCCCCAATAATCACAGTTCCAGATAAACTAAGGTCTCAAATACAGACTGCACATTTTAGTAGCAGCACCAGCAACTCAGTACAGCAAATAAGTGAGTAAAAGTTATTACACTCTGAGTAGTGGAGAAGAAATCTCAGTGGTCCATTCTATTCAATAAAAATGATTGCCAGATCACTAAAAAGGAGAACTTTCTTTGGAATTCATGTACACCTGTAAGAAAGTATACTGACTCTGGTTGGGATGGAGTTCATTTCTTCACAGCAGTTTTTATGGAAGATTTGTGATTAAAAAGGTGTTAATAACACATAAGGCCATTGTTGAACAGTGTTTGAACAGCATTAAGGCTTTCTCTTTCTCCCACCCTGGCCCCTCCAGCAAGCAGGATAGAGGTGCTGACAGGAAGCTGTCAGGGTACACAACTGAACCTAGCTGGGCAAAGTGGTAACCCATAGCATATGACATAGTGGTCAACAACAAAACTCAGGGAAATGAAAGAGGAAGGCGGTGGCAGTGATGTTCAAGTTAAGAAATTTTTCTTACTCAGCAACTGTTAGGTGTGCTGAGACTCTGCTTTGCTGGAAATTGCCTACAGATGGCAAGTACTCAATTAATTTTTTATTTTAGTTTGCTTGCTTGTACAGGGCTTTTTCACTTGCAAAACTGTATGAGGTTTCAACATCTGCTTTTCTGATGCTTTGCCCATCTCACTTTGAGGAGAGTGAGTGAGAAGCTGGTGAGTACTTGGTTGCTAGCTGTGGTCAACACACCACAAGAAGGCAAAAATTCCAAATACAGAAATCTAGAAGAATAGAAAAAGAAAGTGGTGAGAAGGACTGACAGAACAAAGTTACACAATGTCCAGTTCTTGCATTTGCTTAATCCCATGCTACCTGAGGCAGAGAGGGTCTGGCTCTGAGGTGGCAGGCCAAAAACCCTCAGTACATTTCCTTTTATATGACAGAAACAGAAGAGGGAAAGCAAACCATTCAGCTGATGGTAAAGACATTTCAGCTAGTGAATGAAGACTTAAAATCCAAAATCCAAATGTCTTCAAAAGCAGAATTATTTTATTATAACTAACTTATGGAAACCATAAAGAATGTGACTAAACAAGAAAGAAAGTAGGGGTTAGTTGTGTGCACCTTGTAGAGACATTCCCCCCACAACCCTTATTCCTCCAGGAAGGAGAAATAGAAACATACACATCAACTACATAACTTTTATGTTTTTCAGAAAACTTAAAGCAAATTTACTTCATGAATAGAAAAAAAGTTTAAATCAATTCCTTTGTAGTTCAAACTCTTGTGACTTTGCTCAGAAATTCACAATATATTCCTAAGTCTCTATCTGCCAGGCTCATAAGATAGGGCAGAGATGGTTTCCCTTGCACCACTTTTCAGGAGCTGCAGAAGTCTGAAGAGGGCAGAAACAACAGCAGAACAACTTAAAAAGAAGATGATAGTAAGTTTTGTATGACATTATTCACCAACTCCCAGGAACTGCCTTGAATATTATAGGAATTGTTACACATTCCCAAGTCTTTCAGCACTTTGGGATTCACTAGGTATGGCTACAAGAAGTTGTCTTGTGCCACATACAAAGCAAGATGGCAATTAGAAATGTACAGCAACATTCCTGATGTCATCCCTTTATTCCTTCTGGAACATAAAGTCTCAAGGGTTCTGCAGTACAGTGATTTTAGAAAGAAAACATGAGCAGCAGACCTTTCTTTGGGACCACTCAAAACAGAATTAAGTATAAATTCCATAGCTTAAATCACATCTTTCTTCTGGTACTCACTGTTCTCCAGAGAAAATTGGAAACTAGGTTACATAGAAGAAACTGTTTGCTGTTCTGTCTTATCTTCTCCAAAAATAATAAATTTGCTCACCTTCAATCTTATATTACTTCCTGCACTTAAAATATATTCCAGGAGATACCCGAGAGGGTCCAGCTGAGGACAAAGATGATCAGTGATCTGGAGCATCTCTCCTATTAGGAGATACTTCAGGAACTGGGCCAGTTTAGTGTAGGTAAGAGAAGACTGAGACAGAATTTCATGAATACATATAAATATCTCAAAGATGGCTGTCAAGAGGATGGTGCCAGAATCTTTTCAGTGGTGTCCCATGGCAGGACAAGGAGTAATGACCTAAACTAAAACACAAGAACACAACAGCATGATGTCCCTGGAGACATTCAAAACCCACCTGATGCATTCCTGTGTCACCTGCTCTAAGTGACCCTGCCTTGGCAGAAGAGGTCAGACTAGATGATCTCCAGAGGTACCTTCCAACCCTAACTATTCTGTGTTTCTTTCTCAGGATCCCATGTGACAGAAAGTAAAAAAGTTTTGCTGAAGATTTAGTTGTCCACTTTATATTTATTCACAAAAAGAAAATACTGGGGTTTTTTTCCTCCTAAAGTACTAAAGATCAAATGGAAATAACTGGTTACAGACTTGCCTTGCTTTTCTTAATCAGTGCTTCACCTCTTTACACCTGTGTCCAGTATACATTCATGCACCGCTTTATGCAGTGCCTGGTCTAGCTTGTTTTTCTAATAACAGTGTCACTTGAGAAGGTCACCTGTGATAAGATGATAAGACCACAAAATAATGTCTTCAGGAAAAGAAGGATAGATAGGTAACATTCAAGTATGAAAACAGTAGCACAGTTCATCCTACTTTAAATCAGACATCAAGAAGGATCCAGATTTTTACTTTCCTCAAGTGACTATAAAAAGAGCCTTAGGTCACTAGTTCAAATACAATATGTGCTACAAAAAAGTAAAGGCAGGTGACATCTTCCCACTCTCTAGATTTATAGTCTTCCTCTTAGATCCCAATTAACCTAACCAGATCATTAGCATTAGAATCTGAGATGAAACCTGCATGTGTGATTTAATTGGGGGGGGGGGGGAGGGAAGGGCATTTGCAAAATTAATGTCTCAAATTTGTTTATCATAGAAACAAAAAGAAAGAACAAAGATCTTGATAATTTGGGGAGGGAACAACTCACTTATTCACTTATTATATTTCATCAAGCCTTGCAAAAGCTGAGCAAAGACTACTAGTGAAATCTGCAGGATTTGAATTTAAACTCATTATGCAAGAGCAGTAAAAGTACACAGGTGCCAGAGACCTGATGACAGAGGAGACAAACCAGCAAAGCCTAAAACATATTCAAGTGGCAAAATTCCTCAAAATCAGGTCTAGCTGTAGGCAGAAAAGATGAGAAACCTGCCCCATTTTTCTCAGCTACAGAGAAGGAAATACAGCATTTACAACCTCATATACATGTGCTATTCACATCGTCAGACAGTCCCGACCACCAGACTGATAATGAATTACTGGTGAATCCAAGCTGAATATTGTCAGAAAGGGTAATAAAAATATTTTAAGTCAGTTGCCACAAACTTTCTTCAGAAACACAAAAATAGCTCTTATTTTTTACCTGCATTATGTTTTTGGAAGATGACACAGAGCAAGCTTAATAATTAATATCTTAATATAAAATTTTCAAAGTTTTAGTGCCTGAAATGGTTTAAAGCTTGTGTAAGGATACTCTAAACATAGGAGCATATTTTGCATTAGATAACTCTGGGTATGAAGGTGAGGACTTCACACTGGGCCAGTGTGTTGCCTTCACATCAGTGGTATCTTAGAGTGCTGTTAGCATGAGGATGTTTTGCACAACTCATGCATCATACCTAACAGAAAAGGATAGGTTTGCAGACGGTGTGTGTTTATGAACAATCCCATAAAGATTTTGGGGTTTTAATCTTTTGTCTAAGACGATTTATTTTGACCACAGTTTCTTACAATTAACAGTTGCTAAAGAAGATTAATAATATATTTTCTCTATGACTGATTTATTTTTGTAATATTTAACTACAATGTTAAAAAGAAAAGTGTCATTCTGTCATTTCACACTAAGAGATTTTGTGGAACAAGGGGAAATTTTGAAGATGAAAATTCCTTGTTTAACTGTGCTGGGTTGACCCTGTCTAGGAGCCAGGTGCTCACCAAAGCTGCTCCGTCACTCCCCTCCTCAGCTAGTCAGGGGAGAGAAAATCTAATGAAAGACTTAATTTAGCTTATTGTCAATTAGAGTAGGATAAGGAAAAATAAAACCAAACCTTAAAACACCTTCACCCCACTCTTCCTATCTTCCCAAGCTTAACTTTACTCCCCATTTTCTCTCTCTCTTCCCCCACAGCAGCACAGGGGGATAGGGAATGGGAGCTGCGCTCAGTTCACCACACGTTGTCTCTACCACTTCTTTCACCTCAGGGGGAAGAATACTCACATTCTGTCCCTGTTCCAGCATGGGGTCTCTCCCACAGGAGACAGTCCTTGACAGCTTCCAAAGCGAGTCCTTTGCATGGGCTGCAGTCCTTCAAGAAGCCTGAGTCCCCCATGGGATCACAGGCCCTGACAGCAAACTTGCTCCAACATGGGCTTCTGTCTCCATGGAGCCCCAGGTCCTGCCAGGAGCTTGCTCCAGAGTTGGCTTCCCATGGAGTCTCAGACTCCATTGGGCATGCATCTGGATCAGTGAGGGGGTTTCCTCCACAGGCTGCAGGTGGATATTTTGCTGCACCATGGACCTCCATGGACTTCAGGGGGCCAGCCTGCCTTACATGGTCTGCATTCTGGGCTGCAGGAAAATCACTGCTCCATGCCTGGAGCATCTCCTCCCACTCCTTCCTGACCTTGGTGTCTGTAGAACTTCCTCTCACATATTCTCACTCCTCTCTTCTCTGCCGGAAATGCTGTTGTGCAGCAACATTTTCCCCATCTTAAACCTGTTATCCCAGTGGTGTTACCACTGTTGCTGATGGGCTCAGCCTTGGCCAGTGGCAGGTCCATCTTGCAGCCTGCTGGCATTGGCTCCGTTGGACATAGTGGAAGCTTCTATCAGCTTCTCACAGGAACCACCCCTGTAGCCCCTCTCACTACTAGTAATTGCTACACAAATCCAACAAATTAACATATTCCAAAGATAGTCTGCTTCTGCTTACTATTTTAGGAAATACATTCATAAGATAGGCCTTTTTTATTCTTTTTCTGTTGAGTGATAGAAATTTTCAAGTCATTAATTTCATGGCTTGTGTTATTTGGGGCTCATGTACCCTAGGGAATTGAGACAGTGGCCATGACCTAATTATCTCATTTTATAACATCTAGCATTCATTCAAGGCTTGTCATCTTTCTCTAATTGAGAGTTTCAATAACATATTTTGTATCATTTTATTTAAAAAAAAAAAAAAAGAAAAAAAAAAAGAGATAAATAGTCTACTCTTCCAAGCCTCTCTTAACTACAGAAACCCAGCAGAAATGTTGACATAGAAAGGCGATCAAGCCATACTGGAAAAAAAAAGGTGAGAGTAAAAGAAGGAAACCAGAACAGTAACATAAAGTCTGCCAGGAAGTCTCACTTGAGTTTTACAGGTGGCACACAGCTGAAACAAAACCCCCAGTACTATTACTTTGACTCAGATTTGTTTCTATGAGAACACATTTGAGCCTTAAAACCACAGAAGATTGGATCAGAATGAGAATTCTTCCTAGGAACACTCAAATCTATCATTAGAACAAATCTTTTCTAAATAGTGAACTTTTATATCAGGCTTTCTCTAACTTTCATGGTTCAATTCATTGCCTTATGTAAGAAAGTTTATATATTCTCAAGTAGATCTATAATTTTCTAGAACTCATTGATAAAAGGACTTTCATTTAGAAAAAAATAATAAAGTTAATAAGGAGTCTGATGGACTTTAAACTATGGTAAGTAAATTTTTAACCTTGACACTGCTGTAGATCATCAATGTTAGTAGCAAAAAAATGTATTACAGCTCTGGAAAGTAATCCATCATTTTCTGGACATATGGAAACCTCAGTTAAAAATCAGTACATCTTGTCCCTCTGGGGCAAGAGTGGATCTACTTCTTCAGCTCTACAAGGGGTGGAAGGTCCAAATGCCATGGTTGTAAGCAGTTCACTCACAGAAATAATAAAACCTATGATTTCTGTGTGGCTTTGAGACTTAATAATTAATGAAGAAATATCTATATTGCCTAGCTGTCAATATAGGAGGAAGACGCATCACCAATCTGAGTGGAAGGACAGCTTACATTTATAGAAGTCTAGGATTACACAAAGCTTATAGAATTTGTTTTTGGTTTTGTTTTGTTTGTTTTTTTTAAATCCAAATAGAGACAAATATTGGCTTTGTGAAGACAAGTTTGAAGCAAAAGTAAGATAAATAGTCATATCTAAGTAATGATCTATGTTCCAAGACAGTTGCCAGGAATAGTACATCTCTTCAGTAGACAGAAGATAGCAATGCTCATTCTGATAGTTAGGAAGGGTGAAAAACTTGACAGTACAGAACAGGTACATTGCAAGCAATTGCATTTCATTTATGCTGCACACTTTTGACTAGTGGTGAATTTGCAACCTTAGCCCTTAAGAACCTGTGAAACCATTGGTGCTGAGCTCTTGTAGTGTGGAGAAAATACACATCTGGGAAAGTACAGCAATAAGTAGGAAACTGAAGCAGAAGTGCAAAATCTGTAAACACAAACACAGAATTTTGGGAAAAAAAGAGAGGGAGGGAAGACACTAGAGTGCTTTAATGAGCCAACAGAGACTTGCACGAAAGGAACAATGTGATACTATTGATAAACTGTGTTGAACTTCCTGTAGTGGGTTTGCACTTTTTGGCCCATGCAAACTGATGGTTTGCTGAAGAATCATCTGCTTTACTACAGGGTATAGTGTATGTCATTGTGTTCTTCTACACCAGGTGAAATACACTTACACTATGCCATAGCTTACTCAATGCTAATTTGAAAGGTCAGTAAAGTTAACAAAGCAACAGTTTATTTTCAGCTGGCCAGAATTAAAATGCTGAGGACTATGCTGAGACATAACTAACAAACAGGAAGGAATGCACCTGTGAATTTTATTAGCTCATTTTCTAGAAAGAAGGAATCCCCAGAAGACAAGTCAGCCTATCAACAGAATAAACAGACAGTAAATGCTAGAAAAGGTGGGTACCATACAAATATATCTTACATTATGCATCCTTTCACCAACAGGGAAACAGTAAATGGTGTCTCTGTTCAGAAGCCAGCCTCTCAGAGCCCACTTCCACTAATATGGAGAGCAGTCTAATCCCAGGAAATTCAGAGCAACTCAAGATGAAAAGGAATGATACAGCTTGCCCCTCAGCCTTTTTATGGCAGATAGTCTGATGTGGGGATTTTTTTGTTTATTTGGAGCATATGTGTATATTTTCCCCTAAACAATGTAAGATAGGATTTTCTTGCTTACTAGTCAGATATGACAGTTTGTCATTCCTTTTTCCTCACTGTGTTTGTCTGCCTTCTTATTCTTTCAACTCACAGATGCAGCCAACCTGAAATGAAGACAGCTTTCACGCTTATTCCTAAAGGGTTCAGTCTCTTTCATTTTACCTAAATTCAGATTAGTACAGTGTCTTTTTTCTCTCCCCAGCATCATCTCTGTGTTGCAGAGTTGTTGAAGGAGATGGAATTTATGGAATAGGATCTATAATCTGTCCCTCTTTTCTACCACATTATTAGTTATTTTCCTAGTTTGTCAAAATAATGATGGAATTTAATGATACTGTTCTCAATAAACCAAATTTAAACAACACCTACCCACTTTGAAGGTTATGAATTTAAACTAGACAACATTAAATTCAAATTCCTGACAAAGTTGATTGTGTTATCATGCTGGCATACTCTGTATTTTCTCTCTACCTTCTAATGAGAGACAGCTCTTTCTCCTGTGGAAAAAAAAAGGTTTGATATCAGGTGAATCAGTTAAAAAATACACTTCTTTAAACAAAGCAGTATATAAAAACTGCACACTTGCTCTCTGACATTTTCATTTTTTACACACATTTTCCATTGAATAAGAGCAGAAAATGTAAATATTGTCTGCTGTGTTCTTTCTACAGGTGTAGATATCCACAATTTCAGATGCAAGAGATGGCATGTGACCATTACAGCTCATGTCATTATACTATAAATAGATATCCGCAGGGGTAGGAATGAACCTTGTTGTGCTGTTGTTCACAACGACGACTGACTGTAGTAATGTTTTCCCTTTTGGTAATATAATCTTAGTTAATGACTGCTTCCCTCAGTACTCTATTTTTGGAAAGGATATTTAATTATATGACTGGTTTATCAATTCTTATATTAATTATATCTAGAGGTCATGTGCTAGCACTTTTAATATTTAATGTTTTGAAAATAAATTAAAATACATCATTTCAGGATAACTAATTTCCAGATATTACAAAAGGATTACATACACATTTATGCTCTGTATTATATGCCTAGGTGATTCAAATAATGGCCAAATGGAGGCTGGGTCTTTCCTCTTTAGGATATCAGTTCAAATCTATCTGGTTTACTAGAAACAGAAAGATAGATTCAGATATGGGTGGTTGAGTCTTTTGCTGGAGCAATTAAACTGATTTAGACTGGGATTTTCAAAGCATCCCAGAAGTACCTAATCTCCTTAGGTAGCTTTGGAAATCCTAGTCTCAGCTCTTTTTTTCACTTCACAAAGTCATTCACAAAGTGTAAAATCCTCACTCCACTAATATCAGTGGGAATTCTGCCCTTGACTTTAGCAAGGCCAGAATTCAAACTATTCAGGCCAACTCTTATTTGATTAATTTCTTTTTTACAGCAGCCAGTTTCCTAGGAGGGTATTGACTGTGTTTGCAGTGCTGTTTCCAAACTCTTGAGGACTTTTTATTTTATCCTAACTTATGTGTCATTGCTTACTTTATGAGTAGAGGAGTGGTGGGAGGCAACCTTAGCAAGAAAAGGCTGAAAACAAGAGAATGATCTGAGTATGAATGATGCTATTCAGATACATCCATTTGTCAAAAGACAGTCTCCAAATTATTAGTCATGGTGTGATAGATTTTAGAAAGCCCAGCACTGCTCAGGGTCCTAAATTCTGGTGATGCCTATAAGGAAAGCCTCAGCCCCATAAGACTTGTAATTAAACTAGTTAGAAGAAAAAGGTAAAAGCTGTACATCATCACTCCTTTTTACATATGGAGAGCCAAGGCACAAAAACACAAAAAGGCATTTCAGACATAATATAAAATGAAAGAAGCCAATCCAAGATCTGCATTGGGTCTTCAAAATCCTCATCAAGCATAGTCATTTAACCTATCTGTCTATAGTAATATTTTCATTCAAATACTTCATGTTAAAATATTAAAAATTTCAAATAATACACCTGAGTATAAGAAGAACATCAAAACAAGTAATTCTCAGAGTTTAAACATTTTTATTATTATTCTGTTGTAATTTGTCTCTCCTGAGTGCAAGAAGCTCAGCAGAACCCTGATGATGACACCAAACTGGTTGGTGAGGTGAACAAACACATCAGATGGGAGAACTATCTTACAGACATAACTGAACAGGCTGCCATAGTAGTTACAAAGAACAGTGAGAAATTTAGCTAAGTGCTAAATCCTGTACCTGGGTCAGAATAAACTACGGGCCCAGTTCCACATAGGATCCAAGTGGCTGGGGAGCAGCCTTGCTGAAAGGGTTTTGAGGGACAATGAGCTGAACATGAGGGAGCAGTGTGCTGCTGGAACAACAAAGATAAATTCAATCTTGGACTACATCCATAGGGACATTACAAGCAGAAGTAGAGATGTGATCATCCCACTCTACTCAGCACCTGTCAGGCTATACCTGGATCAGGGTGCCCTTTCTCGTTCCCACAATGCAAGAAAAATGTGGATATATGGGACAGGGTACAAAGGAGGGTGGCAAAGATATTCAAAGGGCTGAAGAACCTGCTCTTTTAGGAAAAACTTAAGGAGTTAGATCTTTTCTCCCTGGAGAAGGTTCAGGTGGAACCTCATCACAGTAGGCCAGTACTTAAAGGGCAGTTTCAAAGAGGACAGAGGCATTCTCTCCAGCAGGAACAGCATAGAGAAGAGAAGACAAGGCAATGCATTTGGAATAATTTCACCTTGGCATAAGAAATATCCTCCCCAGAGATGTGGTAGAATGCCCATTGCTGAAGATTTTCAAGATGTGCGATTGGACAGGGCACTAGATAGTCTCATTTAGGTTGCCTTTTCCATTAAAGCTTAGACCAGACAATCTTTTGAGGTCCCCTCTAACCTAGGTTATTCTATGATTGTATGATAAGTTAATAAATCACAGTTATCAGGAATTGGTAATATTGAGATAATTTTCAAGGAGACTAATATTTATATATCTGAATATAATTCAATATTTAAAGATCATAAAGCTAAAAATAACTGCTTTGATATGTTCCACCACCTGATTTGCACCAAAATAATTTGAGAGTGTTGTTTATTATCCCCCCCAGCTTCTTCACACTCACCAATTTGTAATGCTTTTAGAAGGTACACTGGTAAAATGCTACTCTTCTGGCCTTGCAGGAGAGGACAGTATACCCAAACTCCCATGTTTTGTTCAATTCTTGGCAAAGGCAAACAATTTCATTACAGCCACTTGCAACCCACTCACATCTCTGCAGGCCACAATTATATTTTCTGTTCATCCCTTCAGGAACATGAAATCAAGGAAGTAACTGTAAAGAAAAATTAAAAAAAAAAAAAAAGTGATTTGATTCAGGCAGAAAGAAACTCCCCAGAAACATCTGGCTAGCTCCCTCCTCCATTCTGGTTTATCTGTGTCTGAGTCCACTATATAAGCAGGGATTTCTAGTTCTTGAACTTTTGGGTTGAGGACTGGATTGGATTGCTTATTTTGTGACAGCACGCAGTGAATATCCAACTGCTGAAGCAGCAAACTAGGCAAAAGATTTGAAGTATAAAAAGATTGTGTGTGAGGGAATAGAAGGATATAGTAAGAGCACAGGTGAAAAGATAATTGCAGTTTCTCCTCTGAAGTATCTAAGGGGATGATGAAGACAAACCCTGTCCTGAGGGAATTTCCAGATACTTGCTTTTGTTTTCTGGGACATAAAGTGGTTCAGTTACCAGAATATATCTGAGACACTGGAACTATTGATGGAACTATTTTCAACCCAGAAAGGTTACCGGAACCAGACTTTTACATCCATCTCCCACAACAAAGCCAGATGAATTAGCACTGTTGAGAGGGAAAACATTACTGATACAAACTAGAAGCACAGTATGTCTGAAGAACAAATCATGAAATTTTTCCCAATAGCTTGACAACTTCACACACTTTCTCAAATTGGAATTCTGGTTTCAAAACACCTGCCTACACAGAATTGACCACAGCACCGACTTGTCAGAGGTAGTCAATACAGGATAAGAAGAAATACACTCTGACTTCTTGCATCCTGGCAATAAGACTGTTAAATTTCCAGTGAGTAGTGAGTCATCCAGCTTCTGGTTGAAATCAACTCTAGTGTATGCAAGTCTTTTGTCTCCAGTAGACTGTGAGAAACTTTGACCTGCTTGCAATGACTGCTTTTTATTTCAGAATCAAAAATGGTTAAGAGCCAGTTTTTTGTAGTCACTGGAGTTTTGCATCTCTCTACAAGAGAAACCATTTCTTGGAATATTTATTTTTTTCTGCCTTTAGGAGTACCTTATATAAGGATCCTTGCATGGAAAGAAGGCTCTGAACTCCGACTGGGTCACCAGCTATGAGTGAATGTCTATTTCATTTAGCACACTGCATTACCCAATCCCCTAACATGATGGTCCATTGACTATGTTGATCTTTAGTATACTATGTACCACCTATTTTTGGGGCTCATGAACTAATTGCTCAGCACATACAGCAGAAATGCAAAGGGAGAAATTATTCCACTACCTGGAAACAGTAGTGAGACTTTGGCTGAAAACTGTAAGATAATACAGAAATTTGTTTTAAATCTGGATGTAGAGTCAGAGGGAAATACTGGTGACACCATCTGGCCTTCAACATTCAAATTCTATGAATAAAGCATTGTGTTAAATTCCTACCTCATTAAATCAGCTGTTTAGCTCTGTTGTGTTCTGCTACTGCAGCTCTGATCTGCATTTACAGTGTTGTCTGTAATACCTTGTAAGGCAAACAAAATGCCTGAACTATGAGGTATAATGTAATGCAAAATTCGGGCCAACTACATTCTCGTCTAGTTAAGTACAGTTTCATGTTCCTTACAGGGTACTTGTTGAGCAGTTTTGTTTTGTGGGTTTTTTAATGTAGTGGTGGGGTTGTAGAGAGCAATCAACTTTCCCAAAAATTCAGAACAACATTCAAAATATCTCTGGAGTTTCACAAGAGAAATTTCCTTGTCAGGACTATTCAGGAGCCATTAACCAAAGGAACATGGAAAAAAAAAAAAGAAAAGTCTAAGAATAGGCTATATCTTTGAAACAGAAAGTTGTTGTTGAAAGGCCTTAGATTGGCATCACTGGAGATTTTGACGGATGATTAAGACAAATACCATCTGGACAAGCAACAGCAAAGTGCCCCCAATATGCTATTGTCTATCAGTCCTGGCCTTTAAACGCCAGCTGTGACTGTCAAGATAGGATGGGTTCTGTCACAGGCCCATTTATTCCCCTTTAAAAGGACAAGATGCTTGGCAGTGACTATGTTCTCCGGGAAAAAAAAAGTGTTAAAAGGACTGTTCTCTTCTCAAACTTTTCCTTTAAATGCGTCACCTGATTCCTGCAATGAACTTGGTCAACTAAGCAGCTGGCATATTGTGTGCAGTGCTTATTATACTGATCACTAACATTTCAGCCCTCATTGTGGAGATCCAAGTTTTCTTTCTCATCTTACACTTTGAATTTAAATATAGCAGGGTATTTTTGTTCTGTTCTTCCAGTGTATGGCTAAAGAGTGGGGTGTCAGTGTGCAGAGAGAAATAAACAAGAGCACATGAATAACATCATTTTATACAAACAAAGCACCATGTCCATTGCACTGTTCACATAAAATGCTCCAAAATGTGTTAAGATAGGACCAGTTCTGTTCTTTTCCTAAATATTGCTGTTTCTGTGTTTTCAAAATGTTGCCTAAAGCCTTTGGTTTATGATAGGGTGCTTAGAGACAAAAGACAGTTTAAGAGTGTGACACAGGGGAAAAAGGATAAACTTTCTAGTAGATCCCTCTAAGACATTCATTGTACTTTATTCTATTGCTGCAGAAGAAACAAATCAGCTGATCCCCCCACAAACTTGTCACTGCTTTCAAAATTTGAAGTCCTTACATAGATATGAAGGCCTCTGTGAACTCAGAAAGTCCCTTTGGACACGAATGTCAAAATTAAAAAGGACAGCAGGGCTTACTTTTTCAACTTCTTTTTTATTTCACTGCCCTTCTAATTATTACTAAATCAGAATGGTGAGACTGATTTTTATTCATGAGGCTCATCTAGATTATCTTCTCGGCTCTGAAAAACAGCAGATTTTATCATTATTTATTTCCTAAAATATCTTCAACCTCTTTCTCAATCAAGCAATACAAGTAGAATACAATGCAAAATACAAGCACACATCCTAAAAGTTTTTCAAGAGTTGCTGCCACTTTATTTGGTTGTTAAAGAGGGGTTTTGTTTGCTTGCAAAAGCAAAGGAATACATTTGCCAGTCCCTTGACACTACTCTGCATGTGTATGTGCCTGATACGAATTCTGTCACAAGCCAGTGGGAAAAATTTTTTTGGTGCCCATTGTGAAAAGATTGGCAGCATATCCATGTTTATATCCCACCATGAGTCTCTTGAGCTGCTTATCTTTCTCAAGTGCTAGCATTCATCTTAGACAAATACTACCTCCTGCCACAAACCTACTTCTAACTTGTGTCAAGTCACTTGGGGCCAGATCTAGGCACAGTGTGGCAATGCGGAGTACAATGGTCATGCTATGTGGTTATCTTTAATCCAGTGTCCTCTCTCTGACTGCTGCTAGTAGGATAGCAAGGTGCAAAATCTTATGTTTAAGTGGGATTTGCTGTTCTCTGTCCCTTTCCCCCGGTAATGGGAATGGTGTGAGAAGCCAAGTAGAAAGGGGGAGGGAAAGTGAGAAGAACAGAAAAATAAGTAAATAAATAAACAAACAGATCCTGCAGACACAGAAATCCATGTAAGACTTTTCAGTAGAAGTGAGAATGAAGAAATAAAAGGGAACAGAGAGGAATCATCAGCATAAAAGAAAAAAAAAAAATGAACAAAAATATTTAAGGTGATAATTTAGTATGGATTTCCTCATTTTAAAAAAATCCTTGCTATCATAGAACCAAATTGGATCTTGAATATTCCTTTCTTTTAGTTAATTTTTATTGTATTAATAAAATTATGACTTTCTAAAGTAAAATCAGATTGGATAACTACCACACAGAGAAGAATAAGCTGAATGTCAGCATCTTAAAAGTGCTATAATTTGCATTCATATAGTGCCTATTACCAAAGAATCTCAAAATATTTTTAAAATAGCTATTTTTCAGTTTTTCAGATGAAAAAGCAAAAAAATGTATACAATCATGAAGATTAACATTTTTCATCTTGGATATAAATATTGGATATGAAAAACATGACCCAGCATTCAGAATGTCTGAATACCTACAGCTGCTAATACTTCTGAAAACAAGGCCATAAGTGGTTTTCAAATCAACAAAAGTGTATTGGGTTTGTGTGGCAACGTTTTGGCAGGGGGGTGTCACAGGGGTGGTTACAGTGAGAAGCTGCTAGAAGCTTCCCCTATATCCAATGGAGTCAATACCAGCTGGCTCCAAGACAGACCCACTGCTGGCCAAGGCCAAATCCATCAGTGAGGCTGATAACACTTTTGGGATAACAGATTTAAGGAGGGAAAGTTTCTACACAGGACAATTGCAGCCAGAGAGAGAAGCAAGAACACGTGAGAGTGACAACCCTGCAGATACCAAGGTCAGCAAAGAAGGAGTGAGAGGAGGTGCCTCAGGTACCAGAGCAGAGATTCCTGTGCAATCTTTGGTGAAGGTCATGGTGAGACAGGATGTCCCCCTGCAGCCCATGGAAGGCCCTTTGCAAGAGCAGGTGGATTCCCAAAGAAGGCTGTGACTCCAAAGAAAACTCATACTGGAGCATCTTTGTTGTCAGGACTTGTGACCATATGGGGGTCCCACGCTGGAGCAACTTGTTCCTGAAGGACTCCACTTCATGGAAGAGATGCATGCTGGAGCAGTTCATGAAGAACTGCAGCTCATGGGAAAGACTGAGGTTGGAGAAGTTCATGGAAAACTATCTCCCATGGGAGGGACCCCACATTGGAGTGTGGAACAGTGTGAAGAGTCCTCTCCTTGAGGAGGAAGGAGCAGCACAGACATCATGTGATGAATTGACCACAGCCCCCATTCTCCATCCCACTGTGTTGCTGTGTGGAAAGGAGGGGAAAAAACTGGAGAGTAAAGTTAAACCTGGGAAGAAAGGAGGGTTGGGGGAAAGGTGTTTTAAGATTTTGTTTTATTTTTTGTTACCGTACTCTGATTTGGTTGACAACAAATTTCCCCATGTTGATTCTGGTTTGCCATTGACAGTAACTGGTGAATGATCTCTCTTTGTCCTTGTATCAACTCAACAGCCTTTCACAGTATTTTCTGTCCCCTCTCCAGCTGAGGTGGGAAGTGACAGAGCAGCTTTAGTGGGAGCTTGGCATCCAGCCAGGGTCAACCCACCAGAAAAAATGATTGTTAAAATTAACTACTTTCTATTAAAACAAGTTCTTATTAGAAATTTTAATTGCTTAGGAGTAGAGCTGGTTTAAAAATGAAAGTTATTGTCACAAATTATTTTGATGTTTCGAGTTTGAGTTCATCCCTAAGGACTAAAAACAAGTTGATTTTTATTTCATTTCTCTATTTATTGAGCAACAGTTTGCAAGTCAATGATTAATACTGTTTTTCATTTGGCTTTCAGATAAACCAAAAGTATTACTAGGATTGTTAAGAAAGTTATCTTTAAAACTATATTATCCCCCATTATACACTGTTATATGCTGACCAGAGATGAGCCAATCTACCTTCCAACAGCAACTTCTAGACACAATAAAGCGTGGCCCACTGAGAGCTTCCAGGCATATCTACCAAATGTCATTGACATCTAAAATTACATACCTAGGTTATTGAGGTTTAGGATCAAGCAGAGAATGTCATCCATTCTGCTCAGGTCTCCCAGGAATGGACAAAAGTTATGCAAACTGTGCAAGCATCTAACCAGAAAGAAAATAGATGCATGGGATAGGGAAGGGATCGAGGAAGGAACTTGTTTCCATTCCACATGCAGATGTTGGAGTAGTAGATCTACCCTCATCCAGGACAAGGTGGGACACCCTTTTTTTCAGGTTGATAGAGCTCTTCAACTTTCATTTCTGCTCATGTTCAAGGGGGAGGGTTAAAAGACTTTAAACTTCCAAAGTGTCATAGAATATCTGAAGTTGGAAGGAACTTGTAAGTATCAAGTCCAACTGCCTCCTTCTTGCAGGACTACTTAAAACTAAACCATATTTCTAAAAGCATCATCCAGATGCCCACTGAACTCTTGTCAGGCTTGGTGCTGTGACCACTTCCCTAGAGAGCCTGTTCCACTGATCAACCATAAAGGACAAGTGAAGAACTTGTCCTAATGTTCAATATGAATTTCCCTTGACACAGATCCATTCCATTTTCTCATGTACTACCAGAGAGAGAAAATCAGCACCTGTCACCCTGTGGAAGTTATAGGCTGTGATGAGGTCACCCTGCAGCCTTCTCTTCAAGCTAAACAAAGTGAGATCGGCCACTCTTCATAAATCCTCTTCTTGAGGCTTTTCACCATCTTGGTTGCTCTCCTTTGGATACACTCTAACAGTCTGATGTGCTTTTTGTGTTGAGGTGCCCTCAACTGCATACAGTGCTCAAGGGGGAGCCACACTAGTGCAGTACAGAGTATTGATATTTGTTAAAGTGGAGAACAGCAGCCTTCAGCTCAGCTAAAATGCTGAGGTATTTATCATAGAATCATAGAATGGTTTGGTTGGAAGGGATCTTAAAGATTATCTCCAACTCCCTTGTCATTAGGAGGAACAACTTTCACTAAGCAGGTTGCTCAGAGTCCCATCCAATCCAGCCTTGAACACTTCCAAGGACGGGCCATCCACAGCTTCTCTGAGCAACTGGTTCCAGTGCCTCACCACCCTCACAGTAAAAAATTTCTTTCTAATATCTAACTTAAGCTGTACTCTTTCAGTTTGAAGCTTTTTCCCCTTGGCCTGTCACTACATGTAAAGTATCTCTCCATCTTTCTTGTAGGCTTCCTTCAGGTACTGGAAGGCCACAATTAGGTCACCCAAAGCCTTCTCCTTTCCAGGCTGAACAATCCCGATTCTCATAGCTTGTCCCCACAGGATGGGTGCTCTATCCCTCTAATCAACCTCATGGCCCTCCTCTGGACTCTTAAAGTTGATGAATCTAGAGATGCACGTTCAGATGAAGTTGTCTTGGTCTTCTTTTTTGGAAAAATTGCCTAAAAAATTGAGATACTGAGCAAAAAGACCCAGAGTACTACTAATGGAATTTCTTTTTAAAAAAAGACCACTCAGGTCTCTAATGTTTTGCCACAGACAAAAAAAATTTTGCAGATCTGTAAAGTTCTCATTTCTGTTCATTCCTCTTGTGGTTTAACACCAGTATGCAGCCTAGCCCCACACATCCACTTGTTTACTCCCTTTAGTGGAATGGGCAAGAGAATTGGAAAAGTAAGAAAACTGGTTGAAGTAAAGACTCATCTTTTAATAGGTAAGGTAAATGCTGGACCTACAAGCAAAGTAAAACAAGGCATTTCCAGGAAAGCAGGACTCCATCACATGGAACAGTTACTTGGGAAGACAAATGCCTTAACTCTGAATATTCTCCATTTCCTCCTTCTTTCCTCAGATTTTATGGCTGAACACAATGTCACATGGAATGGGATATCCCTTTGGTCGTCTGTGGTCATTGGTCCCAACTGTGTCCTCTTCCAGCCTCTTGAGCACTCCAGTCCACTTGGGATAGCAGCATGAGAAACAAAGGACTTGAGGCTGTGCAAGCACTGCTCTGCAGTAGCTAAAATGTGGGTCTGTTACCACCACCTTTTTGGTCAGAAATCCGAAAGATAGCACCATACAAGTTTCTATGAAGACCCCTGTCCCGGCCAAACCTGGTAAAATTCCCCACACAAACAGGTAGAGGCATGGCTATGCCTCTCAGGCCACCTACCTCCCTATCTGCCTTCATAGGCAGGATTTTTTGTCCCTCCTTTAGGAAGACACATGCTACTGTCTCTGTTTCTAAATGGAGAAAAAAAACCTTTATATTTCAAATACATCTTCATCCAAGTTAATGTGATAATCTTTTTACACAAAATCGCAGCTGAACCTTCCATATCTTTTATCACTAGTTTACTTGCCATCAATTTCTATTGCCATAATTCTTTATAATAGTCTACATGGCACAATATGTCTATTAAACTGTCACTTTAGAGTGAGGCAGTTCAAGGAGGAGGGAAATAGTCTTCAAACTGAGAGTGCAGCCAGAAGCATAGATGGCAAAGATGTTAAAAAGTAGCCTTGTCATTAAAAGTGGCAGTAAGGTACTGAAGAGAAGCCTATTCAGACTACACATTGGTAAAACTCATGCCGATGGAAAAAATGGAAGCATATAGCATCTGTCATCCACACAGTTTCAAAGGACCTTTGCAGTTTGCAGCATTTGGAGAAATTCAGTTTTCAGGAATGCTGCCTTGAGTTATCCTTCATTTTTCTGTGCCTGACCAAGAAGATTTACATTTGTCTCATGGTCCAGAAAATGAAAAAGAAAAAAAAAAAAAAAAGAAAAAAGAAAAGAGAGAAAAAAAGGAAAAAGAAAAAGTGGGGAAAGGGAAATAAAAAGAAACTTCTTGGTTTTGTTTTCATGCTTTAACACTTCATTAACTTGTCAGCTTGGAAACACAGAGTTTACCCATAGCTAATTCCCATCTGGTTCCTCAATAGGTTTTTTGCAAGCAGCAAGTCCATTAGTACTGCTAGGGTTGTTTGGCTTTTTTTTTTTTTTTTTTTCCCCCTGTTGTCAATCATTTCTACTATTCTTAAACAAAATGTTTCAGCTCAGAAACAACTCCCAGTAGGCAATTTCTGCCCAGGCATGACCTCAGAACTGAGTGCTGTCATCATTGGAGACATGCAAACACTGAAGTTCTCTGGCACTGGTATTTCAAAAGGAAACATGCCTTGTATATGGGGCTGTGATAAAGATCACATATAAGTCAATGCGGCAACAAGTACTTAAAAAGCTAATAGCAGTTTGATTTCTGCTTGAAGCTTGGTCATTCTCAGATGGCAGAAATTTCATCTTCTGCTCCAGTGTAGTTACACGTGATTTTTCTGGAATTCAAATATTCCAGCTGTAGTCAGAGCAAACTCAATGACAATATCAAGTCATTTTAGTAAAAATTCTAGTAAATTTTTAAAGCCAAGGGATACCTCCTGTTTCAGTTTGATCCTGGCAGAAAAATAAACAGGGGGAAATGATGTTGTAGTTTGACTTTCCTCTTACTGAGTCAAGACTGATAAAGACATTAAGGTGTCACTAGTGCTATCTCTCTGGAAAAAATATTCAAAAGCAACACTGACAGATGAATTTACAAGTCTGCTACCCAGATATTAAATAGTCTGCGTAGCACAGGAAAGTCTTGTCATAAAGATCTTTGTTTGCTGCTCAGTCAGTTCAGCTTCTTCCTCCTCCAGCTGTTCATCAGAAATTGAAACTGAGGCTATCAAATCCAGAAAGCTGTCTCAAGGCAAATTGGTCAGGTTTATGACCAAAGGCTAATGAAAAGGTTAGTAATCTATGCTGAGGACAGCTGGAAAGTTCACCCTGGAGACAAAACTGTGACCAGCTTGAATACAGAAGCTATCTTTTTGCTAACGGTGAATATTAAAAATGTAGGATAAAGAAATTTGCCAAGGTGGAAAGAAATATCTGTGTCCAAGTTCCACTGCATTCACTTTTCCTTCTCATCCATACTAATAAGCCTTTGTCAGCCCTTGAGAAATAACAACATCAGTATCTTACCAGCTGAGATGAAGGGTAAGGGCAGAATGAGGAATCTGTAACAAATAGAAAAGCATTTGTCAAGACACTACTACACAAAGTTAGTTTTACTGATTTAAATCACATTTTAATGTTTTATTAAAGCCTAAGAGCTACTGTGAGCTGTTTACTGCATATTTTGTGCAAACACCAGGCATCTGATGAAGAATCTGCTCCCTATACTTAAAGGGCAACTTTTGCTGATTTTTTTATATATAGCACTGGTTTGTCCCTCTCAGTTGTCATAGTTTTCTCACAACCTTTTTGTTCAATCACAGACACCTTTCATTTTTGGGCTAATCCGTAACTACGGATGACTGACATTCCTCTTCCCTGAGATCAGTGATGAGGAGACTATACTGGGTGCTGGCAGATTGACTTGACTTTACTGGGTGTTTTTTTTGTTTCCATTTCTCTGTGTATTAGTGCCACAATGACAGAGATGTAGGTGAACATCATCTCAGATTTAGCTTTCAGATTCTCACTGAAGTCTGTCTAGAAGCTCTCTTAGAAGTCTTACGAAAAAAAACACTCTCAAAGCAAAGGTTAATGAAAGATCCATAACATAATTTTTTAAAGAACTTTAAAAACATAAAAATATAGTAATAGGAAGAGTACATAGAGTCATAAAAGAAACTCGAATTTACCTTTAGAATAAGACACTCGAGGGAACAGGAAGGAAAAGCTAAACTAAACCATGAAAGAAATGAGGAAACATGGAGGAAATACAAAACTAATGATATAAAGAAAATATTTGTGTAACATTCCTATCATTTAGTATACTAGAAAAATAAGAATGAACACCTTAGTTACCTCAGAGGGCAAAGATAGCAGCTCCATTGGTTTCAGAGATGTGATATGAATAAGTGCTTGTCTCTTCATATATGCTTTATCTTTCAGAGTATTCACTTGACAGTTGCTCATTTGTGTAAAGGGTGAAGAAAATCAATGCTATGAGATTTATAGTACTTAGAATGATAATGAAACCAAAAAATTCCCAGTCTACCATACAATATTCTGGTAAATTTTCTTTCCTGTTAAGATAAATCTATTAAAAAAAAGAAAAAAAAAAAAAAAAAAAAAGAGAAATTAATCTGGCTAATGCTTGTTTGCTTTAATATTTCCAACACAACTTCTAAAAACATTTTTTTTTTTCCATGAGTATTGCATGCCTGTCCTTCTGGGACAATGCAGATTTACTTCACTAGTACATGTTTCATTTGTACTTTTCATGGTCATTTTTTAGGGCCCAAATGTAGCACATGTGGCCAACCAGCCTCCCTGTGGAAAATAAGTAGACAGATAGGATTAATCATCAGGTAGAAGTCCCTTCAGCAGATGTATCAGAAGAAACCCTTTCTAATTGAGTGTGTCCTGACAGAGGTGCCAGCAACACTTCAGTGTGAAACAGACATGAGGACAAGATCACTTTTCTGTCAAATTACTCAAAGAGAACATAACATGGAGTCAGTTTTATTACAGACTCAGAAGAGTTTATGACACGTGGTCCACAAAAGCTTCTAGTGAAGTTAAACTGCTTTATCCTTTAAATAAATTTGGACCAATAGAACAAGTTTTTATCAGATAAGTGCCTGCTTGCCATGGTACTGGTGTTTCTTGTTTCATTACTGTAAAGTTCAAAGTCAGATTTGCACGTGAGGCAGAATGAAGTATTTTCACATTTACAGACACTCTTACACACTTTCTCCAGTACTCTAGCCCTATTTTATTACAAAGTTTTATTGAGCTTCCCATGTCCACACAAAGTATTATGAAGTCAAGTAGCAAATAGCCCTTCAATAATTAATTGTTGTGTTTAGGTTACAAGTGACTTACAAGTTATATTCACTGAATTGGTGGATAGTTGGACTTTTGTTACACTTCAAAAATCCTCTGATTTAATGTAATTGCTGTAGATTCGGAGGTGGAAAGAAACTTGTATAAACATTTTAACTAGCTTCCAAAAATTGTCTTGCTTCCTCAGTTACTGTCTTGCACAGCTACATGTGTTATACACTTGCCTGGTGAACAAGCGTCATTAAGTTCCACATTCCATACTTCATCTACTGTATTACATGCATTAACAGTTCCATAAAGCTCTGCATATTTTAACTGGCAGTGATTTAAGTTTAGGTTATGTAACACATTTAAATTTTTGCAAGTCAGAATGAGGTTGTATAAAACTCAATGAAGATTTTGTAGTGTCAAAATGTCTCTCCAATGCAGGACAAATTAAATTGTCATCTTTGAAACATACCCATTTTTAATATATTTGCTTACTGCTCAGAAGGACATTTATACAGATCTGTGTTTTCAGCACTGTCTGGAATAGAATGTTGCATTTGTTTAGGAGTGACACTTCAGCATTTGCCACTTCCTACAGATTTGTGAGATCCAGAGTTATAGAGTAGGGAGACATTTGTTTTGTTTATTATGTGGCAGAAAATAGAAAGAGAGAATAAACTAATGCTTGAAGTGCTGCCAAATGCCAAACACCCTTTGCTGAGTTGTTAAAGGAGGTCCTCAACATAAAAAAAACCCCAACTGTTGGCTCACCAGAACAAGTGGCCTGAACTCTTCCCTACCATGATTTTCCCAACTGAACCTCTCAGAAATTAGGTCTGATGAGTTTCTCTGAATTGCTCCTTTTCTTTGACATATTTTCACAACCTCTCCATGGTAAGGAGATATCTAATGATACCTGGTAAAATGTAGTCAGTGTCAAGCCACTGTCTGTAAATTTGGTACTGTCCCAGACCATGATGCACAGGCTATCTCCTGAAACATGGCTATCTGTTCTTCTGGTGACCAGATACGTGTCCAGTTGTGTGGTCAAAGTACGAGTATGTGTGTTTGCATCTGTATCTCCCTGCACATATCATCCCCACAGAACACCATATATCTCTACTGACTTTATCTTTAGCTCAGGTAGTGGCTATACCACTAATGCACCCACTGTGGTAGTATAAGCTTCTCAAGGTACCAAGACATATATCACTAATTAAGTAATCGTTTCATGTGCTCAAAGTTCATGAATGGAACTTTACACATTCAGTGCAGCTTTTGGATCTGGACATGCAGAAACTATTTTAATCTGTATAAAAATCAAATTCACAACTACAATTTCCTATGGTTTGAAATGCTGGCTCCTTGAAATCAAAGGGAGTTTTGTCTTTGTTTTTAATAAATATTTGGAATGAAATTTTGGCCCTAAGTCCTTTGTTACAGGCTTTAGCACATTCTGAAATATTTTGCAGTCAAAGCCATACATTAGATATACAAAGAATGTTTCAAACCACAGTTAATATGATTTTACTGATGAGTTTATATATAAATCAAATACAGTGAAATACTATTCATTTTAATCTTTAATGGTTATGTCTTTATGGAAGGCATAAAGAAATTAACAGGAGATTTTCACAACAACATGAGGTTCCAATTTTAACAAGTCACATTAAACAACAACTGACATATGTTGTGGACCTGTGTATGCACATAATAACCCTGAATCTTTTTATAAGAACCTTTATGGTTTATCTCAAGTTATTAAATACTATGAAAATGAACTATATAGATAAGTTAAATGTCAAGGGACAGATATATAGAGCTTGATTTTAGCACATAATATTATAATAGCATTTCCAACAGCCACACAGTTAGAACAATATATTAAGAACTTATCTAATTGCTAACACATTAAGTTACTTCACAGCTAAAATACAAGTACGAGAAAACAAAGTGACTCAACACTGAAATGCACATTAAAGGGACACACACAGATGGCCTCAGAGGAAGAAGAAATACTTTGTTTCATGCAGGTATTTGATTTCCAAACAAACTGCAGCCTGCTTGGGATATTTCTTTTTCCTGGTATTTGTAAAGAGCAGGAAATCAGAAGTACTAGTTCCTAGTCCTAGAGTATTTGCCTTACAACTTTTAGAATTGATTAAAATCTTGTAAACTTGTGACATATTTAACCATTAGCTTACCCAGATAGCAAATACCACACCTTCCAGTTTGTTAACCAATTATCAGGTCAAATCAACTGCCAGAATTAAGAATATTTAACACTCAATAGTGTAAATCAGCCTTGTCCCCACTAGTGATAATAATCTCCTTATGTAATACCTTCCTCAGTATTTCACTAGTAATGGTTGAACAGCCTCATTTATGTATCAACTCTTTTTAGAAAATGTGCCCTAACATGTCCCAAGGCACATATACAAAATGCAATAACTTGCACAGAAATAATACCCTACAGTATAATAATATACATGCACAGGAAAAAATTTACGGTATGTAAAAATCGCTCAAACACTAAAATAAATACCAATGCAGAAATTTTTTTCAGATATGAGTTTATAAGCTGAAGATCTACTCATCTAATATGACTAAGAATACACCCTGAAGGGAACATCTAAAGACAATAGATACTAAATCAGACATATCAACTGAAATAAAACTGTTGTCTCCCATTTTTGTTTTCCACGCATGCTATGTGACACACTAGCAGGGAATATTTCACAGAGTCTAATGTTATGTTCATGCAGATATGTGATATATGTGGAATGATCAGTGGAATGATTTTTTCACATAGAAAGGTCTTGGTGGTTGTCAATTTTTATATCTTATACCATTCCTTATCTTCACTTTTTTCATCATTTAATGGCTTAGAAATTTAGTATTGTTCACTTCAGTGATAGGCATTTTGCTACAAAATATTTCCATTTCTGGGAAAAAAATTCGGGCTCATTACAAGGGTAACATTTAAATTGCTGTACTTCATTTTCCATCTGCAGCAGCCTTTGAGGGTCAGACATCCCAGCAATGCTGACCCAGCAGTTAAAGCTAAAAACACCACTGTCAGCTATCATGGGTTTTGCTGCTCCTTTCACAGCAGAAGTATAAGGCACTGAGACAGGTTACTGTACCATCACTACAAGAGTACAAAGTTTCATTTCAGACATATATCAATCATAAAATAATATGTATGATATTAAGCCCACACTCATTCCCAACTAAAAGTCTTTATAGACTTTCTAGCAGTCATATGAACACATTTCCATTTTATGGAGTTATGGCCCATGCTCTCTCCTCTCAACCCTGTAGATGTTACATCAGAAACTTAGTCTTGTCTCTTGGTCTTTTGTCTTATTTTTTAAACAATTCTTAGTGAATTCTGTACACTTTCTAATGTCATGTCACACTCTTACTTGGATGGATAAATGACAATAGCAGATCAAGATCTATGTCACATAAGTTACTTCAATTCTATTTCAATTTCAAAAGGCATTTTCACAGTAGTCCTTAAGTTTTTTACTTATGTTTCAGAAAAACTATGCTGTTTCTCCTCTTATGCTTGTCTTTGTTGACTTTAATTGTAGAGTTTGAAAACAAAAAAGGAACTGTAGGTTAAAGAAATATTAAATTTTAATAATACAAAAGAACAATTCTGAATGGATTAGTAGATATATATGATAATTAACTCAATATTATATGTGTACATGTGATTTATGTCTTTTAACCTTTATTTGCTTTATATATTTCTTGAAAGAAAATCTGAAATTACTGAGGGATAGTTTGTTCGAATGGTTTGGTTTTGTTTGTTTTTTATTTCACAAATACTGTCACATTATTTCTTGGCTGTACAGATAGAGATTCCTCTATTGATTATGTAGGACACTAGGGGAATAAGGCATCTGGTGAAAGGTTTTCAAATTCATCATAGTGAAGTGATATTTCATTCTTTTTATATGTCTCTAGATTGATTCTTCTGGTTTGGATCTACATGTAGTATAGCATTAGGTTATTCTAACATTAGAAACAGGAATTTCAAGAGACCTGTCTTTCAACTGATACTTCACACGCTAGTAGAACTGGGGTCACAGGTTCTTTTCAGTTTATAAAGCAATGGAATCCGCCAGGATCAGTTGCAAGACTGGAGGCAAAAAGAATTGTCGGTGCTTTTAGTGCAAGTGAAAACGCAACAGAAGAAAACATCTAGTGGTTTCCAGAGTAAAGAGTGCCTAGGGGCAGTATGGAGTGTCTGCAAATACCCTGAATTTCCAGTGGTCTCCAGATTGTGCTGGTATACCAGTCTGAGTGAAGAACATCAACTCTGACCTTTCCAGGGTGATAGTAATATTTTGGGAATCTGTCATAAATGAGCATAAAGTCAATACCTGGATGACTCCGCTTGAGAACTGGTTAGGTTGCTAGCCTCGAGAAACGAAGGAGTAAGTTAACTGAACTCTCCTGTCTGAAGTTGCATCAGTATTCAAATAAACTGAACACCCTTGTTTTAGCAATGAACTTAAGAAGTTAGAGTCTGCAGAGTCTCCAACTGCTTAACCACAGGAGAGGGTTTTAGTGGGATTCAAATAAAACTATCCCTTCATTGATCTTGTGATTTGAGAATGTGTACAATAAAGGCTGTGGGGCATTAGCACTGGAGTGAATGGGATTCTATAAATTCCATACAAAGAGATTGACTAACCTGGAGTTTAAAAAATGGGAAAAATTGAAAGCTGTCATCTATTATTTTTATTATATTAAGTCCACCAATGCATATATTTATTTGAAAAAAAAAATAAAAAAATCACTAGAGGAAAAAAAAATTAAGGAAAATGTTGTTTTCAAAAGCAGTGTTTTTCTTCCAATTTCATATTTTAAGTATTAAGTGAAAACAAATGAACCCAAAGAATAAGCAATTCCTCACTAGAAATCCCCTCCTGTCTCAATTACTCAGTTCCTCACCTCTCACCATATTTTTCTTTTTCTAGTTCTCACAATTTTTTTCTCACCACAAACAAAGTCTTGCTTCTCAACGTAAAAACAGAAATTCACACAGGAAAAATGCACCCTTATATTAAAAATAAACTTAATCATCCATGAACTGTTTCAGATACACTTTCAGATATATATCATGAAAAAGATACCTCAAGGGAGTCAAGAACAAGTGCAGTTCCTCCCTTTTTTTGGCCACCTTTGAAAGGCAGCTTTCTTCATACGTGTGGCTAGATGTCTTCAACATATTGCATCTGTTATCTTTGATATGCTTAGCACAGACTCCTGTGGAGACATTTTCTTAATTATGAGTCAGAGAAGCTCTTGGAATCCCAACTGTCTCTTTTACTTTATCTAATCTGACGGGCTCATTTGTCCTAAATACTTTGCTTTGCAACCCTCAGAGTCATCCTCTAGCAGTATTCTACAACATGTGTCACTCTTTCCCTACTAATATCCAATTAGGCAGTCATCCATCTTTTGCTATTGCCTTCTCTAATCAGAAAGTCATATGCAGAGATGGAAAAAATCTATTTTATCCATCTCCTGTCAATGCAGATTTATTCCCTAGAGTATATTTTCTAGCGTTATGCTTATTTAACTTAGATTATTACAGATTTTTCAAAATAAAGTTCAAGCCAAATTATATGAACAGCTTGGATTACACCATTTGGGAGTTATATGATCAGTAACCAATGCCAAGAGAATCAATAGACAGGAAACAACATTTAAATGTGAGCAGAGAAATAAATGCGCCTGTTGCTCTACAACCAAATACAATGCATAGAACTAAATATTACTTAAATAGATTCTAGTGGAATTCTAATAGTTCTTCAGAAAAATTGGATCTGTCTATTCTTGGCAAGCAAGCAAGAGGCAAAACAGATATGGTCACCAAAGGCCAGATGTTTTAAATTATCTATAAATGCGCAAAACCAAATATTTGACTCTTTTTTTAAAGAGTCAATGATAGTGTGAAATAGCTGAATTTTTCAACAAAAGAGCCCAGCCTTGTCCAGGGAAAGTACATAAAACCAACCTCACCCACTCAGTGGGCGTAATCAAAGCCAGAAGCTTGTTCAGTGCCTGGGTGGTTAGTGGAGGCTCCCAACAATGCCAATTCATACTGGCTACAATATTACTCATCGTGATGTAGTCACTTGCCCACAAGGATTTGGGCTGAGACCACCAAACTTATTTCATATAGGTTGCTGAGCAGTTGTCAGATGATAACAACATTAAGTTGTCGTTGTCTCACAGTGACAGCTCTTCATACTTTCCTGATGCCTCTGGGCCTGTCTTCCAGTGCTATTCCTGCTCTGGCTTCTCTCACCTTGTGTGCACAAGACACATATCACTGCATGCAAGCAAATGGAAGAGGAAGAAGAAGCAGCAGGAAACCAAATGAAATGATCTCATATCTGGGGACACAGACAGTCCTGTCAATACCATCTCTATTGCTGTAAAGGAAGTCACAGAAGTGAGAAGAATTGCTTTACAGAGACATGAAGAAGACTATGGGGAGAAACAAATAAACAAATCAAGGCTGATGATACAAACAGGTCTTCAGCTTTCTAAACACCCTAACACAAAGATGTGCCTACACCGAAACACAGATAGTCACTGGACAAACTTTAAACATGACACGGGTGGATTTAGTATTAATTCTGCCTCTAAATTAACATACAAATTGACAATATTTCCACTTAGCCTTGCCTATAGAAATAAAAGCCCTAATTAAATAAGAAAAATTGATATACTAGAAGTTTAATTAAAAAATCATAGTCACACCAACACTTTCTACTTAGCTTATTTATAGAAGTAATGAAATAAATATGACATAAAGTCCTAAAGAGAAACATAATTTTCTTCAGATGAATATCAACAGCTTCATACAATGTCTTCATTTATAATAAGGTCAGGTTGTAATAATCTGATGAAAAAGACTTTCTTATAGAAGGGAATAGGCTAAGTCAACTACCCATGTGTAAGGAATAGTCACTCTCATAACCCTCAGTATCAGTGAGCACATCTACACTAGTAAATTAAGTAACTCAAAGAGAATGTTTGCAAGCACTTGTATCCTATTGTCTCAACAGTTAACACTGACACTGATGTGGTTTTTTTGCAGGAACAGGATTCCATCTATGATTTCCCTCACATCACCTGGAAACACTGGAATAGGTAGCCCAGATGGTAGATACCTCATACCTGCAAACATTCAAGATCAGGCTGGACAAGGCTTTGAGCAAACTGGTCTAGCTGAAGATGAGCCTGCTCATGGCAGGGTGGCAAGACTAGATGATCTTTAAATGTCCCTTAAAACTCAAACTATTCTATGTTTCTATAATTCTATAATTCTTTATCAGTTTTCAGGAACAGCTCATGGGTTATTAGGGATTCAGAACAGGTAGGCCTCCTCTTTGAGGAACCAGGAGAGAAGGTCAGCGTGGCTATAGGCTGCTCCTTTCAATTTGGCTTCAGAGAACAGTCCCAGACATATTTATGTTGCTGACCCAGATTTGGCACCTGGAAGCACGGTCCACACCAGAAAAGGAGAAAGGAAGCGAAAATCCTTACTCTGCTTTCCCTGTGTTTGCATTAAGAAACGATGTGGTTAGCAGATATACTGGCATACATATACAAGCACTAGTATTGCATTTTTCCCATGCAGACCATCCTCATAGTGAGTCACTGTGTGAAGAAAAGATACACTGTATAGAGGATAGACATCACTGTACCTACCCTCTGTTTTCCTTGCTGCCACTGGGGACTGTTTTTGCTGTGAATTGTGAGATACTCTTGGAACTTCCAAGGGACTATGAGAATTTGAGGGTGAATTGGTCTTGTTACAGTCAATAATTCAGTCTTTCTTCACCCTGTCTTCAGTGATATCCTCTCCCTCGCTATCAGATTTGAGGCTGCTAGTATTGTCTGTATCTGGTAAGGAGAGCACATTTAGCTGTCAAGGACTTGAATACCATGACAGCAGAGAAAAATGAGAATGTTAGGATGAGAGACAGTAAATAGAAAATGATGGGTGCTGAGGGGATTCACTGACCATCTGTATATGGCAGAATGGTCATTCTGGGCTGAGGAAATAGGAAATCAAAATTATGATGCATAGCTGGAATGACTTAATAATTTCAGACAGGGAAGGTTACATTTTTGGTGTTGCATGTTAAGTTTGCCACATGCCTATAGCAGTGCCACACTAAAATCAGTACTTGAAAGCATGAGAACTCAGAGAGTTTTATCTGTAGCTTACATAAAAGTAAGACTCATCCTGGTTAATTTTTAAGCTGCACATGCTATTTCTTCTCTCTTATGTAAAGCCATTAACTAGGTCCTGCAAAACAGTACCCTTTTAATCCTCTTCTGAATGCAGAATTATTTAACAGGCTGCCTGTATGCTAATACCACTACCTAGTGCTCAGATTTGTCTTTTCTGCTCAGCACCTTCATTACCAAGACAGTCTCACAGAAATTAATGTGGGTTGCCAAAAGGTAACGATGGTGACTGCAGTGGAAGGAATGGAAAAACTGTGGGATTACATGTGCAATGCCAGCAGTGAAAATCAGCATCCTCTGACTTACCCTTGCCCACAAAGCTGTAAAAGAAGCTCTAGAACTGCAATATGAAGAACTGAGAGGCTCTAGAACCTGCAGTCTTGGAGATGACACAGCCTGGTTTTGAAAGTGCAATTTGTTAGACTGAAGCAATTCAGGACATCCACTTCAAGAAGTCTGGATCTTTACATTTTAAGTGTCCCTATTGTTGTTGCTGAAGGTTCTGACCACCTGTGAAAAAAGGTGGGAAGACAAATATTAGAAATGAATGAGACTCAGAAGGCATGCCTGGTAATTTTGAGCAGTTGGCTACAAAAGCAGATGCAAAATCACATCATCATGTGAGTTCATAAAGAACAGCATTAAGAGTATATTGACTGCCCTGTTTTTGGGGATTTGGCTTTGACGTTAAGTGATTGATAAGATTCTGTATGACTTTATGAAATAAATGTCCTTCTGGGAAGAATGAATAAATATTCTGTGAAGCAAAGTAAAGTATTAACTTGTGAAAAATTATAAGACATTACAAAACAAGCAACAAAAATGCCTCAAAAGAAAACAATTTAAATTGGTATGTTGCAATATCTCCTGCTGACTGGCACATCTATAAATATTATACCTATGGCTTCTCCTTTTTTTTTTTTTTCTTTCTTTTAAGGCTGAATGGAAGAGATTTCTTGTTCACATTACACCTGAAACTAAGTTGGGGATAGCAAAGAAGCTGTGCACAGTTATTCATATTGTATACTGGCTTCTGGGATATAATTATTTCCTTTTTTTCTTCCTACATGATCCGTTTAGCCATCTACTTTTTCTAACACAGGAGCAACATGCTGTCTTGAAGCAATTTCTTACATTTCTTTTGGCCCCTTTCATTCATTTCCTCCGACATATCAAGGGTCACAGGCTCATAACACTTTTGTGCATTTGACAGACACCTCCGTCTTTCTTCTTTTATTCTTCTCCTGACATAAAATTGGTCTTTCATTCATTGTGGAGAGGATGTCTCTTACAGATATCTCAAATGAGGCCAACAGTGAAAATAGGTTAAAAAAGGTATTTTTAGATGTTTATCAAATAAAAGAAGATTGGTGGGAAATTTTCTTAAATATTCTGTCAAAATCTTCCCAGAAACAATGAACTGAAAGAAGTATCATGGTGGATTTTCTAATTTAGAGTCAGCAGGGTGAGTGCAGGGGTCATTTTCTTGACATCAGATGATGATGGGAGTTTATGGGTTGTTCCAAGCATTAAGTGTAAAGTAAATGGAATGTAAATTAGAAAGAATTCTGCAAAACCTCTTCTGATGCAGACTGATCTTAGCTGATGTGTCTTTCACGGAGATGTTAAAGGCTCAAAGAAAGCGTCCAACTGATATTACTAAAGTCTCCCCTTGTATTTCAGATGTATTACCAGGATCAGGAAGTTCTTTGCTCAGCATCTATTACCTCTAATTTACATTAATGCAGATCTACTAGGGCAGATTTCTATCCCTATCTGTCAGAGCAGAGGTCTGTGCAGTTCCAAGTAGACATGTCCTCGAGGATATACAGGTGTGGTTTAAACTGTTTGAAAATATTTTCAAGATTATGCTGGAAAACAAAAGGGTTCCTCCGCCAAGAAAAATCTGAACCTCTGCAAACAGAGAAGGATGGCCAGACTGGTCTTATTTTGTGAGCTAATTCAGAGCTTCACCTTCTGACCCAGCAGAAAACTGCTTCTCTGTCCACCTCAGAATTCAGACACAGCATGCAAATAATTTGTTTTGGACTCTACAGTTGGAAAGCTAGGCATTTTGGGTTGTGTATTTACATTGTACATTTGCTTTACAATTTTATTCATAAAAACCCTGCAGTCCAAATAGCTGGTTACTGGATAGCTTGCATGGATAATTTTAAATTGTCCTCATATTTTATTTGAATTCTTAGACATGATTTTCAGTAATGTATTGGTTTATGTTGCTAGAAATTTCAATTGTTTGCACAGCCAAAATAATGCATTTGGGAACAACTAGGGATTGCTAATAATATTAGCCTCTTTTTTTTTCCTTCTTTGCTTTCAATTGCCCATGCAAGCTCTACTTGTAAATTGCTAAACTCCAAAGGAGCTTTTATTTGCTCCCTACTGTCAAACACTGGGAAAGGGAAGAAGGGAAGATACAGTCCTGAAAATAACAACTTTATTTCAAAAACCACCATGCTTTAATCTGATAACTAAAGTGAGTTATTGCCTTATCCAGGCCAAATTTATCTGAATCTTGGAGAGCATCTGGGATGTGCAGTACCTTTGATCCATGTCCAATGCTGTTCTGTGGTCTAGGTACATTTTAGACCTTCCTTGCCTCAGGCCGTGCAAGATGGCTATTGTCACAAGGTTCTCATGCACAGCCTAGCACAGATGGCACACAATCCTCCACAACACTAACAAATATGAGACTATCTCATATATTCATTTTTCATTTGCAGTGTACTGATATTGTCTCTCTCTGACCTTGTTTCATGTCCTGTTATTTTCAAACTGCTGCACTTTTTCCTCAGTACTCCAAGCCGCTTATACTCCCAAAGATTCAAATGCACTTGCCTTGTGCCTCTTCTACCAGCTGAAATTCAAGTTGCCTCAACAGCAATAAAGACAAAGCCACATCCACACATACAAAACCAAGCTCACAGCACAGAGAGTATCACAGAATATTCTGAATTAGAAAGGACCCACATGGATCGTCGAGTCCAACTCTTACGTGAATGGCCCCTACAAGAATCAAACCTACAACTTTGTTGTTATTAGCTCCATGCTCTAAAAATCACACCAAAGATAAATTTGAGGTCAGTGAGATGGGAAAAGAGCAGCTCTTTACTCATAACAATTCTGTTCTAAAAAAGCTTAAAAAGTCTAAAACTAATTTCTATTATTAGTAGGGAAAAAATACTACTGATAATGGCACATGATGTATAACTTTACACAAACTCAGTAGCTATAGATACTAGGATAGTCTACAAAACATACATAAAATACTTTTCTGTGCCCAGGAGGAACTGGACTG
Source organism: Margarornis squamiger (assembly GCA_035222235.1). NCBI lineage: Eukaryota > Metazoa > Chordata > Aves > Passeriformes > Furnariidae > Margarornis > Margarornis squamiger. The sequence continues at coordinate 51,768,627 of JAWWTY010000106.1, read as the reverse complement.
TTGAGGGAATTTACCTTTCTTTCAAGTAACATTCCCCCATTCTGGGTCTCACCCCACCCCTCTATGTTGGAGTCTGCTCCAGTTCTTTGAGATGCTGCTGCTCCCACATGCTTATGGTTTCCACTCTGAGTTATCTGCCAACAAGCATTAGGGCAGCTTGCAGCTAACAAGTAATCACTGGAACAAGAAGGATGTTTTGTTTATCCACAGGCCCCTAATGACTTTTAGCCATCACTAGCACTATGGGATTTGGAAAGCTGTTTCAATCTGGCAATGGCTTTTATGAACAAATCTCAAATCTGCATATGAAAGTAAATGAGATGGCAAAATTTAGTGGTAGATCAGGTTGTAACCAGTCAAGCAATCTGATGTTGACAGGAATTGAATGCTCAGATGGCTAGGAAACTTCTGTAAAAGAACAAACTAATTTCAGAAATAATTGTCCCAAAGTCAATAAAAATAAACCAGAAGAAAGTAACTTGTTTCCCAATATTTCAGCAGGTGATACAGGATTTAGCCTTACTATGTTTAAATGGGTCACTGTATAATGGTGTCTACAGTGACAGAGGAAGGATTTAATCAATGCTAATCTATGTTTTAAAAGAGAAACAGAAAAAGAGATTAAACATAGGAATTAAGACAGATTTGTTTAAAAACACAATGTATGGTTTGGGAAATGATGAAGGGTTTCTAGCTATTTGAGCTTTGCAACACTGTAAGCTGCGACATACATTGTACCTTCATTGCCGGCAATAGGCTGGCTGATATACTAATAAAAACTTATATTTATATATTATTTTGATTTTATAGCTATCAGAGTTTTATGTGTCTGTTTGTGATATGTTAGTGACCAGTACTCTTACAGGTCATATAACTTACCCTACAGGGTTTTCTTCATAATAGGTCTATAAAATAAACCTTATAGATTTTATGGTATTGCTGTAATTCAAATGTTAGATGGTTTAGTAAAGATGATCTAAAAGAAAGAAATTGCTCAACAAGTTTATCTACACAGAACCATTATCTCTGGACTCACAGCAGCATTTTTTAAGCCTTGTGAGGTAATTTTATCTCACAGACTATTGGTAGTGTTTGCCCTGTAGCACATACAGTTACCTCTCTGTAGGTTGCATGGTAGTCTAGTTATTTCCCCTTGAGTGTCACAAAGCTGTAGTAAACATTTTACAGACATAGACACTTACAGATCACTGTTCTACTAAATTTGTCAGATGCTGGATCATACACATCTAGCATCTCTCTAAACTTCATGGGCTTGCTCAGAAGTGTAGAAAAAGCACAGATGCTCTCATGGCTGTGTGACTAGCTACAAATGCTGCAATTGCATCTAGCCCAGCTGACCGCAGATACCACAGGGAATGCTGCAATGTTCAGGACTACAGTTGTGATACCTGCAAACCATGTATTTTAATAGATTTCAGTATCCTTAAGACAATCAGGAAGTTCTGACAGAGAAACAACAAAACTGATTAACAGAAAATATGAGACAGACAGTGAGAGTAAGAAGGCAAGTATAGACGTATGAATTATTCTTCAGGTCCTTTTCCAATTATTTCTACAGAAGTCATAAACTCCTATACTTTCTGTTCATGGTATGGATTGAATTATTTAGAATCACATCAGATTTCCCTTGTTCATCTTTCAATCTCATATATTTCATTCCTTGCTTCAAATCTATAACTATTCACTGTTTTCAAACATAACCCATACCTTAGATAGGAACATGCCAATTTGAGATGGTTAGGGCTTGAAAATAAACCGTCAATACTCTCATGAAATCAGAAGCAAAGGAGAATCAGATTCTGGACAGGTGGGGATTGCAGGGGCAGGTTGGGGTGGGGCATAAAAGTTGCATAAAGAAAGAAAACATGTTCTAGGGAGTCAGTGAGATGCAAAAGCAAGGTTATCCAGGACAAATCTAGTTGTATTAACCCTAACTCATCTATCAACAACATAATTATTAAAGCATGGTGGATCCTCTTTGATCCCAGATGACCTGGGTTGTATGCATCAAAAATATGAAAACTTTCCTTATGATTAATACATAGAAAGTTAAATCCCTTCTTTCTGTATTTTGCTGTGTTGCTCTGTGAAAGAATTATTTCCTTCTACCCTTCTCTTTTCCACTCTGGCCTTGCAAGCAGATGTTGCTCTGCAGCAATTGTGGATCCAGTGGCAGTGACACAGATTGGCTTGGTAAGTGGGAAGATCTGTATGGACCTTATTGCAGGGGTGAGGCCTATGTGCTTTATCTACTATAGCAGAATAAAGAAAGAAGAAAAAGTGCAAGAAATACACTAACATGAGACTTTGAACATAGGGATTGAGCTCCCATCTTTTGGCTGGAACATGCAAAAGGCTTTTGCAGTCATTTTTGCAATGCACAACAAGTTCATTCTCTAAATTCTCACCATGAAAATGAAATCATCAGCTTCTTTCTAATTCTCTCTTTTATCTGTCTTTTTCTGGGTGTGATCTGGGTCAGCAAGGATAGGATTCTACATTTGAACTAGTTATTTTAGTTCCTTTTAGACAGAAGGAAAAAACAGACCTTCTAACAAGCAGTTAGTCTTATGTTAAATAAGGTACCTAAACTAGGTTATGTCATTAATACTCAAAAGCACCCATTTTTCTATATTACTATTAAGGTAATCTAAGGTGACTCGCGTGACAGTAGACAACTGTACAATATATATCTATGTTTGATCACATTAATCCAAGTCCTCCTGTATTTTTCTGTGGCTATGGTGAAGGAACAAGAAAACAGACCTCAAAATTTGACAGCAATTTTTTCCCAAACAGATATTTATGAAACAGGAGCACACAATCTCTCCTGAGCATATCAAATGTCTGACTATATCTTCTAGACTTTATAAAAACTAAGTTGGAGACTTTTGTTCAGTCAATACAATGTCCCAAAAGGTCTAGACATGGTTCTGCTTCTATAGAAATGCAGAATCACAGGATCACAGCATAATTCAGGTCTCTAGTCAAACTTCCTGCTCAAAACAGGATCAGCTATAAGGTTAGACCATGCTATTGTATCATGAATCACAGACAGCAAGGTTACTTAACTGAATTCTTACATCCTTATTTACACTTCATGGAAAATAGTCTATTATCTTAAAAACCGAGAGTTACAATTTGGAATTCATAATCTTTATGAATCTTGAAAAATGCGAGACCAAGTTTTTCTTCTACAAGCATGAAAAACAGATTTTTATTTTTTTTTTCCATTTTAGTTCTTCTGGAGACACAGGATTCCATTACCTGAGATTTTCAGAGAATCCCCTTACAGTGTAAAACTGAGGTAAGAGCAGTGATAATGTTATTTCAATAAGTATACCACTGCAGTTATGTCTGACCAGATAGAGCCACTTCAAGAAAATGATTTTTAATTGGTGGAGTTTTCCCTTGGGCATTTTTAGGCATTTTATATGTGCTTCATACTCAACTATATTTATTCTCTCACAAAACCTCTAGTGACACAGCCAGCACTATTAATCACACATATAAAATTATAATGAAAAAATACTACGTAATTTGTCCACAGGCATGGAATAGGAAAAATACTCTGAGCAAATCTTCAATATATTTCCATAACCTTCTCAACTGTAACTCCAATCCTTCCTCTGTGCCCATGGTTTGGGTCTCTGAAAGACATAAATGGGAGCCAACCTGGACATGTGGAGGACCACTGTGGGAGGACCCTCTATAACCTCTTTAGGGCCAGATTGTTTCCAAGTGTTGCTGGCAAGTGGATGGTGCTCTGACATTGGTCACTAAACCTTGTAAAGGACAAAGACATCATGCCTGACTTCAAGTTCCTGAGTCACAAACCACAGTATGCCAGAGGTAATCAGAGTAAATATCACTATGTGGTTCCCCTCATTGAAGTCTCCCCCTATAAGCTGCCATGAGATGGGAGTCTGAGCTCAGTTGATCTTTTATCTGAGTTGGTATCACTTTTCTGCATCTCACTCCATTCATACCCTCCAGATACATCCTAATGTCCTTTCTTCTGAACTGTCTCTGTTGGAAGCCTGGCTTCACATTATGTAGGGAAAATTCTCCTCCCACCATTGCATGGCTGCTCTAAGTAATCAAAATGAGAGACAATGTGCAGCAAGAAAATTCTCACTGTGAATTCAATTGGAGTTTAAAATCAATATAATACTTTATCTAAAAACAAAAGACTCCTTAACTTGAATGTTACAGATCATCCTCTTCACAGCTCCCCTTCACAGAGGGATTACAGTTTGATGGCTGTGAGATTGCCATATCTAGTGGTACTGTTTTTAAGAAAAACATGTCATCTACTGCTCCATCTAATAAAGACAAGAGATTCTGCAAGTTTTCACATCAAAAGATACAGCCTGATATTTCTTATGAATCATGAGTCAAGGAATTATGTAGCTTGCTTTCTCTTAAGCGTGTAATTTGATCTCCAAGCATGAGCAAGAGTTTTTGTATTTCAATCAGTAAACAATTGCTCTTTAAAACATTCCAACTGATGTTTATTTGTACAATCTGTCCTTCAGCAGCCTTAGTTGGATGAAGTAAAAGATGTAACTCTAATAGCAAAGTGTCTAAAAACTGACAAAACATTACATTTGATCATTCATGATGAGTGCACTAAGGAAGTATGTAGTTTGGAAAGCTGATACAGCATCTCACTGAAATCACTATGTATAAAACATTGTTTCATTCTGAACTAACCAGTCACTGTCACTGCAGTATAAATTTTCTTTTTTTTTTTTTAAATTACACAGATCAGATTTCCTTGAATGAAAGAAAAATTGAACATTTTTCTTCAGTCTTAAGATAAAAGTAATTGCTGTGCATTCCTCTTTCCCTTGGGAAGAGTGCAATGGGGTCCTTTATTTCATTAAAGATGCCAAACATGGAATCAATATCAGTGCTGAGACTTTGGTGGCTGGGCTGGGTGGGCACTGCTAGAGTAAGCAAACAAGATGTTCTCTGTTGATTAGAAGAACTTTGTTGCAAAGAAGCAAGGTACAAGAGATTAGAACAAACAAAACCCCACAGAAAAAACAAACAAACAAAGAAACAAACAAAAAAACAGACAACGAAACAAAAACCCTAACAAACAAACAAAAAACTCCCCAAAATACTGGAAGATCAACCTATAACTGTAACTTGACTGCAGTTGTGGAACCTTAAAGGTAACAACTAGAGTGACAGACAGCTTTGCACATTCATTTTTCAGACAAGAAAAAACTTACCCTTGCAGTGCATTAGTGTATTATAACACAGATATTTAAAGTTTTGTGCAAGTAATTTTTTTTTTTAATACACAGAGCTGCACATTACTTTGAAGAGTTCACCTAAACCAAAAAAATATGCTATTTTAGTGTAGGATTTTAGACACTCTGCAGCAAACTGTACCTAAGGATTGCACTGGTCAGCGAGGTATCTCAAGGGAAACCATTTCAAAACACCATGTCCTTCTGCATATCTAGTTCCTTGACTCTAAATCATTGTAAATCCCTGGGTTTTGATAAAGGTTAAAAAATGAGAAGTGCCCCTTCTCCGTCTTCCATAATGTGAAAATACATTTTTGCAAACACTGCTAGTTTTTTCTCCCAGTTCATGGTCATTTCCTTTTCCTGAATAAAAGTTCTTGTGCAAACATGACTGGAATGCTTATTTTAGTAGTTTGGGTTTGGTTTGGTCTTTTTTTGTTTGTTTGTTTTTTAATTTTATCTCCTTGTGTATGACTTAGTATATTATTATGGTAGCTATTCCCTGTGACAGAACAGTGCTAGATTTAGTACATCTGTATCTTGTTCTGGATGTCCTCAGTACATTACATTACCAACACTCTTATATATCACAGCTCCTTTAATGCCATAGTCTTACAGACAAATCACTGCTATGACCATAGACCTTATGGATACAGCTGTGCAATTTTGACAAGTCCTTAAATCGCCAACTAGATTTTGATACATAGTGACAAATACTTCATCCCCTACAAGTTTCTTTATACTCAATTGGACAACTTGCAGAAAAAAAAAAAAAAAATACCAAGACTGCAATTTTATTGGTCAGCTACCTATTCGTTTTGGTCTCGTGTTCTGACCAACTTTATGTTTCCTCTTATCTCTAATACTTGTCTTTTTGGTTTTTATATGATCTTTCTCCCATGGTCATGATACCTCAATAAAATACAGTTTTACCATTTATCACTAAGGATAAGTTTTCAGGGGTGTATGATTCCTTCGGCCAGGCTGTTCCTGGAGACCTGTATGGATCCTTAAGCCAGCCACGGGACATGGAAGGTAATTTCTTCAGTCAGATGAGGAAGACAAACCAAGGGGTTTACAGCCTGTAGCAGAAGGCATGCTAATCTGACTCTGACCTTTAATGATTCTTTAAAATGAGAAATAATAATTATGTAGAGAAAATTTACAATAAACAGAGACTAATCAAGTGGATGTGAATGTAGCTCAAATACATGGTAATTCCATAAATAAGTGATTGAGGAAGAAGAGATACATTGCCTGTCATCTCTAAATTGCTGTTTCAAATCCGGACCTAGTGTCTAAAATGTTAATTTGAGCCTCTGACATCTATTCTGCGGTCAATATGAAGTGAATTCCTGGTCCCTGGCCAGTTTCTAATGGACAGGTGGCAACTACCCAAGAAAAGACGACAACCACAATTGGCACCCCAGTGAGGAGTCATAGCAATGGGACAAAGACTGAGCCGGTCAAAAGACAAAGTGATCTCCTCACCCCCTCCTGACAGTTTATCTAAAGCAGGTCTGAAACAAAGGGCAAAGCACTGGGAGAGAAGATTTTATTATGATTTCTCTGCCATCTTTTTTCTTCGTAAATAACATAGGAGAATTGCTTTTCCAAGGCTGTCAATCTCACACCTTTCACAATTTGAGAAATAGAAAAAGAAATGTTGCTCTGTCCCCCTTTACCAGGTCTGCCTGCTGTGACAGTGAGTGTTGCCAGTCATACACTCGAGCTCTAGATCAAAACCAGGTGGCAGAGCAAACTGTATTTAAACTTTGATCCTCAGTTCCACTCTGTTGCACAGCTTTTGCTTGGAAAAAGAAAAGGATTAAAAAAAAGTTTAGTTTTGCTAGCAACAAATGCTTTTCAGTTGTGAAAGAACTGATTAAATAGATATTCTACCCTAACCTCAAATATTTCTGTAGTATGACTCTCCTCCTGGAGCACCATTTTTAAAAGGTATTTGAGAAGGCATTTTTATTCCAGACTCAAATATTGCATTTTCTTCTCTTCCCTTTAAGAGCAACAATTGGGGAAAAAAAAACAAAACAAAACAAAACAAAAAAAAAAAAAAAACAAAAAAAAAA
>JAWWTY010000106.1:51731852-51761155 GCA_035222235.1 Margarornis squamiger | reverse complement strand
GTTGCAGTTAGGCAGCATTATGAAAATTAATCCTGGAAAGAGGCCCAGTGTCATTGCTCACAGTATGCTCAACAGCTACCAAATACTCAGCATTTGCCAAAAGATTCTTAAGTTGCTACCACTGAATATTCCCCGTTCACAGCACCCACATTTTGATCTGATCTCTTACTTTATATGAATACACACACACATTGCTCCTTATAGGTGAGAAACAGTGTGACAAGAAACATTCTACTCCTAAGAATATCTGCAGTTTTAGACCAAATGCCCATTTCACTCTGTATTGTGCACCTAGCTGTGGCCATGAATGGGTGCTTAGAGAGAAAACACCAGAATAAATCATGGGGTAGTACCTCCCTGCAGTACCCCATGCAGCATCCAACAGTTTGCAGAACAAGGCTATTTAATCTCTTCTTGTACAGAAATCATTACTTACTTCAGATCCCCTTCCTGTCACTGCTCTCTGCTCATTTTCTAGTTTTATAATATAATGGGGGTTTTGATTTGTTTGTTTTTTTTAATGACAAAGTGGACCAGAACTGCACACTATCCCTAGGCACACCAGTGTTTTGTATAATGACATGATAATGCTTTCTATGTTGTTCTCTATTTCTTTCCTAACAGTTCCTACTGTTCTACTTGACCTTTGAAAACAGCTAAGTACTGAGCAGATGTTTCCAGAAATCTTACAAAAAATCCTTTTCTCACTAATACATATTCAAAACAGAAATAACAGGTCCCTTTCCCCTCAGAAAAACCTCAAGTAAAACAGAGCTATTTATAATTATAAAGATGTAAATTTTATCTTTGCCAAAGAATAAAAGGAAATTCTTGTGCAGTACAGTCCTTACAATACAATCAAGTCCATATTCTTTCTGGAATATTTTTTTCTGGCCATTCCAAGGTTGAATGAATTCATTATATCCATCTATGGATCTCTCAGTCTTGAGCACTCAAGCTGTCATTCTAGGTGTTTCATGTCTATTGTGTACTTCCTGCTCACACTATGGACTTACTGAAGTGAAACAGTCCAATTAAGCAAGAAAGACTCTAACGTTCCCTGCATGTGTATTATTAGGAGTGTTGGTATTAACTTCATATTTATGACTTTCCATTGAAGAAGTATTCAAAAACTTTTCTTGAGAACACAAACATTTCTAATGTTTGCAAGTGACCTTCTTTGCAGCTGTGCAATTGGGGTAGGGGGGATGCTTTTGAAATAAGTTAATGTAATTAAATCCTGTTTTGGCTGGCTATGAAGTATTGAAAAATTACCAGTCACTGGCTTTGAACAGCTTGATAGGATCAACAAGGGGAATATGTATATATATGTATACATATAAAGATATGTTGTTACTCAAAGGAGCATTACTGGAAGAACAGGTAGCAGAGGTTCACCCTTGTGACTCCAGATGACTTCAGAGCATTGCCTGTCCCTCCTCTGCATTTTGGTGATGTCATGGTAAGTAGATTGAGGAGCAGATTCTGTATTTTTGCCTAGACAAATAAGACTGTTCTGAACTAGAAATGCTTTCCAGAACAGGTTATTTCTCATAGAAAGTATCTTATTAAGACCTCCATCTGCGATATACAAAAGGGGAACAAGCAGCAGTAACTTCAGGAAAATATTTAGAAATTAAAAAAAAATAAAAAATGCTTCAGTCTAGACTCGGGTCAGGAGTGTGAAGTAGTCAACATCAAAAATCTGTAAGTTCTACTTGGAGGCCATAAGGGAACACTGAAGCCCCCTGAGCATCATGATACTGCACAGAACAGTTGTCCCAATACTTATGTAAAGTTTGAGTCCAAATCAACATAATCGAGGTATGTGCATTAAAGGGATTTGAATTTGCCAACAGACAGAACAGTAACTCCCAGAAGCCACAGAAAGACGGGCACTTTAGTGTTCTTTTTCTCACCTTCAAGTTGAATTTCTGCCTAACTTGCTGTCCTTGTGTCTACCCTGCTTGCAGAAGTATGAACAGATCAGAGAAGTTGGCAGAGAAGACCTGTTTTTTCTTGAGGCTTCAACCCAATGCAGAGGCATCATAGTCCAGGCTGGACTGTGAGACTCAGCCTTAATTTTAAACAAGTACATTCCCATCCCTCATACTCTGGGGAAATTAATTATATCAGTTCTCAGTTCACTCTAAAATTTTCAAAACTAGAGTGTAGATAAACTCCAGATTCTTCTTTCATTCAGCCCCTCACTTTTTTAAGCCAAAGTCATTATTTCTGAGCAAGGTAACTGATTATTTTGTATTTCTCTTGCTAATTCCATGCCACAAAATAAATGGGTTAGCACTTGGTAAGGAGCCTTTAAAAGTTGAGAAGAAACCTTCCCCAAAATAACAGCAGCAACAGCAGAAGGAATCAAATCAAATCCACAGAAATTAGTGGGATGGTGGAGGACAATTACTAAGAATCATACAATAGAATCATAGAATATCCTGAGTTGGAAGGGGCCCACAGGGATCATCAAGTCCAGCTCCTGGCCCAGCACAGAAAAATCCCAAGAGTCACACCATGTACCTGAGGGTATTGTCCAAACACTTCTTGAGCTCTGTCAGGCTTGGTGCTGTGACCACTGCCCTGGGGAGCCTTTTCCAGTGCCCAACTACCCTCTGGGTGAACAACCTTTTCCTAATATCCAAACTAAACCTCCCCTGACACAACTTCAGGCCATTCCCTTTGGTCCTGTCACTGGTCACCACAGAGAAGAGATTAGTGCCTGCCCCTCCTCTTCCCCTCGCAAGGAAGTTGTAACTGCAGTGAAGTCTCCCCTCAGTCTCCTCCAGGCTGAGCAGAACAAGTGCCCTCAGCTGCTCCTCGTGCAGCTTCCCCTCCAGGCCCTTCACCATCCTCATTGGCCACCTTTGCATGCTCTATAATGGCTTAGTGTCTTTCTTGTACTGTGGTGCCCCATATATGTAATTGTTGACTTGTCCCTTTCTCCTTCTGTACTGGACTATTTCTAAAGGTGGAATCACACACTACAGTGTTACCCATGGAGATCAGGCCTTCTTCTCAGACATCTTAAATGGACGCTGGTAAAGTATTCAGGGTGACAATTCACAGTGTCACTGGCTACAAATCCTGTTAGAGCTCTGAAATTTAAACAAACGCCACCTCACTAAAATGTCAGTTTTTATGGTTTTGACCCAGTTTGAGATCAATAATTGTGTAATAAATCAAAAACACTCAGATTTTCACTCAAGAAAATGGGAAGCTTTTAATACTATCTAAATTTTCTTTGTTTTTGGTTTTTTTTTTCCCTGAGTCATTGTTTCTATTTATTTGACTGACAAAAATTTTTGTCAGAATTGGACTACTTATGCAAAATTTTTAACTTTAAATCCAGTTTTTTTATCAGTCACATTGAAAGATTTCAGGCAGCTCTAATAATCTGTTTTTATGTCTGTGGTGGTGCTTATTGACTCCAACTACATTTCTTTAGGCATTGTACCCATTCAGAAATAATGTCTCCTCTCCAGCTTCTCCTTTGTTCATGTCCACTGATGATCAGCACAGCAACCTACCAAGACTATCTAGCTCTGTCATCTGGTGAGACTGAGCAATGAGAGAAGCAAAATATCCAAGTTTTAACTTGTAATTTAGCTTCCAACAAGCAAAGACAGTTCTTAGAAACCTTAAAAGAAGCAATGTAAAGTATACCTAGGGAAAACTTGGTAGCAAGAATCTCTAGATTCTTTTTATTGATGGCTTAAATAATTAGTTCATAAAGCATAGAAATGCATGAAGCCAATTCAGCTCTTTGGAAGAGAAGGATTGATGCAGCCTAGCAGAGAAAAAGAATTTTTAAGAAAACCGCACTATGATGATCAGTTATCTTAGAGAAGACTGGACCCAAAAGACCTTAGAAATAAAGCTGAAGTTAAGGTTTCAAGACTCAACAATCCATTTGGAGACCAGGTACCAACCCATACTGAATCTGGGTGATCTTCTGTTAAATTTTTTTGAGGTACGGCTATGTTTCATGACAATGTAGGATGATGTCTACTGCTGGAGAGACCAGCAAGGCCCAGAGCCTTTGTCCTTTGTGGATGATCTTCTCCACCTTGATCTTCCCAAGTAATAGGAGGACAGGACCTTACTGGTAACGCATGGGTTAGGAAAACAAAGCTGCAGGAAGGGAAACTAGGAGGATTTATCTACAAACAAGTGTTCCTTCAAAGGAGGGAGTAGGTCTCAGCAACTTTAAAGACTGCATTTGGATTGTGAACAAAATAGGAACCAAAAGCTGGGGAATGTTGCTCACTCATAGTTTTATTAGTATTCTTTAGATACTTCAGAGACATTAGGCATGGCAGCATGTTCTCACCTGCAGTATTATGAATAAACAAATTATTTTTGATGAACTAAGCAATCTCTCAGTAAGGCAGAGAAGAGTGAGAGAAAACTATCCGAACTGAAGAAAATGGCAGAATTAAGGAAATTTGATGTGAAGGTTAGAAGTTTTCTGAGCCCTGAGAGGCCTTTCAGAGATTAAAGCAAATTGCTTTGGCATACAATATGACTTTATTAAATTCAGATGACTGGAGGGAGAAAATCTGAGGTTTGATATCTACATAAATGTCTTAGAAAAGGGGCAGCAGCCAGATTTAAAGGAAACAAAGTAAAATCAGCCATCCTGTATATGTAAAATCCTCATTAAAAAAAAACAAACAAACAAAAAAAAAAAAACAAAAAAAAAAAAAAAAAAAAAAAAAAAACGAAAAAAAAAAAAACAAGGAAAAAGAAATTGATAAATCTGTCTAGCTACTGTGAGGAAATAAAATGACTGCTGTGCAATGTCACAGCTAGTAATGCCTCAGATTTGACTGAAACAGCATTGAAAAATAGCCAAACAGGAACCTTTCATGTCTGACTTCATAGGTCACCCACTCCATGCTATGTGTTCTTTCTGTGAATCTCTCAGCTAAGTACTTCCAGCTAAAGTAGTTCAAATACATAGAATGAGAGAAATCAACAAAGAACAAAACACAATGAGCAGTCTAGTAATACCACTTAGCTAGTGCATTGTAATGGGCAGCACTGGATTAGTAGCAACATGGCAAACAATTCATTACAATTTGAGAGTTTGCCTTATGACCAGAGTACATTTCAGATTTATCACTCTAGTTTCAAATGTGTGCATACATGGTCAGAGCACAGTTGATGTTCGAGTAAAAAAATCTCCAGATTCTACACATCCAGCAAAATGAGACTTTAAAGTAGCTTAGTAGCAACTAGAGGCCACGAATAATCATAAGGCATAGAAAGGGATATTCAGTGAAAGGAACCATCACAAAATTTGTTCTAAAATATGTAGCATAGAGGCATGGAAACTGGAAAGGCTGCCTATCTTTATGCACTAAAATAACAACTTCTCAACTGGAAACCATGTTGGATATCGTATTTCCATTTTAAAAATTAAGTAAATACGTATACTAAGAGCATCTACCACACCTAGAATTACCTCCAGTGAAATGGAGTAAGGATGAACATTTTTCTGCATTGTGCATGTGTGTTTGCATGCTTGTATAGTGCTAAAAAACCCTGCAAAAGCTACACAGCAGGAATAATCAACCCTACAAAAGCTTTGCAATAGTTAGGACATTAAAGGTTTTCTGCATTAACTGAGAATTCCTTTTTTAAAAAAAAAACATATGATAACAGAAAATTATTTCAAGTTGGCTAAGAGATTCAGAAAGAAAGCAAAGGTTCTGTTGCTGTTTAATCAGTTACATTGTTGATAGACTTCTAATATTTTGTATTTACCTGATTTCTGCCATCTTTATGGTTTAAGGAAGCACAGTATATTGCCAGCCTGTAACATTATGGCAGGTGTAAAGAAAAGATACTGGTGTAAAAAGTCCCCAGGATGGATTCTTGTTTACACTGTGAATCTAAGTAACTCCTTGATGTCAGGGAACTTACTTCCCATGACAATAGTGTAAAAACTATCAGAATTTAGGTCACCAATTCTATTTGCTATAGTTGAGAGGTTGACCCAGGCACATGGGATTTATAAAACTATGTCACTTCAGTAAAAGCAGTGAGGAGCTCTGAAAAATTCTGTCAGGTGACTTTATTTTTTTTTAATAAACTTACTTGTGTTGCATTTGGTCATGTCTTTCCGATATTAACTTTGCTCCAAAAGGTTGGTCAATGCTGGTTTACTGTGGACTAGTTGTTTTTCCGTGTTCAATTATATCCCATTCACCCTCTGGCTCATTGGTACATGACTAGTACTACATTTTTAGGTAACAATGTGTCTTAATAATTCTTCGCTCAGTAGTATATATAGAAATCAATCATTCTCTGCTTTCCTTTTCACTGGTTACAGTTTCATTTTTAAGCCAGGTTTTCTAAGGAAATAAGGCTTGCTCGATGAAGCCTATCTGTCTCTTGACCCCCTTCTAATAAGTTCTTAATCCATCAGATCTAAAAGAGAGATTGGAACCTCAAAGGCAAGTTATTCTGAGAATTTTGAGGAAAAGTAAAAAATTAGGAGGAAAGTCCAGAATTACTGCCCCTACTACAGGACAGCTAGACAGACCCACATAGCTGCAGACAGTGAGCTGGCCTGGGAGTGCATCTGCAGCACCAAGCTACCCACTACAAATACTGTGGCTTGCTCAGGGAAGTACCACAGGTAAAAGAAGAGTAACTGTGAAGTTGGCAGTCTAGATTTGAAAGAACGAGGGCGCAAATTCATAGAAAACTGGGTTTCATTAGTTACTCTCTTCTTCTTCAGGAACTATATATTTTACAGTTTCAAATCTTTGTAAACATATGTTGCCCAGAACTGTATTCTTCCCTACTTGAGAAATCAAAACTTTATTCTCCCTGCTTTCATGAGCAATCTTCTCTTTACAGCACCAGCATTCCAACTCCACTCCTGTTCAATTTCTGTGAACAACCTAATCATAATAGAACCTTTCTTTATTAAAAGGTGAGTATTTCAGGTTTTTCTTGTTCACGCTGTTGGCCTGCATTACAAACACAAATCAGGTAATCCTACTTTTCAGTTTCCACATCAGCACTGATTTGCAACTGAAAACACTATTTTTCAAAAGCAAAGATCAGATTTTCTCAAAACATTTAGGCTATATTTGTGAGTTCCTACCTCCAAAGATCTGAGTGAAGCTGTGCTGCATTACAAAGCATTTGTATTACAAAGCAAAATATATCAGGATTTCCTTTTTATTGGGATATCTCCAGAGTCCATTTTTTCTCTTTTTAAGTATCTGGTGATAACAATGGAAGACACAGCACTGGTTGTGTGCCACAGCTCCAGGTGTGAGTCTCTTCACTCCTTCTCACAGATTTTGCTTGCTTTTAGAAATTTTAGAGTAATTTTCCAGCCATTCTTCATCCTGAGCCTTGGATACTCAAATAAACGCAGGATAGCAATTGATTATCTTAGGCAAGGCTACTGATTTGTGGTTGAACAGTCCCCTAAAGATCTCTTTCTTCTCTTCTTGATAACTGTATTTCTGTTGATGTTGTCCCCATATTTGACCCAAATAACTTTCTAGATGAAGAATTGAAATTCAATATCTTGTCCACTCTAAGTTAATGTAAATATAGGTTATAAAACTCTCAAGCAATAACCATAGTTTGCTAACAAGCATTTCGGTTTTATTAAGCCACATCAGAGGTTAAAGGATGTGTCATTTGGCAACATTGAAAATCTTTGCTGTAACTCAAGTGCTGCTGTCAACTGTTCAATTTCTGATACAAGAAGCAGTTTCATATTATCAGAATAAATCCATTTTACCCACTCTTCTCTCTGAAATGGCACACACAAGCTAAACAGTTTTTATGGCTCAACTTAGTTGTGTTATCTACCAGTCTATACTACTGCAGACATAAGCATGGGTTTAGAAGAGACAATATATTTTTGTTGTGCAGAAATGTGAGAATTTTGCCACTTATTAAGGGCTGGAACTTCACATTTCAGAATATATAAGATGTAGGAATTAGCATTATCCTTATGTTTGACCATATGTTAGTTTTCTGTTATATCTATCTATCTATATCTAAATATATCATATCAGCAATATATTGCTCCTGTTTTGAGTTACAGCTACACACAAGAACATCTGTCATATTGACAATGTTGTTACAAAGTCTTTAAAGATGATAAGGATCCAGACCAAAACAGAATTATTTTGCAGATAACTAGGGAGAGAATATGAAAAAAAAAAACATGGCATTAATTATAAAGATTAGTATGTTTCATGATTTTCCTCTTTTGCTTTTGGGCAGATTCAGGAAGCTGATATTGGTATCATAATATTCCTGATAGTACAATGTAACTGTGGCAGGCAGGCAATGCTGGTTTTGAGGCTCTGAACTCTTTTAATAAAATGCTGGTGTAAGACCTGCCCATTCACTGGAGAATGGTTAATAACTCACTGGTTTGAAAATCAAGCTGGGACTGAAAAGATTCTGTTCTCTGTGTCCAGAAGTGTTTCTACATCACCTACACCAGGATTACCCTGACCAGCAAAGGTGCCTTATCAATAGGATTCCCAATAAACTCTGTTTGAAAGAGCACATGATCTAATAACCTCCACACTGTTAATCTGGCTTAGACTTCAGACTGAAGGGCTGTTTGTCTGACTCCTTGAATGATTTACCAGCCCAGAGGAGAGTATTCTGCATGATCACCTTTAAGTAACATTTGGAACACTGTTTATTAAGGTAAGCATTTACCTGTTATATATGTATATATATGTAAACTGGTGCTTCTGACAAATTAGTAAATTTGACACATGCTTGCAGAAAAAATACCAAAGCAATCTTTAAATATTATCATTTAGAAAAATATTTATATGATGGGAAATGCTCCTTATTTGATTTTGCACTATGTGTTTCACCAATTTTGTCACTAATAGGCTCACTAATACATTAGGGCAAGTCTATTGTTCAACGCATTTCATCTTTTCATATTAATTCAGTATTGTATCATTTGTATTCACTTTGGTGTACACTCCTTTTGATCTGCATCTTATCACATTAAAGATTTTATTACAAACAACATTGTATTATGAGACTTCAATATTCTGTTGACATATTTAAATGCTAATAATTCAAGGTTGATCAAAACACATGCACATGGCAAAAAGAAGGTCAATAAATGAGCAGCCTTAATACAAGGTTGGCAAAGCTATTAGAAAAATATAAAACTCATAAATGACCAAAATATTGGATATTTTTAATGATGAATAATGACATGGGAATCTAGAAGTATTTAGTTAATAAACTATTAGGGCATAATTTGTGACGAAATGTATTTAAAAAAAAAAAATAAAAAAAAAAAAAACAAAACCACACCACTTTTTGCCACCATATTCCTGATGTTCATTTTATCTTTCACCATCTCTGTTATTTTTATTCACAATGTGCCTGTAATACTTTTGCTCTCTCAGGACACCTTGTCCATGGTTTTAAGGCTCATATTCAGATGTTTCCCCTCTTCCACATATTTTTATTTCTCTGTGTCTGTAGTAAATGTGCAAAATCCGGGAAGTTGATGTAAATCTGAAGCTAGGCAAAAAGAGCTTTCTTTCATCTCTACTGCATGTACTTCTGGCATAATTATTTTCAGAAATGAGATCATACTTGTCACCTTATAATATCTCCATGATGATCTACCATTTTTTTTAATGTAGTATCAGATAACTACAAGCCAGAGATTGTGCTTCAGTTGGGACCATTTAGGTGTGGGCACCTGAAGATTCTCAAAGTCTGCTTTATCCTGAGACTGAGCTTTTAAATTCTTCTTTATTTTATTTCTTTAAATGCAGTTTCTGTGCAGATTTTGAGGCATGGGTTTTATATGAAAGTGAATAGTGCAGCATTAACTGTTGTTAAAATGACACTGCACACAAACATGCTCTGGGATTTTGGCAAGGAAATAACTAAAGAAACAGAAATAATATCATTTCTTAAGAAAGCTAAGAGAGAGCTACAACATATTCAGATCCAAACACAAATAACTGTTTCTGTTGGAAAACAAAATGGATATTTTAGTTAGATTCCCATTTGCTCAGTACAGAATTGTCTTCTCAAAAAGATGGGGTAGCATTTAGATGTAAAGCAAACACAGAGTGATCCTTTCAACTTTAAAGCTGCTCTTGCTAATGTCACCGAGTGGTATTTTAAGAAGTTAGAACTACTCTGTCTAATGGCTGCTCAAGCCTCAAGCTAGCTGATGTTATACTGTCCCATACAAAACCTTTACCAGTTTTTGCTGGGTCACATTTAAATGCCTCCTACACACTAGTTAATTTGGTTTTGTTCTAAGGTAACCATGTTTGCAGTCACGCCTCTGAATCTGCAAGTTATTTTGTGCAGCTTTACCTTTCCCTCTGCTTGCAGCCTTTCTGAGTCCATCAGCAGCTGTCTCCGGTGTGAGAGCCTGCCTTCATGCAGCGGTTTGTGAGATTAGAACCATTGTCACACAGGAGATAAGTAAAAAAAAAAAAAAAAAACCACAAAAAAAAACCCCCACCACTCAAAAAATCCACAGAGGTGACATCTCCACTGATTATATGGATCCTCAGAAGCAGAGACACTGTCTGCTCTTGGTATGAACTTTCCTATAGCTCTAAGGTTTCAGCCTTGGAATTTGGCACAGGAATATGGTCTCAGGAATATGTATTCTGCAAAGGAAGAAATTACCTTTGTTCAAAAAAAAATAGGACTGTTCTGGAATAATTTCTGAATATGTTCAAAATGCTGAAGAATGTTCCATACTTTGTTCCACATGTTCCATGATACAAATGAAAACTTAACTATTCTTCCTGAGCCTGTTCCTGAACCATTGCCCTCAGTCCAACACAATACTAAGAATTACTAAAGCTAATTATCAATAGAAACTATTCTTCCAATGTACAGTCACTGTCTCTATTTAAGCCAATAGAATCAAAACACTAGTCAACTGAAGACAATATTGTGAAGTTCCAAAATTTCACCCTTGTCACCCATCTACATCCATCCAAAGGTATCCATCAGACACAAGGTCCCTGACATCACTGTCAGTCTCATTCATCATGAACCTCCATCTGTCTTTCACCTCTCATTTGCTTTCAGGAAGTCAATTTAGCACCTGTCTACCCTAGAATATTATATAAGCATTGTATTTTCCAACAAGTGTATTTGTATTTTGTTTGGTGGTAGCCCAGCTGTTTTGGAGAAAGCTTCAACAGCAACAGCTAGATCATCATCCATGCCTCATCTAAAAGTCGGTGCTTTATATCCTTCTGCCACAATAGCTTCAAAGAAAACAATCACTCTTTGGCAGCAGGTAAACAGGAACTGTACTTAAATCCCTGATTGCTTGGGTGATTGATTTTGTCCCACCAAATATGTCTAGAAGTGTGATTTCAGCCTCTGTAAATATATTTAAATTTGCTTTAAACTGTTTTTAGACATATCATTAACTTCTTGGACGCCCATACCTTGTGTATCCCAGTTTTATCCTATCTCAACCTAATTAGAAGTGTCCAAGTAACACAAAGTACATATCTGTTTTTTGCAGTTGTACAGCAGGTCTTACACACAGGGAACAAAATGAAGTCCTCATTCCTGACAGGAGTCTCAGTAATGTTATTATTCAAATTACAGATGAAAGGAGAAGCAAAGGGGAAGAGGAAAGGAAAAAGGGGAAGGGGAAGGACAAAGGAACAAGGGGAAGGGAAAGGAAAAAACTCAGTAAACCAACTCTAAAATCTTCCTTGTGATGTCAGCAATCCAAATCAATCCAGCCCATTGAGACTGCAGGTAGGCAGGACTTGCCAGGCTTTGGCCACTCCCAAATATATTTTATTTTGACACTCACTTTCTTTATTCTTATTGCGTATTTAGTCACCTCAGTTCCCATTTTAGTCTAAATGCATTTGTAACTTAGCACAATACTAAATGTTTCTGCTTACATGCTTTTGTGCCTTTCCAAAGATTTGATTGAACTCCATTCTGGGTACCACACACTTGCCAGTTTTCTTGTACAGAACAAACATTTTCAAACTGTCCAATCATGCTTACTTTTGACTTGAATCTAATTACTGCCATTGGACCTGGCCCTGCTCTGGTCCTTATTTGCTTTTTTGAAGTTACTAATTTCAGATCATTTAAAATTCATAAAATTAACTTCAAGGAACTTAGATGCTTGGTTATTATTAGGCTTTTCTCACTTTTTTTTTTTTTTTTTAAGCAAACACATGTGATAGGTCCAGCCCTGTCTATTTTCATAATCTATTGAGCTGGGAAATCTATTTATGACATAATGGAAAAGAGGACAAGAGTGATGGGAGCCGTGTTCTTGGCAATAGCTGTTACAATCAATATTCCAGTCACGAACAAACTGTCAAAAATTAGGGATGCACAGAACTGGATTATTTTATCATGGGCTGGGTTATTTTCAAAGGAATCTGGGGGACTTACAGGCCCAGCTCTCATTAAATTCTAATGGGAACTGGGAGTCACACTCTATTGAGCTGTCTTGAAAAAAATCACAGCAGTGGTGAATAATTTTATGAGGTCACCCAATCAAAATAAATTCCATCATGACTTATACCCACAGTTAAACAACTTTTGGGGCTTAATTCTTTTCTCTTGAAAGGATTAAGAAAACGTAAATAAATTGTATTTACATTTTTGTGGGATTTCAAATTATGTTTTCCTGGCAATAGCCTGGCTTCTTTTTTCTTTGTGAAGGTAAATTGGTTTTCATGTCATACTTTGTCTTCACTGTGCCATAATCCCATGAGACAGTGATGAAAAATGTAACTGCTGATACACTTGCAGGGGGAAAAGAAGATGTGCAGTACATATTATGAGATTTTTACATTCTACAGGTAGTTCTGGTAAAGCAACAAAGTGTAATCAAATTTGCTGTTAGATTAAACAATAGGAATCAATAGTTCTCCATCATTACTAAACTTTCATCTCTTTATATAACCTATCAAGTTTTTCTTCAATAATGTATTCATATATTTAATTCTGAGCAAATTTTTACAAGAGCCCTGACTACATGCTGAGCTTCTGTATAATTTAAATGGTGAAATAAGGAAAGCAAGTGCAGCAAATTGTCATGAAATGGAGCATTTCCCCTGCCCTTTCAGCCGTTCTGTGAGTGATTGTCATCAAAGTGGCCTGGCATCCTCCCTCTGGATCAGTGCTAACATATTTCCTCACATAGATAGGAGCATTTCTTCCCAGCTTCTTCCTCTCAGCTCATGACTGCAGGAAAATATTACATAAATTCAAATTTTCACTTTTGCCAAATGGTCGCTCTCACAGTGACTGTGGACACATTTATAAATTATGTACATGGAGAAGGGGAAACTGACTCTCTTTTTATAGGGTAGGCAAACTGCTCACTCATCCTAACCTGAACGTCTCTGTTCTCGTCTCATCCTTGCAATTATAGAATTCAGCTATTCCATGGGAGAGGACTGCAAATGCAAGTTCACTGATTAGTTCAGTGATGCTGTTCTTTTCTGAAGTCATGTGTCTCTTGAGTTAATCCACGTTTTATTGTACAACCCTTTTGGGGAAAATGGGGTCTGTTTGCAGGTCTGCAGTCCTGCATCCTCCTTCATGCAATGCCATGGAATGCTCACGTTTGTAGAATAAGAACCTTACTTGCAGCTGGGACTTTTCTCCCGTCATTTGCTTTATCTGACATCAAGGTATGTAAAACTGAAAGAAAAAAAAAAAAAAACAATGAGAAACTGAGGACCTTAATTATCAGTAAGAGCTTATTAATAACAGTCTCTATTTCCTCCCTCTTTTCCCCTCCTCCAAACATTCAATGATGGTACCAGATACAGAAATTAGAAAACAGTGCAAGACAGGCAATTTTCTTTTACAATGAAACCTTTGCTCTTACTGTTCCATGAAAGCAAGACAATGTTTGTTAAAATGACATTAAAAGATGAAATGCTGGACTGAACGAGAAAATAGGATTCAGGCAATCAAAAGAAGAAAGTAGTGAAGGAGATTTGATCAAAATATTGATATAATGAATAAGGAGACAGGAAAAGGGAATGAGTAGCCTTTTAGACAAAATAAGTTTTTCCCCACTCCTTTCAATTTTCCACCACTTTAAAAGCTTTCAGTAAGTATGTGGATACATTTATACACATATAGCTATGCATGTAGACATACCTGCATAGACACAGAGACACACACATGTCCTCAGCTTGAAACAGCATTTTTTCCAATATCTTTTCCCTGTGATAACATAATGGCTACTGTTTAGCTAAAAACGTGCCTATAATCCTTCACTCAGAATTCTCAAAGCAGAGTTCCAAGAAAATATATTTGGTGTTCCCTTTGTGACTACTCTATCATCTTGCTAGATTTCATTTTTAATATCAATAATAATTCCAAAATTTTCTTTGTTTTATCACAGGGTACTTGTTTTGTTATGAATGAATATTTGTGAAGCTTATGATCTTATTACAATCAATAACAATAACTTGCAGCAATAAAGGCAAGTGAGTTCCAGAAAAAAAATCCACAGTACAAGAATATGTATTTTTAACCACTTTAAAAATTTCTCTTTTTTCCCCTCCACTTAGAACATTTGTAAAAGTTACTGGAGCTACTGTTTTTCACACAGTCTTTGAAACTCCAGAGTACCTTCCATCAGCACCTACAAGGAGAGCCATACATTTTCAATCTGTTGAAAATAATTGTGTGGAAAAACCCATTCTGTTGCTTCCAGACACAATCCAATCAGTGTAATGGCTTTTGAGAAAGAAGGAACTATATTCACATTTCATTCATGTAAAGAATGAGATAATAGAAGACTTTCATGGTTGATGAGCACCCTGCAGGTACTGCAGTTTGCTGCAGCATACATAAGGCCTTGTTGGGTTCATTGCATAAGGGAAAAATCTCTCTTAAATTGTATTCTTCCCCTAGGCTTCAAATACATATTTTTTAAATGGACTGAAGAAGGAACTGGAGGGATTTTGCATCCCAGTACGACTTTTGCTTTTGAATGGTTGCTCTTGATGTTCTGGGAGAACTTACCATAATTCTTGTCTATCTTTAATGAGGTAAAATTGGCCCAAACAGCAGATAGCGTGGCTCTCACCATCACACTTGGATCATTATTTCCCAATCACACAAAGAAAAGCCCTAAAACAAAAACAACAAGGCAATGAACATCTTGTTTCTTTTTGGTGTTCTCTGTGCCTGCTCCCTTTGTGTGGTTTTCAGTTTTAACAGAAATTCAGTAACAGCAGAGTTCAAACGCAGAGTGGTTGCCAGCCAGTGTACTGCAGCAGCAGCACTGCCAGAGAGGTGCGGGTGTTTGACAAAGAAAAATGTTCCTTTGCTTTTTATAGCACACCATTGTTATCAGTTTCCTTTTTATTGTAGTGGGAAAGAGAGCAGCCACTTTCTTGTTCGAATGCTGTGCCCACGACAATCCCTTCTCAGCTGCTCACAACTGCCCAAATTACATCCTTCCTGACCTGAGATTGTTCACCTTCACTCTGCTTACAGATGCACGCATTAACAAAGATGTGTCATAAATTAAAAACTGGGAGGAAAATGTAGAGCTGGAGACATATAAATATGTCAGAGAAGTGAGTTTGAGCAATAGTGACTAGAATTTACTCTAACTTGACTTGTTTGACCTTACATGTGTTAACCAATTGATTTTAATTCAAGAGATGCTAATGCTTAACTGATATATAATCTATATACATACATAAATCAGCAATAGAAGATGTATGCAGGAGAAAATGAATTCTTGAGAAAAAAGCTTTGTGTGGTTCAACATTGCTAAGAAGCATGAAAGATCTCTTCTTAGCCAGGTTTACTAGATTTTACATGCAATTCTTTTACTTCATTTTAAACTATCTGGTTTCCTTTTCCTTTTTTGGATCAGTTCTAAGCAGCTCTCAAGATAGATTACAGATAAATGTTGTGTTCACAAAGCACCACTTTTATTACAGATATAAAGATTTGTCTTATTTATTTGGTGTATTTATGTAACATTGTCACAGGAAGAGTTTATATTAGTCTTTATGAAAGCTTTCTAGAAAAATAAAATACGCAGTACAACTGCATCTGTAATATGGAAATTTTAGGTCTGGAATTGGCAGTCAGCAATTCACATCTGTTCACATACCTGTGTGACATGGCCCAGGTTAACACATATTTGCAATTTCATGTGGGCCGAGTGAGTTCGTTTAGAAACTACTCATGAAGAGGAAAATTCCTGCATGATTTTGCACAGATTGTGAGTTCACTTACCTCTCCACAAACCTCAAAGATAGTGAAAGAAGCCAGAGAAATATTTAAGTAATTCTTGATAATTATTTGATATGTTACTAGTTCATTAAAGCTCTTTCATTCATGGAATGCTTTTAATTTTTAGTAATGCTAGTGTTACAGAGGTAATTTTCTCTGAGTTTGTTTTATTGCATTGGATACATTTTTGTGGAGACTAGGTGCTAACTATGCAGCTGAATTTAGAATGGAAAACACAAGATTTCACACTGAGGATGAATAATTCAGTTTTTAAGTTTCTAGCAAGATAAGAATAAGTGGATTGCTGTCAAATGATCTTTATCTTATTTGTCAAGATAAAGCACAGTCCCAAAGCCATAAACAGATTGTAAAGGAGACATTTCCTTCTTGGCCTTTTTTCACACTTTCAAAGATCTTTGCAAATCTGTCCAGCTAAATTAAAGCACTTTTTTTTTTTCTTTTTATAAGCTGGTACTTTTTAAACAAGTCTTAGTTTATGCACCAATATTAGAAAGGCTTACATGTCAGTCCTTTTAAAATTGTACATATATTTAATTAGTGCATGCTGATATCTGCAAGCCCTAACATCAATTTTACAACACATTAGGGAAAAAAACCCCAAACTGAAAACAGGTGCACATTTTTCTATTTCTGACATATAAAGCTTCAGTCAATATCTTCAACTCCCTAGATTGATAATCTATTTAAATTTCAGTAGTGTTACCTCTAACCATAGTATTGTTCCCATTATTGACAATGAGAAAAAGAGTATCTTCTCCCTTTTCAGTCTCCCTTTACTTCCCAAAAGTCCCTCTTCCAAAAGTGACATCCTGCTGAAATATAGAAAAATCAATCTCATCTTCTCTACCTTCTCTACTTGAACAGAGCCTCAGAATGACACCAAAAAAAGAATAAAAAATAAATAAAAAAAATTGTTAACCAGTACTTCAGTGCCTCCTACAAGCAACCACTTTGGACTCATACCACGACCTCAACTTACATAAATCAGCATAAAATGTATTTGAAATTTAAACTCAAGACCCCTCACTTCTTTATTTTATTTTACTTTAATTCTGTTATTTTAATCATTCACTTAAAAGTTATTTGTATACTAAGGAGTACTTTTTTAAGTTCCCTCTTTCAAATTTTCTTAAAAAGATGAAATTGGGAACTTTTCCAATTACAAAATTTCTCTGGAAAGTCATCCTGATATGGACAAAGCATTTTAGAATAAGAAATTATTTTCTGAAAGAAATAATTATTTGGAACTCTCATATTAAATATACACAGGGACTTTATCAACTATCTACAGTTTTAGGCAATACTGTCCAACACTGAATTGTCCAACACAGAGATCTCAGAGTCACTAAGGTTGGGAAAAACCTTTAACATCATCAAGTCCAACCATAAAAGTAGCACCACCACCATGTTCACCATTCAACCACGTCCTCAGGTACCATATCTACATGTTTTTTGAACTTTTACCAGGAATGAGGCTGATGGATGACTGAATTAGCAAGGAGCAAGAGGGGACTCAGGTCATGTTCCCACAGGGTGTGCCAGGAGCTGGGGACCCTGGGCATTGAAATGGCACTTGCCCACTGCCCATGCCAGGATGAACTTTTCCTGACCTTATGTCTAAAGGACTGACTTCACGTCTAAAGGACTGACTTCACCCATGATACTGAAGGTCCTTCTACTGAGGGCCCTTCTTTACCTCCCTCTTAGGAATTTCTTATCCTCTGAAGTAGCTGATGGTTGAAGTCATTGATTCCTGAGAATGCTGCCTTTAGGAACCAAGGGCTTGCATTTTACAGGAAACTTGGATCTGACAAAATTCATATTCAAGAGGCCCTGGCATGACTCGGGACCAGACAGAAGAAGCTTGTTCCATTGTGGCAGCTTGAGATAACCCTTCAGATATCTTGTTTTTGAGTGACTACTGAATCCCGCTCCCAGCCTTCAAACAAGGAATCATCAGGATAACAAAGAGGATAACAAAAAGTTACAGATACTTCTTTATCCCTCAGAGTCTATCTTTGGTGGGCTTTTTTTTTTTTTTTTTCCAGAAAACTTGACCAGCATTATCCAAATATCGTGTTCAGCATGTACAGTTCCCAGAGAAATATGTTCCATTTTCACAGCCCTGTTCTTCTCATGGAAGTGATACACGTAGCGAAACAACTATGACTGAGGAGCAAAACTAAAATGCCTCATTGTTTTTCAGTAATTTCTATGTTTCTTTTTAAATAATAAAGTGACTGAATCAGTACATCTTTTAATGAATTTAATGAATTATATTGTGGATAAAAGAGTGACACATATCTCTGTACTTAATGTTTCTGAGGGATAATCAGTTATCACTGGATTACAAGTTCCTTTGGGGTTTGTGAGAGGGAGGGAAATGAATTTTCTTGGTACTCAGCAAATTAAACAGCATGTAAAATTACATCTGTCTTTCCCATTGCAGTCTAGTGACTGAAGACGGGGGATGTTTAGGAAGAAGTCACTCCATATTTGTTGCCTTCTGCATCTGACAGATCCTAGATGCACTGAATTTCTGAGTATTGCCTGCTTACCTAGTGTGAAAAATGTCCCTACCCCAGCAGGATGCTTATGGTAAGAACCAGTGAGTGGCTGGGCCCAAAGAGCAAGGATCTGCACAGACAGATGTATGAGCCCTCACACCCTACTATACAGACCACACAGGAGCAAAGACAAGCAGCATGAACTCCTGACTTCAGTGCCTCCTGTTAGAATATCCAGACACACTTAATGCTGCCATTGTTCTGACTTGAGCAAGGGTGAAATTCAAATGCTGGCTTTTCTGGAAGAGTTCTGAACTTTCTGCCAATTAATGCATAGGAGATTTTATCGTACCTAATTAATGCATTAATTAATATTTTGTGTGTACTTAGAAACATGTTCCTGGAGTGGAAAAACTTCATAAGAGATGAGGCAGGTATTCTACTGGAAGATGCAGAGTTCTGAAAAACATGTGTTTCAAAGAGCTATTGCTGTCTAAAAGTAAACAGTGAAAAACATTGTATTTGGAAGTGTTCCATATTCTCATTTCTTTCTCTTACTTTGTACTAGTTGGGCTATTTACATGAAAACATCATCTTTGTTCCTGAAGAGCTCATCTGCTGCTTGCTTCCTGCCTGAAGTCAAAATAATGCTATGTTTGTAATATTTTAATCACCTCTACTGCAAACAATTATGAAATTATAAACAGAAGATTATGACTTCAAGTGGGAACTAAGTGGCTGGAGCTGATGAACTCTTAAAAGCAAAGATCCTGTTATCATGCAAATGCTTCCAGTAATGAAGAAATAGAAACAAAAATCACATAAAAAAATCTAAATATGAGTATCTAGATCATAGACAGCAGTCGCTCTTTTGGACAAGTTAATGGTAGTTGAAATGATTTCATAATAAAATTATAAAGCCATGATAACAATCCTTATTTCATTATATATCCATTTTTGCATCTGCAATATTTTTTTTCATCATCAGAATTTTGTTTTGAAAAACAGAATCCTCCTAGGGCTTACCATTTTTGAAATAGCATCTCATAATTTTCTGTAGATAGCACATGCTTTTCACACCTCTTATTTGTTTACGGCAGTTACACCGAAGAAAGCAAGGCATGCATGGCTTATACCACAACTTCTCTCTCCTTACAGTTGAACAGTGCTAAGAAAATCAGGAAGACTGAAATATTCAACGTCACAGGTAACAACAGAAGATCCCAGTGAGCCTACCTGGATGCCAGTGCAGGTGTTCTCCAAACGCTTCACCTCAGCTGTGTGCATTGCAGGAAGGGTTATGCCTCAGACTTGCTCTTTAATCCCCAAGGCAGGATATACTGAGAAAAGCATTTGACACCAACCTACTATCATAAAGAGTTGCAGTGTTGCACCATCAAATGCGCAACCACTCTTCCTATTTCACAGGTTTTCCTTAGAGGAGTGATCAGAAACGTTCTGCTTAGCATATCTTTGTAGGTTTCCTTGATATCACTCTCCCCTGGTTGACATTGTCTTAGCGATGCTGATCAGCTGAGTGACTGTGATACTCAGAGAGGCCTGCTGTTCTCATGCAGACTGTAGATTTGGATTGCCCTGAGAATCCCTCGCAAATCCTGACACATCCACTTTAAAAGCTGTTTGCTCCCAGTATGCTCTTTGAAGTGCACTCAACCTTTGTAATAAGTGGCTGGATATTTATGGCTATCACTGAATTCTATGTGCTGTTTAGGAACCTCTGCACAAGATTCCTCTAAACTTGCCTTATATATTTTTGGAGTGTGTTTTATTTCTGGCAGCCAGGTGGGTGGCCTGAAAGGCCATTTTAGAGATTGCAGTTGCTGCTAACATAAGAATTGGACAACACTACCAGGTCACTGAATCAGAGGTGATCTGAGCCAGCAAAGGTGATGTACATGAGAACTGAGGTGTAGCCCAGTCATGAGGGGGCAGAACTGGTTGTAGCAAAGGTGAAATCACCAAGAGAAACCTAAATTAAAGTCAACTCTTTATGCATTTTGACCACTGAAGTCGTGGTATATGTACAATTGCCTGAAAGTTAAAGTGCCTGTAAAGCAAAATGGAGGTGAAATTAAGGCTACAGCAGACATCATTCACATCATGATTTTTTTTATGTTGACATGGTAATCAGGTGAAAATGGAGGTTTATCCAGAACTGGAATTTGAGAAAACAGCTGATATTTGTTAGATGACAGGGTTTCAGTATATACCTCAAAGGACAAGTGTAAGATTCCACAAGACTTATTTTGGTAATGTTTACTATCTTTCATGGTGTCTCAACCTCCAGGAAGAACCAATGTATACAAAAATTAGGGTTTAATTTTTAAGTAAATTTCTAGCATTGTCTTGCAGAGAAAATCTTGAATATATTACTCAGGTACACTTTGAAAGTGCCTAAATAAGAAATCTAATTCAAAAATACTACTTTTCAAAATCCCATGGAAAGGAAGGAAGAGTTTTATCTCCAAGTTTATTTCAGTGTTTAGGTTGCTGAGACTGAAATCTGTGGTACTTCTGTCACATTTGCACAATAATTTCAAGATTTTTGTGGAAGTTCACCATACTCTTTCCTACATAAAGTTTGCCTTCAATCTGATACATTTAATAGATATTAAAATCCATACCAAGAATTTCAAAGGGCATGTGTCTGAAAGCACAGGCATTTATGTCATGTAAAGCCTTAGTTCAGCTATAGGAGCATTTAGATATCTGCATCTTATTTATTTTATTATTCTTTCTCTGATGACTATATGCCAGCAAGGAATTTCATACCGTCATCTATGTCTTATATATTCTTTCTGTAAAACTTCTTTGCAAAACCCACATAGTTGAATGAAGAAACTATTCCAGTTTTGGTCATAGTCAAGACAATGTTTTTTGTAATCTTGTTGCTCAACTTTGTAATTTAATGTTAAGTATCACAGGTTTGGATTGCTTAGGTCAATAGAACATATTAGAAAATCAGCTTTAAAAGAAAAAAAAAAAAAAAAAAAACCACCAAAAAGAACCCCACCACAAGCACTTTCCTCATTTGCTCAATATAAAAATTGTATTCTAAAGGTACAGAAATCAGAAAAATAAATAAAATGTATTATACTTTAGTAGCCTAAACATTTCTAAGTTAGAAGCATGAATTCAGGGATTTTGATTAATGTGATGCATTAATTTTCCACGTATATCCTACTTATATACATGTTTTATTCTGTTTAAAATAGTGTTAGGGATTTTTTTTTTTTAAAGATCAGTGAAATGCCTCCTCTTTTTCCTGACATATGGAAGTGTAAAACACTTTTACCTACTATCAAAGTTTCTTTTCTAATGCTCTTTGTGGAAATAATTGAAGGTAGAATGTGTATCTCTTTTATACCGAAAGACATTAATACTTTTAATTGGTTTCCTGTTTAAGATTCTGAAAGAAATAACAAATAGACAACTATATTTAAATGCAGTGATTGTGGCACTTTGCAATGCTAGCATTTCCTAACATTCCTAGCCCTTTTTACTATCACTGCTTCTTTTTCTCTTCTAAGGCCATGCACAAGCTGAGTACAAGAAGCTTTTAATAATTTTTCTAGGTTTGTAATATCAGTGTGCTGTTCTAATAAAGATTCAAGGAGCAAAGAGGCAGCAGGCCAAGTATTTTCATAGACACACTTAGCAAAGTGAGATACACAACAATGGACATTATTTTTTTGTTCTCAGGCTGTGGGTTGCTATTGCAACATGCAAATGCCACAGGGTAGTTGTACAGTAGTAGACTTCTATCATTCTCTGCTGCAGGAAACAACCTGTCCACTGTAACAGACATACTTCTCTATTATCCCTGCCTAGTGTCTCCAGCCAGAAAGCAACAATAGCAGTTCCTCCTTGGTCCGGTCCCACCTGGGACAATGTAATTACTATTGTGGTGGATCAGAAGCAATTAATTTTATTCCTTTTGCTTTAAAAAGCAGCAATCAAAAGAGGGAGATGGTGAGGTTTTTAATGCCAGAATTCAGTCCAACACAGAGATTACACAATTAAAATAAGAAAATGTCAAACAACAGAAAAGTGAAAATAATATTACCTCAGCTGGCTTACAGTGACAGAATGCAATGAGGAACAATGTCAGTTTATACTCTCTAAAAGTCTATTGCAGTTCAGGCATTGCTATTACTAAACCCTATTTCTTATTAATCACAAAGTGCTGTCTTTTTTACTACAACAAGCTTTGTTGTTTGATTGTTCTTATTCAAATCTCAGACTAGGAGATGGTGATGTAGCCTTCTTGGATACATGTGAGTCACTATGGTTATTGTCCCTCGTGATGCATATTTATACAGATCCCCAGTAACAATGGCTTCACTCTAAGAAACAAGACTTCTGAGAAGCAGAGAGATTTGCCTAACTTGTTTCCAGGATCATATTACACTTCATTTCAAAATAAGAAACCACAGTAATAAATCCTGTGTGTCACCACACTCATCATAATCATCCCTCACTCATCATAATTTTAAAATAATTTGGAAAATATATGATTTACATCCTTTCAAATGTCCACTGAACTTCACACAGTGAAAACATACTGCTCATGAAGAGAGCACCAGTTGTTTATGATGTACATTAGTATAGCTGAGTATGCTCTCAGACAACCATCAAATTTTTGTCTGCCTTCACTGAATTCACAGCATAGAAATAAGCTTGCTTGAAAACTGCTCTACACGTTGTCCTCTCCTCTTTGAAAAACAATATCCAGAAAAGAATATTCTGTATGCATAAAATAACAGTAGCTTTGTTAGACACGTCTAAAAGGAAGAGACATTCTAAAATATATGACAGAAACTATCTTAGATCTAGTAAACTATGCTCTAATATCATTTAGAACCATGAATTCCTTAATCTGACAGCAAAAGTATATGCTAGTTCTGACCCACTGTGGTGCTCTTGAAAAAGAGACTGCAATAAAAATGATGTACATGCTTTGCTAAATGATCCATTTCTATTCAGATAAAAAACCTCTCTTAACATCTGAAAATGTTATCTCTTTTGAAACAGAATGGGCTTGTCAATAGACTTGCATGGGTGAATTGACTAAGGCTATTTTGGAGAAGCTTTATGGGTGGACTTCAGATAAATATATAGGGAATATGAACAGGATTAGATTATGTTCTGTCTGCCATATCACACAGCTAATCAATTTATTTACTTATATCCTGATATCTATTTTAAGTTTTGGCTTTTTGTTTTATTGGATGTGGTTTTTAATATTATTGAAAAACCTCCCACATGAAAACACAGATACTTTAACATGTCAAGCTTCAGGGGTTTTTAACCTCTAGTGTTAGGAATCATTCATTTGCCTTATTAATTGACAGCACCCAAACCAGGTAAATAACTAAATGCATACTGCTCAGCTATCCTGCAATGAATCATTTGAAGCCTCTTCCTTCATGTTCTCCCCTGTTATGGAGGTCACAGGATTTTAGTAGGGGTAGCACAGAACTGTCATAGTCTTTTGTTTTGGGAACACAGGTGCCACACTGGCAGCAGGAGGTTGAAATAAGAAGTTACAATCCCTGTTGTGATCAGGAAATGTGTTTCCCTCCCCAGTCATAATTTGTGTCTATCTGCTGTGCAATCCAAGGCTCACCTGCCATATGATCCAAGACCTGGGCTACCAGCGGTAGATGACTCTGCATGTAGGGAAGTCCTTCTCTTAAATTCCAGCATGCAGTCTTATCACATGAGCTAGTGCACTAACTCACAGACATCAAGACTTCAGAAATCAGGACCACTGTAAGAACAGTTGTGCTCGCAATTTTAGGTTTAAATTATGAGGTATAGTATTACATTTGCAATGTAAGTGGAAAGGTTAAGTTGGACAGAAAACCAAGGCCTTAAATTCATTAGTGGCAGTCCACTCACTACATCTGCTTTACATTGGCATAACACCACTAGACTTTTTCATTAGAGCATTTTCCTATGTATCAGAGTAGAGAGGAACATATTCTAAGCACACATTCAGACCCAGCATGCAAGGCAGAGGAAATGGTTTGTGAGCCATTTAGCATGCAAGAACTGTTGGAAAGTTTTGGCTTGTATTAGTGTTAACTTTTCCATGTTTTTGTGAGGAAAGGCTAATACACTTTTAAATAAACATAGTAAATTACAAAAACCAGAAGTTGTGCATAAAGTTGTTACACACACACAAAAATCCATTATCAAAGCACACACTAACTTAAGCACTCATTTGCTTATTAAATAGGAGTGATATGAAGGTATGTTGACTTAGATGGTTTTGCCCTGCATTACTCATGCATCTCTGGGTAAACAATGTTATGCCTTGAGAACAGCCTCAGCTTAGATTGTTTTATGTGGTGCACCAAGAGTTTGAACTCCAACCTGTTTGCATCATTTGTGCAGCGCTAAGGATCTTGATGGAAATATTGAGGAACCAAAGGCAAAAATGCATTTATCATAATATGCAATCTGAACTCCTAGATATTGGTAGGAGTTTTTTGGGTTTTTGTTTTTGTTTTTGTTTTTTTCAAAAAATGCTTCTGGTGTTCTGTTTGCCTTTCTGTTCCTAGAGCAGCATATTCAGTACTGACAATCTGGCTAAATACCAGCCTACCAGGAGGGGAACATGTTTAATTACCTGGATTCTGGTTTCACAAAACAGCTTTCACACCTTAAGCTGGACTAGTTCACATTTGTGTCTGTCAGGTTTCTGGCTTGCAAATGAAGAAATCAGCTGGTCCTGTTCCTTAAGGAATACCCAAGGGTACCAAACCTTATGCATAAAGTCAAAACATACAATCTGATTTCCATACAGAATAAGAATAATACCTAATAAGGACTTCTCAAAATTATTGTACTTACCTTTTTTCAAATTATTTTTACTATATTCAGAAGACACGACTGTAATATGACTGTAACCTAAATTATGTCACCTTGGTGCATTCAGACTGTTTACTAACTCCATTTTGATTGACACGTTTGAATCATTGAGGGGGAGGGAGGGTAATAAACAAAAGGTATTATGAAAAGCTTGCCTCATGGTAACATATACACCAAAAAATATCAATCTAAATTTCCTAAAACTGGTGCCTTTCAAACCTAAGCATCACCTCAGTTGAAAGGTGTTGGAAAAGACAACCTTGTTGCTATATAAAGAACAGATTATTTCAGCCGTGTACCGCCTCCTTCTTTAAATACAGGCTTGAGCAATGTGAATCGGTTTCTTTACAGTAAATATGAATGTTAAATAGCTACAAAGTTTCAGTTTTTAGAAAGGAAAGTGAATCATCTTACAAATTGTAAAAGAGGTTTGCTGGCATCAGATGATCTATTAAAAAAAATCTGCATGGCCTACTTTACCTTTCCCCATACAAATGATTTTTGAAAAAAAGCTGTGTACACTCTTCTGCATTTAAAAGATACTACTAGATTCAAAGAACATTAAATATGGCAAGTTAAATAATAAAAAATGCTGGAAATCGGGTGGTGTTTTCTATTTTAAATTGTAAATCAAAGTCCATCGCTGTGGGAGCTGAATATCTTCCATATAAAATCAATACCAATAGCAAATTTCTCACAGTGTTTATAGCATTTTCGTACTTACCTGCTTTGACATCAGAATTTTGCCTGTACATGATTAATTCAGCTGTGCTGTTTATGTGTATTGCTGATACAATCTTTAATTAGGTAATTACCTGGTATTTTTCAACACAATGCACAAGATGACTAGCTCTCTCTTCATGAGCAACTAATCAATATTTCTTCTTATCCTTCTGTTTATTGTGTAGTTCTGACCTTATTTATTCCAGAGTCTCTTCACTGGGCAGAAAAATATTTATTTCTCAATAGACATCTTTGTGATATTGGTGTCACCACAACAGGGCTCAAAGGTAAAAAATTCATCTTTGCAATATCCTCAGTAGGTAAAATTTTTGGAAAATTAAGACCTAGGGAACAATTGCTCACTGGTAGTATCTGAAAGTTTTCTTCCGGCCATGCTTTTGGACTTTTATCGAAACCACAGAATGGGAAAGAAGAAGAAGTGGAGAAGAGGCACACATCTAGGTCCCATTTAATTTGGATGCCGTGACTCTGGAACTGGCAACTGGAAAACTTTTTTGGGTTCCACAATTTAAAATTGACCAGAGAACTAGAACTAATAGTTGCCCCAATTTTATGTGCACACATGTAGGAACAGAATTCTGTATCTTCTCCCAATTCCCAAAGCAGCTCAACTGGACAATAGTTCAGATTAAAAAGGAAAGATAAAAAGTGTGAAGGGTTTCACACTCTTGGAAGATGAGAAATGTGACTGGAGCCTGCTCTGATCTTTCTCTTGTAGAAAATAGCTCAAGCCCCTAGATTATCACACTAAAAATATACAAAATAACAATGATCAGTGTTTGCAGCAAGAAAGCTATGTCCTCTGAAACCAAAGGCAATTTAAGGCAGTCGCAGTAAAATAAATAGTAGATAAGTGCATGTCCAACTGAGCTCCAGAATATTAAAAGTGAAAGCTATGAGGGAAACTGTGGTGCTGTATAACTTTAAGTTATTATGTTTTAAAATGTTAACTTGTTTATGACATTTTAAAACAGAAATTAATAAAAGGATTTTTAATAGACATTTCCAGTATTTTTCCATTGAGTGGCGCACCCTGTTAAACAGATGAGACACAAATATGTATCTATGTCCTTCTTTCTACTCTTGACACAAAGAGCAGAATGCCTTGAGATAAGAACAACAACTAGTGGGACCATACACTTTCCTTGTCTGCCTCTTCAAACTTCCACTGTACCTTCACATCCTCTTACACAGCTTTGAGAAGACAGAATTCTTGGAGTAATGCCCTGAATACTAGGCATTTCTTCATCAACCAGAGCAACTGGAAAAATAAGAGGTATTAATTAGATGTTCACAGAGAATTTCAATATCTTCCTGGCAGTGAGTCTGAGAATTTGAAATGTACATGGAAAGAAGTTTAAAAACTTTTTTTTTTTTTTTAAATTTGTATGCCTCCTACTACCGATGTTTCATACTGCGTTTTTAATTTGGATGAAAATTTCAGAAGGTGAAGTTTTTATGTGCCCCATTTACTTTGCAGTGGTAGTTCTAAATGGTCAGCAACAATTTTTATCCACTTATCATCAACTTAAAACCTGGGGGAAGTAAAACACCCACTAAAGTTCACAGAGGAATTTAGACCTTACTTTAGCAGCTCCAGCCACTGTGACATTCTCCTAGTATGAAAAAAATTAGTTTCCCACTTAAATACCAGCAAGTACATCTTATTGATTTTCCACAGCAGAAGTAGAAGGAAATGAAGGTCTAGAAGGAAAACAAATGTTTCTATGACCATAGATGCTGCACATGGTACTTCCAGATTTTCAGACAATTGGCTTATATAGATCACCATCTCCCCAGCATGCTAAACATGCAGCTTTCAGCTATAGGGATAAATAGAGGGGGTAGATTCAATGAAGCTACAGTTTATGCACAGGTTATCTTTACTTTAGCAAGAAATCAACCAACTTTACATTTGAATTCTTTTGCCCTGAATCTACTTTGGTCTGAAAACAAATTGTTAGAAGTCAGTTTCCTTTCTCTTTATTCTCACAACCCGACAGACTGAAGAAAATGAAAGACAGAAAATGTCAGTCTTTTTTCCCTTCCTCTTTTTCAATTTCTCTATAAAGAGGAAAAATGAAAGCCCAATAAATATAGTGGAGGGAATGATGTCTGAGTTGTTGCTACACTGCACATATTCTTATAGCCTTCTAAATCGTAAAATGTTAACAGCAAAACTAAAGCTTGACATGTTGATAGCTAAAACCATACTGCAATATGGCACATCAATTGCCTGTTATGTTTTTGAGGACCAAAAAATATTCTCTTCTGTACCATTAACATAAATCAAACTGGTTAAATCACTGGAATACTCCAGGTGCTTTTTTTTTCCCCCTCATATGGCACAATGGTTGATGTCAGTGCTAGTGGCAGAGGGGGGAGCAAAGAAGAGGGGGAAGGGAAATCAGATAGACTAGATTTACAGAAGGGTTCTGTACACAAATCAAGCTCAATAAGCTTGTCAGATGAACATTGCACATTAAACAAAATAATAACCTGTCATATGATTTTAAACAGCTTCTTTTCTCTTTTTTTCCATTTTTTTTTTTTTTTTTATGCCAGGTTTCAGAAGAGCAATGCAGGCTTGTAAGTACAATATCACAGCTGCATTTCCCAAACACTGAGCAAACATTGGAAAGCCTTCATATCCTTGGCTGTTGCCAGATATAGATTTTGACAGGAGACAAAGTACCAGGTTTTCCCAAAACTTCATGATGAGTGAATTATGGCTAGTGGGAAACAAAACAAGACAAAATTTAAAAAAAAAAAAAAAAAAAAAAACCAAAACAAAAACAACCAAACAAAAAAAGTATGTATTTATATAAGTAAAATCTCTTG
>JAWWTY010000106.1:51639768-51731752 GCA_035222235.1 Margarornis squamiger | reverse complement strand
TTGCACTCATGTTAAAACCTTATTGCTAGAGTTTGAATTTAAAAACAAAAACAAAAACCAAAACAAAACAAAACAAAACAAAAAACAAAACAAAACAAAAAAAAAAAGACAACAAAAAAAACCCAACAACAACAAAAAAAACCAGACACTAAATCTCTATTAGAATTTGGATGTCTACTTTGAAAGTGCTTGGAAATAGCATGATGTGATAAACATTATAAGTGTGAAGAATGTGAGGTGAAATACAGATGTTAGAAATTGAGGATTAGTCAAGTCTATTCAACTGAGAATCAGAAAGAGACTTAGAGTTTGCAAATAGGTGCTACACCTTCCATTTAAGGCCTGACATTCCTAGCAAGATATTGAGATGTACCTTTTCAGTATAAATTCAGGGAGACAAAACAGCAAAATACCACAAAAAAAAAAAAAAAGCCTACTTATACTGTATTTTCATCTTGCAAAACCTGAAAGACTGAGAAAGTTCACAACAGCCTGCTCAAAGCTATTAATGAGATAATGTTTATTTTCAAACATACAATTTCCTTAAGCATCTTGACTTATGGATCTTGAGATTATATCTATAGCATTAAACTTAACAGTGACAGGGCCCATTCCCTGACCCTGAGAACAATGTGGCTCCTTTCATTCCATAGTCTCTACTAATTCCCAACACTGTTCCTATGAGCTACTTCAGAGGGTAGAAGTTGGTGGAACTAATTCCAAGGGGTTTGGTTTTTTTTTTAGCAATGTCTCTGCGCAGAACATTTTCTGCCTGTGCATGGACCCAAATCCTAACACCTTTCAGTGTAATGCCACAAGCCTAGCCTGAAAGTCTGGGATTTGTTTTGTTTTGCTACTGTTTGTACATTTAACCCAATCTCTTGTTCTTAAATAGGGAAAAGTCTCATTAACATTGTTAGATACTTTAGGAACACTATGAGTTTGGTGTAACAGCTGGGTCTGAGCTGATCTGCAAGAAGACATTTTAGTACATCATGAGCAATAAATTCCTCAGCTATCCACAGTGATTAGCTTGAAGTCACACTGATGCCTTCCGTAAGGACTGAGTGGAGAAATTTAAAATAAAATCCCTCTCCTGGGGAATTTGCCAGTGCTTGAGCTGTGCATAAAGCATACACCACATCAACATCTTTGTGACCATGTTACAGCTCAGCAGCAGTAGCTATCCAAGCTGATGTTCAGAAATCCTCAGCCACACGTTAACCACATTTCCTGGGCTGCCCTGCTGGTGTGACAACAGCCACACACATATTGTAAAAGAGATGCTGATCACAGCAAAGAGGAACTCCTCAATGATAAAGTGTGCCCCCACAAGCTCACTCACATTCTTGGGTAGAGATCAGCCTGGAGCTAACTTTTAATCACTCTCCCACTTTTAGGGATGGGGTGTTGGGTCCCAGCTCTGGCACTTCTAGGTGAACACCAAGGGGCACAGAGTCTGGTTTGGACTGAGATGATAGTAAACAATGACAGAATGTTTGAGACCAGGTGTACCTGCCTGTCTGCCTTAGCTGTAACCAGCTTTTTTCAGATCAGACTGTTCTGCTTTAACCTTCACAAATATGGGACTGATGAGCCTACAGGTCAGGTTCAAATAGTCAGCACTTCTACTCTGCCAGTCTACAGAAGCACAGTGTTAGGGAGGATACAAACAGCTTCAGTATAGCATGAAAAAGATTGTTCTTCTACTTCCATATCTTCCTGCTTCCTCTACAGTTCAGCCATTATTCTCATCAAAATTCCAGGCCAAAATGAACCTACCTCTCTTTGACAAGCTTTTCTAAGGTCCTTCATAAACTTTTGTCAAGTATTTAACTTAAAATATGGTTCTCAGAAAGGACTAACAGCAAAACTCTGGGACCAATCTCTTACACATCTTACAGAGTTGTGTTGCAGGCAGATGAAAAAAAAAAAATATCTGGCATGGGACACAGGATGACAATTTCTCTTTTTTATACTCTATTTATACATAAACACCTTTGCATGTTGAGATCTGGTGAAGCCCTTGCTTCCAGCTTCCTGAAAAAGCCCATTAATCATCATAGTCCTACAAGAGTACTTATTGCTTTCTGGGTTGGTTTATCAAGGGGCTCATGAAGTGGTCTGAATGACCTAGCACTTACACTTCATCATGTCATGTCCAACTTCATCAGAGTTGAATTTGCCTGGGGACAACATCTTCTAAAGAAATGTGACATCTTTGCATTGCCAGTTCATTCTAGAGTATTAGCATGTCAAAACAACAGTGGTGAACCAGTACAGGTGAAAAGCAGAGAAAATACACATACAAATAGATTTTTTTGGGGTTGTTTTTCTACCCCAAACATAA
The DNA here is from genome assembly GCA_035222235.1 of Margarornis squamiger. Classification (NCBI taxonomy): domain Eukaryota; kingdom Metazoa; phylum Chordata; class Aves; order Passeriformes; family Furnariidae; genus Margarornis; species Margarornis squamiger. The sequence goes on along the minus strand of JAWWTY010000106.1, from coordinate 51,729,402 downwards.
CGAATATAGCTAAAGGGAAATGAAGAAGACTGTACCAATTTAATCATACTCAGAAAGAGGAGCGTCGGTCTTAAGATCTCAGTCATAAGAGATGAACCCAGGCAGTAACTCAAATTTTAGCAGTTCTACTGGGAACTCAAGTAGATAACAGAACAGTCTATTTTGAATTTAAAATCTTTGGCTATCAATGAAAACAAACATATCTGCTGTTTCATCATCTATCTTTCAAACTATATAAACAGTATGTTAGGAACTAATAGACAAGTTCCTTATGGAAAAAATTCATGCAGCTCACATGGAAAGAGAAAGAAGGCCATTCATTCAAAAGCAGAACTTGCATTTGCTCACAAAAATGAACAACGTATTAGTAACAAAATTTTTATATATAATTTTTAATGTGTAATAACCATGTATTTGCTTTTGAAAAGAGAAAAAAAAAAAAAAACATGAAATAAGCTTAAAGGGGATAAGATAATCATAAGATATTTGCTTAGTAATCAAGGAAATAAACAGAGGTAAGAAAGGATTGCCAGGGACCATCAGGAGCAGGTGGTTTCCTAAAGAATGGGAGGCCCAGAGCAGCCCCAAGGAAGCAGGGCCCAGCCCTGTCATATGGCACTGAAATAGAGGGAGGAGGACGGAGTGATGGCACCAACAGCTCCTCCTGAGTGTCCAGTGATCTTCTGGCAAAAGCAGAGCAACATCTTGAGTACAAGGTTAATCCACAAAATGCAGCCAACAGGGCTGAGGACAAGCAGAGCCACATCAACTTTACAAGTGCTTTCAGGGTCCTGACTGGGAGAGATTTTGTGTTGAAGTATTCTAGTTTTAATCTAAAGCAGTATGAAATGGGAAAGGCTTTGACTCCCCTAAGTGTTTGTGCAAAGGATTTGAGTTTGGTTTCATGACTGTGATAATTTATTATGATGAAGGAACTGCAAATTCTATATTGGTTGTTCCTCATATGGACCAATGGATTCAGTGCCTGAGTTCTGCAGCTGTCGAACAGTCTCGGAACAAAATATTGTAAAGTTTTCTCAAGACAGCAGAGAGTCCAGACTGACTTTTTTTTTGCATATATTTGCAGTGTTATTTCAGATATCAAACAAGATACAAAGTATGTTGCAAAGCATTACTCATTATCACTGATTAAATGCTCCCTGTGCTGTCCGATATAGCTCTTACATGGCTTATTCAGTTTCTTACCCAGGATACAAGCAAGGTGTAATCTTAATTATTTGCCAAATGAAATGTGAAGAACAGAACTTTGGTGCTTTTAAAGGTGCACAAATATCTCAACATTTTTATTATTATTATTATTATTATTGTTGTTGTTGTTGTTAATTATTATTATTATTTTGTAACAATGTAATAATAATTAAATACTACATATGGTAATAAAAGAGAGAGATCATATTTGTTGTTGAGCTGAACTGTCACCAGATAACTGTAAACTTTCATCACAACTGTCCTAAATATGGTACCTCTTTGAAATATATCATAAGCCTAGTTCCAGATATTTCTACTCTATTTCTAGTTTATTTCCCTTTCAACTGTCAGTCTGCTCCAAAAGCTGAAAGAACTGTTCCCTAAAGCCTTTTTCTTTTACTACCAGATACATAAAGGACAAGTAGCCTGAGGCTTAGTATTTTTCAAGCTTTTAAATATTTTTTTTTCTCAATGTAGAATGAGCATGTGTCATTTCTGCATCAATTCAGAAGCAAATGGTTCCAAGTTCAAACTATGACTTCTTAGATTAGATATGTCGGTTAAAAATTTGTTGGGATGAAATGGAATTCATTTGCAGTAGATGATAACCCAAATTGACTGAAATAAGGATTCATTTACAAAGGAAAAACAGATTCCAGGGATCCAAAAGTCCCAAACATGGCAATGTGACAAGTGAAATGTCTTTATTTCCACCCATACACCTGACTGTTCTGTTCAGTGACAAAGCATAAAAGGGATTATCCAAAAAGAAATCAAGCAGTTGGGCTGTTCCACTTCTAACTGCTGTTTTTTCTTTTTAAATCATGCTATCAGTCAACAGACAGAGAACAGAAACACAGAGCCAAGAACTAATCAACCATTAAGGGCCAGCTACACGGGCAGCTCCTTCTCAAATCCATGGCTTTATTTCTGTGGTCAGTTTTTTGAGCACCAGTCATGAATTAATAAACATCGATGGCTCCAGCTTCCTCACAACACAGATCTTTCTGCAGTATTTAACTGAGTGAGGAGACGGGGTAGGGAACACATAATAGTTTCCAATAACTGGACACGATCAAGGACAACTGTGTTCTTCTGTTAATTAAATGTTAGAGCACAGTGAATAATTCAACATGAAGTATTTGTTTGATAGGTCTATTATTTTACTGATTGCCTTCTTGAGAACAGTTATGTCCTCCTCAAATCCATTTTGTTTTAAAGGGTGGAATGACCATGAATAATTCAACCCATTCATTCATTATGTGACTACTGAAATATGGATTATCTTTTCTCAAGTTTATTTGTTGAGTTAAGGTAAATGGAATAAGTATGCAACCTTTTCCCATATAAAAAGTTTTATGCATTGAAATTTTAGGCACAAAGGTCACGAGACATATCAAGCATAGGATTTCAAGTATATACCACTCTGGAACTGAAAACTTGGAAAGAAGGACAGATACCAAAAATTTACAATCACCTTGGAAAAATCAACCATCTACCACAAAAATTATATCTTACAGTGTATAAAATTTTGAAAATTGCCAGGATCATTAAGTATTTTCTAATTTTTTTAATAGCCTGTGAACCTGCTTATTTTACATTCCCTGCAGGATATGCAGTTTACCCTTGCTGTTTTGATGTACTTGACACCATGCAGATGCTGTGAGAGGAAAATAAAGAGCATGTTTTAAAAACAGGCTTTTTTGACTGTATTACTTAAAAAAAAAAAAGACAGGGCAGGTCAAGTACTTCTTAATTTACTCAGTTAACCATACCACTGTGAGAACAGCTATTTTAATAATATCGTAGATATTGTTGTTACCCAGGCTACTGCAAGCTAAATTACATAGCTGAAGCTCAGAAAAATATGCAGCTAAAAGTTGTCAGTGGCTTACCATGCTTATCCTACCAGCTGAACGTATCCTGAGATATGTACTCATGAAATCTTAAAGAAAAGTGTTATTATATTTCCATAATGACCGGTGTGATGCTCACTGATACATGCTCATTACACTACTGAGGGTTAAAAATTACATTTAAGAACCTAGTCAGCACTTATCTTAACCTGTAAGGCTCATAAGAGTCTAAGATTATTAAATCAGATGTAGGATAATGAAGGAGGGGACCATAGTCAATTCTTCAGTGACAAATCAAGAGAGAATATTTGAATAAGTGTGCATCCAATGGCTTCAAGAAAAAGTATAATTAGAAGTGGTGAGATGAATGTAAATATTGTATACAATCATTTGACTGACAACAGCACAACCAAGCAGGAAGCATCTTAATCTAAGAGACCCCTATCCCCTCTGCTTGTAGCCTGGGGATTCAAAAAGATTTTTGAAAACATGAGACATGGACTGCTATTACACATTTCAAGGTATTTATACAGCAGCACCTGCTAGTGCCATCAGAGTTAGAGGGAATGTTGGATTTTCCCAGCTTAGGTTCCCACTCACAGGGCTTTTATAATGACCACAGAACCAGCTTGAAGGCTCAAACTTGGCAAATGAGGATTTTTGAAGTAGATTTTCTAAAACACAAAGGGCATTCAGACACTGGTAGATTTTGTAATTTGCAAAAATAATCACCCTTTTTGCATTTCCAAATCTCTGTCTTGGCTGCCTTTCCCTCATATATTTTTAGGATACTTTCATTCATTAAGATCAGAATATTAATTACATTAAAAAAAAAAAAAAGCAGGCAAGAAAGCAAGAAGAAATTCTTGGGGTTTTTCTTTGGCTTTTTTCATTCATAAGTTCACAGTGTTTGCATTTTTAATATTCTGTTCTCTTAATTTTTCTTTTTCTAGAATGAGAATTGAAGAACAATGTGAACAAAGGCCAGTTTAAAAAATGGGAAAATTTGTTGGCTAAGTATGTTCGTGACTTCAAAGTAAGGCAGTAGATGGGTGGTGACTCATATTAAGTGGTACTTGCATTAGTACACACAACACAGCAATGAAAATACTGTAAAGGCTGATGTTTAAACAGAATGAAAAGTCTGTAAGGAAAGAAGCATGTAATTTGTGAAGGTAGAAGCTAGGAGCTGGTGCAAAGGGGATTGGTCATGATTCTTTTTGGTCTTTATTTCCTTTGCATGGAAATTTGCAAAGAAATAGGGATGGAGACAGAAATCTGGGAACTTGAAAACACTTTTCTGTCCCACAACACAGACTTAATGTTAATTTTCTATTGAAATATATATATATATGCAAGTACTCTTACAACTTTTATAAACATAATACTTAAAAGATCTTACCCTCTTTGTTGACATGGATTTACAGCTTCAAATAAAACAGACCCACAAAAGAGTTACTTCAGTGGTCTTTTTTTATGTAAAACTACTACTTGTTACCTGTTGTTCATTACAGTCAATTGTTTCAGTCTCTTGTTTGTGAAATACTAATATTTATATAAATCAATAATATTTTCTGTTCAGGACCAGTGATTAACTTCACCAGATACAATTTGGAAGCTTTGTTGGCAACTTGCTTGTGGCCAACACTTCCTCTTGTCTTCCATTAAATTATTTTGAGAAAGGCAAAGGACATGGTCAGAGTTCAGTGCTTCAGAGCATTATGCAGGTGCTTACATACAATATATATGGCATTAAAGGAACTCAGTAACAACAAAGTGAGACTACTTAGATATTTCTTTCTTGATATAAGAACCATATTCATATATTTACTACTGGCAAAATATGAATGCTTAAGAGACTCCTGTGTGAAACTGAGTTTACTGGTGTGGGGGACTGATGCACAGCAATATAAGATTTTACTACCTAAATGAAGTAGACAAACAATGGGTGAAAAAGACAAGAGGACAGAAATATGTCTCCTGTACAGCAGGTCTGTAGCTTCCCCTAGGTACTTAGTTGACTGTCAAACACTAGAGCAGCTGCTCAACACATAGCCTGATGCTTCAGGAAATGCCTAGGCATGACCCTCCCTGCTTCTTCTGTGTGATCCAGAAAAGGGACTCCTGCGAGAAAGCTTTGACAGACTTCCTGCAACATTACACAAGAGGATGACAGTAAGACAGTCCAAGCAGCTGAATTGTCTCCTGTGCTTCTGCCTGAAAGTAACTAGAAGAAGAGAGCAACTGAAGAAGACCTAAATATAATAAGTAGTTCTGAAATAGAGCTGTCTATCCCAGGACAGAAGAAATTAAATTGCTTATTTCTAATGTGTGCAAATGAGAAATTGTAGTTGAATCAGTCTGAGAATGGGATTGAATATGGAGCAGGGAGCAGACAGTGCTCAAACAGATAAGGATTGGAATGATGGGCTAGAATAATTCATGTTTAGAAAGCACTGACAACCAAGTCCGTTCTTCCTGAAGTAGCTCACATCTCAATTTGTATGCTGCATAAGGGGCCTAAATATCCTCATTCCTTACTGTCAGACAACAAGACAGTAGAAACTCATTGGGAAAAAAAAAAAAAAAAGGCACAATTTATCTTTTAGTTCTGGGGATAAACTGGAGCTATATATTGGACAGACCCTCTCCTCACTCGTTGACAATGTCAAAGACAAAGATGTCAAATGCCAGTACAAAAGCTAATAGGATTATAAAACCTTTCTTCTATATCAGGAGAAAAGAAACAGAAGTTCAGATAAAGAGAATAAACCCTTTAAAACTGTAACAATGGGTGACCATAACTACTTTTATATACACCATTCATACACCACGTCAAAAATGAAGTGTGGAAAAGCAATTTTTCGGTTTTATATGAGTTGAATAGTTCTGGCAGCTTTAGCAAATTCAAGAAGAATTACTTCATCCTAAGTAACACCTAAGGAATTTGATTAAAATTTGGATTGAACATTAAGCACAGTGACAAAGCTGTAACTCTTGCAACACTGTAGTATAGAATGGGTGCTATCAAATCAGGAAGCGTGCATAAATATTTCCCCTTTTCCGTCTTCATTAGGTAGTTTTTTCAGTCCTGAAGTCAATTTCTGGGTCTCTCTTTCTAAATAACTCAGCCCGCCCGTGTATGCCCATGTTTTTCCTTCACAAGCGGGATTTAATTTTGTAGGCCCCATGCTAATTCATCACAAGGAGAAATTGAAGGAGAAGTTTCCAGTTTAGGTTACCCAATGTTTTCTGAAACTGACAGCATGAAAGAGACTTTGAAAACAAACTCCTTCAACAAAACAGACTAACAGATGACCCTTGAATGGCAGCAGAGGAAACTTGAGGTACATTTAAGAGCAAGTAAGTAGAAAGTACTAGTAGGAATCGTGAAGGAGATTTCACAATCACAGGAAATTCTTTTGAGAAAATGAAAATCCATAGCCAGGACCAGCACTGGACCTCGCTAGAGAGCTGAGCCGAAATTCTATGGATCTGAGAGGCTGTTTGTTTTGTCTGCCCTGGCAATTTGTTTTTCTGCAACTATGTGTCTTCAACCAAGGACAAATCCTCCTGGAGATGAGACCTTTGATAACTTGTGTCTAGTCTAATTCAGGTGAGAGACTGTAACTGAGCTGTGCTGGTAGCTTAGAGACCTGCAAAAAAATCTTTGTTCTCCATGACTGCATTCTGCTTAAGCTCTTGAAGGCTATTAAGAGCACATGAATACAATGATTTATGTGAGTCATACAGATATGACGACCAAGCAGAGTGAAGTTCAAAAAGCCCCCTTCCAGCTCAGAAACTAAAATTGTTACACTCTATTTTGTCTACTTTTTGGGGGGGGGGGGGGGGGGCAGGGGCAGGGGGAGTTGATTGGTTGTTTTGTTGTTGTTGTTTTGCTGGTGTTTTTTTAGACTTGCACAAGAATATCATATCATTTCACAACTGCTAAGAGGAAAACAAAATCTTCAGAGTCAATGAAGCTAAAACTGATATCCAAATTATATTTAATATAGTGGGATGCCTATATGAAGAATGTCTTCCGTCCTAAACAAAGACCAGTAGAAAATGAAAACCACCCAATGAAAGAATGGAGTTATCCATCCTTAATGCAGCAAAAATTGCTGATTCAACTGCTGGTGTAGCACAGGGCAAAATAGAAAGCATTTGTAGATAAGCAAGCAGAACCTAACGGATATTTTCAGTAAGCCTAAAAGCTCTGTTACCACTGTAGTGCAAGGATAATGGTTTCTACCTCTACAATTCCTTGCAATTATTATTTTGCCAATATATAGTATAAAAGAAACAAAGACTAATAATTGCTTGTCAGCACTGATGAAGCATAACAGGCATCAGCCATGGGAAGGGGGAATGCCACTTCACTGCTGCATCCAGCAGTAACAGACTGCATGCAGTTTATACTGGTCACCTATGGAACTGGGTCAGGAGTGCAAATGAAAGGACATCTGAATGTCAGTTTAAGCAAGCTGTTTATGTTTATCTAGTTAAAATACATTCAGGGGCTGTCAGTCACTGAGATCAATTAAAATTGAACAGAATGATGTTGCAAATCGTACAGTAGATCTCAGCTCTGCTCACAGATCAGGTCCAAATGAAGTTCAGAAAAGCTGCAACAAAATATTTTTTTCCAGGAAAAAGCATAGGTCTCAGAACTTTACATCACAGAGAGGTATCTAAATATAGGCTATTTACATAAAATGGTATGCAGCATACAGATTCAAATTTTGTAGTGGAGGCTAAGAAGGAAGGAGTCACCAGATGAAACCTCATTATAAAATTACAAAGGATAGATAGTAAAAGAGAGATCATAATTTATGAGCAATCTGGAAAAAGAAATGCTGATAATGTTATTAGTCATTTTCTAGCTATCAGTTAAATTGAGGCTCTCAAGTGTAGTTTCTTAGGGACTGATTTCTTTTGGAATTTACAAAGGCCTATTTTTGGAGGGGATTTTTAGTATATTTATGTTTCCATAATAATAAGGCTCTTAACCTTTTCAAAACTGTTTGAATAAAAATTTCAAAAGGCACCATGGTCTTAGGAACTTGACCTGGAGCACCTTACAGAAGCCAGACTGTCAGAGCCTGGGGCTCTTTACATTCTGAAATTCAGGAGTCAGTTAGACCTCAAGATCCTCTCACTCTTTAAGTAAAGGTCTGATCTGCCCGAAGATGGGGCAAGGCAACATCTTATACCTTAAAACATACATGAGACCAATAATCCAAGTTCTACCTAGATGTTTTGTCCATAATGTTAATTGCTCTTTGATTTATTTATTAAAAAACCTTAAATATTAAATTTTAAAGCTGGTTTAAAAATATGCAAACACATAATTAATTTCAGGAGGATTCCTAATTTTTATCACAATTTTTAGTGTGATTTGTCTTCTCACTCATTTAGATCTTCAGATTCATTTTATGTAACAAATCTGGAGTTTTTTCCTGCAATATGAGTAAATATTTCCCTGAGGAAATATGATAACAGTTCCATAAGTTTATCAGAGACAGGACCGTTCCACTTTAACTGCAAAAAATGTGTTTACCAGTGCAAATAGTAGAATGTACTACTGAACAAAATTCATTATAAAGTTACAGAAAACAAACAGCCATTTTATATAGCAGTGTTTCTGGGAAGCCAGAAAAAAGCTACACAATTTTATATTTAAATTCCAGAGCAAGGAAGCCCACAGCTAATCAGCATTATTACCCTGGTAAGTATTTTGCTACAGACCATGGAATTGCTCTAGAGAGGTTCACAGCTGCAGAGGCTAGATGTCTCAGGGGAGCAATACTACGCTACCAAGCCTTGCACCTCTAAATTGACAGTGGAACAAAACACAGGGAAGAAATAGATTATATTCTGAAAGCAGTTTAATATTTTCTTTAATTCATCACTAGACTCAATAAAAATATTTTTAAAGTAATCTTTTAATCTGATGTATGTCCAGGGTCAGTGTTCGTGGTGCTTGAATTATTTTATTATGTCTCAGAAGTCTGGTCATCACTAGTACTTCATGACAACTTCAGACTGACAAACGTAAGGAACATAGAAGATGAAATATCACCCCAGAAAATTTCCCTCCCAGCAACACTTGAGACAAATCAATTGATTAGTGAGAAGAAATTTACATTAGGTTTCCTTAAACTACAGAGCAACAGTAGATGTCTTCAGTCCCCAGGGTTATCAAGTCAACAGCTTTCATCATTATAACACCTTTCAAAAAAACTCCTAAGACAGAGTCCATTCTCAAGAAATCTAGATTCATATAAATCAATGAAAGATAAATCTATGAGACAAATAACATAATAAGCTACCAAGAGAACAGCACTATCTAAACACATAAAATAATAAAACTTCAATACTTTATGCCATAGAAACCTTTTGGTGAATAGAGCTTTGTAACTGCTATCTAACTAGAAAGTTTTCTTTTAATATGTACATATATTTGCTTTTTGATGCAGTGTAGTCTATTTATAATCAATTTTTAACTTTTCTGGGATTAAATTTCAAGAACAATACTTTGAAAATATCTGTCCTTCACCATAAGATTCTATATCCAACCAGCAATACTTCGGATTCATTCAATTAGATGATTCTGACAAACAGAGATCTAGGTATGCCTTTCAATTTTTTTCATACTTATTCCTGTGTATTATCTCATTTTGTGGATAAGGATGAGTGGATGTTAACAATATAGGAAAAGAAAATAGCAGCACTATATTCCCATTCTTACTGCTGGTCACTATGTCCTTCTAAAATGCAGATTTTTTTTCTTGGTTGCCATAATCTCCATAGAAGATAAAATGCAGACAGAATAATTACAGTGCAAGATGAGGAAAGTGTGCCCTTTTTAGTTAACATTTTGAGGGGGCACATTTTCTTCCTCTTATTTTTGAGCAATATATGTAGCTCCATCACATTTGCTGAGGCACTTTCCAGAGGATTGTCAGAACTCCTCCTGTAAATAGGCCTATTCTCTTGCAAGTATGTATTCTAGAAAACAGTAAATATATAAAACTTGAAGGTGGCTGTTACCATGCTCTGGCTACACCTTGCACTTCACACCTTGTCTACACTAAGGATGTTTTAAGGGAAGGTTCACACCTAGACTAGAAAACCTAGTTTGACTTCTGTCAGCATTTTAGCACCATATTGATTAGAACTGCATATACAGTTCTTGAAACACTGACAGAATATGCTGGTACAGATATCTTCTACACCCAAACAGTGAAATCAAATTAAGTGTAGGAAGAAGAAATTCCTATTTCTAAACTTCCTAACTGAAAAAATATTACAACAAGTCTGGCAGAATTGTGGCCTGTATATACACTTATTCATGCAGTACAATATTCTGAAGGATGCAACTGTTTGCTTTGATTCCAAGGTAAATGGAGTGCATTATGAAGCAATGCAGTGAGAACTGACCCTAGGTTTTTCTTCTGAAATCAGCATCAGTGTGGAGAATTGTGTAGTGCAATGAGAAAAGATACTGGGAGGGGAGATAAAAAAAATAAGCAGATGAAAATGTATGACATTTTTGCCGGAATATTTTAGTGGACAATAAATAACCATTTATCTATCTGATTCCATATCATTCTGTTTGTATCACCACCCTCAAAAGTACTACCAGGAATGAAAAGTTTTCAGTGAGATACCATAGTCATACAGATTTGACTTACACCCTCCATTTTTCACAGTGCTCAGATTCTCATCTGGCACTCTGGCTTCACTATCTCCTATGGTCATGCCTCAGACTATCCACTGGCTCTGTCAGGGTGAATCAGCACTGTTGTCAGAAAATAATGTTGCTGTCTATAACTCCTGAAATGCTTAATCTCATTTTATCAAACATTAGCACCACTAAAACTATTACAATACAAAGTCTGAGACAGGCTTGTCCAGTACTGTGGATAACCACCAAAATAGAGAGAAAGTTCTATTAAATTGCTACCTGTCAGGTCTGTCACATATATTTAGTCACACCTTGAGTTGCAGTCTGCAATCCAGTTTCAAAGTTATTTGTCAAGGGTACTCTGAAAACGTCCTCCCCAATGAATTTGACCCTCTGAGACACCCTTCCTGACACCTTTTCACAAACAGGCAGAAAGAAAACATTAGCAATATGGTATGTGCTTACTAAATCTGCTTGCTAAATCTGCCCATTAGAGGATCACAACCACCACTTCAAGCTTCATCACAAGATGTTGCAGTAGATTTGAACTCTAGAAAGTAAACTTCCCCCTATCCTAAGTGTTCTCAGCAGGGGTATCCTGGAGGCAGAAGCAGACTCTCAGTGCTAACTCTTCTGAACAGCACACAACAAGCCCAGAGGCAGCAACAGCCACTTCCACCCATCCACCCATGGGAGTCCATAGTAGATGGCTTTGCATGCTTCATTTTTTGAGGTTTTATACCTGCATAATGCAAGATGGTTTTTGAACCATTACGAATATAGATGAGCCCAGAGACTGAATGCAGTCAGTATGAAAAAAAAAGGACACTTTAAAGTAGCTTTTACAGAAAGGCACAAGTCAAGCCCTGTTATACTGAAAATTTGTAGGATATGTCAGCAAGACTATTGATAGGCTTTAGGAATACACACTAAGGGTTCAAGGTCAGATTTCCATCTAGCAAAGTAGTCACCAATATAAATCACAGCCCAGTCAGATTTTTGTAGTTCACAGTATTAGAATCTGACAATCCTCATCTGAAAAAAAGCTGCTCACTAGCTGTATGTTTACATCATGTGCTCCACATCAGTAGGAGCCTGTTGTGGGCATGAGTGAACTGATTCTGCCTGTGTTCAGAACTGAGGAAAAAAACCCCAACCCTTAAGTGACCCGTGTCAGAGCATTACACATCATGTGCTAATAATCTCAGCCTCTCATTAGCTTTCAATAGCTCAGCAGTTTATTAATGTCCTCATATATCCTTTTCCATTCAGCTCAAGTCACAGATAGTGCAGGTTTGCACCTACCCAGGATTATTTGACAACCCTCCTGTGGACTAGATTTCACTCATGGAAAAACAAAGGGCTTAAGGACATGACCATCCCCTAGCTCAAGTGGTGGAAGAGTAATAAGAGTGTGCTGGGAGGGATAGAGAGTAGCAGCTGTAGAGTCAGCAACTGATTGTTGTGGGAGGGGCTCCCATACAAAACTGACATTGATCTATCTTTTAATCTAGCAGCACAACAACAAATCTTAAGGCAATCAATTTTAATGGTATTAATAGTCTCATTCAAATTATTCACTTTCTCCCTTAATTTAGGAGGCTGGCTTCATATTTCCTTGGCAGATTTGTCAAATAAATACTGCTGTTTCTTTGAGAGCAGCTTTCCTTACTGCTCCATTTTCTAAGCATACTTACTTCTTTAAAGAGTGTTATAATTTTCTCCCAGGACTGAATAATTAATAATTTGTTCATTTGCTGCTTGTTGTGATAATTTTTCTTCTTTGTATAAATCATTTTCATGTTGGCTTGGTTTTCCTCTTGGCAAACTACAGGCAGCCTCAACATATCTTAATCCAAGACAAGCTCTGATCAGCTTAGATAATCTTTGTCACTCCTGAATCACGACTGAGCACAGGTCAGGACTCTTCATTCTAGTAATTGCCCTTCCTTCATCTATAATTTGCTTTCTTGAATAAACCAGCAGTTTGACTTTTTTTTTTTCCATTCATTTCAGACTTCATCCAATGGCCATGGGAATCAATGGGAGATTTTACTCTGAGAACAATAAGCACTGAGTAAAATTTTTATCACTTTCCAGTGTATTGAACTGGGTGAGAGGAGCAAATGGAGCAGGGCTGGAAAGAACCGCTTTGAGACAGAAAGCAATAACTTGAGCAGCAAGCTCACAGAGCTCATAGCCCTGCAAACATATGATCATCTTCCACGGCTGCTTAAGTCTCTGGAATAAGTAAATAAATAATAAATACATAAACAGAAGCCAAATTATAGTATTCCTGTAACCAACATCCATGGAGCAATGTAGTAATATTATTTTCCATTTTAATTTGGTTTTAAGTAAAATACGAGCATAAATACATATAAACACCATATGTAAAACCCATACATCCTTACTATTAAGGGACTATATTTTCATTTAAGCAACTACAGTTTAAGGGAATGCAATTAAGTAAATATATCCAGAGTTTCAAAGAACTTCTTAATTTCAGAAAATTCAAACACTTTGAATATCTGCTGGAAGTTGGAAGACTGAGTTTCATTTCTCTCTCTTTCTTCATATAGTCTTCCATAAGGATTTGCTACTGCCCACTTCCAGATTCAGGTTTGGTGCATTTTTCATCTGACACAGTAGGGCAGTCCTTACAGACTCACAGTGGGAGTCCCTGCAGTAGAGGCCATGCTGGCCTCATACATCTAAGTGGCTGCTTGTCAGGTAGATTTGGGAATGTTAAACATATATGTGTCTTCCAGGCATCCATATTTCATCTGTAAGTTTGAGATTTATCTCAGATAATTTTAAACTTCCGCAAAAGGTGGTCTCCACCCTAAAACTGTTGAATTGTTGCCTAAAGGCAACAGAATCACTTGCCAAAAAGGCTTGTCACCAATATTTATTGCAGAAAGACAGCCTAGCCATTTAGGATTCAACTTCAGCCACCTGGTCAAGGTTGTGACCAACTTTGTGAAGCTCTGCTGTGTAGATATGGCCCAGCAAACTTTCAACAGAAGCTGTCAACATTAATCTGTGAGTAGAGTTGACCATGAAGTTTTACAGATCAAGAAAGCACAGAGTGAAGGAATGAGGCGGTGCTCATAAGAAGCTATGAACTCAGTTTCAGAAGAAAAACTTTGGCATGGAAAGTTATAAAACTTCAAAGAAAAAAGTGGAGAGTAAAATGAAAGTGATTTAGCAAGACTGAGGATGAACCCATTTCATAAAGCAATGGAGGACAGTGCTTCTCCTGGCTGCCTTACCAACACAAATTCCCCAGATATCTTCACCAGAGTGGTAAAAATAAAAATGCTTAACTTAGTACTATCTTTGTCCCAGCCTTTGATAGCCATATTAATCGATAAACAATTGATGTGTACACAGAAATTATGCATATAATTCTGATTGCAAGTCTTTACACAGAATATAAAAGATGTCTAAAAACTCACTAAAGGAAGTGCTACAGATCACTAAACATAGGCAACTACTACTGTTTTAGGTGTTTAAATTGATAAACCCACAAATACACTTCATTCTGTCAGATAAAGATGGAAGACCTTCTGGGATACCCTGAGGTGTGATAGCATGGGGTACACGGTTAAGTGCTCATTGAAGTGTCCTGCATCACATCATTAAAACCAGATCAAATTAATCTTAAACTAACAAATTAGACCTGAATATTGGACAGTGAACTGCAGTAGTCATTAAATGAGGAGGTAACTAATTTCTCTAAAAGCAGTATATCTGTGTCTCCTTCAGTTTTTTGAAAGAGCTCTCTTACCCATTTTGATAAGGAGATTTCAGCCACCAAGCACATATGAACATCCAATCGCTACTTATGTGCAATTTAGTAGCACAAGGAAGCACTCATGATGACCCTGGAGTCTTGTGTTATGCTTAAAACATAAAAGACAAAAGGAGCATTTCCCAAAGACCTTAAAATATAAACACAAGTTTCTCCCAGGAACCTGTTGGACCAGCAATCTCTTTCTTTTATCACTTTTTGTAAAGAAAGACATGGAGATAGAGATGAGAAGCTCATATTACATTGGAAGAGAAACAGAAAATGGTAGAGGTTTAAAAATGCAGAAAAGCAAAGCTTAAGAGAAGATAAAAATGGTAAATGAAAAGAGAAATATAGGCACATGTCCCTTGATAGGAAAGAACAGAAGAAATCCCATTATAATGAAGTCATCCCCAAGGAAAACAGAAGAGAAGAATATTTTTGAGAATGAGAGAAAAAAAAAAAATACTGTTCTTCTTACTTTAAGATATTGTAGTGAGGGAAATTCCTCTGTCATAATTTAATGCATGAGAATGGAGATAACCCTATCAGAAAATCATCAGTAGCACAGAGAACTTATGGAAAATCCTTGCAGAACTTACTCTGAAAGAAGATGCACTTCATGGTAGAGCATAATTATGCAACAGTTTCACAGCAAATTATATTACAATTGTCATTAATAAAAATGGAACACAGCATAGAATATCTTAGCATTTATCCCACAGGCTGGTATTTTTAAGGTTGGTTTTGAAATCCAGGTATAGTATGTATGACTGCACACTTAATAACACCTTACTAAAACATCCTGTAACCGAAGTTTACTATACCAGCATTGAATTAGCCATGCATAATCACTTTGTTGAGTACTTAATGCAGTTTGTAGAACATGGATTTCAGTATGTATCATACAAATGTGAGGTACAAAGACAAATTACAGTGCAATTGTGGTGCACCTATAGGATATTGAATGAGCCAATCAGAAGGATGTACATGTTGCGACTCCCTAACACAGTCAGTGTTGGACAGTGCAGTGTTAAAAGTCACCTCATTAGTCCCACCCAAAAATTGAGAAATAGGTACATAAAGATCTTATCTGGAAGAAGCAACAATGATATTTAGAGAAACAAACATCAATCCCCTGAGTCTTGGGGAAAAGATTCAAACATATCAAAAAGCCAATGAAGTATTGACTATGAACCTCTCATGTAATATCTTGAATGTAACATGTGCACCTTGGAGGTAGTGAAGAAGATGATGAAAATTATTTGTCTGGCTAATGGTTTATGGAGGGACATTACAGAAAACAGTCAAATAATGCAAGGAGAGACAACCCAAAAGAGTAAGCCCACAGCTGGCAGTGGTCTGCACCTCTGTGTCTGGAAAGAAACCTCAGCTGTGTGTGAAATGGAATGAGTGGCACTGCCACCCTTTTGTTCAAGGCATTGTGCTCTCATGGCTCCTTAGTTTTTTGTTTGCTTCTTTTTTTTTTTTTTTTTTTAATGTTTGAAAGACCAATTGACTGAGATATTAAGGCACTAATCTTTTCTCTGTAGGAATCTCTTTAGTGTCTAACATCACTGACAAAATTTCAGAAGTGTTAAAAAAAGTCAACAAATGCCAACAATCCTAACAGAAGTCCTCATAGAAGCCAATTAAACTTCTTTAGCTTTATAATATTCAAATTCTCACACTCATTTAGACTGACAAAATACAGAACCTGGCTTCACATCCTCTCCATGCTGCTAGTCCCATCTGGCCAGAGACTGAGACTACTTGGATTCAGAAACACTACAGAAGTAAATGTATGTGATGGCAACAACCCTTTGCACTGTTTGGAAGTTATATCATGTCAGTCATTATTTCCCAACATAAGGAATTTTCATTGATTTGTCATGAAATTTAAAGTATGAGCTGTCATTGTATGACTTTCCTGACTATATTAGAGAACAATCCTGAAGAGCAAAAATGGTAGTAGGGCTCTACAGTGATCTAAAAAGGAGAGACTTGGCCATCAAGTGGAAAGGTTGTGCTTTCTTGGATATCTATAAATAGGTTGCATGAACCATGTTAAAATTCATACCCTTGCATCTCTCCCTCTTTCTCTTCCCCTTCTCCTCCAGCTAAAGAACACATGCTGAATGCCTCTTCCATTTGTTTCAATCAAAATCTGATAATTATGCCTTTTTAATCATGTGTTATTAACATCCGTGAGCTCTGGACACAGAATAAGAACTTGTGGTCACAGACAATGCACACATAGATCAGAAAGATATTCCTACTCTACCTTTTATTCCACACAACTCTGAAAAGGAATTTACTAGACAATAAACTATAGTCATCTTTTCTATAAGTGTAGAGATTGGTATATTTTGACTGAGAAACTGGAATTGTTGTATGCTGAGCCTGAAAATCATTTCTATAATATTGATTCAAGTGGGCAGTTAAGTCCATCAGGGCAAGGCAGAAGAATGCTTTATGACCCTTTTCTTAATAGGGAGAAAAAGATAGCTGCAAATTTTCAAAATACTGCCATCTCCTAGATTTCCATTTTAGTACACCCTCCCACAGCTGCCTTGTGCTAGAGATGGCATCCTGGAAGAAATGAGCTGTTCACAGGAGCCATCCTTTCCCATGAGAGCAAATAAATGGCTCCAGGAACAGGAGGTGGACAGGAAGGACTATACAAGTGGTAGGGTCTGCAGTCTAAATTACATCTTGCCAGCAGAAGTCCAGACCTTTGAGGTGCAACACAAAAATTTTGACTTTTCATGCACAACAGGCACTTTTCCTTTGTAAGTCAGTCAGAGTCCATAAGCAGAGCATTAAATAAGAAAAAGGTTTATTAATTCATTTCCCTAAAAGTATAGTAACACTGTGAAAACATACCCTCTTAACAAAGCCTAGGAGCCAAAGGCTGCCATAGTGACCATGAACACTCTACAGAAAGATATGACCTATGCCTTCTCAACCTCTGCTTGCACTGAGGAAAGCTGTCACTCTCTGATCACTCTGCTTCTGCATTTCTCTTGCAGCTTCTGAGATTTCATTTGACACAGAGATGAGGCTATAATAGGAGAACAATGGAAGCAGCAGCATCACAGAGCAACTTTCCACCTCCAGCTTCTCATCCTCCCCCAGCACTGCACAAACAAATAATGCGGCTGCAGCCTTTTAACAGCTTGGGATCATGTTCACACTTTCATTCAGGACACTGCACTAGGATGATTCTTGTTTATCTGAGCCACTGAAGTAGTCAAAACTGTCACCAGTGGTTTCTTGGTATAACAGCAGTTAATTGGAGCATTTAGGTCTTTTTCTGGGATTATCTTTAGCTTGATCTTTCACAGGATGGAATCCAGTGAAAAATATAAATGTTAAAATAGAACAAACAAGACTTATGCCCATACAATGCTGCAAACCCTCAATTAGTGGTATTTAAGATCTAGCCAGTCTTAGAGTTCAGTAGGTGAAGACTTCCTCAGATGGATCAAAGTTGCTGTTTTCTGAGAGTAGAAGAAAAATTTTAAACCAGAGTGAAAAGACATGGAAAAGCAGAGGTATCTCTTTTTTCAAGTTTACAATAATTCAGTTGTTTCCTAACAGGCATTTTCAGTATCTTCATTATTTGAAAATGGGGTATATGGTCATTTTTCTCTAAAAAAAAAAAATTGATTCCATTAAAATGCCAAACAAAACCTAAGTTCCAATATTTTCAGATGCCTCATTGTCTTTGTTTTACCCAAAGTCCAGGTTTCTTTTCATTTCAAGTATTTAACAACACTTTAATGTAGTCAACATTTTCATATAATTTTAAATATTTTTTGGGGGGTTATTATTTGTTTTTTTGGTTGGTGAGACTTTGAGACATATTGAGTAACTTCTGCAGTTTCCTCTCCAGCCAAAATAATGGAAGCCTATGGGGTTTTGGAGGTTTTGTTCTTAAGCTGGGTTTCTGGCATAATTTCATAACTCCAGGAGACCATCTTCTATATTAATGAATAAAATTTATAATGCAGTTGCAATATTGTGTACCTTTCTTTAATCTAACAGCTGGTAAAAGAAAATCTAAGCAACTGTAAACAAAACATTTCACAGATGAAAGACTCAGCTTGCATCAAAATCACATGTGTTCCTGGACAAAGATTTTCTTTAGAAATCTTGGTTTTCGTTTCTTCTGAAAATGCTACAAAAACCTTTAATTTATAGGAAAGTTGTGCATTCTTCTGTTATATTTTCCCCCAACTGATTAATCACCTTCTCTGTGTAAAGATGCTTATTTTATTTCTCATTTGCAATTGTCTGACTTCAGCTTTCAGTTCTTAATGCTTTGCAACACCTTTGTCTTCTGGATTAAAGAACACTCCAGTAGCCAGTGTTTTTTCTCTGTGAAGTTACTCCATCTAAACTATAATCAAGTCACCTCTCAATCTTCTTTTACTTTAAAGTAGTGTGAGGGATGAAAGACTAACAGGCTATGAAGTCCGGAGGGGTACTAGAATGGAAAGCCCAGTGTTCATTATGGGACCTGTCGCTCACCCTCAGGCAAACCAGCTTATCTACCCCCATGTTTTCCTTCTTACAGATTTTTCTTGTTTGTTTAAATTGCAAAGCCTTTGGGTGTGTCTGTAGCACAACTGATTGGAGACCTTTTTCAGATCTTTATTAGTGCAATAAAAAGCAGCTAAACCATAGTACAAAGGGGTCTGTCCATTGTAGCTCATTTACGTTTATTTGGTTGGTAACTGTTCTTACACTGCTCTCTAAAGTTTTTCTTTCTTTGTTTCTTTTCTAGCTGAAACACTGATTGACTTACAAGACATGAGAATCCCTCTTTAGATAATTGCTGACCTAATTTCAGAAAATGTGGGATCTAGATAACATAAGAATATTTTTTCCAACTTCTCAATTCCAAATCCCAAGGGAAAACCAATGGAAAAACAGTTTGAAATATATCTTTGTGTGGGTTTTGTAAACTGCCAGATTACTAATGCAGGAAATCATGTTCTTTTGGAATATTATTTGCTTCGTTTTAAGTAAGCATAGACAAGAGGTCCCTGCCCTACAGAAAAAGTTCAATAATGTTAACAAAAAATGTGCACCTTATACATTGCCTTTTTTATACTTTATACATTGTTCTTGTACATATTTCTGCAGTAATTAAAGGTCTTAAGTGACTGAAGCAAAAGTAAAAGGTATTCTTTAACGATATCTGAACACCGCTCCATAATGCTTATTGGTTTTGATGCAGGCTGAGTTAATTAAAACTTGGAGGAAAAAGTAAAAAGTTCATCAAACCCAGGGCAAAGTGAAAGATATTTGAAGGTAAGAATTTACAGAGGTGTAACTGCAGTCAGGACATAACAGTTCTGGGAATATTTCAAAAAGACAAAATACCATGTAGGTAGTTCATGGAAGATAATTTGTGATAGGTTACATTCCCTCTGGCCACACAATTCTGCCTGCATACTATGGACATCATGAAGGCTGACTGCACTATAAAGACTACTTCAGTAAAAGTGACCAAACCAATGGAAAAAAAATATAGTATATTACTTTCATCAAGGTATTCACCTCTTACTGAGTCTACAAACATGACTGAAAGGTATACTAAAAGGTCCCTGCTTTTGCATACCAAAGTTGGATGAGGTATAATACTTAATTTATTAATTCTGGTGTCTGGTTTTGTTTTTTCTTTCACTGAATTCACATAGAAAAGATAGAGGCAGAAAAAACTGAAATTTTGAACATTAAGTCAGAGACTTTTGAAACACCACACAGGTGTTTTATCTTCATTCTGGACCACCTTAGATATGACAGCAATTAATTTTAGTATAAGCTATAATTTTGAAATGTACCTTTTTAAAGCAGAGACCATTTATGAAAATTGTGGAATCAGAATTAAATTAACATTTAGAAAGTTATATGAATCTACTAAGCGATAGACTTTCATGAGCTTTAGTAAATTACTTCTCACCCATCCCAAGAAATAAATAGGGTTAGCATTTATTCTATGTTTCAATCCAGTCTGGGGGCTCCTCCATAGTTAATGAAACTGAATATTAAGCCTCGCTCCATAAAGTGCTGACAGAAACAAACTGATCAGGACATTGTGACCAAGTTCTTTTTCAGTAGTTGCATAAGGTGAGTTTACTTCATGCTTCTGTATAGTAAATTCCACTACAACTTAATTAATAAATACAGAGAAAGACAAGGAAAAAAGGTCTCAGGTGAAGGTGGTGATATGATCATTAAAGTGACACTACCTCTCAATTTAAGGTAAGTGTTAAGGTCGTCTTGGGTCACCTTAATGCTAGCAACTTATTTACACTGTACATTTTACCCCTTTGGGCAGAAGCCTAAAAGTAAAGCAGGTGCACTCAGCTTTCCTCACTAAACACATTCCAAGGTCGAGTTCCTGTACTATGCTACATATGAACTGATTCGTATGATAAAACTGAAAAGATGGTCAACCTGTCCACACATGTCGACTCTGTTGTATCCAGGGATAACTACTCTCCCCTAACTTTAGAGATGGCCCACATTTTAACCCTGAAGAGATCCAAATAGCCATATGCCAGCAGTTCTTCCGCAGTGCCTTTTGGACTTCCCTGCCTGTAAAACCTCCACGCTCTCTGGTCTGAATTTCAGACCAAAGGCTATTTCCACAGCCAGAGACCATAAACTGGTCATAGGTCATGCTGGCTGATCCTGCTGGTTGATCCTGCTCTAGTCCTAGTCCAGTTTGACCAGTAACCTCTTGCACCTCTTGCGTTGTGTATGTATATGTCATATAGATAGGTATAGGAATAGGTATAAAAATTCACACCCATATATGTTTGTATAGCTATATGCCCATTGTACACATGTATACAAATACACACCAGAATACACAAAAAATATATAACTGTATACATACAGTTTAGTTATGCCAGTAGAAAACACCACTGTTAAACTATGATCTATAAAAACACAGGTGATATCTGCCTATGTCAAAGTTACTTTCTGGTATATCCACAGCTCAAACACGGAAACCTCTGCTAGCCCCACCACTCAAAATATGTTTTGTAATAGTCCTTTCTGGTATGATAACCTATACGTGTTTCTCCTGCTCACTAGAATTCTGCCAAGAAGAAAAAAGAACAAACAAATGTGCAAGGGATCCTGGCAGGTTGGTTTGTGTTTTGTTTTTACAATCAGCAAACCTGATGTGATTCTGAAAGTAACTAAAATGTTTGTTATGTATCAAGGACATAGAAAGGCTCTATAACTGGTACCCTGGATGGTACAAAATTGTACTGGCGCCTTCCTGCCTGCTTCAGTATCTTAAACTAGGCATGAATCACAAGCAATTGCCCAGCCTAATCAAATTCTACCTGAATATATGTTACATAGAGTTGCAGAAGATGTGCTATATCTTCAAAAACGGAAATCTTTCAAGGTCTAATCAGATCACTATAAGTAGAAAAGCAGTGATCACTAACACCAAATGAAATTAGACTGTGGATAGTACAGAGTGCATTATTAGATAAGGGCCAAGTGATCACTAGTATAAATTATTGATCGCTATTTTCAAATTCCACTGTATGACTGACATCAATGTTCCTAAGCATGGCTCAATTATTATGTGACTAACACCCCGTAACCTTAGACTTTCAA
The DNA here is from genome assembly GCA_035222235.1 of Margarornis squamiger. Taxonomy (NCBI): domain Eukaryota; kingdom Metazoa; phylum Chordata; class Aves; order Passeriformes; family Furnariidae; genus Margarornis; species Margarornis squamiger. The sequence goes on along the minus strand of JAWWTY010000106.1, from coordinate 51,707,189 downwards.
TGTTTATGCCAAGTTTTCTCAGAAAGGGTCAGCCTGATTCATCTCTCTTTCATTTCAGTTTTGACAACATATGTAATGTTATTGAACTCAATGGCAAATAAGTAGAGGAAGTGAATAAATCTACAATGATAAATAATATAAATTACAGACAACTATCTTAAATTCCAGTATGACTGTTTCAATGCTGCAGAATCAAGCTGAGAGACATGACTGCAGAAGAAGCAAATAGAGCTGTGTGATTTCAAAGACCATCTCTAGTCAGAAGCTAAATCTTTTTTCAACTGACATAGGTACTCAGAGAGCTATGACTGGAGGCTGTCTGTGTTGGTGTACAGGGAAGAGAGGAATAAGAAGCAAGGATATTAGCAGCAATGGGCTAAGAAATCCCCTTGTTATGAAAGGTAACATCCTTGCTATTTCTTGGAAGGCTTTCAGAGACAACCAAGAAAGGTACAGTTTACTCAGAGCAGAGAAAACTCCAAAGCACTCAATTCCCAGATATATGGAAACACAGAACCCTAGCCCAGCAGCTGGTGGAGGTTTACCCGTGCCACAGAAATAAGTACTGACAGCACTAAGCAGATACATAAAAGGAAGAGGAAAACCACAGACTGACTCACAAAATATGGATCAATGGACTGATTTGCCTCCAGAGAATCACTGAAAATCTGTATCTTTCACTTAGATTGCAATTTATACTTCATGCTGCCTACTCTTCTGAGCCAGGTGCACACACCAGGTTTTTGGCTCACTTAACACTTTACATTCCTGTGGTTTTCAAGACCCTCCTCCTAACTATTTTATCATTTTTCTGTGAAACATTAAAAAATAAAAAATCCCTATTTCTTATGCAGGAGCTTTACTGTCTCTCTAGAGTGTATGGTATTGACCGTTTTTGTATGGAGTCCAAAAAGGAAGTGGTGGAAAGGAATACAGGCAAAATGAGAGGAAAAGGAAAAGCCAGTTGCTCTGAACCGCTTTGTTGCAGTCAAAACCAAGAAGTTCAAGTACTGTGAAGAGAACAAAGGATGTCTTTTGGTTTTCATACAGAAGTGTACTCCTCAAAGATTTCCTCCTCAATATTCAAATAAAAATCTTTCCATAGAACTGCAATATGAGTTCACCTTCTGCTCAACATCACTTACTGTATGTCACACATATTATTTAGGTCAAAGTTATAATTTCCATTTGATCCCTTAGTCTGAGTGTTCATATCTGTTATAGTTGACTTGGGTTTTTTGGAGTGAAATAAAAATTGACATTGAAACAAGAATTATTGCACAGCAACTGCACACATTTTTCACAATGTTTTTGCCAAAACAAGTTTCTGGATCCATTGAAACCAGTTGCCTTGGGAACTTACTATTAATTCAGTTTTCAAAAGAATTAAATCAGTAGAGCTCCTGAAGTCAATAGTGCCATTCTAAAGAATATGACCTGTTAACTAACCAACATTTAAATAATCATTCCTGAGTTCAATATAAAATTTCCATGGCTTTAAACAGTAGTTTTAGCAAACACTTATTCATTAGTATGTCAGATTTGTTAGATATGGTTTATTGATTTCCAAATCAGTGAAGGACGGTTTTGAAAATGCAGCAGAGACTATTTACTAAAAGCTCTAATTTAAATTCACAGAAGTGTTAACCAAGACAGTTAAAGATAAAATCTGTAGTATATAAAACATTGAGATCAGTAAGGAAGGACATCATTTTTGCAAGCACATTATGCTTTTCTGCATCTGTCTGATCTTCCTACTATACCAGCAAGAGTCAGAATAAGTCAGAAGGAACATATGAGAACATATATTCAGACACAGCCAAGAATGCTTTTAAAATTCTTCAAAATCACAAACAAAGACTTAAAACTATAGAAATCTAATTGGTCCCAGGAAAAGGAAAAATAAGATCAAGAAAAGTATACTGAGAAGCATATACTTCAGAACAGTTCATCGCCACTCAAAAGCAGATAGATTTATAGTTATTATTGATCTCTTAAAATTCATTTTGCAATGTCAGTTCTAGATCAAGGTGAAGAGCTTCACTCCATTTTTATATTAATTTCCCATCGTATTCACCTTCTCAGCAAACCCACTTTCTGACACAAATCCAGAAGCACAATTCAAGTATACACAGAAATAGGATTTTCAATTCACCCATGCAAATATTCACCCAGGAAGATCATGCATGGTCATTCAGTTCAGAAATAGAAATTACAGCATGTGAGTTTCTGACCAACTACAGTTGAGCAACATATTTATAAACTTTGGCTGTTTGCATATCAAATACTCACAGAAAATTATTTATGATTAATGCCCTCAGGCAATAAATATTGAAAAAATGGCAACTAGAGTCCACTCAAAGAAGCAAGGAATCCTAACCTGAACACAGCTATTTCAGAGAACACACACAAAAAGATGAAGCTATATAAATGATTTACTTCAAATTATTTCTGTGAGGGAGACAATTTTTTTTTTATTTTAGATATGTGGTTCCAAGTGCAAAATTAATTATCTCCAGTTATCCAAAAAAGAAAATCAAGTCAACTTTGTCATTATTGCATGTTCATTTACTCATTAAACTGTACATGATAATGTTTTGCAGTACTTAGCCACAACATAATAAGCTATAGAGAAGCAGCAGTGTACGAAATTCTGGGCATACATAAATTCTAAGTGTTACACTCCTTTAACATATCTTTTAACGTCTTTTTGTCTGTTCTTTTGCATTTGGTCTTCATTTGAAAAGATCTTTTATTCTTGCAGATATGTATACTCTACTGTAACACAATAATATTATGCAATTTTTCATGTGGTTTTAAATTGTACAGTAAGAAGAAAAGTACAGTCCATATTGACTGTAAGAATGCTGCCTGTACTGCCTTTCAGGAAGTCAGGCTGTACAGAGAGATTATCAGCAGGTTATTTTCTGCTGCCTGACAGTAACAGCTGCATTATGGTTTGTTTTTCTTTTTTTTTTCCTTTTTATTCAGACATTCAGGAATTGTTTGTTTCTGTTGGTAATGAGTCAATGTTCCTAACTCGTAAGTGCTTGAAATTTTCTTATTTCAGAAAAATGACAGAATAACATGAAAGATGCTGTCACTTACTGTATTTTTCTGCAACCTTTGTGACATATCTCAAGTAAAGTAAAGAAACAGAACATTTATTTTCCCTCCCTCACTAGGAAGAGACACTATGGTGGATTCAACCAGTTTTAACTCTTTCGTATCTGACAACAGAAGAGAAGCAAAGAGCAAGCACTAATAAAATAAGTATACAAGGATGAGTCAGACAGCCAGAAACAACAAATCAGAACTCCAGCACCCTCTCCACAAATAAGGGAGAGGGACTAACCACCTCGGGGATTTGATAAAGATGTCTGGAGTTCTTGGGAAGAAAGAACTGCTGGACCCAACCCAAACCTTGGTGCTCTGTATTAACACAGTAGGACGTCTCTCTAAACTGGTTAAACCACATTATTTTTATTAACAAATAAATTCCAGGGAAAAATGGCTCCTCTTAGCAGTAAGCTAAAATTATGTGTTTAGTTTCTCTATCAGCCCAAGTTACAGGATCACAGAGTGTCAGCTTAGCTGTTATTACCACAAGCACTCCTTCAATGAATATAAAACCGGCTTAACAAGTTTCAAATCGAGGGAACTGAGACCGTGATGGCTAATACCTACTGTCTCCTCTCAGGAGTGACACAATAGCAGTGATCTTTTGTGACTGACTGAGCATGAATGTTATTTTCCCCGATGTGGCTTAATCTACCCTGTTAGACTCACAGGGGGTAAACTAACATCAGTGGGAACCCTTCAGTTAAATCCCTATCAACTATTCTTTAAATATCCCCTCACACATCACCTTTTAGAAAGGCAATTGTGCTGCAGAACAACACTCTCTGAGGCTCTGATTTCTCATTGCTGGAGGAGGAACACAGTTTCAAGATATAAGGACAAATAGAAGTAATGCAGACCATCTCTGCTAGAGGAATCTTCTAAGTGGAATGAAAACAGAAAATTTCTAAAGATAAATAGGACACACTAGCAAGAGACCCTACCTTGTAACTGGTATCTTGGCTGCTGCTGAAGCTACTGATACTGACCTCTATACTCAAAAAAGCATTTCCAGAAGCATCCATTGTATCAAGGTTTGGCCGCTGAATGAGATAATATTTCACAATTCAAGACCAGGTCTATCCAATCAGACAGGCCTTTCTGTTGCTCTATTTTCATTTTTAGGATTACAACCAGGAAGGCAAAGGAAGCTTTATCTCGCAAAAATAGATTATGATACTTCTGGGCTGAGGTATGCTAAAACCTGATTTACCTTTCAATACCTTTCAAACTTTACCTTTGAATTTTAATGCCCTTTTTCCTTGCAAACTCCCTGCATGACCCCACGTATCATGCCTACTGCTCTAATTAGAGTTACAGCAGTCACCACTCCCAGCTCTGATCCTTCCCCACCATTTACCTTACGATATGAATTAATGAATGGACGGATTAAGAAATCTTAATCCAGATTTCATTTCTCTATCTAGCCTCTAGCATGTGTGGCCAACTAGCTGCAGCAACATATTGCATTGTTTTCTATCCACTGTTGTATGCTCTATCCTCCAAAGGAAGTCTGAGCACTGCAAACCCTGACGTAGATCTCTTTAAATTTCTGTTTATCACTTCTCGGAGGATTTCTGCCCACCAGTATTATTCTCCTATGACTCTTTTGCCATGGAGAAAACTTTAATTTCAAGACACCGATAAGTCATTTCTTCTTCTTTCCAAATCCTGATTATTCCCATAACAGAATGGTTACTTTTCTGTAAGTAGGTTTGTATTCAGGGGTGCCTCATTTTAAAAGGTACTTATAGAATTAAGTATTTCTTTTCCCATGACAACAATTCTCCACACATTCTAGTCCTTCCTGTCTCTTTACATAAAATAAGGAAATAACATTTTTTTAAATCAGTTTTTTCAAAAAGCATTAAGAATATATAGTAATTTAAGACAAGACTACTTTGCCTTATTCTGTACCTATTTTCAGTTTTCTTTTCATCAGCTTTTCCTGAAATTCCCATCAGGTTCTCCCATTCCAAGCTTTACATAATTTTTTTTTACTCTGTAAACATCCTCCAAATATAGACTTTAATCAGTAGACAGTGTTCCCTAAGGGTGCATTTTATTAAGGACCGTTCCAGGCCCTGTGGAGCTCTTCAGCTTTAAGTGAAGCTAAGAAATATGGGTGGAATGAGAACTTGGAGAGTAAATTCCTTGAAGTGTCTCTAATCCCATTATATACTGCAGAGGAGTACAGTCAGGTTAGTAACAAGTAGAATGGCATGGAAATTATCTCCCCTCTTCTATGGCACTGAGTCACTGGTATGGACAGCTTAGGTGGAAGGGATAAAAATATTTTCACCCAAAAATGTGAAACAGTATGTTGAAATTTGGATATACACACACTCGCTGCCATAAATAGAAAACATGCAAGAAGGAAAGAAATTAAACAGTCCTGTAGGAGACCATTCACTGGCCTGAAACTTTAGCTCACCATGCAAAGTTTACTCATGTTATAAACAACTATTCCCTAATAAGCAATTTGGAGTTTTTCTTCATTCATTTTAGTATTCAGTACTGGTTTGTACTCAGAGTAAGAGGGGAAAGATGATACCTGTAAGTAAGGGGCTGAGAAGCTTTTCAGTGAAAAATAGCTTGTAGTGTTCTTGTCTGAGCACAACACAGCCTGGAAGGACAGGATATTGAAATATTTCCCATGTTTTTCTCCATCAGCTATAAACCCACCTTTGAAGACTGGCAACTGTGCAAACCTTTTCTGCATTACCTTGCAATGCTTATTACCTGGATGCCATCTGAGAAGCAGGGGTGAAGAGCACCTAAGTAGTGAGGCAAAGCATTCAAAGGTAGTCAAACTATTGCACTTTCTATTCATCTACACTACAAACATTTATTCTTTTTAATTTCACTTCTGTAGCATTTAGATGGGAATAACCCACCTTCATACTTCCACAAAGGTGTAATTATTTCACTCATCTTCCAGTTTGAGAACCACTGTTTCTTTTATTACCCCAAACATTTTCTGAGATCCCAAATAAGATATTTATTCAGTGCAAACAACCTCTGCCCTCCAGGCCGGCACCGGGTTTCTTAGATAAACAGCTCCATATATGCTAATGACAATGTCTGCCTGGAAGTAGGGTTATAAAACTCAGAACCTCTCCTAGCTGCTTTTTTTACACCATAAAAGAAACAGGTCAAAACATGCCCCTTGGGCTTCAAGAACAGCTTATATTACCAAAGAAAGACTCCATGACAGCATAAAACCCCTGCACGTTATTGCACAGGGAAAGCTAAGTTCTTTTAAAAGTGATGGATGCAAAGTAAAGTCTAAAAGAGCACTGAATCCATTTTGGCATGCAGGTTCTCAGATGCAGCACAATCTAATTCCTCCTAGTAACTGACTAATTTATGCATGACAGATCAGTCAATTTGAGTCGATTTCAGGAGCTTTTGCCAAGACCTGCTCCTGCTTTCCACTCTCTATCAGATGAGATCTTTCACTGTGGCTGGACCCTTGTTGAAAAAGACGGAAGGATGCCACGGTGCTGGCTCAGACCAACAGAGGGTGGTTTAGGTGCTGAGAATACTTCTAGGACTCTGGAGCATCTAAATCACACTTGTGCATTTTGGGGTCCCACTTCAGTGTTCTCACACGTCTTAATTGCCATCATCAGGAAGATAAGACAGAGCTGTAATACGCAAGATTTCCTGCTTATCTGAGGGAACCTTCTCTACTTGTACACCTCTTTTTTGTACTGATGAAACTCAGAATGGTAGCTGGAGGAGTGATACAAGGATCTAAGTCCCATCCCTTTCTAGGGATGTTTTATTAAAGTGACAGTTTGGATTGGAAGTATATTTATAAGCACCTATGCATCAAGGTTGCTAACACCCTGTACAATGTTTCTTTAAAACAAACAAGAGCATCTTTTTCCTGCTACTACTCATGATTGAACAGTGGGGCAAACTATATAGCACATCTTGATTCTCAGCTGAAAAGTCGACCATCAGTAGAGAGAGCAGTCACTCCCACCAAAAAGATGCAAGAGCAAAGTATGTCAGGAAGCAGGGAAGAAGGTGGGGGTGGGGCTGTTTATGAGACATATGTGAACCAAATGCCCAGACAAGCTTAGCCCACACACAAAAAAAACCCAAAAAAACCCAAAAAAAAACAACCATAGCTGTTCAAACCAAACTGTTGGGGTCTTCTCTTAGAGAGTAAGACATGAAGCTAACCAGGAAAAAATCTCATCAGAGTTTTCTCAAAACAGATGGATATAATGCCATTACATGTAAAAGAAAAGAAAAAGAAAAAAAAAAAGAAAAGGAATAGCTGGCCCATTTTATGCTAGCTGGAATGTCTGGTTTTATTACCCTACTCTTAATCTTTTACATATACTTTATAGTTATATACTTTTACAGTTCTTGCCATGAAAATGAAACCACTGGGTTTGTTGTATTGTATGCTTTTTTCCTTTTCTTTTTAACATTTAAGAATGACATTACAAAGGCATGAAAGAAATCTCCTTCCAAATACAAAAGCTTTGCAAATTCACTAGTTTGATGGCTGTTTGCAGACTTCCCTTTGAGAGGAATAGGTCTTCAGTAACCAGATCAGAAAACCTCCCACCTGATCAGCTTAGCATTTGTTTCTATTTAGGAGAGCAAAGAGAGTGCCCAAGGAGAGCCTCCTGGCAAGATACCCTGGAGAGATGGTACTGCTAAGCACAGAGGTTTTAAAAGTAGTTTAGGAGAGAGAAGAATCAAACAGAAACACTGTCAAAAAACAACAGGAAATTAATGTAAGGAAAGTCCTTCCATTGCATGCCTGTAGTCCTGTAGACAGCTAATTGAAGGACAAAAGAAGAGCTTATGTGCTCAAACATTTCTATTTTTTCAATGGTATGGCTTGCTATCACAGAAAATAGTGCCTCTTTCCACAAACCTGGCTGATGAACAGAAGCCTGCTTCAACTGAATCAGCAAAAAAGAAGAAGGTTAAAGGAAGGAAAAAGAAAATTGAATCAAACCACAGCAACTGTACTGCAAAGGTTTGTTAGTTTAGTAATTTGCCTATTTTAGTTTTGGTTTTAATGTGCACAGATAATTTTCTGGTTCATATTAAGAGGTAGGAAACAAGTTTCATTGTCAACAAACAGCCACCTCCAACCAGGATGTGACAACATCTTGAAATTAGACTCACTGTTGGTCCAAAATAAGTTTAGCAGAAGGAAGCAATTTTCTTGCATTTTTATCATTATAGAGGGTTTTTTGCTATACATTGACAACAAAGTGACCATTTAGACTTATTCTACTGGTCTGGAATTTAGATGATGCTTAAATGGTTATTTTTGCTTACACAAGCTCTTGAAATATTTTCTTTGGTGTTTATGGGTCTGATTATCAAAAGAGCAAAGCAGATTTTGAAAATCTGGTCACCACATTTTACTTGGAGGCAGAAGGAGATTGATTGTGTGACTGAAAACTTTTGCCTTTTTTTTTTTTAATTGATACCAAACATTCACCATCACTAGGCATTGTGCCTCAGACCTTTGGCATCAAACTACTAACCTTTTGAAATAAGGAACTAGTCTGTTGGCTTCTAACTTTATGTTAACAGTCTTTATAAGGAAAAGAGTTTGTATGTATTGTTCATTTATATCAACTGAAGCTCTTCAAATTCTAACATATGACCTTTGTCAAAGTCAAAATTGAGAATCATGTGCATAGGCAAATAAGTCATAGCCAACATGCCTCTATGAACATAACCCTGGATACCAAAATCCCATTGAGTCCTTAGGTAGGACTGCCTGTATCTATTGGTAGATACACATGCTTTAGAAAATACTAGCCTCAGTGACTATAGTGTTCTTTAATCACTTCCCTTTCCTTCAGCTTTCATGCATGCCTGTGAAGGTATGAGCCTCCCCAGAGCCCTGCATTGTTTTCATTTTGCAACATAATGTCCTTCATCAGAACAGCTATTTCTCATCACAGCTTTGCTCCTCAGTACAGGGTAGAAAAAAATCTGGTTTAAGAACTCCAACAAACCTCCCACCCCAGGATTGAGCTGCTCTCCTTAGGTACTGGTGAGGTCACTGGGCTGCATCATCAGGAAAAAAACTGCATCCTGAGAGGACAGCTGAACTGCCTGGATCAACTCTGGATTGGACCTGGAGGCAACAACAATATTAAGAAACAGAGAGGACAACAATACCTAGAGATCATGTTGCAGTAACTGTTCTTGCAAGCAGTCAGCTTCCAGACAAGACTAATGCTAGGACTGGGAGACAATAACTGAAATAAAGAATGAACACACTTTACTTACACGTTCCCATGTGGTGACAAGAAACCAGTTTTCCCAAGAGCACAGAAAATCATTCAGCTCCATCCTCCAGCAACTTCTGAGAGTTCAAAGTTCATCCACCATGAAACATTCACAATTAAAAGCAGGATAAATTGAGATCATCTTCAGGTACAAAGACTGTTAAATAGGAAATAATGGATATACAGGGAAATTATTCTTTTTTGATCATACAAGAAAGTCTAGGGGATTATTCCAAGTAAAATAAAAATGGAATTCAGACCTCACAAACATTGCTCAAATAGCAAAACAATACATACTGCTCAGTGGGTAAATAAAGAGTGTTTTTAGAGTGGAACATCTTGATTATGATAGGTATATTAGTGTGGACTTGTGCTGAGACGCCTGTTGGGCATTGCAGAAATTAAGTAAGGGCAATATTGGTTACAGAGTGAGTGAGTCTGCTCATAGCTTGGATCCTTATTGCCTGAAACTAAAGAATTACATTAACAGTAGATCTTGTCTACTATTTCATAGCCTTCACTATGATTGCAGCAGAAGAAAGACACAGGTTGGCGTACCAGAGCACTAAAACTTGTCCTTTTTTTGTCAGAAGATGCACCACCATCCAGTTTCACAAAAATTAACTTCATTCACTTCATCATTGTATAGGACAGGGTCAATAGAGTTTACAGTCACATAAAAATGCTTGGATAATAAAGAACTGTTATCATAATGGTGTACCACTCATTTGGCCCTGCAATAGCACAGATGATTTACACCATAAAGCCTGCTAGTTCTACTCTGTGTCCGCTGCTGAGATCCTGGGAACTCTCATCCTGATATGTGCCACTAACTAACAGTTCTTGAGAAAGGTTTGCTGCTTAAGAACTATTTTTATTGAAAAAATATGGTGAATGACACACACATTCATGGGAATAAAATACATCACCCTCCCCATCATAATTCATCAGGGTCAATTACCATTCTTGACATAAAACATGCATATTATCATCACTACAATCTTGAAATGTATGTTAACCCATGGGAACACAGTAAATCATTTCTTAAAAAAATAATATAGGATATTGTTTGTATGGTACAAACCTTTTAATAGAATTATAATCTAGTCCATCTGTATTTTAACACAGTGTTTGTGTTACTCCATAATCCTGGAGTGTGACATTCTGTGTCATGTATTAAATATTTACTTTTGACTTATTGGGCTCTCAATCTAATATAAAACACCTTTTGGGTCCACTTATCCTCTCATATAAACCAATATTATTTGCTAGGGAAAAGCATTCCATATTCTCAGGGGCCTATTAACAGCTGCCTGGCTTAAACCCAAAATCAAAATGAGCAACAAATAATTTTTTTTTTTTTTTTCAGTGACTATTTAATTTCTGAGGGGTCTCGTATCACAGGAGGCATTATCTAGTATGGCAAATGATCTTCTTGTATTGAGTTGCACACAAAATCTAGCCACATGACCCGCTGTTCATTATATCATGCAAGAGAGTGACTACATCCTTCAGTTGACACCTAAATCACTAAATTCCCCTGATTATCTCAGCATCAAAAAAACTTTCATTCCAAAATATTTGAAAGTTGTCAAGGAATAATCTGACTTGAAAACAATATTTGAAAAGCATTTCAACAAATAATCAAGTTAATTAATTAATTATTAATTAAGGCAAACCTTTCTTTCATAATTTTTCCCACCTCTCAGACATGACATACAGACTTGGACTGCACCTGCAGACATAGGGGAATAGAGCACATTTCTGTGAACGTAAGAGTCATTGTTTTAATATGACTATGGAGCCTACTGAACATGTTTGCATATATATTAGTGAATGACCAACAGACTTGATTACTTGGTCCTGCCAAGCACTTAAAAAATGCATGACTAATGATGTTTGAATAAACCTGCAACTTCAACAAACACTGATGAGACGACAAAGCAAAGTTGTGCTGATCTGTCTTTTACAAGTGTTTTCATCCCTGCCTTGTTCTGCCTTTTCAGCACAATGTAGCAGTCAAATAAAATTTATGGAAAGCACACAAAGTAATTCTGACTTACAAGACCATTGTCATCAGAGACTTATTTTTTCATCTCATGTCCACAAGAAAAAGGCTAATCTCATCTATAATTCACAAAACTAGAAGAGCAGTTTGCTAGGTGAAAGGTCTGTCCAGCTCAGTGTCTTGTGCTTGTGAATGGCCAAGTGATACATCTGCTTTCTTGAACTTCTCATTCCTCTCCAATACCCCCACAAACCCACTCCACTTATCTCCTTTCCACCCCTCCCATAAATAGTCCTCATCCATTTTATAGGAGCTGTTTCAAGCCTTTGATCACCTTAACCTGAAACCTTCACATCTCATGTATTGTTATTTTTTCCTTGAGGTGATGGGACCAAAACTATAGCCTATATGCGCTATCAAATCTTGGATTTTCCCATGGAAGTATCTTTGCTCATGTTTTGCATCCTTTCCTTCATAATTTTTAACCTGCTATTATTCTTCTACTGAGTACTAAGCTGATGTTTATGAGGGCCTAACACTCAAATGTTTTTTGAGTGATAAAGACTATGTTGATGTCTAGAATTTCCATTGGCATAATTTGATATTTGTTTAAAGTTTATATGTTGATTTGTTTAATTTTTCAAAGTAGGTTGTTGTTTTCTACATTTTATTTTTTTCTTTCTTCTTTCTGAACGTCTTCTATATCTTTGCAGAACTGCTGAATATTGTTAAATATCTGTCATTACAATGTATGATTGGTCTTTGTCGATCATTCATTAATTTTTGTCTCTGCATAATTCCTCACACAGATCCCTGTGGCACACACTGGTGACTTGCAATAAAAAAACCTAAATGTTATTTTGTTGTATACCTCTTTCTTTCCAGTCTTTAATAAGATATTGATCCTCTTGAGGTCACTTCTGCTTACACCATGTCAGCTTGCTTCTTCAAGAAACTTTGGTGAGAAGGTTTCATCTTTGGAAACACAACTAAATTATATCAACTAGATATTCCTTCACCTTCATGCTTGGTGTTTCCTGAAACATTAGCTAGGATGATCTCTTATTCTCATGATTGTTAATTGCTTCAAAGAACTCCACTGGTTTTGTGATGCATGGTCTCCATTCACATTACAAATGTCAATTGTTACTTGATAAAACTACATTTATCCATCTTCTAGCAATTCTCTTCTTCAGTATAGTTTTGTCAGTCTGCCTAGTATGAACATCATACTCAAGACAATTTTCATCAATATGTTAGCACATTAATTGTTCATTCCTTTCATTCTTAAGCTGTGCTAGAATCCCTAGGTAAATACTGCCATGTCCTGATGACAACTGACAGTTTATTTTGGTCAGCTTGATCTACAATGTCTTCTGCTGACCCTTCATTTTGAGACAGATTACATAGTGCTTCTTCCATAAAGGTTATGGAATGACAACCCTCCTAAGTTTATCATTTGTGAATACAGAAAAAAAAATAGTTCTTCCAATATAGTCTCATCTTCTCTGAATGTTTCTTTATTCCAAAAGAGGAGGCCCTCCAGATTCTCCATCAGGTTTCCTGCTAGTGATGCGTTTGAAAAACGATTTATTGTTAGCTTATGTGCATTTTCCATGTGTTTTCTAAAAAATGTTATCTATGTTGAACTGCCCCAGCATTTTTATATTTTGCATGCCAGAGTTTGGTTGGGGAGGGGCAAGAGGGGTTCTTTTTTGTTTTGTTGGTAATTGTGGAGTTTTTTTCTTTTCAACATAGCTTTCTTTGACTTTCTCAAGGTCATTTTCTTGTTTCTGGTAGCCTGCTATATAGCTTTCTTCAGCTTTTACCTAAAGTCGTTTAACAGGCAGTGTCTTCCACAAGACACTAGTGTTATATATTCAAAAACTCACATTAACTGCAAATATTTTCTCCTTATAACTGCTCCTTTAAATTTCCTTACAGTAAGATTCCTCATTTGCAAGCAGTTTTCCTTTTCATAACTAAGCATTAGAGCAATTAATTTCTTGGCTTCATGTGTGCTGCATCTATGGACATACCATATTATGTCATAGCTCTGACACTTGTCATGCAGCTTGTAGTTATTTACATAACCCTTTAGTCTTTATTTTATCATGTCCTATTGGGATTACTGTTTAGTGGAAAAAAGACTTCCATACAAACAACCCATGGAAATAAAAACCTGTCTAAATTAAAAATGGAAATCAGTATATTACTTTACTGCAGTCACAAGGAACATGAGCAGCTATGACTAGTTCCTGACACAAAATAGTCTTTATCAAGGATCATTCTGTCTCTAAATATGATTGCAGGTGCCTAATTATTAGGAGAAGAGGTTTTTGAAATGGTGTGGATGGAAGGAGTCACTGAGTTAGCTCCCTTGCCATCTTAACTGAAAAATGAGATCTGGGAAAGGTCAGCTTTCTGAGAAGGCAGGGAGGCGGAGAGCTAGTGCAGACCCTGAAATAAAGAGAAAGGATAAGGTATGGAAAGATCCATAAACAAGCTCTGAAGTAGATAATCTGTAAGTGAAACTGCCAAAAACATTTCTGGTAAAAAACACCCCTAGGATTCATATCAGCATTGAGCAAGAAAGGCAACAAACACGCAGAGCAGTGACAAATCTAAGAAGTGGAGACACATGTCAGTGGGAAACCTCTGGGGCTTGAAAGACTGAGGAGGAAAACCCAAAGTAATACCAACCTCCTTTGGGATGTCAAGATAGCCCCAGTATCTGCCCATGTGGAAAAGGCGCGAGTGCTTCATACACACAGACAGTCTGACATATGTTTTTTTATATATAACATATGGTATGTGTGTGGACTGTAATTAAAGGGAACCACTCTTATGAATCAATATATGATCTCACATAAGTTCAATATGTAAAACATATGCTATTTAGATATATATAGCACTTACATATAGCTTACATTTTTTGATACATCATGGGGAAGGATAATAGGAGACATTTGAATGACTGTGAATGGAGATGGAAGGGATTTTTAGAGCAGGAGAACAGAATATTCTAAAGGAGTACACAATAGTGGGAATGATGGAAAAGTCTGAAAAAAAAAATCAGGAAAATTGTTTAGAGCCACTAAAACAACAGGGTGAGAGAAGGAGGAAGAAAAGGGATACTTCTGCCTCCTACTTCAGACTACAAAAGCCTATGGCGAGAAAAATGCATCTTATAGAAGAATTTGCTAAGACAGATGGAAGAGAAGCATAAAGCAAGTACAAAAAATATGGGTGCAGGAAAATAAATTCTAAAAAAAAACAGTAACAGGAAAAAAAAGGAAAAAAAGAAAAAATACAGAGGTTACAAAAGAAAAATAAATGTTAAAAACAGGGAATGAAAAGAAAATTGAATGCTAAAAAAACCCCACAATCAGAAAGAAACAGGGAGTACAGAAAAAGAAACAAAAAGCCGTTGATTATTTTATTGATAGCAATTAAATGCATTAATACAGCTTGAAAAATAAAGTATCATTTTCTGTGTATTAACAAAGTAATATTAGACATTTTTTTCACAGCCTTTGTCACATCAGGCCTCCTCCGGATGTTGAGATTATACATCATTAGGATCCATTCGGATGAAAGGCACTATGTAAATTTAAACTTATTAGCATAGTAATTGTGACATTTTCACAAATGCATCATGATTCACTCTAATTTATTTGTTATTTGAAATGATTTGCTAACTAATTTCGATAATTCTTGGTCTGCAGCTCATCCACAGTTCATTGTGAAGAACTGAAATTCATAACCCAAGCTATTTTGGTTGAAGAAATAATCACATGGTGATTTTTTTGTTTGCTGATTGGAGGGCTGTGATTCTTAGAATATACATTTTTGTCCATGTATCTTCTTGATTACCAATTTAAAATCTGCTTGTAGTTAACAGTCTGTATTTTTCATATAAAACCCTGTGCTTTAGAGAAAAACTCTTGCCAGGAAACTTGTTTGTAAGAGTGGATATTGATGGAAAGTGAATAAAATAGTTATATCTACAAAGTCATTGAAATTCATTTAAAATTGCAAATGAATGTTCACAGTATGTTTCTTCTAGCATTTGCCAGCTCTGGAAATAATCATGGCCTAAGTTACACCCAGAAACATGTGTGTACACCATATTTAAGACAGATTTAAAATTCTCACTAATTTATGTGTGAAAAATGGAGTTGATAACACTTCTAATTAGCTTGTTTTACAAAAGAGCAACACATTATTGTTCTTCTAAGGCGATTAAACTGATAGGCCCTAGTACATCAGCAGCAAATGTAGTTGTATTTTTGTTAGTGAGTCTTTTTCTAAAATGTATATTTGCTTGGATACACTCAAGTTTTTGCACAAGATGTGACTCATTACACCTGAATTCACAGTATACACTAAGCAATTTCTTTATTCTTAAGTAAAGGTTTTGTCAAACACTGCGATGAAAACACTGCTCATTATTTCATGTCACTTAGAAATACTGTGTGCATTTAAGTTTGTATTGAAGAACTGTCTTTCCATCATACAGATCTTAATTTGAACCCATAACCAATCTCTAGTTCCTATAAGGGCTAATTTCTGTTTCACATGGCACTTGGCCACGTCAGCTTATGTTTCACCTATAGAGAGAGATGAATCGTAGCATGGATACAGTAAAATGCATCCAGATGCAGACTTAGCTAGAATTTCTTAATTAGATTCATGTAATCAATTATTGGTTCAGTATATCACATGTAGATTTCTTTTTCCCTGTAGCCATGGTTTCATGGTCATTTGAAGATACAGGTTCTTTTACTACACTTTCTTAATCCTTTCAGCCAATAAGTGCAGTTTTTGTTAGGCAGGGAGTTTTTGTATAGTCACAGACCTGAGATACCCAAATTTTGCTCAGAATTTGAAACTCAACTAAGCTGCCAACAACCATTAACAATTGCGTATTTAAGCAAAATATCCACACTAGTTTGTTTGCTGTCAATCTCTGTCTCCCCAAAATTACTTGCAAGCAGAAATGTGTGATTTTTCAAAGGTGGGGCATGATAGGTTAGAAATTTGCTCCAAGAATAACAAAGGATAATTTCTAATTCCATTACTTCATTTCATGTTAAGTTGATGCTTGTAAAAAATGATAGAATAATTGCCTATGGGAATTAGTTCCTGTGTTCATCAGTTGTAAATTTAGAGCAGCAGGAGGAGGAGTTTCAAACACCTTCCCTGAAAAATGCCTCAATCTTCATTTTGAAGATCAATAAGAAAAATCATTCATCCACTGTTCTGTTTCTCTGTTAGATTTCTTACAAATACTAACCATCATGATTTTATGTAGGTAACACACTGTGGGCTTGGATACATAGACAGTCAATCCAGAAGTGTAAGATAATGTTTATATTAGTACGCAGATACTCTAGACTGCCACGCTATAAAAGTGCAGGATATTTCTGTATTGCTTGTATATTCTGTGGTGCATATAAATATTTTTCCTTTGTTCCCTGCACAGTAGGGAATTACATTCCACTGGGTGACAATCAATTAACTGAGCAAGTAAACTCATGCAAAATACACTAAATACTGGATGTTGGATAACAGATAATCAGAGTTATTATTTCTCACTGAAAATGACAATACTTTATGATGAGAGGACTGGACATTGAGGTATACGAAAAATACTTTTTTTCTGAAAAAAATATGTTCAGTTTTTAGCTCTAACTATATTCTTCTAGAAGAATAAACTGAGCAGTTTGACTGGTTAGAGGTCCTCCATA
The DNA here is from genome assembly GCA_035222235.1 of Margarornis squamiger. Taxonomy (NCBI): domain Eukaryota; kingdom Metazoa; phylum Chordata; class Aves; order Passeriformes; family Furnariidae; genus Margarornis; species Margarornis squamiger. The sequence continues at coordinate 51,690,021 of JAWWTY010000106.1, read as the reverse complement.
GAACATAATAAACTTCAATAAACTTCAGGGAAATTTCAAGAAAATCAAGCTGTGTTTTGAGCAAACTTGATTCAAGTTATGGAAACTATTCAAATTGTATAGTTTAAAATTATCCTTGTCACTAAACATAACAAAATACTGTTGCCAGTTTAATTCCATTTTAAGAACTTACTACTCTTCAGTTTAAAATGAAAGCAAAACTCTGTGGGTGAAACAAAACCAGAAACAAAATTATTGACATGAAGGCAATCTGTTGGATCTCATGGTGTCCTATCAGCATCTCTGTGAAATCAGACATGATATTCAGAGAGAAAAGGAAAAAGAAACATCACAGTTCTGGTTTACTACTATAAAAGCTTTTCTCATTGTTTTCCTTCCAAAGCTATCACTTGTTCTAAGATTTAATTGGCTAGTTATAAAAAATATCAAACATCTATTATAGAACTCAACATGGTACTTAAGCATATATATTTAGACCTTCGCATCTGTTCCCTAAGCCTCCACACACTCTTAGATCCAAAGAGAATTTACAATCCTGTGGAAAACCTTGAGTGTCAGCTCATGTGATTAAATCAAAACATATTCAAAATAGAGAAAGAGTGGGCAGAGCTACAATCTAAATACACCAAAAAAGCAGAAGGAACATATGTGGGCAACTTTCACTTGTAGTGGACAATACCATTTTTAAAGACTATGTTTACTATATAGTAAATTACCTATTAAATTACAAATTCAACTAATCAGGTTTTATGTAGAAGAAACTATCAAATACAACATTAAGAAGGTATTGTCCTACAAAAGGGGTATTGAAATACAGAACAGGATTACTACTTTTTGAATCACCTTTGTGTGCAATGTGCATTTATTTAATGGCAGTGTAAAACATTATAATGTATTTATTAAATAGTCTATAACACTTCCTCTCTATAAGAAAATGTCATCACACCAGTGATTATCTGGTTGAACTGAGGGAAAAAGGTATTTTTGCAACTTACATAATTCTCCATAAAAGTGAGTAGTGAACCGTTATGGGGTTTTGGGGTTTTTTTTTGTTTTGTTTTTTAATTACTTTATCACCTGAAAATACTTTTCTTTGCCACTAGCGCAAAGAAAAGACTTTTGAAAGATCAATGTGACAGCATTTTCCTGTTATTTTTATCAACTACAGTGTTCCTGAGACTCTCTGGCTATATATGTATAAAAATCAGATGAGATACTTTATATTATGAGACTTCGTAGCAATTCAGATATCATCGCAGTCACACCATAATGGGCAGTTCAGCAAATAGTTCAGTCTTTGTGGAAGACACTCCAGGCACCAAATTACAGGACTGAGAGTATTAGCCAATTGGCTGAATATTGGTAAGTGCTCTTCAATAAGTTCTCTCTTTATTCTTCTCATTGAAAAAGCTGGACTACAAAGCTGATGGGCTTTGTAGGTGGAGGCAGACAAAGTCTTTTTCACAAGTTTAAACCCCTGTAAACTGAACATACTCTTCAGTGGGGCATTTTGTTTCTTGAATTTTATTTTAGTTGCTTTGAACTTTAACTTTGGTGTGACATTGTTTTCTTCCGTTTTTATTGGTGTAATTTCTATGCAGACGTCCGACACGTGTCTAATAAAATACACTTCATGTGCACTCTGCTTTTCTGTTCTTTCAGACAAAATTTTCATTTAGGCTTGTGGCTTTTCCTAGGCTCCATGCAATTCCAGTCTTCCTAAAAGGTCAGCTAACTGCACTAAGGGGAAGACTACTTCCACCTGGAGGTAGTAAGCATACACCCTGCATCTCCCATACTAGTCTGCAACATTTTCAGGGGGGACCTATTTCTTTGCAGATCTTACCAAACATGTGTAATTTGGTCACTGCCTTTGTTCGCAGAAAATATCTACCAGGACTGAGAAAAATTTGCAGGCATATTTTAGCTGGTCAACATTCAGTCCAGGTGCAAAATTCTACTACTCAAATTTAGGTAACTACTGTGAAGATACCTGCAACTGAGCTAGTCATCCTGGATTCTAATTGTAATTGACAGAGAAGGTGAAGTCACTTTGAGATTTATCAAAACTACCACGAAGTGTTCATAATAGGAAAAGCTAAACCTTATGCTGGAAATGCCTAAGGAGCATAAAAGAGAAAGAAGTTGGAGCAGGATAGAAGAACTATTGGGAAAATTTTTTCTGGCAGATGGAGACTTTTCAACTGTCAGCATGTGAGAAAATGGGAAGCTGGCAATAAAGGAAGGAAATGTAAAAGGAAAGAAGGAAATTACTATTCAAAGGAGGCTAGTCAAAATATATGAAGGTATGCACTAGAGTGAAATCCCCAGACTCCTAAATGACCCAAAATATTTAAGTATCTTAAGAAATCTGATGTTCCCCCTTGGGTTTTCTGGTTCTTTTTTCTTTCTGGATTTTTCTTTTCACTAACTAAAATACAGGTGGTTCTTCAAAGCTACTAGGTTTGACTGTTTTCTCCATCAAGTGTCGAGGAAGCAATGAGCTGTAAGTCAGAACTCTGACAGGGTGAATCTTCAGGGAACTTTTCCTGGGAACCTTTAGATATCAGCTAGTCCTGAGGAGCTGAAACTCTGAATTCCCATTTCTATCAGCTGGGAAAACAGTCTTTTTGCCTAGAAAGTGTGCAAAAGAGGCCAAAAAAGGCATTGATCCTGGAATATCCTTGGAAGATAATGGCACATGAACTCTGAAAATAATGTGCAAACTCAGTGACTAAAACTACCAAGTATTTAGCTGGAGTGCTTGGCCAGAATTTACTTTGCAGAGTGTTTGATCTTGTGCCAAAGTAACTCTCATTCTCCTACAAGTACTCCTTTACAAATTTAAGCTTGTAGAAGAGGATTTAGATTGTGGCAGTAGAGCATTTAAGAAATAAAACAACATGATTTAATAAGCAAAAATTCCGATTTCACTAACAGATACCATTGTGTCTTAAAACATTCATTCTACTTTTAATAGGCCTCAAATATAGTGACCCACACAGCCAATAAAAATCTTGCTGAGTGAAACAAAGTATTTAGCTGTCTATGGGGGAAAAAAAAAAAATGGGTAAAGAAAATTGAGAAATGTTTTTGCACCTCAAGGTGCAAGTCTGCAATTGTGGGAATAATTAAAATCTGGAATTAACAGTTTTCCCTAGGAAGTAAGAGAAATCTCATTGTTTTAGTAACCTGAATTGCACAATATGCTCTAGGTTATAATCTTGACACAACAGAAAAATGGACAAAATGGCCTTATGCTGTTGTTAGTATCTAAGTTACATGACACTAAGAGCCAGATGCTTGATCAATGTGAATTTGCAGATGCTTGGTCAATGTGAATTTGCATAGCTCCATTGAACTCAATGGACTCTTGAACATCTACAGGCAAAGAAGTGAAAGAAGTGCCCTCTTGCATACAGCAACTGGAGATTTATTAATTATGAAACAAGTGTTTACATCTCCACTTGGAGGAATACTATGCTATTTCTTTTGCGCCTCTTGAGCTCTTCATTGTAAAGATATATGAAACTGGCCTTAATTCATTTCTGAGGGTCTAACAATTTTTTTCAGAAACTCTAATTCCGTTCTCGAATTCTCAGTCTATAATGAATTGGAACATGTGCTCTTGACACACCATAACTACATGATTACGTATGTAAGGAAGTACTCAGGATCTTAACTCTGCTGTCAAAATATACAAAATGCAAGTGCTAGGTTAAAAGCATATGTGAATACCATCACAGAAGCTGATCACACATTTTCCTTTCAACACTTCTTTTTATCTGTATTTAGCATTTAGCAATAGTAACATACATGAAATGATTTGGAGCCTTTGCAGGTGTAATTAAGTCAATAAACACAAAGAAAATGGAGAACATTTACTTCTATAGCAACAACATACATATTTATCTTTCAGATATTGAGCAAATGAATATTTGATCAGTACATTTGATTTTTTTCTAATATTACAAGGTTATCAAGCTGCCACAAAAACAACCTTAGTCAAAATCTTAGCTAATGTTGAATTTTCACAAACTGAGACAAAAACTGTTTAATAGAACAACAGCTTAAGAGAAATTTAGCAAAAAGATTTATTTTAAAATAAAAATTGACCTTTAGACAGGAAAAAAGAAAGTATGTGTGTGAAGAGAGAGACTGTGGTTCCAGGCAGATCTCAATAGAAAGTGTTAGGGCTTAAACTAACTATGATTTTATAGAAAAAGGAGAAAGATGGAATATAAAAGTCCAGAGCCACATTTAGCGTCAAAGAGAATTGCCAAAAAGGCAAGGAAGTAACCCTCATATAATTCAGCAAACCTCAATATTTAATTTTAAAACCATAAAAACTAATAGTTCTTAGCACTTCTGTATCTGAAAATATTAATTTCAACTGTAAATAGTTATCAGCTGATCATTAAGGGTGGAAGTTTGTTAATGATTTCTCCAAAGAATCTAAAATTATTCACATTACCCTCCCTTTTGGCAGCCCTGTCCTTTACTGGGGAAAAGCCTTTGGCTACCAGCAGCTACTCCTAAGCCTCTGGCTTCATTGTGTTCCCTGGCCCTAAGCTCTCTGATTCTCCATAGCCTACCCTGCTGAAAAATTGTGCTACCCTCCAAAACTTTAAAACAAGCACATGCCAGCACAGTGCAAAGGCTGAGTTGATTAATCCTTGTAAGAGCTTCCAAACATTAAATGTTTACATTCAGGAAAATACATCCAGAACTATCTAGGCCTTGCAAGCCAAAATGCCCTCTGGCCTCCAGCGTGCTTGGGTGGTAGCTATAACATGTTTCCAAGGTCAAATTTTGCAACGCTGTCAATGCAAACTGGTGACACTTGTGAGAAGAGTTGGTATGGACAAGTGTTGCTCATCTTGGTAACAAGTAATTTATGGTTCCAGGAGAAGGGATGTGAAAAAGAGATGCAATAATTACGTTGCTGATTGACATTTTCACATTCTAATTCCTTTACTATAATTGTACAATGTATTTTCCTCTATGACTTCCTTGATTGATTGGAGGTCACCACAATTACTTTTGACTTTTAGCCACTCCAGAGCAAGAGAGGATTTTCAAAGTTTTATTTTCCTTTTTTTTTTCTTTGGCTTAGAATATCACCACCTTACAGGAAATGGACTCTGACTTTTTGTAGCTAAATCCTTCTCCATATGAACATGCCTTGTGTAAAAAGCATCTTAAAATGCTAAGAAGCAAAATTTGCTTTAATTTGACACTGTGAATATCTTGACAGTTTTCTTTCTAAAAAAGAAACTTCTTAGCCTTGTTTTCAGAAAAAAAGGGCTTAAACTCACAGATATAAAATCATTATTATTGCACATATTTCAAAGCTTACATTGATTCCCTCCCTACGAAAAAACTGCAGAGTATATCTCCCGATGATGGTTGTCAGTCATGCTGCTCAAAGCAGATCTAGAAAGTGCTTGTAGTGTACGACGGTGGCAGCAGAATCTGAGTTAAGGCGATATTTATGACTGTGATTAATTAGACCGAGGCTTCCAATTGATTCCACAATGATTGCCTGCCCATGTGGCATTTACCACATGGCTAGTATGGGAAAGGGGGAGCTTTGTACAGGGCTGGAAGAGCACATGACTCAGATGTTAATTGTCCAGAAACCAGTTCCCCCTTTTTATCTCCTTGCTCAAGTCAACCACAACTAGGAGGCAGCTCTGAAAATGCATAAAGCTAAATGGGGCACTGACAGATCCAGCCTTCAGTAATTGAATACCATTGCTGCTTGCACGATTTGGCCATGTATTTGAAGACATTGTTTCTCATTGTTTCTCTGTATAGACAGTCTGTGGAATGCAAAGACTGGAATTATATTGTGGGACTTGGGGTACTCTGTTGTGGGTGAAAGAGGGTGAATATCAGCCTTTTCCTTGCCACAAACCCAGGTTTCTGCACAAGGACATCTGAATCCAAGCAGGAAGGAAGCTGTGGTACACTTTAGTGCATGTTGAGATAATTGGGAACCAGAAATTCAATCCTATGTAGCTTATCTATCACACAATATAAACACGCCTGATCTGTGACCTTGCAATTGTATGACATTACTCTACTAAGCAGAATAACGGAATCTTAAAGGAAGACAGTGTGGAAACAGCATTGTGCTCTAAACTCTAAAATCCCACTTCCCAAGGTTGTTCCCTCCTGCCATATACTTGCAATTTCTCATCTGTTAAAACACAGCTTCATTGGTCATGCTGCACAGGCACGCAGCAGTTCATGCAAGAAGGTGCATGCAACTCTAGTTGTGCTGAAATGAATCGCTTGTGGTTTATCAAGGTGATAAAAATGAGTTATCTTCTCTCCCCATCACATATAACTTCTTGCTCAAACACATTGAAAAAATTCAGAGAGCTGACACTCTGAGCAAAGCATCTATGGTTTCCTATTTTAAACATCAGTGGAACATCATGACTGAAAAAAGGAGGTGACCTGAAACATTCAGAATATTTCTCAGTCCTTCAAAGTTATCATATTTCAAGAACTTGATAGAATTCCCATAAAGGGCAGAAGTCAGAAAACTTGAAAGCGGCTGATCCATCCTAAGTGCCTACTTTCCAACTGAATCAGTCTTTCTAGGAGATTCTTTCAGTTGAAGGTCTGTTTCTGAACTATATATAGAGCTCACATCCCACTGCAATATTTGGAATCATGTGGAAACCAGCTGAAACAGCTGTCTCATATTTTAAAGCCAGGCTAATAATATTTGTTAAGTGCCCATCAGTATACAGGCATTCATCCCATTCACAAATACATATCTACAGAGTTTTATCATACAAGTAAAAATAAATACTCTATGAAACATCTTGGCGTGGAGCATTATTTCCAAAGACCATATTCTGCACAGCCTTAAGCATGTCTGCACAGGAAAATCATCCATTACAACTGCAGTAGAACAAGCCCTCCCTGGAAGCTCTACCAGAACAGCTACTCAATGAATATTTCACTCCAGAATACAAGTGATTTAATATCAAAATAATTACTCCACTGAGATTTAATTTGCCATTGGTAAGCTGGACAATTTCCTGTTTCCAATTTTTCTATTCCAACCTACCTGAAGGTTTCAATCGTATAATAAAAATTAAAAAAAAAAATAAAAAATAAAAAAAATCAAATGCTTTCTGTGTTTTCACTACACTTCTATTGAAATGAACATTATTTATTTCTTTAAATATGGTCCAATTTATGTGATGTTATTAATTATTTCTACACAGAGATCATGAATTTGGCAATCAGTTACGGCACATCTGTAGCAAATATTGCAGATTAATTTGTTGGAAGGATTTTTGTTCACAACATTATTACACTTTCTAATAAAGTCTAAACCTTTTACACTCTGGCTTCAATAAAATTACTTCTTATGCATATATAAATAGAGATTTTATTCATAAAACTGGAAAGTCTTTAGGTAAAGTGTTGTTCCAGTCAGACATGATAATGTTGTTTTCTTTTTGCTTTAAAGACTTTATTTGCTAGAGACCACATATTGGAATTCTCTAGGGAACATTTTTATATTGAAAAAAAGCTTTTCTGTTAAATATTTTTAAAGAACAAACAAATGTGACGAAGTATTTCTTTCACACACGTGCTAGAAGTGCTAAAATTCAAAGGGAGTTTAAGGCTTTGGTCACATCATACTTTTGCTCTTACTTTTCCCTTTCTCCATCACGGCCTTGTCACCCTCCTGTAGGATATCACAAGTTAAATGAAGACTGTTGACTTTCCATTGTATTTTTGCATTTTTTTTAAGCTTCATATCAGATACTTATTGTAATTCAAACATTCAGGATGGAACTTATCATTTAAGTCATGTAAATATCTATGATTGAGACTTTTCATACACCTATAATATGAAGTAGTTTATGCAGCAGAAGTTTAAACAACTGAAGAGCTTTTGTCTTCCACCACTTCCTTAATGGCACCTATCAGATATGCTCACACAATGGGGATCAGATCCATGCTGAATGAATTTTGGCCTTAAGTGGTGACTTAGGCCAAACTGGCAAAAGAAGAGGAAGAAAAATGTCTTAGGAAAGTCCAGTCTCCATAAAGTTAATTTCTCAGCTGCATGTTTGGAAAGTAAACCAAGGAGAGAGTGTTTGATTAGATGATGTATGTACAGATCCTTCGTATGTAACAATGAAATTATATTAACAAGCTTTATACCTGAAAACCCAAAAAAACTTTGGTTGCATTTAATCAGCCAAAAGACACATCCTTTTCACATTGAAAATATTTGAAGGGGAAGAAAACAAGACTAGAAAAGGGGCAGAGATGGAGCGACTGTATAATTCAAAAAAGGATATAAAAAGTTAGTACAAATTCCAAATTGATCTAAAGAAGTGTGTGGGTTTGAGAAGCACCCAAAAAAAATACAGAACACCAGTCCTATGGTACTATGAAGTCTCAATCTTTTTTTGTAGGTCATAACCATTAACCCTCTTTTAAACGTGGACACTTGATACTTCTCTTCAATAACTGAGGAACTCCAGTCTTTCTGAAACACAGCTGCCAGAGAATTACTGTTCACCCTGGAGGAGGCACATAAGGTTCTAGCCTTGTTTCTACTGGAGCTTGAACCACATGTGAAATGATCTAATTGGAATCACTAATCACTGTGCTAATAGCCATCACTCCCTGCAAACCAAGCAGAAGTACCAACTCAGAAAATCAATTAGTGTTGTGTTATCATTGTGAGTCATAAAATCATCATACAGTTATAAAATGAACATTTTTTTGTACTGATGTTACAGGTATTCTAGCAAGCTGAAATGTGTTTCTCTCCTTGAAGCTCAGTTTGTGTTTGTGTCTGTGTCTGTGTGAGATCTAAATATTTATTAGACCACCGGATATAAACTTTGTACCTTCTGTTTGCACTCAGGTAGGAGGACAGAAACTCAGCTTCCGGGCTTTAAGCTAATGCTGCAATTTTTGTATCTTTTGATGAAAAATCAGATAGCAAAAGTGTGATAAAAAAAGAGAATTATTGTGTGATATTTGACACAGAAAAGCAATAAAACAGGTATCTACTAACTCCTAGCTGCTAACATTTTGGAAGCTATTCTGATGCCTTTCAACAGAAACTTGAGTATGTATGCAGTTTTAAGCACCTATGAAAGGGTGGGAGGGAGGATGCGGGGGTGTTGAATGCCGCTAGCATTTAAATGTCAACCCTGGCTGCCTGAAGAGGTATTTATATGCCTAAATTCTCCTTCTGAATCTAGGTCTTTAATGTTTAATGTGGATGTTACTGATTGCTAGAGTGAGATGAATAATTCACAATTAGCAATGTATTCATCCAGCCTAGCTCTTTCTGCTTGTAGAATGTGCAAGAGTAAATCTAGATTTTCCTGAATTTATTTGCTTTATTCCTTTAGATGGATTGCAAACAGCTTCTGTCAGAGATTTGTCCATCACAATAGAATAATGAGCTTCATAAAAAAAAGTGTAAGAGTTGAGATTATTCGGTGAATTTTTCTGATCTCTAATCATGGTTTCTAATAGGTTTTGAACCTTTTGGGGAGTTTCATAAAGAAGCTTAAGAAATTTTAGAGCACTTTAATTCTTGTCCTCTATAGTCACAGAGCTTTTCAGGAATTCATAGCCACCAAAATCAGATTGCTATTGAATACATTTCCTGAAAACTGACCTAAAGTTACTTTTTCTTTCATTGTGTTCTAAAGTCTTTGTGTAGAAGACTTATGAACATGAGTAAGGGGGGAAAAAACACCCACAGAAGCCTGATATATCAGTTTCAGTTGCCCATGTTTTTTTACACACATCTTCATTCTCTTCAACTGCAAATTTTTATATTCAATGCATGGTGTTGCTACCTCCTAGTCTGGAGACTAGGAAGTCCCATTCTCAGTGGGACAGCTGTATGCAACTGTGGCCCATCTCTCTGAGTGATGGGACTCTCTGAAGCTGATCTTGTATCTTGAGACATCAAACCTGCACTGCAACAGGTTAATCCAGTTGGATAAGAGACTGCAGTCTCTTGAATGCTTACAGTAAATTCCTAATAACATAAAATCTGCTTTTGAATCAGTTTTGCACCTAGGTGTGCTGCTTCCGTGTTTCCTCTGAAACAAATGTCATCTATTGTGCAGAATGATGCAAATAAAGCATGTTTACTCAAGCCTTTCTTAAAAGTAAATAAAAAAGGAATGGGAAGTGGATGTAGAATTCAATCAAAAATGCACAGAAGATATTTTACAGTATTTGTCTAGCTCTCAATGATTAAACAACCAACATGTCAAGCAGTTGCCATGCAGAAAACATTCACTATTCGTTTGGCAGTTTAAGGCACCTAATGTACTCCAGTGCAAAAGGTTGATGCTTTATTAACATATCAGGCTTTTTGAATGTGTCTTTAATTAAATATTAAAAAAAAAAAATTCACCAGGATAAATGTTTTGATAAAACTCCAGTATTTGTCACTGCTATGCAATCCTGTGCTCTATCCACTAAATCTCTACAGTAACCAACTGCACTGTAGCAATGGGAATACCCCAAATGTCCATCTTGGTTTCATAATAATAATTATTGTGCTTTAGTTTTTTTTCTTTAGACAATCTCATGTCTTTTTCCTTTGGAAGTGGAGAGGTTCATACTGCCTGGAGTTTCAAACAGGAAACCTATTTACAATCACAAATCAGGTGATTCTTTTATCAGATCTTGTTGGCTTAACCCGGGTGAGTTCAATGTAGACACGTCATGGCAGAAAGCGCAGATTCTCCCCTAGATGTGTCTGTAGAAACCTTCTTCACTCCATGAAGTTTATAAAAACCTTGAAAATATTAGAGAATAGTTCTATACACATATTTTTAATTTATTATAGCAGCATGTTTTGACATTATGCCACTGAGAAATATGACAGAGGTCAGTAACATGTAATAAGTGATCCAAAAAATATAATGACCAAATTGCTGCCACAAGCAGCTGGAAATGAATGAATATTAAAACTGCTTTTGATGTTCAGTTTTTAATAGCGCTTATGTTTCACATACCGTTCAGCTTGGAAAATAATAATATCAGACTCAAGTGCCTGTTTCCAGTTAGCTTTAATTTCATGAATTTTCATATAATTACTCATGTTTTAGCATCATACTTCAAGTCTTCTCCTACATGAAAGAACGTTTAAAAGCCCCTAAAAAACTCCATATTTTAGAAAAGGAACCAAAACCAAACCAAACAAACAAAAAAAAAAAAAAAAAAATCCAGTTTATGTCTACTTCTTCAAAATTTAGTTGATGGAGGAATAAAAGTTTCATTGCTAGAGTTTTTTAACTTAGGTCCTCTCATAATTTGAGCATAAGAGTAATACTTATAGGACACAGGAGATACACAAACCTTTTATGTCAATTTGGATTCAGGAGAACCTAATCTTCAGTCTTCCTGGCAACATCACTTCACTGACAATGTATCACAAGAGGGGACATCCAAGGGAATCCCAAAGTCAACTGCAGTCCTTTCCTGTTTATAGAAATAGTATCATGTGGTGCCTATTCAAAGTGGCTATGTTTCAATCCACTTCATAGACTAATATAAACAAGAGATATTCATGTCTTTGAGCACACAATATTTTAAAAACTATAATTGCTACAACAGGTAACTAATCAATGGAAAATCTTTCCATAAAAATTTCAGAAGAATAAAGTTTTTCCACACTTTTGGCAAAGTAGCACAAAAAGAGGATGTTTTAAAGAAATATTCTTGTCACGAACTCCCATATTCATAAAATCTAGACTGGTGCTGATGGAACAAGTGAAAAATTCAGTGTTAGAGTTAGAGTAACTCCTCTTCTTGAAAAGAGAATCTCAACTGGCCTTTCTTTCATTGTCGAAAGCCTCTTGAAATCCACATTTTTGAAAGTTTTTGCAAGACTTCTCATCAAAGATCTTCAAATAATTAAGGCTGGAAAAGACTGTTAAGATCATTGAGTTCAACCATTAATCTGGCCCTAATAAATCCACCATTAAACCATGTCCCTAAGTGCCACATCTACACATTTTTTCAACACTTCCATGAATGGTGATTTCACCACTTCCCTGGGGAGCTTGTTCCAATGTCCGACCATTCTTTCAGTGAAGACATTTTTCTTAGTGTCTAATCTAAACCTCTCCCTGGTGGAACTTGAGGTTCTTTCCTCTTTTCCTGTTACTTGTTACTTGGGAGAAGAGACCAACCTCCAGCTGTCTACAACTTCCTTTCAGGCACTTGTAGAGAGCAATAAGGTCTCTCTTGAGCCTCCTTTTCTCCAACCTAAACATCCCCAGCTCCCTCAGCTGCTTGTCTTATGTAAGACTTATGCTCAAGACCCTTCAACAACTTCATTGCCCTTCTCTAGACATGCTCCAGAACCTCAATGTCTTTGCTGTAAATCTACTGTGGTGCAACAAAACATTATTTCTATAAGACTCAGAATCTTATATTCCTGCTGTAATGATGAGCTTTTTTCTGAGGAAAAATAATCACTCTTTCTCAGCATCTTTCTATAATCTTGGTCTGGAGATGCCATTAATGAGAGTCAGATGCTTGTTTTCTCATCAGCTTTCCTGATTTATTCAAGTCTCTCCTGATTACAGTCTCTCATGAAACTTGAAGTCAGTAAACATTCTAGAGATCTAAATAGGTATTCATTTGTTATCTAAATATGTACTTGTTTGTTTGCTTTTAATGTGGGAGTTCTGGGGCAGGGTAGCCCTGTATTCCAGGACTGGACAAGACCGAGATTGTCTTCATGACCTCAGCCCTATGCATTTACACAACAGATTTACATTCCTGTTCTCAGTACCAAAAAATAACCAGATATCTTCACCTCTCTCACAACTTAGATAGTCCCCATCTCGCTGTACTCATTTTAATGGTGTTTATGTATAGCTGGCACTGGTGAACAAACTTAGGAGGGAACAATGGACAAGCACTAAATTGAAAATTTAAGTTCCTAAGGGGCTGATCTGTCTAGGAACTGAGTCTTCAAGATACTAGCTGAGGGAAACAAAATGGACAGTGATTAAGATCTCTAGATATCCGAGGTTGCGTTCTGAAATCATACACTTCAAAAAGTCGCATGGGCACTTGAAAGTCTTCACTATACTGATTATATTTAATATATTTGCTTTGGTACCAAGCATCCTGGAGTCAGTCCTCTGAATATGTACTCTGACAAAAATAATTTCATTCCAGCATACCCACTGGCTCTAGTGGCACTGCTGTTTGATTAAGAATTCAGCCCAAGAGCAGGAAATTGCCAGATCAGTCCAAAATGGTGGCAGGAGTAAGAAATGCTTGTAACAAATATAGATAATTAGAACAGAGGGCATAAAAACAGAATCTCTTCTTATTGCTTTATAACTAGCAACTTATGCTTTTAGGCCATTTGAATATTTTCTAGGAAGATGGACATATACAATCTGAATATTTCCTGCTGTCTTTTGCATAAGAAAATTATGCAGTTTCAAGCATCAGTTAGATTTTCTCAGCTGGTTTAGTGGCTATGTGCTTCCGCAAAATAATCTGTTTGTGCTATAAAAGAATAATATGTAATAAATAATGTCTTAAATACAGTTCACATAATCTCTATGTTATGATTAATAAATGTATTTATTTTCTCATAAATAAAAACAGACTACTCAAAACCAAAATTGTAATAATCTGCTGTTCATATTAAGTAGCTGTATGTGGATTATATTTGCATGGTTCTTCATTATCCAGAAATCAATTAAATTAAACTCATATTCAAAATCCTCAGTAAAATAAAGAAATTTTAGGATCAAAAGGACACCGATACTTTCACACATGTGGACAAAAATTGTTCTATATGATTTTTCCTAGAAAATGTATACTTTAGAAGAGTTAGCATTTGAATGTCAATATTCATAATTCTTATTAAAGATCTGCACCTGTATATCACAGAAGAATCAGAATGCTTATTCTTAGTGGGTTTTCCCACATAATAATAATCTCTTAATACCAGTATTAATGTTAAGGGACTGAAACTAGATATGGATGGCCAATTTACCAAGATGTTTCCAGGACTAGCTAAACTCATCATAAAATCAGGGAATTGCTGTAGAAGTGGCTTCTTCCCAGAGGCTGATGAAGATAAAGATCACACTTCATGCATAAATAGGATATCAAGGTTATTTTTTTGTTAATTTCCAAAGTTATTTTATTCATAAATTATCATTGGATGGAATCAATTTGTCATTTTCTTTCAGGAGAAAAGATCTTCAAAGCACCATGTACTTGAGGTAGAGTTTATTTAGGTTAAAATGCAGAATTACTCCAACATTCTTCCTAGGAAACTTCCTTATCCTGTGTCCAGTTCAGAATACAGAAACATGCGGAGGACATTGGAGAAGGTGGAGATGGTGAATAAAGGGTAAGCAGGTACAAATTTACTGTGCATGAGATGGGGGTTTCTTTCTTTGCCATGGATAAAGTGTATCTCACGTTCATCGGAGGTTCCTATTGTCACCATGAGCTGGCAGCCTCCCAGACATACTTGTTTGGACATAGGAAAAACACAGAGTTATGCAGATGTTGAGCAATTGTAGATAAAGATCAGATGAGCTTTAGAGGGAAAAATCCCAGTAGCCTAGCACAGCATCTCCATAACACAAGACTAATTTTAACCTAGTAAGTTAAATATTGCCAGAGAAGACAAACAGTACAGAAACACAAAATGAGGTCAGGAGATTAAAATAACAATGCCAAAGGACTCCAATGAAAGGCTTACTTCTGATTTATTTTTTTATTTTTTTTTTATAGTACAAGCTTCAGAGCAGCTACAAGTACTTTTGAATTCAGTTTATCCTTTGGGCTACTATGTCCTTTTCACTTTTATGATCAGCTGAAGTACAGGCATTAACACTCACCATTTACCTCTCGCAGTATTTGTGGGAGACTCGCTGTTGCAGGCACAAACCACTATTAAACTCTCATATTCATCCTACTTGTCCCCCAGAGCTATAGGGTGAGAAGGCAGGGAGACACACTCTCTTCATCTCTGGTACCTTGTGTCTGCTGAGGAAAAGCAAGGACATCATGTAGAAAGGCAGTGCAAATAATAAACCAGCCTTCTCAGTTGCTTTGCTTCAGGTCAGGAGTCACGTGCTGTTCTGTCTTATTGTGGTGGACAATTGTTCAGGTGGAAAAGGGTAATAAATAAGGGCCCTGTGCTGCCCAAATCCACAGGATAAAAAACAGAGGCATAGAGAGAAAGGAGTTAGCAGCTCAGCACTGGCAGAGCTTATACAGATCAATACTTAAGGATATACAATACAGGGAAAGAGGTGTCCAGCTGTGGGTAGACATTGCTGGATGGGCTTCAGGTAATTAATAACGAGAATAGGAAGGTAAATTTAAAATTTCATTCAGCCAAAAAACATAATTTCTGATATATTCTTCATAAATCTTCAGTCTATCCTGCACAGAAGGGAAAGTGCTGCAGGGGAATCCCTGCGATATTTCCCTGAGGCTCTAACAGACGGCAGTTTACTCTGCATCTTCCTTCATACAGGGAAGGGAAAAAAATCTAGAAACCATTATTAGTGTTGAGTATTTATATACTAATGTATCAAGGACTGTTCATACTCACAGGCATCTTCATTTCTCAAACGGGCTTACAGCCTAGCAATATAATCTCTACAGTATGCTTGCATAGACCTGGGCACTATTCCTTCAGCCAGACTCTTTCAATTTCCCTCTCTCAGACATCCATTTGTCCAAATTTACTTCAAAATCAGTTAGTTGTCTTGCAGTGGCAAATTCATTGCCATATTGCTACCAATTGTAATCAAACAACAGTCAAGTGCAAAAGAGAACCCAACATATCCCTTGTACCAAGGTCAAAGAATAGACTCCTTCACTTAATAAAAACCAGCAATTCCACTGAGTCTGCTTTTTTCCTCAAATCAAGACTTGTTTTAGTGAAATTTATTTTAACTGTATTTCATTACTGAATATCATAAAAAGTAATAAAAAGATACAACATGTTAGTTTCCCTCAAAGTGATGTGAAAACACATTGTATTTATAATCTTTTTAGGCTATAACTTTATGATCAAACAGCTGTTGCAACAATGAATTTTATCTTCATAATCTCAGCTAGTGATCTCTCTTAAATATTGATATTATATTTTGCAATATTAATAATTTAATCTACAAATAGCTACGCAATATAGAAGTACTATCGAAACTAAAGGACAGTGTTGGCACAAGGACAAATGAATATAAACTGATTATGAATAAATTTAGGCTGGAAATCAGAAGAAGATTTCTAACCATCTGGGGACTGTGGTTCAAAAATAGCCTTCCAAGGGAAAAAAAAAAAAAAAAAAAGACACAAACCTGTAGCGAGGGCAGAGAAGAATTTAATTTCTGGAAGAATTTGGTTCCTGCTGTCACAGCAAATGTTGATTTTGAAGGCGTATCGTCTTTGGTGTTCTTGCTCAGTTTGGGGGGAGTCTTTGAATTAACTTACTTTTTTTTTTAATTTTCCTCCAGTTACTCTGTCCTTGACACTGCAAATAAGAACAACATCCTTCAATGTCTATTTCAACATTTTCAGAAGACTTTTGAATTTTCAACACTTTACCATGAAAAACCCCAAGACATGTTTTTGAGAACTCCACATAAGGAAAATGACACATTCACATTTGAGATAGGTTTGTTCTTAGAGCTTTGCCCTTCACTACCTGTTCTAGATCATTACCAGCATTTTAAATTTCTTTTTGTATCAGTGAAAGCTCCTTTACCTATAAGAGGGGTTTTTGTTCTTGAGTAGAAGATTTAATTCACATCTTCGACTTTCCTCATTCTATCCTATGTATGGACTGCTCTAGCCAAAGGCAGAAATGCTGACATACAACACTATAGGTTATTCCCATATAATTCCAAATGAGCAAATTCTTTCTGCATGTAAGCAAGTCTTTCCTTCATCACATTGTTTCTCCTTGTCAGCCTATGCTCACAATACATTTGAATTTGTTACATCTTCTTGTTTGTCCTAATAAGAGAAAAAGCCTTTAGTCATCCTAGTTGTCAGATCACTGACATTTCTCCTCACTTCACTTGCTTTTTTTTTTAATTTTACTTTTTCTTTTCTGTATTTTTCCTTGTTTAGTTGTGCTCTATGTCTCCTTCAAGGACCACAGCATGTTTTCCTGGTTGTTATTCAGCATAAGTGTCAGGTCTCTCAATGTATTTCCTATTTACCTTCTGTTGCTGCACCAAAAGTTATTTAATTTTTAATGAGAAAGTCTTTGAACAAGACTTTTTTTCATTATGAAAAATTACTGTACTGTTTTCTCTTCTTACTCAGTCTGTACCTTTTGGAATATATATTTCTATAAAATTTATTAAGCTTTTCTTACTGTAGATCTGCCTGCCTAGCACCTCTACTGCAGAGTCAGAGAAATCAAACAGCTCACACTTTCACAAGACAACTGATTGTGAGATGTTATAACTTCCACTTTTAGAAGGCTACAGACCTCCTGAAGATGCACTAACACTCTTGCTGGCCAAGTGCCATGTTAAAGTTCCTTTGAAGCCACTCAGCTCAGTCTTCTCTGGGAAGACTTGAAAATAATGTGAGCACTTAGAGTTTGTACTTTCCCTTCACCTCTCTCTTTGCTCAAGTCTTACCACAACCTCCTCCTGTACAGGCACACACGCATACATGGACAAGTTCTCGTGCAAACTCTACAGGTATGTATCTGTTACTCTAGCTTTGTCACCTTGCTCACTTTGAGCACATTATTTCAGGAATAATGAGATACTGTGAACAAGAGTTTCATACACCAAATTGCAGATTTCTGGTGATGACCTAATTTTTTCTCCCTAATCCACTACAGACTTCACTAAGACCCAGTCAAGCCAGCACTCCAGTTGTCCCAATAGATGGTCCTTCACAAAGGTATGAGAAGAATAAATTCACCACTGATTGGTTGATAGTGTCGTAAGGACAGGGAAGCACAAACCTACTAACACAGAGTCTTTCTGTGAATGAGAAAGTTCTGCTGATTAGAGCATGTAGTGATAGGACAAGGGAGAATGATTTCAATTTGAAAGAGGGCAGGTTTAGATTACATACAAGGAAAAAATTCTTTACTGTGCGGGTAGTGAGGCACTGGAACAAGTTGCCCAGAGAAGCTGTGGATACCCTATCCCTGGACATATTCAACGACAGGTTCAATGGGTCTCTGAGCAATTTGGTCTAGTGAAAAATGTCCCTGTCCATAGCAGAGGGATTGAAACTGAGTGATCTTTAAAGTCTCTTCCAACACAGGTCATTCTATGATTTCATTATTCTGTGATTTTCCTTGAAATTATATTTGTTAGATTGTTGTTAGACAATCAGTGGAAGGTTTTGGATGCCCTTTAAATTATTTGAATGTTTCTTTTTTCCCATCTCAATTATACTCTGACTAATACTATGTGAAAAGTAGGCACTTTTTTTTTTTCTTTTTTCTGTTTGAAAACTGAACTTTTCAAAGAGAAAAACAGCATTTTGGAAGTTGTTCCTATCTCTGTAGGTATTCTGAATGCAAATTCCTATAGGCAATGGGACCCAAGGCCACTTATTGGATTATATCCATTTGAATATTTTTGGCAAGTTTTGTCCTTCTCTCAATCAAAAACAGCTTCATTAGGAAATAGAAACACTTGCAGATCCTAAGTACTTGAAGAAGGTGGGGAGGACATCTTTGGGGTTTTCTGAAAAAGCAAAATGTTAAAGTTATTTATTTTACCAAAAATAATGTTCTTTGCACATATTAGAGAACATATTCCACTTCAAAATAATACTGCTGTATTCATTAGTGAGACATTGCAACATCAATATTCAAAGGCTTTGTAGACTCTATGAGAGCATACCTTGTTCAAAATTATCAGAGCACCACCAGAATGTAATGCATAGTAATCTTATTACACATTGACAGCTTACACCCTAATGGCTCTGATGGAGCTGTTATGATGTATTGTGTCATATCCTAATAGGGATATAGCACTAAAAACAGCTGTATCTTGACAAGCTCCACACAAACTAGATCTGAAGGATCTACAGCTCTGCATGCTGACAGTGCACATAACCTAAAAAAGTTTATATAAAATGAAAAATTAAGTGCTCAAGAGAGGTCTGCCTTAGTAACAATAATACTTTGTCCTTATCTAGACTCTTTTGTGTGAAGATATTGAAAGACTTTGATTAATTGAACCTTACCAACACCTCTGCAAGCTAGGAAATGTTTTAATATCCCCCATCTCACGCTGAGGCAGAGATATGTTCTGTGATTTGCCAAGGTCACCCTGAAAGTCTGTGACTGGGAACTCAATGTTCCTTGCTTCAGCCCTAAGCCGCCTTCTGCTATTGTTTAGGAATATTAACAAACTTGAATTGCACCCGGTTATCAAGTCATTCAAAGACCATTTAGTAATGTAAATTCATACTAATTTTAGTGCTAATTCTTCAGCACTAGTAGAGGATAAAACTGATGGCTTTACCCTTGCCTTTCCTTGATTCCTTTCATTAAATTTAGACTGGTGATATTATTTGCATATAATTTTTGGAATTTAATTTTGAGTCAGGGTGAAAGCAAAAGAGAGATTTTTGTATTCTCTTGCAAGCTGGTTCAGAGGTGTCACAAGACTGTGTTTCTACATAACTTAATGCATTCAGTGTGATTGAAGAAAGAACTGCCGGACCATAAAATATAAAAATACAGAGACAGTTCAGGTGCAGTGTAAAATGAGATTCTTGTACTGGTACCATCCTTTGGTTTTCCCATGGGACTTGAAGTTTTGAGCCTTTAACTTAGAAAAAAGGAATAAATAGTTTAGTACAAATAAATATTAAATATGGAAGGATGGATGGATGGATGGATGGATGGATGGATGGATGGATGGATGCTTCTGGATGGAGACATTTATGTCCATCAGGAAAGTGAATAGGAGATACACTGTACTTGTTCTCTGTTGCTGCTGTTATACAGGAACAGAGTACAAATGCTATCATGCTACCTTTCAGCAAATAATTTGCACTAACTCAAGTAATCAATGTGTCAATATTATTCAGAAGTGGGGACAGACATGAACTGTGTTCACAATTTTCCTACTCAGAGCACAAGCTACCAAATACTGTCTTCCACCAACACAAGTCAGCCAAATGAAATAGATTCCATGTGGCTTTCTCCGTGGCTCTGGGTAGGCAGTTTTAGTTTGTCCTTAATCATACTTATTTACAACAGAAAGTGAAAGACAGATACCCAAGAGATGACAGATAATATTTTGAAAGACACTGGCACAGGTTTAGAGTGAAGAATCAGTAGTCTGTCACTTTCATGTCATTACACTAAAACATAATAGATATTATAACTTATATGAGGCTTACAAAGTCATGAAATATCAAAACCTAATGAGCAGTTTAAGACATGTGCTCAAGAAAGTATAAATACAATTTCCAGATCACATCCATGAGAGCTGCTTAATGGTCAGTACAGTAGCAAAAAAAGCCATGGCCTAAGGGGATGAGAGACTTAATGTCAGTTAATAACATTTCATGCAGCATATACATGTACACTTCCCCAAGAGAATTGCAACAGAATAAAAGAATGAAGAGATAATAGATATCCCAGTGGCTCTTTTATACAGAGTTCTCAATTTAATCTAGTCTGCTTATTAGGGAAGAGGAAATAATTCAGAAAATACAATTTATTCAACAAATTTCTTCTCTAATCCAAAGGAAAATTTTCTCTATTTTGTTTAGTATTCAAAATTATTTATGAAATGCTTTTTGCACACAATGATGGGACTGAAATGACTTCTGAGATTTGCTGTGTAAGTATGCAAACCATATTGATCAGAAAGAGAGGTCTATGCTTCAGTGAATGCCAACTGAAAAATCAAGTACCCGATTTAAATTTAGCAATTCATTCAGTCATACTGCAGGTTAACATTACTATCTAGTGATTATTCAAGGGAGTGAGATAAAGTAAATTTACCTTCATATTGCTATTAATACAGTGAATGCTTTGACTCTATAAGCCTAATTATTGCTGTGTTTTATGTGAGCATTATTTTCTGTCAAATCTAAATAAATATATAATAGATTTTATAAAATTAGTAATTTATCTGATAGAAATGTTTCTCACTTAAAAGAATGCCAGACAGTATTCTAACATGTTCCTAATTTTCTTTGTTATCCAAACTGCACAGAAGCACTTGTTCATCTTTAAGAACATAAGTAAGATCCATTGATTTCATTGCATTATGTGTCCTAAATAAAAATTATTTTCTCAGGAAAATTAAAAGTATATTTAGCCATATTTCCACAGAAAATTGCACTGTAAATGAGAATATTTGACAACTTTTAAAATTTTATCCCTTTCACCATTTACCCAGCTGAGTCTAACCATAGCCACTGAGTAATTTAGAAATGCTCATTGTCCAAATCATTTATTAAATGTATTATTACAATAATGCAAGTCTTTAATTAAACAACCTGATCACATTTCCACACTTAAATAAGACAAATTACTCATAAGACCATTCATGAGTGGAAAATCTTTACCCATATTTCTCCAAACAAGACCTACTGTAAACTGCTTATGTGATATAATTCTCAAATGGTTCAGAATAATAGAGTTTTACTTTACCATTTGTTGCAATATTTATTTGAAAGATTTGCAGCATATGACTTAATGGTTTAAATGTTTCACCTGTACATCACGGGCTTCCTGTGCCTGGATATCTAAAACCTTCATATGGTGCTTGGTTTTTGTTCTCTCTGAAATGGAGAGATTACTATGCATAGTAGGTAGAAGAAATTCCAACATACTCCTTTTATTTGCCATGTGTTCATTATTTTCCTACATAATCACTTCGAAATAAGAAGTTTAAAGTTTGCTGTGCCCTGGTATTAGTTCTCTAACTCAATTATATATGTGTTCATTATCCTGGAAAAAAGTACTGACATATTTTGTAATATGTAACCCAAGGCACGTAAACAGGTGGCTGTTCCTTCCAGAGGTCTGTGGCAATGTAACTTGCCAGTTAGGTAAATCACAAAATGTAATACTGGGCTTCATTTATTCCACTTCCATTTGCCTTTGATATTTATTCTTGTACACTCAGAAACCTATTGACTTGTTACCTTCTCCTTAATTTGCTATACATGACTGTGACGTTATTCCATATCTGTTACTTTTTTTACCGGCTGGGAAAACAAAATGGCATAAGAAGCTCCTTTCTCCTTTCAGTCATGCTTTTGCCATTTGTGTATACTCAATTCTAAGCATTGCCTAACCTTTTTGGAACTTACAATTTGTTAATTTACCAGATTAAACAGAATCTATATGCTATTTTGATCTCTGCATAGAAATCATTATCTAATAGCAATACTTTCACTGCAACAACTTAGGTACTGCAGAGGTATATGCAGTCCTCATCTGCAAGACTATAAAAAAGTCAGTCTTGTTTGAAAAGCAGACTGATCATTCACTAAAAGAAACCACATACAAAACTCTTTGGCTGAACAAGGGAAAAGCCTAAGTAAAATACCCCTGAGGGGCAGGTTAGTGCTTATTCAGCACAGTATGCTGCCTCCAGTAACAACAGAGACACAAAGGAGAGCACTTAAGCTTGGTCCCTTTGTGCAGTCCATTCTCCACATACATGTCCTCAGTGTCCAGAATGGTTTAATTAGTATTGTCAGTGGGTACATACCTGTTTGGCATTAAAAGAACTAAAGGGCACCCTTGTGAAACTGTTATCCATGAATAACCCCTTTCCAAACCTGCCAGGAGTGGCTCCCTTCACCCTTTCTAGTAACTCTTGGATCAAGAAATTTTTTATGTTAAGGAGTATGCTCACCTGCTTTAAACAAAACCCCTACTGGTTTCAGGTTATCCCAGATCTAGAATTGTGGCATTTTGTGAGCAACAGTTGTGTATTGTTTATCTATTTCCTACATGGTTTCATGAACCTCAGCCATAACCACCCTTGGCCTTCTCTTCTTCAAATGAAGCATCTCTGCCTTTTAGTGTCTCTGCACAAGGTAGCTGCTCCATCATCTTGAACATTTTAATGGTTTTCCTCCATACTTCTTTGGATTCCATTACACCTTTCCTGATATGTGGAGACCAAACTGTACATGATACTCAGGATATGGACACGTCGGTTTACAGAGTGATGCCCTCTGTTCTCTTATTTCAGGCACTCTCTGTTTCTAAGGATAATCCACTAACTTTTCTAAACTTGCCTAACAATTGGGTAGTTTTTTGTCTCCAAGACACTGAGACATTGTCTTCAGAGAAATATCAGAGGTTCCCTTCTCAGTTTTCAGTGTCAGTTCTGAGTTCAGCATCATATCAGCATGGTTTATGTTGTTTTTTTCTAGATGTACTTCTTCACACTGAACTTCACCTTCTAACTTTTAGTCTGCTCAGTTTTATTTTGGAGATTCTTGCCACTGAAGGAAAATGACATTGATTGTGAGCAGAGAATTTATCATTATCCACAGACTTGCAGATTTCACAGTTCATTGCCCTCTCCAGAGCAGAGATGCTGACTAAAACTGGTCCCAGTATCAATTTGCATTCTGAAATGTTGCCATTATTAAGGTTCCTTTTCCTTAAAAAGCTTTCCTCCAATCCCACGTCAACACAATTTCTTTACTAAGCCTTTGGTGTGGAACCTGATCAAAGACATTTTAGAAAACAAGGTGTATTATGTTCATTTGATCCCATTTATCCTTAATATTACTGATAACATCCCTGAACTCCAGAAGCCACATAACTTCTTCCAAACAGATTGTTTTCATTCATACACATATACACCATCTTAACAGATATGGAAATCAGGCTCACTGGTTTGTCATCCCCAAGATCATCTCTAAAGCCCTTCTGACAGATGGCAGATACAAGAGCTGTCCAAGTCCTTTAGCTCAATGTCCATTTGTAATGACATTTTACATCCCTTAGCCAGAAGTTTGGGATTTTCATATTCTGAACTCTTGGTTTCATGCCATCTGGTCCTGGTGACCTTCCTAACCTGCCTGACTGGTCTAATATTTCCTGTTCATTTACTTCAAATTGATCTGTATCTTACAGACAATCTGCTACGGAAATGCATCGGGTGAGAGAGTCACAGCACTAAATGCCTATGCAAAGATTTCACTGGTTTTCTCTGCTGTGTCTTTATCAAGCCAGCATGTCCCTTCTACGTCCTTGCCATGAAGCAGTAAAGATAAAGACATTGACAATCCTCACTTTATGAATTATCCATCTTTGTCAAGCCCAGGACAAAAATTGTTTGTTCCCATTGTTACGTGACTGGAGTAAACATTAAAGTTTATGAACATAACCCTAATATATAAGCATGATGTGATCTTATAAATAGAAGTGCAATGTTCTAAGGTTACCTAAAACATTAGAATATAGAACCTAGAACATAACTTGCTCTTAGGTACTATTTCCACAATCTGCATAACTTGCAAATATTTAAAGACTTTGACATCCTTCAGAAAAGCCTAGGGCTGAGATCACACACTGCAACACATGCAAAGTTCACTTCCACAAAAGGTTTATCCAAGACAATCAAAGGACAAAGGTGTAAGAGAAAAATGATGTACCACCTCAACCAAGACTACAGCAACTTCATTCCCTTCTTAATGGCCTTGGAAAAATTAAGTCCTTACTTTTGGAGAGTCAGTTTTCCAAAAACATCATTGACAGCCAGATTATCATCAAAGTTCCTGTTCTGCTATGTCTGTGCTGTTCCTATGAAGCAAAATTTTTTCATTTTCTACACTTCATGTAAGCTAACTTTTAAGGAAACAATGGAATATACAGAAGTGTAAACCAAAAGCACTCCCCAACCAAAGGAGAAAGAGAGATTATCAATTGCCTTTGGTAATTAAAGTGATAAGAGAAAATCTATGTTATTGTACTAGAACTACTTAAGCTATAAAAAGAAGATTTAGCTCTCACACAGCACTTTTCAGTTTTAAAACATTTACAAACACAAAGCTGTAAAAATTCTGAATTATATCTAAACCTGTACAGGGAATAGTATAAGGTTTATATGCCTCTTATTCTGTACTTCAGACTATATTTTGGAAGCATGAGAGTGTTTTAGGAGTGACGAGAGAGTCAGAAATTCTTCACCTCAAATGGGTGTTTGTATTAGAATTTGGGAGCCCTAACTCCCACAGCTGTGTTCTGATCATAACATATGTTTGGCTCAAAAGTATGCAGGTCTTAGTTATTTTGTTCAGGGAAGAAAGGATTTCTCTCTGAGAATGACAGCCTTTTTGTATACCAAAAAGAAGTTATTATTGGTTTATTTATTGTGAAGGCACATCTATCCTATTAAACATTAACATTCATTATTAAAATTAACTTTTAAAACAGAATTTTCAGTTAAATGTTCAAACTTGGGACACATATCCAGGAAAAAATGTTCATGAACTCAAGACACACAGTGAGAGTGAGATCAACCCTTAGAAATATGTCATAAAAACAGATAACTAGTGGCAGTTCGAAACATTTCCTTCTGCAAAATATAAAGTAGAGCAGAATGTACTAGAAAATGTTTATAAGCAAACAATTGGATTTTTCTGATTTGATGTATGGCAGTAGTTCTAGTAGCCTCAACATTTCCAACTGACATAAGCAGTTTTAACAGGTTCAGGTGACATTTGAAGACCAAGGATTGCTCTGCTTCTCAAAGGGCATAAAGTTCCACTATTCCCAATATTTCTTAAGAAATGTGTTCTTAGAAGATATGCAGAGATTTTTTTATTAGTACGTTGATTTTACTTAATGGTAGCACACTAAATGAAACTTGGGCCATCATCACTCCTTAACTGAAAAGACAGAAATCACACGACCTTTATAACAGTCCATTAATTCACATCTGCAAAAATAACTGACTGGAGTGGAATACTGAAGTAATATTTTTGTATAGCTCTATTAAACTCCCTTCTCAAAGTTTGGGTTAACTCTTTGCTGGAGCAAAGACCACTCTTTTCTGAGACATTAAACATAATTAAGCTGTGTGCAGTAGACTAAACCCTGAAATTAGGTACTGACTACGTTTCACACACCAAAGTGCACTTTCTATATGAAAAAAGTCATAAAACTGTATAAATATTGCCTGGAATACTGAGAGAAAGCTTGAACAGAAATATAAAAACTAAATCTACCCATAATTCATCCTCAGCTCTCACATTGTTACACATGTGAGATTTTTACACAACACCTTTAGCAAACATATCAGTACATTTACCTTTGAATTCTACTCAAAGATAATTCCTGTTCTTTGTAGACTCTTTAAAGATTTGAGAAAACAGTAGTGTCTGTTCTTTCTAAGGGTTAGATATGAACTCTGCAAACAAAACAAACATGCAATCTTTGCCCCATCAGTCTTTGAATACACAGGTCCCATCCCAATAGAGTATAGATGGAGATTTTGGTAAGATATAAATACTGCTGCCTCCATCCAATGTGGTACAGACAGATTTTCAGCATATAAAATAACCATATCTAGAATTCCCCAAGACTATCACCATGCATGTCATTTAAAAAAACTTTAAAAGACTATATAAAAGTTTTCCTCAGTGACTCCTCATTCTTTCTACTCTTAATATCTGAGACAGAAAAACAGCTTGAATTTCTTTAGTAGGTCTGTTAAGCTCTTTAACCTTTGGAACTAATGGAACTTCCCCCCCGACCTGCCAGTTGAACCCATAAAATGTACTGAGAAAAGTTTCCCTGGAAAAAAAAGTTGAAATAGCATACAAAAGTGAGGAATTTCTGTGAAAGAACTCATTAATAGATAGGACTCAGCTCTTGCCCATGTCTTTCAGGCATCCTAGACCTCAACTCCAGCATTTGAACTACTCCCAACTTGAACTCTTACGGTTAGATTTCTCAGATTATGAGAACTATAACGTGTGTAATTTGTTAATATACTGTACATGAATTGTAACAATGAAAAATGTAGTTGTATATGGAGTGAATTATATTGTATATCACACAAACTAAAACTAGTAGGCCCAAGATGAATCCCACTTGAATAGGAACACTATAGCACAGGGTGTTCATACTACCAAAGTGAAATTAGTTTTGTTTAAACTGTCTCAGTGAATGAGAAGGAAAAAAATTACATCTGGAGAATGGGAAATAGAGAGAGTAAAATAAAATCATTTAATCCTGGGTTTCGAACAGTTATAGTAATTTAAGCAGAATTCAAAGGAATTTCCATAAAAAACAGAGAACGCAGCAGAACAGAACCAAAAGAAGCAGTACTTGTTTTCTGCTTGAGAATAGTGAGGAAAAAAGGAACTGACTTCACAGGGTACAAAGACAGTATCCATGGTTCAGAGGAGAAACTAGAGGGACAGGGAAGATCCTGGAATATACACTGGCCATTTTGGTGCAAAAAAACCACCCATCCAATCCAGGACCTTGTAAACAGCAATGACCATAGACAGATGCAAGAGAAGCACTGCAGCATGATAAATTATACTTTCCCAGTTGTTTTCAGCTATGGGGATTTCCTGATTCTGATGTGATTTGTCTGTTTAATTACCCTCAATACATCTCCCTTTCAATTACTTGTCCAGCTTTTCCTGTGACACATGTAAAATTTCTGTATCCCCAACACATTTTGGAAAGGACTCCACAGTACTGTTTGTGATCCGATTCTCTAACAGCTTCATTTTATGGTCTTTTTTTCTTAAACTGGGAGAAATGGAGATGCAGTTTAGACCTTAACATTTATGTCTCTTCTACTCAGATTTTTGGCCAACCTTTTAAACAATAAAATCCTGCTATATAAATGGCACAGGTTGACTACAGAACTGAAAAGTTAGCATAACATTAGTATTTCTCTTATAAATGGGAAAAGCACACTGCCATACTTGAACCCCAGTGTGGTACAAGTAGCACATGTCATGTAGCACCCTAACAATGTGGCTATCAACTTAAGTCCTAGTACATTTACAACAGCAGCTGACAGAAAGCTAGCCTAGAAAGTGGTCAGTACATTTCTGTCACACGACCACTAGTCAGTGGTCAAAAAACAGTAATATGGAAAGGAATATCAGGTAGTCATCTTCGACATTTTCAGTGACAGTGTGAAATTAATTTGTAAAAGAATAACTTTTTAAAGTCAAAAATTAGGAAGAAATTACATGGGCCCGAAAGATTCTGTTTGCTCAGAATATGCAGGACAGGCAGAGAACAGAGAGATGATATTCACCATTATTACCATTGTTATTATTATTATTATACCATCTCACCCATAATTCAGTCTGAAAGCGTCCTTGACAAAGCAGCTGTGGCCTGAAGGATAAACAACAGTCCAAGTAGTCACCATCAGGGAAAGAAAGAAGGAACTCAACAAACAAAGCCTCATGATTTGCTATCAAGGTTGTCTTGTTTTCAGATGACCTCTCTTCTTCTGAATTCCCCTTGGTAAAGGTTATTTGCAAATGCTTATTAAATGCTGCTTCTTAACATTCTTTCTATGCCTTGTCATTGTAACACAAAACAAATGAATAAACCTTCAACTTGATGGTTTTATTTCTTCCTTTTTCAGATTTCATGGTGATATCAGAAAACTTGACACTCTCTTGAACTCTTCACCTCAGAAACTGACATGTGTTGTACTTCATATACCCCCTTGGGACTCATGTCCTCTTGGTAAGCTTCAGCAGACAAGAAAACTAAATGAAGGAGCCTTTTCATCTAAGAAACCTATCTGAAGACAATTTTTTTTGGTTTTTACCTTTCTTACTTTATATACGTCAATTTTTCTTTTCTGTAGCTCATTCCATTTACTGGTCAGATACCATCTATTGGTCAGATGGCTATTTATTATGCTCTACACAGTGCCCTATCTGACGATACATTACAAAAAATCCTCAGTCCAATTATAAATATTTGGCAACAGTTCAAAATCAACCATAAAAGAAATATGAGAAACACTGGTGCAAATCATGATATAAATGGCATAAAAAAAAATAAAAAAATAAAAAAATTCAAGTCAGGCAAGTAAATCTGAGGGACACTGTACGATTGTATGATGAAGTAATTGCTGGTTAGAGATGGTCAAGACTGACCCTAGAAGAACAGGGGGGAAAAGCATGGGATGTTTCTGGATAAGAAACTGCAAGTGGAATCATTACAAGAATCCAACAGAGTATCTCCAAAAATGGAAATAAACAATGAAAATCTAAAAAACTTTTTTAATTCAACACCAGCAACTATTTTTTTGTGAAGTATATTCTGCTTTCTCTATATTCATCCTACTTTCATGTTGCTATTCTTGCTAAAATAAAGGAAAACGAAGGGGAAGAAATATTTCTACATCTTAGGTGTTCTATGTGGGCTATTGCATTCACTGCACATTCTTTAAAAATATTTAAATTAAGTTCAATGTCTATAATTACCTACATTTCCACTGTAAGATAAGATTTCTGCTGTACAAAACTTTCTCCCTGTTATGAATTGAATGCTTTGCTTGCGCTACACCTTTTGCACATTTGATCAACAAATGTAAGACTTCATTAAATCTCAAAGAGCTTAAGCTAATACAGAAGGAGTTTATTTTTCTAGGCATGGTTTGCATTATAACTACCTGCAGTTCATTTTAGACCTGAAGAGTTTTATTTGCCAGGGAAAAAAAAAAAAAGGAATATACTTATCTTTAATATATGATCATTAAATAAGCATCTTTCATGCAAGAGATTTGTTATATTAAAGAGTATTAAAATTATATCAGCCAGCTCTTTTATTTTGAAAGACTGCATACAAGTGAGGAAATACAGTAATACTGATGTAGAGAGGTATAAATAATAAGAAAAGCTTCTCATTCTCTCTCTAAAGAAAAACTCCCTTCTTTTACCTGCTATCCTGACAGTCCTCCCTGGGAGATGAAATTACTCCAATTCATAGCTACCATGGCTATGCAACTCCATCTAATTTTCCATGAGACCCAAGTATCAACCTCTCTTTTCAATCCTAGATCAATCAGGGAGCCCCAAATGTCCCATTTTTTCAGTGATGTTCACATTGTTAATGAAGGGAGAAAATACATCTCAGCTTCTCGAACTGCTAGTAACAACCAGTTGTATGAAGATTTGTTAGCTAATAAATCTGTGGTTCACTAAGGACTATATAAGTTCTTCTTGGGCCCAACAATGCTTAAATTTTACAAAAATGCAAAGTATTTTCCTTGTATCTTCAGAATAAATCTTCCAGAAAAGTGTGTCAAATGGGTTCTGGAAGTTAAGGACTATTAATTTAAAGCAAGCTGGACACATAAATTAACTGTACTCTCCTCTTACCCTACCCCATGCCCTGACCTGACCATCCTTTACCAGTTTAACTCCAGTTTAACTCTTTCCATTCAGAAAAGGGAAACAGTAAACATCTAAGATGATCTGTTTTGTCAGTAAAAACATGCAGGAAGGGACTTTTGTATAAAACTTTTCCTGACAAACGAAAATAACTAAGGCAACCACATAAAGAAGCAACCTCAGAAAAGTAGAATTAATAGCTTCAGAAGGAAAGCATGGAAAGCATTGGTCAAAGTCCCCCACACCAGATCTGGCAACAGATTGGTATGCACCGATGTTTTAATCTTCTCAGGTGTTGCTAAGGCTCTTGATCACTATTAATGGATTATTTGTCCTACATGACTATTACATGCAATTATTGTCAGAAAATTTTTACCCTAGATTCAATGCTAGGAAATATTTGAAGAGTCAGGGTTAATAGCTCAGTTGGTTAGAGCACAGTGCTAGTAACACCAAGGTTGTGGGTTTGATCCCTGCAGGGGCCATTCACTCAAGAGTTGGAGTTGGTGACCTTTGTGGTTCCCTTCCAACTCAGAATATTCTGTGACCTGGGTTCAAAGAATGTGTTGAGGAGCATACATTTTTCTGAAGTTCAGATAAGGTATCATTTCTGGTGTAGGGTTTTTTGGTTGGTTTTCTTGTTGTTTTAAAAAATAAAAATCAGGAAAAGTGAGATCATGTGGCTTGTATGAAATCTGTTGTACACAATTCTCACAGTTTTGTTAAACAAGAACAAGCAAGCTTTAGTTCATATCCTGTTCCTGCGTAAAATTCATTTTCACGCAGTTTCCCCCTTTGCACGGGTTCTGTTCCATGGAAGCCCTCAGTTCTACTGGTTTCAGTCGAGCAACACTAGATTACCCAGAGGGAGAAACAGGTTTTCCAACAGTTCTATAAATCTCTGATGCTCCTTTGAAACTGCTGCCAACAGGTGGTAAACTGCTACCATTCACTGCAAACAATTTTGCAGCACTGGCATCAGGATGTTACAGTAATGGATGGTGCAAAACAAATGGACTTGCAAAATTCCTGGGACCAAATAGTAGGTTCATTCAAGCCATGAAGCAGCCATCAGATGGCAACAATTTTGTCACCACTAGTACAGAACATAATGGAATATGTGTCCTGGAGCTGAAAAGCTCCATAACTCATTAACTATCCCCTGAGTCATGCCTGTCACCACTAGCTTTAAGTTTTAATTTCCTTGCTTTCACTGGTTGTCAAGGCTGTTTGACTGTATCTCTTTTGTGTTTAATCACCGGTACCAATGCTATTGATGAGATTATGTTGCTAACCTGGTGCTCCAGGAAGTCACAAACATAATTTGTTCCTGTATAAACAGATCTAAGTACAGCTTTTTACTTTGAGATAGAAAAAATAACTAGTCCTATGAAACACAACATCTTTAGCAAAAATGCTTCGGAGAGCTAGATTATCAAATGTAACAGTTCAGTGGTTCAATTCATACCTGACAGGCTTCAAAGAATATATATGCAAATTGATCTCCCAGCTGCAAGGGTAATTAACATGGCCTGCTGCAGGGGGCTCTTCTTCTATCCATTCTGTTTCATTATTATTTTAGTGACTTTACATTTTTCTCAACCCACCGTCTTTTGGTATGGAAATAAATTTAACTTCCTGCTTTATGTAAACTTCATTACACCACAATCAGCAGGGAGTCTAGCCTGCTGGAAGTGAGAATGTTTGAAAACCAATACAGCCTGACATAAAGCTTATCACTGCACAAACACTCTTGTTGTTGATACTCTTATGTGTATTTTCCAGGTTTTGCCCAGTACACTTATTATACTGTTTTAAGGGACTACAGTAGGCCCAATTTATAGCTTGCACTTAAACCAGTTTAACAACGTTGAGACATCTAGCAAAGGACCAGAGACAACAAAGAATCTTGGAACATGCTGTTTAATCCATCTTTTGCTAGGGCATTAAGATCGTATTTGTACTCAAACCAGCATAATTTTTTTTTTTTTTTTTGCCCTCCCAAAACAGGAAGGATACAGCCGTAAGGGTAGAGCACTTCCTGCAGCATCGGAACTGTTGGCCATATACTGGGTCATGAACTGAAATACATGGTTCTGTTTCCACAGAGAGATGTGCCCTCTGAATTACATATTGTTAAGTGTTGCCCATATGGTTATGAAGGAACACCAAAACTATTTTTCCATTGTATAAATAGAGTACAACTTACAGGAAAACAATCACATTACACATGCCTGGGAAAACTATAGACATAAAAACATTACTGCTTTTGGATATCTTTCATAACTACAAACTTCTGTATTTCTAAAAATTATGAAGCAAAATTGTATGTTAAATCATTTTGAGCAAATGTTTATGAGTAGATATAAAGTAAAGGGTATCTATATAAATCATAAGTAGATAAACCTTCCCTTACAGAGGGTCAGTAAAGTCAACTGATCTACTACAGGGTTAAATGTAATCCAGTCCACTGCATCTTTCCATGTTACACATCTTTATATCAAATTCTGATGATGCTTTTTTCCACAAAAGCCTCTACAAGCTTGAAAGAACTGTGTGTATGCAAATGCATGCATGTGCATAAGCACACATCTACGTTAAATAATGTTGGGAAAATCTCATCGGTGATTGTAATATTTTGTTAAGCATTCAGGCTCTTTGCTCATCAAATCAGTGTAAGCTACACAGAAAAACTTCAGTCTGTATGTTACTAGATTTAGGCCAGTGCCCTGAAGGGCCAGGTCATGCCCTGTATTTATCCTCATCTGATGCCAGAGTGCTAAACAACTAGAGGAGCTCTTCTGCAGCCTAAACACTCTTGCATATCCAATACTTAACCGAGGTTAATTGTATGTATGCTGAGAGGACTCTGGTGGGAGTGGGAACAGACTCACTACTGCATGGCTGGATAAGGCCGGTCCTGACCCCAGATATCAATCTCATATCTTTCCAGAAAGTAAGCAAATGCACTATGAGATGGAAAAAAGAAAAATACGACAGAAAGAGAGAGCACGTGTGCTAGCTGTTTGAACCAATTTTACAATTATGAAGATATATTGTTTTAAGCATTAACAGATGGGATTTTTCAGTAGTGCGTTACAGAATTAGGTATCTATTTTCCCTTGAACTTTATTGCTGGTTGAGAGTTTATCTTTCTAAGCCTCCTTAGAATAAGCCAACCTGCATTTTGGGCTGAAAAAGGAGACTTCATAAATTACATGTTGCCGGTATGGCAAATTGCACCTTTATGGGGCAATTTCTAGCAGATTAGCTGATGTGCATCACCACAGCTTCATATTCAAGTGATTTGGACATGGTCCATAATGAATCAGGCATTCCCAGCAACAGAACACTGATTTTGCATTATTATAAACCAGGGGTTGACAGCAAAATACCATTTTTTCATTATTATAAACTGGGGACTGAGAGTTAGTGCTGTCTGGCAAATGTTCAGCAATCATTTGTTGGCAGCCTCAGTTGAAAGGCCAAGGACTGGGAGAGCAGGGAATCTGAACATACCTTTCTGTAAGACATTCTCTCCAGTCAGTGTCGAGAAATACTTCAATGCACAGGAAAAGAGCTGAGAGTTAAGCTTGCCATCATCAGTTCTGTGTTATGAAAGAACAAAGTTTGAACTTTCAGAGTGGACAAACCTCCACATCCCACAAAACTCAGGCTTTAAAATGATTACAGAGAAAATGGGAAACCTGTAATAAGAGTCTGAAATGCTGACAGGATAAGAGAACAGTCACAAGCAGGGACTGATTTTTTTTCCACCTCTTTCCAGTTCTGCTGTAGAGCTGAAAAGGATGAAGTGGCCAACAAAAATTCTGCTTCTGTAATTTTCCACTGCATCTGCAGAATGGTTCTTTAAATGCCACTTGACCTTGAATGCAAAAATAATTTGTCCTTTATCAGTCCTTTTCATGGCCTGGCTTACAGCATCAAATTTACATCCTGCCTTACGGTGGAGTTTTTTGTGATAATGAAATCAAGCAAGTACCTGTGCTCCAGAAATGCATTCCTTTTCACTGTATAAAATAAGGAATGCAGATGCCTTTTGTCTGTCACTTGCCATTTGATTCAGACCTATGGACACCACCACCATGTATTAGGTCTGGTTCAGAAACATTCCCCCACCCCTTTCCACTCAAGGCCTATGCTGTTTTACAGGAATGCAGTGCTCAGGCTTTTGAAAACTAAAGACCTCAAGTCATTCTTATGCAATAACAAACATTTTTCCTTTGTTATCCTTCACATCTATTTTTTCCACCCACTCTTCCTATTATTTTGTCTTACTAAAGTTAGTGAGATTGCACAAAAATACCCACCTGAATAAGAGGTGGCAAAGTCAAGCATTTAGATTATACATCTGTGCA
The DNA here is from genome assembly GCA_035222235.1 of Margarornis squamiger. Lineage (NCBI taxonomy): Eukaryota > Metazoa > Chordata > Aves > Passeriformes > Furnariidae > Margarornis > Margarornis squamiger. Next base: position 51,655,237 of record JAWWTY010000106.1, on the reverse strand, counting down.
TTCAGCTGAGTCCTTCCTTCATTCTCAATAGAGCTATGTGCTAGTTCAAGTGAAGGATGACAGCAGGGCTACAATATGTGGCAAGGTTGGGCTTCTTGTGCAAGACTGCAAGGCAGACAACGAAGTGGGATATGGAACAGGCACAGCTTTGACTCCTGATTATGACGTAGCAACAAGAGACAAAGGAGTGGAAGAAAAATTTAACTGTGGGGAAGGAAAACTTCACTAACCCTCCCCACCCACTCCCATTCATATGAGAGGATGTGTTTTTCTGGGCAGAAGCAGTGGCTGTGTGCTTGAGAATGACTGGCATCTGCTGAGCCTGTTTCGGATTCTTCAACAAAAGGTAAATTCAAGAAAGAGTGGGATAACATGAGTAAAATGACATCTCCTCACAGACTAATTAATGTACATTTAAATTAGGAAGCATTCAGTTAAAATGCAAGTATAAGATTTCACTCCTCTGGCTCTTTCCACTGAATTAAACACACTGATTACACAGCCTGGAATAAAGATGTTTGCCTGACAAAAACTAACTTGGGGATCTGCAAGGCTTCTGATAGAACCTTTTAACAAACTGGAGAAGTTATAGGGCTGTGGAAAACAGCCTACACTTTCCCACCAAGAGTAGTTTAAGTGAAAATGCTCCAGGATGGTTGAGAGCCACTGCAATTCTTTTGCCCCTTTTCAAAAGGCCTTCCAAGCATTATTCTGGGTGCACTGACTCTCACTATTGAACACTGAGTGTGCAAAAGTCATGGTAATTGTCCTATGTCCTCTGTGCAGCATATAGTCTACAAGTAAGACTGCTGCATGGCAGAAGACACTGAGCTTTTTCCGGGTAAGAATTGCTATTCTGAGATTCTTTTTGTCTAGTCATGAAGGCAGGAGAAAGAAATGTCCTCAACATCTACAAGGGGCCACCAAACTGCATATCTGAAGAAAAACCTCTGAGTATATACCCTTCAGCTGATGCTGGATCAGTTTCCGCTGAAAGAGCAGCAAGCTGAACTATGCTCAGCATGTGCATAATGGAGAAAAATATACTGGAGAAATTGCAACTTACCAAGGGAGAAAAATGGATAAATTCCACTCTCTTACTTTGATTCACAGCCTCATGACCTGGTAAAGATATCAAGATATTAGATGCACATCCCTGTTGTGCCTCTGAACTGAATTCTGGGAGGAATTCTTCTGTGGCGAGGAAACTGCTGCTAAAGTTCTCCCAACTTACATCATCAATAACCATTTCACTTCAGATCCACCATTAAGCTGCATATCCCCGTGTACAGAGTTTTCTGGTACAGAGAAATGGACCTCCTCAGAAGGACTGGAAGCATCATTCTGACACATCCCTATCCTGAGTTTGGCCTACTCTTCAAGCAGAAAGTTTATTTATCCCTTATCAAAGCCATATTTTTAAGTAGGGAAAAAAGCACACATCACTGTATCTCTTTTTCTTTTTCTTTTTTTTTTTTTTTTAAATAAAAAGAAACATCTGTCTAACTTAGAAATGTGTTGGGCCCCTTAATTAGTTTCATCAAATAGATGAATCTGCCCCTGGAAAGTAATGCAGGATGATGTCTCTGAATCTGGCTGGTCTAACCATGGTACAAAAAGCCAGGGAAATATATTACTACTCCTGTGGCTCTATATTTCCTCCAGGTACCTCAAAAATTCCTGCAGTACTCTCAAGACGCTGTTGATCTTACCCATCAGGCCAGTGCCTGCAAAGAAGCCAAGCAGGGACATCACAGGCACAGTGTACTCCATGGGAGTACCCTGGTAATCCAACACAGAGCTGAGAGGCTTCAAAAGTCCTGGGGACCCTTCACCTAAATGTTTGCAATGGCTGATATAAAATATGAAAGGATCTCTGTATCATCAAAATGTTTTAGACTTTGTGGCACGTAGTCACAAGTGCTGGGAGTGCTAAGTGAGTGAGTCTGCAGTTACCAGCAGTATGATATCTGTAGGTTGAAAAACCTGGCAACACTCTCCCTCTCAATGCTCCCCCTCTCCAGTTAAGGTCCTCTTCACTGCCAAGCCTACACACAGAGCACAAGGTGGTTTTATGGACAAGTACGGATTAGAGAGATCTATAAAAGCATTCTTAAGCCTTGATACACAGAGCAGCCAATGCAACACTAAAAAAAGTACACACCTTTGGCTTTTCTCAGATCATCCATCCCCAGCTGTCAGCATGATGATAGCTGTGTATCACCTGGTGGTAGGCACGGGAGCTGATGCTGTAACCCCACAGAAGGTAGCTGGTTTAGTGTTTTCTGGGCTCCCTGGCAAAACTGATGCAGTTAAAGTTCCCAACGTGACTACTGCAAACTGTGTCACCTGTCAAGGATCAAAGCCTTGAAGGAACTCCCCTTCTTAAAAAAAAAATAAATAAAAAATTAGGCTTTCTTTCAGTCTTAATCTTCTCCTTTATGCACAGCTAGGAAACCTGAGCATTGAAACTGCAGAAACAACAAGAACCAAGGAAAATAGGCAGGTGATAACAAGAGTTCTGGATAGTCTGTAAAAAGAAAGACACTTACAGGGCTGAGTCGAGCTTGGAATAGCTCTGGGGAGAGATGAAGGGCAATGGAGGCGAAGGTGAAGGCAATAGTGTGTTAGCAATTAGATTAGAACAATAAGTCTATTAAACTATCATTTATTTGCTTCACTTGGTATATCAGTTCCCTGGATAAGAGGTGATGAACATGTAGGAGTAGCAGCTATGGCACCATTTTCAAGACAATCCTTGGGAAGCTGCCCAAAACACATATGGCCAAGCAATGTTAGGGGACACAAAAGCATCATCCTACTCACAACGTCCTGATTGTTTGCAATCATTAAACAGATCCTGAATTTCTCAGGTAGCTTGGGGCTAATCCCAGACTCCTGGCATTTTACTTATCAGGTATTTCCTATGAAGTTCGGATATGCAAACAATTTCTTCCTTCCTTGTTTTTGTTTGGTGGTGACTGCAGTTCAGTTTGTGAAGTTCACTGATTCCAGGTATAGTTTTTAATTCCCAGGTTTTTGCATGAAGGATTAGGTACAAAAAGTCCTGCCAATATCCATACTGTAACATAGAAAAATACTACAAAAATAAGTCTCTAAACAATGTGATCATTTAAACTTTGGATGGATGCTTTTAATCTTTTTAGTATCTGAACTCTTAAAATAAAGCCCATATTGACATCTTCTGCTGCCTGACTTTTTTAACCCTATTTCTCTTTCCTACACCAGGTTTTCCACCTTGACACCACATTTGCCTGGCTCCACTTGCTCACTTAGAGAAATGTAGAGTCAGTAGTTTAAGCACAGTGCTCACACCAAGACCCAGTTCCAGGTGACTTACAGCTATAGAGCCAAAGTCAGAAATGGTGAGTTGGGTTAACAGCACTAGTGGCAGCACCCCACTTCCCACATTAACCACCTCTAGTCTGCTGCAGGTGCTCATGCTTTTTTCCATTTCAGATAAAATGACATCTGTTATTTTAGACAGGACAAATACAGGTTCTTCAGTAACCTTGTTCCTTTTGACTGAGGCAGGTGAATTCAGCTGGCAGATCAATGGTTAGTCTCTTTTGGGAGAGGAAACGGCTGGAGGTGATAACTTCCTGATTCAAGACAACTAGATGAAAACATGAGACACGAAATTATCACAGATAATTTTGGTGACAAAATCTGAAATTCTAATAAGCAAAAATTTTCCCTTTTCCTGGAAACAGCTACTTTATCTAAGTGCTAAAACAGTAGCTAAGTGCACATAGATCTTTACATATTTACATAAATGGCTTTTTGAATGACAATACTATGAGAAATTGAAAGCAAAAGCATTATTATGTACATCTATGGTTTTCATATAACTCAATTATTTGGTTTCTATTAACATTTTACAGCACCTGGCTTTGGGGATTTTCGTATTACTTACATATACGTTCACACCATTTAAAGATAATTGAATGTTCTGGTTAATACAATGGTATTTTTCTCTTTAAGAAAATTTTTAAACACTTTTATTTTGAGATTTTATCTTTAAAAAATTTTGGGAGGATTAAATTAGAAGACTATTTTCCAAAAAAATTTTCTGCAAGATGTAACTAGCTTTTTCAAAACAGTTACGCTAGAGAGGCAGAAAACTAGTCCTACTCTACTGTTTTTATTACTTATAAAAACTTGCAGGTACTTCCGCATATCACAGGGAAGCATTAATAGCTTCTGTCATGGCTAAATTTTGTCACCAATCCATGCCATTCTCCAGTAGAAGGAAGCTCTGGGCTCAGTGTTGAAGATTCTCTGGTTTTCAAGAACAAACATTACTCCTCAAAACCTTTATAAAAATGTTATATAAGGTTGTGCCTTCCTAGGCAGGGACAGAACATCCTTCCAGACCCACAACCATCTCCAGGACATCCTTCCCACAGTTAATTTACTCCTGTAAATTCTGTGCTGGGAGGATCTTGCACACACCTCTGAAGTTCCTGTAATACCAAATGGTATCAGCTAGAACTAGTAGATGCAGGGAATGTTCGTAGACACGGAGCCTAGATCCTAAGATACAAGGTTTTGATTTAACTGGGAGATCTACATTTAGAAATCACACCTACTTAAAATGAAGGTCCAGTGGCTACAGGGATAAACAAGAGGAGGAGGAGAAGTATTTTCAGGACCAGCAATTTAGCCAATACCAGTTCCTACTACTGTTTCCCTATTAGCCAAAAGAGGGGGCTAGTTCATTCCTTTTTTCGATGATTTCCAAAAACATGTTTCTACTGCCTGACCTTGGGTTATTGAAATATTTCTGACAGAAAATGAGGTGGAATCTTCTTCAGTGGCACCTTTATTACTAGCAGATTGACTCACAGTGAGGATCTTCACTTTCCGTTTTATTCACAACACTTCCACCTGCATGACTGTGCTTCATCTTAAAAGGCCTCCACCTAGACACAGAACCCTGCATCTCTCTTGGACCATTTAATGGCATCAAATTAACTGCATCCAGCAAAGAAGACCCATTGGACAGTGTGATTTCAGCAATAGGAATCTGCATTATACCATTCTTTGCTTGTAGCCCAGCAGAGAACCAGGAGAAGAAAAGTTGTTACACAAGTTTCAGCATTAAGCATTTCTGACTTATTGCTGTGATTACACTAATTGCTCATCTTCCTAGTGGGAGGCTGCAGGAAGCTGTTTTGAAGTAATCAAGCTGAGATGCGGCCTTCTATTTATAAGAGGCCTAGAAATCTTACTTTCCCAAAAAGAGCATCTAATTGAATCTCTAAAAAATAGCAGATACAATTTCTCTTTCCTTTCTTGGAATCTCACACAAGAGTGTGCAACTGTGTTCTTCCTCACTGTGAACGTCCATGAACTTTAAGTTGATGCTGCCTGACAGTACTCCAGGCAGTGCTTTTTCTCCCCTTTTCCCAGACTTCGAAAGCATGGCAAAATCTCTGCAGCTCTGTAGGAACTCTAGGATCATCTAACAGAGCTGTATGGTGCCACATGAATGTACATATCACTCATCTCCTAAACACAAAAATAATGTTTTGTATTTACGTGAATTTGGGCCATTATTTGGCCCACAGCAGTTCAATATTGTGATGTACATGTACATCACCAGTTAAAAAGAGTAAGTCCTGGCTGCCGTACAATCATAGCCCCAAGGAAGCTCTTCCCCTCAGCTGATGGGAGTGGGTAATTTGAGACAAGAACACTTTGATCTATGCAATCACAACAAGGACCACTGAACATTTTTTCTCTATGCAAGACCTTTCAGAGTGAAAAAAAAGGCCAAAAGTCAATATATTTACCTCAGACAAATGAAAGCAGAACCCAGCAGCAGCAGGATTTTAACCAACATTTCTAACTGATCTACTGAGAACCTTTGTGTGATAAAGCCAGAGCAGCCATTCTCAGAGCAACAAGATCTTTCTGCTGAGATGAGGTTAAATTTCATCATAGATTACTGGCAGGAGCTTGCTGTTCTAGATGTCATTGTTCTGTTTGGGGTTTTTTTCCTAGTTTATGACTAAAGTTTCTTGGTAAAACTGGGCACATATTCTTAATAAGTTGTTCCAGGAAAGCCAAAATGACTTTATAGCAAAGGTTATGTTTTGCCCAGTGCTTTCAACCAAACAAAAAGAAAGTGGAAAATCTAAGTGAACTGTTCTGACATTTCTGAAGCACTTCATTTAAAGCCACATGCAATAAACTCAAAGGAAATAAAGAGCTAAATCCACACTGGTACTGAAGGAAGCAGCAGAAGTAACTTTTTTTTCTTTTTACCCATAGTAGATTCGCTACTAGAGATTTCATGGAGGCTGAACAAAACTCAGGTTAAAATCCCTTCTCAGCACAAAGGGATTTTAAAGCATGGATTTCATCTCCCAAGGAAACATCTTAGTCTGACTGTTCTGTAAGGTACCCTTGGGTAGAGAAAATGCAAGAAAGACAAGATGCCTCTTCAGTCTATATTTTTCTTGAATACAAATATGGATTTATAGGAGGGGCTTTAAATATTAAGATGGCTTAAGGACTTGGTCCTTTAAATTCTATCTAAGAGCTTTCTTACCTAAACACTGGTATGTCTGGATGCAGACCCAGCTCAACAAGTATCTTCCAAAAATTATACAACAATGTCAACAGGACTAGGGATAAAAACACATCCCAGACTAGCATGCATGTCAAGGCACTTTCCTGGCAGATGAGACATCTTTTCAAATCACCTGTGGCAAAAGGTTCTCAACTGAGGTCTCCTACACTGTTTATGAATGCCTCACAGCTGAACTTTTCAGGGAGAGGGATTGATGGCTCTGTAAGGCCTATTTTTAGATACCCACAGATACCGGATGCTGAGACACAAGAAAAGAGGGGTTTAGAGAGAAGAACTTAGCATGGGAAACTGGCAGGATTAGGGACTACCATTTGATTGTTTTATTAGACAGACTCATAGGAGTCAGAGGCCAGGGAGAAAAGATTGCTATTGAAATGGGATTTGAAGACAGTCAGGAGGTCACTGAAGCAAACAGCAGGGTATCTGTTACAGAAGCAGAGATTCATGGGAGAAAGACTAGGAGAAAAAGCTCCAAAATTAAAAGTCCTCATCTCCTTCTATACATCACCACAAATCAATACAAACCAAGTAATTCACAGAAAGAGGCAATTTCATGTGTTTGTTTGCAAGCCTTGATGGATCTATTGGCTGGAATGCGTATTGTTCCTATCCTTGACATGACATACACAGCGCAGGTACCATGATGTATATAAGCCATGAAAAACTCCAGTGTGTATCATTACCATGAGAAATGCAGGGGCTGGCTGCTTTTGACAGCCAGTGATGCTATTAGCTAGCCTTTTGCGTTGGTAGCTGAAGAAAATTCAGTCAACATATTTTAACCTTCTGAGCAATCCCAGCACACTGTGATCTTACCAAAGCAGCTGATAACAACAGAAGTACAAGCTCTGCGTCAGACAAAAAGCAGCTGGGGGAGGGGAGCTCCGCTCTCATTCCTCCCCCACACCAGCCCAGCTTGTAGATCAAGCTTGTCATCCCTTTCAAGGCAAAAGGCATTGACAACATCTTTCTTCCTCAAATAACAGAAAAGGAAGGGAGCTTACCGCTCCATGCATTATAGAGTGGCGAAAATACATGAAAGCACTGGATGGCTCTAAGAGAGCACAGGGTGGACAGCCCAAACCTACCTGAGGCTGGGACTCCAGCATAGACCTTACATTATAAACTGAATTAGGCTCTGGTCCAAGACAAATCGTGAACTCTGCTGACTTAATTTCATCTCCTCTCTGCAGCCTTTCATTAGGAGTTGTAAAGGTTCCTTCTGAGCTCTTTCAAAGTAAGGAAACTCAAGTGGTCTCCAATTTCAATTGTGCACTGTGATGAAAGTAGGCTGCCTGGGAGGAAAAGGGGGGTAAACTGGCCAGCCCTTTGAGTTCAGTCTGGGACTCACATATGTAGGAGTGCAGGAATTCCTCAGCTTCGCATTTGGAAGTGGGCCCGGACTGGAAAGTAAAAATAGAAAAGTGTGTATGCGATTCTAAGAAGTTCAGCTGCAAGGAAGGGGGAAAAAGTTTCCTGTAGACCTTGACTCAAACTTTTTTTTTGAAATTTCAAGGGCAAAGAAGAAGAAGCTTCAGGGCTCCATTTCATTTTGGAAGTCATAATTCATTATTCTGCACAGTGGAAAACTATTTTCAACAAAATGAAAACTTTTTTTTTTTTAATCTTGTTTTTATAATTTGCTTTAAAAAAAAAAAAACACACTTAGGCAAAATATCCATATATAGTTGCTATGGTTATTTTATGTCAGGACTACATTTTAATCATTATTCATTCAAGACTAGAAAAGGAGAAAATATCTGGTCAATTGAGTGAATTAACAATAGATAACACTGTTTCTTTAAGTTCTAGCCTTAGCAGAGAGCAGCTGTATAATTTTCCTCAGGGAGTACAATTCTGCTTCCTTGCTCAAACATCCCCAGAATGGGTGAAACAGGTTTGCTCTGAGAACCGAGCTTAGAGTACGATGCCCAAATTATCTGTATTTGTAAAGCTCACGCAAATTCCCTGTACAGACCAGAGCACAAGCTACATCCACATTGAGAATGTAAGCACAGAGGAAACCAAACAGTACCTAACCTGGCCTTAAAATATCCATCTCTCGATCCTGTCTGTTCGGTGGTGGATTGTGCAGGATTTAGCCAGCAATACCTAGCTGTACACATAACAGTGTGTGCTTGTGTGTCGATGCACATATAGCTACACACAAAAGAGGCAGCTGCAGGTAGAGACACAAAGGCGAGGGCATGACTGTCTACCTTTTATTATTATTATTATTTATTATTATTATTTCCCAAAAAATAGCCTGGCTGCCACTGCTGCTGCTAAAGAAAAAAGGCTCAGACACAGCCCCACTGCCCTTTCCTTCCCAGTTCCCCATGAAGCTTGACTTTAAACCTTTTCCTGCCACTCCTTGTCCCCTGGGTGTGTCCTTACTCCTCCCATGACAGAGCATGCCAGGGTGTGCCCCAGCACACCGCCCTGGGTGGAGTAACTTAATTTTGCCCACAAAACAGCCCCGGGGTAGCTGTGCAGTGAGGCCGCCGTGGCCTCCCCATGTCATTCGCCATGTGCCAGGCTGGTTTGCCCCTTTGGCTTCTGGGGCCCCTCATTACCCCACAGCCCACAGGCTGGCGCTGCAGGTCCCACAGCGTGGGACCAGCGTGGGGGCAGGGCAACTTCAGGTGAAATGCATGAGGCTGCAGGGACGCAGCAGATCCTTTTTCCAGGCTCCTTCCCATCCGTGGCAGTATCTACAGCATCCCTGGACAGTCAAGGAAAAGTTGGACTTTGCCTAGGACTTACTAGACTCGATATAATGAGGTCATCTTCTTGGACACTTTTTTCTATCTGTTTTTTTACATCAACACACGGAAGAGGAGGAGACATAACTGCTGGCCCCCAGAAGTATACATGTGTGGGAAAACACACACGCTTTCAAAAGAGTTTAATAAAGTTAACAGAACTGTCAATTTCGCTGATCCCCATTTTGATCCAAGATTCCATTCTATTCCAATTTCACCACAATCTTTTTTTTTTTGTGAGGGAGTAACAGTGATAAAATAATTTTACATGAAACAAGAGCACTTAAATTTTCAAATAGATCATGCATGAAACAGCAGAAGGGTAAGAGCAGCCTTTCAGCAGTTCTAGTTGCAGAATCAAAGCAGACTATAGCTTAAATGAATAAATAAAATGACAGGTAATTCTATTAAAAGATATTGTTCAGTTTCAATTGTGTCCCCCAATTCAAACAGCCCAGTGACTGATGTGTTACTGTGAATTTGTGTATTCTGTCTGTAATTAATGTGTTTTGGAATGACCCTCTGAGAGTAAATCAATAGTGGAAATAAGACACCTCGTGTGATTTGGATTTCCGACTCTTCTAAATCAGTTTTCAAATGATCAGAATTTCTATTAACAACAAAAATCATCCCAAAATATGAAGAATAGTGACAGTTTTCACAATGCAGGTCCTCACAACATCCTTGAATGTTCTTACAAGGTACTTCATGACTTTCAGACTCCTCAGAATGTAGAGATAGGGGAAGGAATCAGGTATATATTTTCCAAAAAAGTAGTTTCCAACCTGTGATCACTCAAACCAACAGGCTAAATGGTCTACAAAAAGAATCTATGAAGAACAAGCTATTTGCAAATACTCTTGATTTGGGAAAGAGTCCACAGATCAAAACTCATTAAGCTCATCTTTTACAATAGAGTAGGGCAAGCTCTGCAGAGTTCATCTTTCAGCATTCAATCAGCAGTAGGCTGAGACGATGCAGTCCTTTCTCCTTATTTTCAGAATGGTCTACATAGCCAAGTCCTTTCATTTGAGGGTATAGCTGGATAGTAAATCTCTTTGTCTGATATTGTACCCTTGAAAGTTTCACCATTTCAAGTACCACTGAGCGCTCTGCCTCCTAAAGTAATGCAGGGGCTGGAGGCATGTCTGAATATCCCTGTCACCATGTCTATGTCCCAGGGTAGCAGCATGTCAATAAAGTCTTGTCCTTGGCTGTCACATCGCTGATCAAATCCAAACAGAAACCCCACACCTGATCTCAGATCTGGTGGAGAAATTTCTAGTTATGTAGCCAAAGTTTTCTAATCAGACTCTAATCATTTTATTAACTTAAGAGTCTCAAGCTGGCACTAGTTCATTAATTTCTTTCATCCATCCGGCAACCAAAGAGATGGGATTTAAATTTGCACCACAATTTAGTGCTGCTGAGTCACAGTTACTGAGCTCCACTTCATTTTTTTCCTGCTTTCAAACTTCTTTTACTGTTTGTTATGAACTTGATATTGCTCTGCTGTGAGGTTAAATAGGGCAAGGCAGCCTAAGTTTTGTTGATGAGTTACTTCAGTACTTTGGGGGTAAAAAAGAGCAAATTACTTTAGCTGCAAAAAATGAGTATACATACTGTAAGGAGAAATTACTCAAATATGGGCAGGTGACAGTCAGAGTCACCAGTAATATTGTGAAAGAGCTGGTAAAGTGTAATATTTATATACCACAAACAAATTCGTGCTGCTGAGCAAATTTGACTCTTCTTGGGAGAAAACCTCAAAAATGTGTTCTTTTGCAGGCAACACAGTGGACAAATAAACACTTTGGTGTCAAACAAAATGAAATACAAAACACTATAGCAGGGCTCAAATGGGAAAGTGAGAGGTAAGTATTCTGCATTATCACTTCTCAGGTTTCTTGGTTGAGAAAGGGTGATGGCAAAGAATATTTACTACTGTTTGTTCCTATTTAGTATAACCTCAATGCCCCAGAAAATGGAAAGTGGGCATACCATACATAAAGAAGCTGGTAGAAGAGATTACAGTCACATGTCCTCCTCTAACTGCTAGTCATCAGCACCAAGTTCCAAAACCATACCACTTTACTCTTTCCAGTACCAAGCCTGCACTAATGGCAGTCCAACTGTGGCAGAAGGCACTGGCGTTCTATGTGCAGTGATGTGACAGCTCTCGATAGCAATGCATTCAAGTGTGGATCAAAAACTAGCAATGGTTCAAGCCAACGGTTCAGCCAATCATGTGTTCTATTCTAGGGAAAATGTAGTGTTTAGACACACAGGAAAACAGAGGCAGCACATGAAGTATACTGAAAACAGCGCACATATGGCTGTTTGTTATTTATTGAGTTCCGATGGTATGTTCAGCAACTTGCATGGGAATCTTCCAATGTAATTATTTAGGTCATTCCAAGTTATAGCACCTCATTTTTCCACCCCAATATTTACAGATTTAGATTTAGAGCTCCAAGTCTTACAGATTGTGTGGAAATTTTACCAGCAGGATGTATGGTATTGTTCATCTTTAGTATCTGTAGCCAAATGTCCACAACTTGCCCCATGGATATACAAATTGCCCAGTTTTGAGTTTGCAAGGCCAAATTGTTCTGTTTTGTAATAGTTCAGATACTCCCCTGCTTCCACTGGTCTTATTCCCAAGATCTCTAGGAGGTTAAGGGGAAGAACAAAGAGGACAAATGCATTCCTGATGTAAGCAGATGAAACCTTATAACCTCATTTTTCCTCTGCCCCCATTTTCAGATTTGTCAGCTGAGCAGCAGCTGTTTACACCAATTATGAATTTGGCCTAAGATATAGGAATAAAGCAGCAGATTATATTCCATGGAGAGTACATTAGAAATAAACAATGCATTCATGTGTGTGTGGCAGAACTGAGTCTAGAGCCCTTAATTATAGGAAACAGGAAATACTTTGGTTGCTCTCCTTCCCAAGATCAAAATTCGTTAATAATTACACCACTTCTTAAAGGTTCCTTCTCCCTTTGGATTTACTGCCACTGGGGAGGGGGAGGGAAGGGCGGAAGAGGGGGGAGGAAACTAGGGATCACCATAACAATATGTAGGTGGAAAAAAGACAAACTACGTGTTCTAAGATAAGAGCAAGGAAAGCCTTGCATGATAAAATCAGGCAGTCCTTCCCTTGTGCAGCACAGTAGGTCATTCAGGAGAATTCTTTTGCTTCATTATGTTTTTTTCATAGCCATATTTAGGAAGCTGCAGAGGACTATCAAAAGACATTCAGGAGCTGGGGTGGGGGGCAGTCTTAGCAAAGATTTCCACAATCTTTAAACTGCCTGACAATTTTCTGCACAGAGATCCAGCTGGAGGTGGAGATGAGGATACAGAAGTTTTTCTTAAATAAGAATAACCTGGCATTCTTATCTATTTAAAGCACTGTCTCCTCTGTGTTTGCATTTCCTTCTTTTTAAAACAAACGAATTTAAAATTAATAACCCTTTAGATAATCTGAGCCAGACTCCCAAAAATGTTGCATGAGACAACTCCGTGGCAGCATTTAATCTGTTACAGGCAGTCTGCACAGGCTCAAACCCTATTAAAACCTTTATTAACACCACCTTTATTAACATTTTTTAGAGCAGTATAATGACACACTTTGTACAATACCATAGGTAAAGAGTGAGAATCCAGGCTGCAGCTTCATTGTAGAAGGAAAATTCACATCTTGTCAATATTGGGGGGAAAAAAGGGCTGCAAATGAAGATGTAAAATCAGGTTCATGTTTAAAACATCTAAACTGATATTGCTTTAGGAAAGAAGCAACACATTAAGAACAATGTGTGAATATCCACTGACAGCCCTGAGTGCAGAATATTGTTTCAATAGTGCAGTTTTCTCATATACATAAAATAAGTAGGATTCAGTTGGTTAATAATTTATCTGGTGACTACTTAATCTTGAACCAAAAATATCCTTGAATGTTTCCAGAGAAGCTGATATCACGCATCCACAGCAACTGTAAAATCAGCCCTTTTTCTGCTTTTTACTGTCTGACAGTTCATCATAGTCTTGGCTCTGCAAAAGACATACATACGTGATTAATTTAATGCGCAGCAAGTGGTGCCATTAATATCACATGCCTACGCCTTCCCAAACTCAAGGGCTTAGATTTGCCCAGTCCCTTCTCAACACTGACTCTCTTGGAGGGGCTTTGAGTAAATCTTATTTCAAAGAATGGAGGAGAGGAAAAAAAATATTTTTTCTTCATAAAGGAAACATCTCTGCAAGCAGTGAAAGCCAGGACTGTCCACAGGCGCTTGCAAGATTTCTTCCCATGACTGGCAGCATTAGGACACTACCCAGCTGCAGTGGCCACCACCGGCTCTCCAGTTGTCAGCCCTGAACACTCAGCAGCAGGATCAAGAGGGCTGGAATCGATTGAATAAAAGTTCCCCAAATAATGTAAACAGATATACAGTTGGTTTTGCCACACTGTCAAAAGAAACCTCTGTGTTTGTACCTTTTGGCTTCCCTCAAAGAGTCCTGGCCTTGTTTTCCTGAAATCCCTCAGAGAAAGGCCCCAGAGCTGAGGCAGCGAGCATTCAACTGCTGCTGGTCTTCCAGCAGATACCATTAACCCTTTGGCTGCTAATTCCCCTCTGCTGAAAAAATGGATGCCTGCTCTTGGACTCCTCAGCATTTATCTGCCATCATGCTGTCCTTGAAAGTTCAGGGTTCAACAGCAGCTGAGCACTTAAGCAAGCACTTACTGCAGTTTGGTGGTCAAATAGATAAGAGCGATTACCTCAGAGGGCTCCTTGAGTGTTTTCAGCCCTGCTGCTGACTCACTAGCTGCCCCCAAGCAGTTCCCTCCAACTTTGCTGCATGATGTGCATTAATACTGAGTCTGTGAGGCTTACTTAACCAACTAGAATAAAAGGCTCTGCATCTCCTGAATAATAGGAAGCAATGTGAGGAAAACCACCTCATGCTATAATGGATTTTAAACTATAAAAATATAAAAATGTTGAGGAGAGGATCTTAATGAGTTTACTGTTGGCTACCATGGAGAAGATGATAGGACTGGGATGCCAAATCATTAAATGCTTGAAATTATTATTCCTTTAATATTACAGTGACCGTAAAGACCAACTCAAGTCTCTGCTACAAAGATTCTTACAATGGAGTCTTCATTTTTCCTACAGTTTATTTGTTGCTCTTGTTTTTCTAAGTTTGAGAACATCCAGCTATATTTCTGCTCTCTCAGACTCCATAAAAAGCTTTCAAAGCTATATTTAGTGAGAAGATAATGTGTACATTAAAGACACTGAATAGCCACACACCATGTTGCATTCCTTCTGCTGCAACCCACCACAAAAGTAATTACCGTGCTAGAAATCCAGATCGGTCTTGCTGAATGGTTATCAGAGTCATCTAGCACAGTTCTCACAGAGGAAAAAAAAGTGGTTTATGGTAAAGGAATAAGTTGCCTGTGTACTCTGAGATATGCCCCTTCCAGCCCCTGTCCCCTCCCCATTACTCTGGAAGAACTCCCAAGTACTAAACATGGGCACTAGAAAAGCTGTAGAAAGCAGTAGGAAGCCTGAATTTCTGTTTAATAAGCCATCACATGCTTCCTTAGTAATGCAAGAACTTCCTTAAAATGTGATCATTAATAGCATGATATTCGGGTGCCTCAGATGAGTACTCAGGTTTCCATTATAAGCACACTCGCTTGTGATTACCACTGGAATAGGAGGATTTGAGTGTTAGTGCCCTGCTTATCCACTAACAGGTAACACTTAAGATTCAACCCCTGGGAAGCTGTCTTACAGCCTGACCTTCTTTGAACTAAGCTCATGCAAGCAGTTTCACTCACACGCAGACAACAGTGACTGACTCCTGCAAACTGTCTCTGAAACCAAGCACTGGTCTGAAATTTTTTGAGACTAACTCTGAGTTTTATATAAACCTGTTTCACTGCTCAGGAGGTTCAAAAAAAAAAAAAAAAAAAAACCAACAAACAAAACAAAACAAAAAACCCGAACAACAAAAAAAAAAAAAAAAAAAAAAGGCAAACAAAGCCACCCCCCAACAAA
>JAWWTY010000106.1:51623462-51638462 GCA_035222235.1 Margarornis squamiger | reverse complement strand
TTTTGTATTCTTGGAGGAGCTCTCCTTTTATTTGAAAAGAGAACACATGTACAGACTATTTTTGTCTCCAAAACACAGCACATCTGAGCAGACATTAATTTTCATCTTGATGACTCCCAAAATGCACTGCTGCACAATAAGTAACCCACTGCATCCCCCTAGAAAGACCTATTGAAGGTTCTTCTACTGCACGGTGAATCATGCCATTGTGACCAGCACTCCGAGTGGGACTCTACAGAACATTTAAAGGAGCCCAACTCCTTGTTTTTTCTAAAAGAGACACAGCCGATGAGGACGCTGACTGCACCCACAGCATTTTTCTGTAAGGGGCCCTGGGGCTTAAAATTTGCTGTATTTATGATTAGCCCATCTGCACCTTGCCTGACAATTCACACACCACTACCCCTTACACACATACCCCCGCACATACACACACACACCTGCACTGAGATAATTTCATAATTAGAAATTAATCTTTTTGTCTAACAAGAATTGTCTTGCTGTTGCCTTTGATCCTTCTGAAAATGTCCCTTCTCAGCTTCAGCTTCATAAACCATCTTCAAAACTTCAGCCTCCACTTCTCTGTAATTCTCCTTTTGCAGAAAAGGAAGTGCTAGCTTTGTAGAAAATTAGAGGCAAACTTTAAGGGATGGCCTGCCCACATGATTGCTCAAAGGTCAAAATGATGTAGGGTTTTTTTTTTTTCTTATAATTACAATTACATAGTAACTGCTGATTAGTGATACATTAAGTTAGCCGTCTTAAGTTGACTTGGTATGAGAACAGGATATTAATCATCAAATAGCCATAATTTACCTTCAGTTAAACCATAAATTGCAATTGTGAATAGATCAAACTTATATGCTTATTCCAAAAACAATCTACAGGACAGATTCTCAGGCAGTGAGAGCTTCCAAACTTTAATTAAATTCAGAGCCACATCAGTTAACACTAGATGAGATATGGATTCAAAGGATGATCTGTGGAGTAAATCGAAAACAATTTGCCTTATTATCAGTAAGAATATCCACATTTTTTGTCCTGATGTAGTAGCAAACCTGTCCTGAGTACACAGCACCATTTTACTGCTTTTCTCCCAGGTAGAACTATATGAGAAGTTCCACTGCAGTCTGCAGAATAATTCCCTCCTGATCATGCTCTAAGTCTAATTCACGACCTGTTTTGGTTGGGAACATCAAGTTAATTCCAAGTTAGTGGTTCTCATTGCTAAGACCTCTTGCAACAGAAAGGCAAAGTGTCTAAAAGATAAGACTTCACCCAGATTTCATGAACAAAACCAATGTACCCAGCAACTTCAAGTGTTCAGGTCTTAACATGGGAACTACATTGCCTGATTGCTAGCCAAAGCTTGTGAAAACCAGACAAGAACCACTGTGCCCATGAATAATCTTCAAAACACCATGCAGAATTCCATGTTCAGTGACACTTTCTTGAAAAAGAGAGCAACAATTTAGAATAAAAGAGGATAAATGTTTGAGAAGTTTTCTGTTGAAATGTAGTTGTTATTTCCTTGCTCATACTCATTCTTTTGGGGATGATTTCAGACAGCATAGTGCCTGAGAAAGCAAGAAATCGCACTTTTCAATTTTTGCTGTCATTTTCTTATAAGATTCTGGTCAGAAAATGAGTCTAACATTTTACAAAAATGCTTGCAACATTTTTATCACTGTCTCAAAATGGATAAAAATGTGTCAGAAAATTTGACAAACATCAAGAATGTGCCTCTCTGCTGTCAAGAGCATCCTCCTTCTTGATGAGCCAAGACATGTAATATTCCCAATTTCACACTTCTGCCACAAGCACTGTAACTTTTTCCTGCAGGGAGTCCTAAACCTTGAGCTGGGAGATTTTCCCTCTGTTTGCATTAGGTAGAGCACAGCCTTTTGCCACATTAGCAGAAAGGCTACTTATCTTGGAAACAGGCTGGCCTTCTGAACACTACATCATCTGAGTACTTTTAGATGCTCAGCAGCTGAAGTGTCTGTCCTATTGTGGCTCATTCCCTTGCAGAACAACTGTTGCTGTCTGAGACTGCTCCAAACATTTGTTTGGCATACGAGAATCCCCTCTCCTTTTGAAGCAGTATTAAAAGCACTGTCAGCTCATTAATGGATTTTTTTTAACTTTTATTTTGGCAGAAATAAAACTATCACTGAAGGAAATATCTTGTAAACATTGAAACAACCACAACAGCATTCCATGCGTACATGCTGGAAAACAAAAACAAAATAAAAGCAGCCTTTTGCAATGAAACGTGTCTTTCCTGAATCAGCAAAGACTCCCATGACCTTGCAGACATTCTTTGGAATAGCCACTGAGAGTTGCATGAATCAAATAACAAAATAAAAGTACTATAGTGAAGAGAACAAATTGTCCAGGGTTAGAGGAGAACCATTGCTCTGAAAACACCAAGCACTGAAAGCTTACCCATAGATTGACGTGTGTACAAATGTCGCCATGCCTGCGTCAAAGGCCAGATTTCCCAGAGGACTCAGTTTCCCTTAGAGAAACTCAGTAATAATCAGAGTTTTAAAGACCTCAGCAAGCCAGATTTTCAGTAGAACTTATTTAGATGAGACAACCTGGGTACCACAAAAAGTTTATATGTGAGTCCTCCTGAGAGACAGCATGATGAACATTCTATGTAGAAATGTAGAAAGGTAGGAATATGGCTGTAACCCTTACTCCCTCCTCTTCTTTTTCCCTTTTATTTTTTTTTCCTTTTGAGTAACTAAGGACGTTTTAGTTCAGCTTGATACACTGTAGGTATGAAAGGTTTTAGCTGAATTCCGTAGCCCATACATAGGTAGTCTCTGTAAATAATTCTGTATTTTTCTTTCTATTAATGGTTATCTCTGAATGACTTTTTCTTTTTCAATCCTAGGCATTTTTTATGAAAGATTTGTTAGGAAAATCCAAGTGTTTTTCTAGATTTTGATGAAATATTGAAAAATTAACAAATAAAAAAAAAAAACTCGAAACCAAACCAAACAAAAAACAAAACAACAAAAAACAAGAAAAGAAAATGCCAGCAAAAGGCCTTTCTCAGACACATTGCACCTTAAAGTGCCTGTTCTTCACAGGACAGGGCAGAGGCAGTAATCTGAAGTCTTTCCTGCCTTTAAAAGTCAATATGGCTTGCTACATTGTATCTGTGTCTTCTGAAGGTGTCTAAAAACCAAAACAACCCTATTTAGGTGATATTTATATGCATATATGTCCAAGAACAGGGGAACATGACATGTTTATCAAAGTTAATCTCTGTGCTTTGAAATATAATTTGTTAAGACTGATGTTTTGTTAATTCCAGAAAACCCCAAATCATTTGTTAGATCCCTGCAAAATCAGATACTTCCAGGCTTGTAAGACAGCCTAGATAAAAATTATTTTAATGAGAAGTTAGGTGCTGTTTAAAAGTGGCAGCAAAAGATTGATGAGATTAGATAGGTGGGTAGATAGACAAAGAGATAGATACATAGAGATGTGCTGGATCTTGGAATGAAATTCCCTGAAATGCCCTAGCCTAAGATGCTCCCAGTCTCATAACAGATTTGTGATATGGACTTTGTCATCAGTCAAGAAGAAAACTTAATCTAGAACTGCCATGTAATGTATGGGACAGTCTCTCCTAAGGTGCAAGGTTTATTTAAATAACCATCTGTCTCATTCATGCTTATAATAGTTTGGGAGAAATAACTGTGGTCCTCTTCCTCTCTCACAGCTGTCAAAATGCACTGAGCAGTCAATGATTCAGACACTCACAGAAATCACCTAGAGCAGAACAAATTCTATGCATCTTACCAAAAATGACAGGAAAACTGGAGCTTCCGATATCCTTGCAAGAGAACCTGCAACAGCAGATGAGCTTGCAATGCATTTGCAAGAACTTAAATCACTGAGAGTAGTGGCTATGAAAAGGGAAAAATAATCAGATCATCATGGTTTCAGTATTTTTAGTACTTTGTCTTAAACTATAATCTATAATACAGAGGATAGCATAGAACATCTAGGGGAAAAAAGCCTAGATGATTATTTGTGATTTCATATGCCAGTGTTTTGAAATTTAGCCTCTCTTTCTGGACCATACTTCATTGTGATTTGAATATTGTATAAGAATATTCATTAACTTCTGGCATAATTAATCCACAAGGAGGAAAAAGGGAATATGTCCCCTCCCTTGTATATTTACAGTACCAGTTTAGCAATTCAGTTGCCTGAATCTTGTATAGGTGCTTAAAGGCACCCTAAAGTTTTCAATCCTACATTGGGAAACTGGCAGGCAGTATACACCCCAGTACATGCATAAAATATTCTTTGGAAAAAGCATGACATCCCTGATGTAAGACAATTATTAATGAGTTTGGCTTTGAATTAATGTGTTTCAGTTGCAGAACAGTAATACAGTTTAGAATATCCTAATGCACTTGAGGAACTAGTCCCATTTTTACAGTAGAGCAGGGAAACCATCAGTCACAGCCCACATTATTTCCCAGATCTTAACATGATAAGGAAAATATTGTGTTTAATGATGCCTTTCAACTAAGGGAAGGGATAAAACTCCATGACATTACAGAAGTCTTATAAGGTTGAGTCTCACAGCAGACGTTCAACATGGGTCTGGAAAACTGATGATCTGTCCATAATACTTGCCCAAGATCTCTCATGTCCCACAGTGTGATACCAGTCTCAATGTTTTTGCCAGTCTCAGAAGGTTTCATTCTCCCCATTCTGAAGGAAGCAGTTCATGTTGTCGATTTGTTCAGGTTTGCTGCATTTTATTGTGTTGCTGTGTCTCTTTGATGTAATGATCCTAGGAATTTACATCATATCTACTGCTGTATTTATCTGAACATGTTTCTGTTGTACTGGAAAAGGATTCATTTCCACAGAAACTACTTCTTCTCTAGAAGGGAATTTTCCAGAATTTTACTGAGGAAGGAAACCTAAAACGTGTTCTTCTGTAATCTAAAAAGTGGCTTTCAAAGAACTGACAATAGCTAATCTAGTATACACTCCAATCATTGAATTCATCCCTCCTTCCTCCAGAATGACTTCCTAAAACATCATTATCAATACAGGTTATGTCCAGTGCAGAGCCTAAGTTTTTCCATTTGAAATTCTGTAAGAAATAATCATCTCATGACATTGGAAAATACATTTTCTCTGAAGAAAGGAAGACTGAAATTTCACAAAGTCAATAGAGAATCAATAGAGAACTGAAAGTTCCTCTCAATATCACCTACATTTTCATTCTACCTTAAGAGAGTTAGCTTTAGCAAACGTGGGTACTCAAGTTTGAGAGAAGGGCAGTTTGAGTCACAGGAAAATGAGCAAGACTGGAAAAAAAGCATCTTATTTGACTTTGTAATGGTACATGCCAAATTGTAATGGAACAGGGAGAGGAACAGACGTATCCAGCTTTGTTTTCACACAGTTTAGTTAATTCATGCTTTTCTTGGATGGCTTATATAAATAAATACACAGTGACTTACACAAAAGACAGTTGTGTGGTCACATATCAGCAACTTTTGAGGCTGGTGAAGGTCTGGTGTATCTCTTGGACATCATCATAGATCCGGTAAAGACAGCAAGGAAATACACATATTAATCTGCTCCTTTCTTTTTCCAGGGCAAATACAATGAATCATCCTCATCCCTTTCTCCATCAACCTTTCCTCTGTCACTCTCTTGAAAGGGCAGTGGGAGACCTGCAGCAGAAGAGACATTGTAGTCAGCTGCATCCTCAAAGGGGTAACTCAGGAGAACTGCTGACATCCCCCAGACTGACAGCTGCCTACACAAGGCATTGCATCACTGCATCACGCACTCATTAACCAGGTGCTGCCAGGAGCAAGAAGCTAAGAGAAAGTAAGGTATAAATCATGTTTACAAACCACATGTGCAATGTCTTTTAGTCCATTTGTGGTCTTTCAGTAGCTCTATTTAGTATTCTGTACATCTGCTTGGGGGGTTGATTTTTTTTTATTTTTTTTTTTTTTCCCATAGCATTTCCTATCATATCAGCTACAGAATTGCCTACATGGAGGTATCCATAAATTATACTGCAGCCTAGGAGTTTCTAGTGTGTGAACAAAAGGCACAAATGCAAATGCAAGATATTTAATTCACTGTTTGTGTGTGATGTTACCCAGGTGCCAGTGACATCCTTCTGACCAGTGCAGAGGCACAAGGGACCAACCCAACATACATTTTTAATGTGATCAGCTGTGACAGCACATACACACAGTAGACCTTGCAGCCTTGAAGCCATCCTTTTGGAACACTTCTAGGGGCCCAGAAGAAATGGTTTAATTAATCTTCTTTTTTTCAGGATTGCAGATTTTTTTTTTTTTTTAATATAAATTATGTACACTGAAAACCTGCCAATTATAGCAAATTAAGGGACTTGGCAAGTGCATCCCTTGGAGACAGATGGTAAATAACATTCAGATTCTGAGTTGAAATAGGGCTGGCGATTAACTGGTACAGGATAGAAAAGCGGTCCAAATAAATTAAATAAAAGGATTTGATATGAATGCAAGTACTGTAGGTTGTTTTTTTGTGTGTGTGTGTGATAATGATGGCACCAAAAATATTGACGATTCATAATTAATATGCTGCACCCTCTGAGTGGCAGCAGGATTTTAGATCTTTAGCACTATTTTAAAAACCAGTGCCAGTTGTTTATTTTGCTTTCACAAGACTGCAAACAACTGTCATTTCATCCTCTCTGGATGATTTGCCAGTTAAAAAGACAAGAATGAAGCCTCACAATGAAAAGAAAGTGCCCCGACAAGCAGGAGGTGACCACAGGCAAAAATTCAGAGGAATCAGGGCCTCCTGAGATGCAGAATGCTATAGCAAGAGCGGAAGTACCTGAGGAGAGTATATTTATTTCCAACTTGAGCTGCAAATGAAAGAGGAGTGATGACCTCAGCCTCATCCCCTACTGACCACTTCTCCATTTCAAAAATTCACTGCACCTACTGTTCAAAATAAGCCTGTCATCCCTGGCACAGCAGAGGTGGTACTGATCAGAAATGCACTGGCAGAGTTGCAAGATGGTAGGAAGAACTCTCAGCACCTGCGTGCACTCTGTCTGGGAACAGCAATTATTGCTAACCTGTCAGTCTCAGCAGCACTAAAATACACCAAATCTAATTTGGTTTAAAAATGCAAAAGCACAAAGAGATCTTTTTAAGAATCCAGCCAGAGATAAAAAAGATGACAAAGTCAAGAGTGTGTTAGTCATTTAATATGTACTCTGCTTAGAATACTAAATTCAGGAAATGACTCAATCACACACACAATTACAGCTATTTTCAGATCATAAATGATGCAGTACGCCAATACTGATGCAAAAACATACCACAGTTAGTTCCTGCAAATGCTCTTGCAACAAGGCATCATTTCCAAGGGAGCCTTCAACCTAATTATGGCAACAGAGTATGCCTCAGGGCACACCTCTCCATATGATTTCATTATTCTTGTAGGGTGACCTGACAATGATGTCACCATAGTGCTGCTTCATTTTGCATACTCCCAAGCACATGATAAGAGGGTTAATTGCTTTGATATTCATGTAAAGGGTCCATTTTTCTTTAGATATTAGATGCACACAGAGCAGTCCAGTCAACCGTCTTTTCAAAGTAATATTTGTATCCAGGAAGAAAAAATACGAAATAATAAATTTTATATGTGACTGAAAAATTGAAGACAAGCCATAGCTGATGGGGTCTCTTCTAAGAATTGGTTTATTTACTCAAGAACAATTTGCACATCAGTTAGTGACTTTTCTCACAAACAAGAGGTCAAAGCTTTAAAGAAAACACATGAGCAATAAAACTACAAGAAAAGGTCTGTTCCACTTGTACAGATATGAAAAATCAAGATCTGGAAAAATTGAGAGTAAAGTTTAAGATCAAAATCTGGGCTACAAGGAAGTGCCAGAGCTCCTGCTAGATGCATTAGGACTGGGATGACAGGAAGAATCTTCACCTTTACCTGAGTTGCAAGCCATTGCTAAAAAGGGGAGCCACTCACTCTTCATAAATCCCTCCAAAACCCACTCAAATGCAGTAAGTTAGAGCCAAATCTTCAAATGAGGAACTCCAGTTTTCCCTTGAGAATGATTTCATTCATACTTTTTCAATTTCAGTTTTAAATTCAGAATGCAGTATGTCAGTGATACAAGGTTTTCCTTATGCTGGAAAATACATTGTAGCTCAGGCAAATTATATAATTATATAGGAATATCAGACTGACAGATATTTTTCATGCACTTACAAAAATTCTGAAAGTTTACAAGGTATTATTTAAATTTTCTTCTATTTTAAATGTTTTGTATTTCCAAAATTCTGATTTAAAGTGTGCACTCAAAGTCTTTCCAATTACAAAAGCTATTTTGCTAGCCAAGACTACTTTGCAAAAGCTAGGAAGCACTGAGTCAACTAAGAATTACAGCATTTGAGTTAGATTTGTGAATATTGCCATGAAATTCCAAGAAAAGCATGGGAAACCCCAAGTTTCCCTGATATTTCTCAATTACAAAAACCTTGGTAACTGTAAATTTCTGTTTCTGGCGTACCTTTATGTCAACGTATCTTATATGTTCAGACTAGTTTTAATTAGTTCTTTGCACATATAATAAAAGGAAAGGCCTAAAGGTTTGTTCAACATGAACAAGTCTATCCTGCAGAAATTCCCAGTCTCTAATATGCAACATTATATCTCTTCATATTCTACTCTGTTTAAACCTGTTCAATCAAAGAATGTTCATTGAAAAAGTAGGGTCTGCAGTGTATTTCACAGAAATCAGTGAAATGAAGAAAGCTGAAGACACTTGAACAATAATAATAATGCTGAAATTTCCACAGGCAACATTAAGTTAATTCTAAATACTGTATAGTCTTTTCTTTATACATGGGTAAGATCTTTGCAAAAAAATGTTATTGGCTGATTTTTTAAAATTTTAATTTATGAGATCAAGAAAATAACACAGGGAAGCACTAATGGCAGGATAGAAGGGGAAGGTATTCTTCTGAAGGAGAGAACAAGATCATGTTTGCTAAAGGCCCCAACAGGAACTCTGGAATCATACTAACAGCTTTTTTTATGCCACTGTGTTTCGGGGGGAGGCGGGGGTGGTGTATATATATATATACACATATGTGTATATATATACCTATAAATATGTATTTATACATATATATGGCTGTTTTGTCAAGAACTGGACAAACACTGCAAAGTAACAATTCCGAGTTGTTTGTTTTGACTGTGTTCCTGTGCCTTTTCCATCAATTTGCAGGAATATGATTTGTTTGTTTGTTTATTTGTCTGTGTGCATGACTGCCTGGAGAATGGCTGCTCTCCACATGAATGCTAGTGTTTTCATCTGAACATAAAGGCTAAAAGGTATGGCTTTTCTAGGCCAAATGGTAGGGTTTATTCAATACAGGGCAGCAAGAATACTGCACAGATTAAGAAATCAATTATAAATTGGAGAGAGAGAAGTTAATTGCATAAAACATTTATATGAATGGCATGGAAAATATTTTTTATTGAAACTTGTGTTATTAGGTGTCTGATGGTGGTTAAGGACATTTTATGAATTCCAGCAAGGGCAGAACTCAATAACTTAATCTTCTCAATAATTCTTGGTCCAGTCCTAATTAATTTATAAAGACATAAAAGCTGGAAAAGAAAATGTGACTAAACTTGTGTTTTACTAGCATTTTGCTTTGATTATTTGAGTTGTGACAGTGCTATCTCCTCATCAGAGTTTCACTTCATTTGCTTCTCTCCTTGCTCACCACATAAAGATGGTCACTGCCCTGAATAACTGGTAGTCCAACAGGAAGATAAAGGAAAACAGCTGGCTTCAAAAAGCAGATGGGTGGATCACATGGTAATAGTGAGAGCATAATTAACACAAGCATCATCAGTCACAGCACACCAGCTGCCAGCAAACCTGCACACACTGCTTTTGTGGGTTTTTTTGGCTTCTTCAGAAGAAAAAAGCCTCTTTAAACAAAGTTGAGATTCTCAATAAAGCTTTTTCTGCTTAACTCGGGACTCTTGCCGAGTACCTCTCCAGCTGTGTGAACCCTGGCCCTGCCACAGATTTATGTAAACTATTGATGAGCTCTCTGAAAAGATACAAATCTCAGCCAGGTCTGATGATTCCCCTGAGCTGTGAGAATTAGATTAAAGCAGGAAGCCAAACACCAAAGGGGAAAAAATATGAGACTGTAATTCCTTTGAGAGAATAATAGAAGGAACTATATCACGGCAGTGCAGAAAACAATTTCACAAGGCATAAATGAATGCAGAAAAGAAATCCTATAGCACTCCTTTTGTGCTTGGACATATGTGTTGCTTCTTGACTCAAATTTTAAGTGGTTCTCTTAAAAGTAATTTAAGAGTTTCATTAAGGATCTAGATGGCTCTTTTATGAACATTGTCATCTAGAGGTCAGGGACCTGGGAATGTTTCTCAGATGCACAAGCCCAAGTGAGTTCTCCAGCCAGGATCCCTGCTGGAACAAGACCTAATTATGCTATATTCTGCTTCTCCACTGTATCACTGTTTCCTTTGAGAATGAAATCTGAATTTGGTGGCCTTAAGAGCCTAACACAGTATAGTCCGGGCCACACAGCTGGATGGCGAGAGGAACAGGATCCAACAGGATACATTGCATCATGTACTTGCCACACAATCCCCTATAACCCTAAGGTTATCTGTAATATATGTGAGTGATTTCCATCAGGAAGAACAGATAATAGCAACCTATTTTAACGCAAAGTGTAAGCACATTAGTTTCTTACTATTGCATTATTTCACTCCTCCCTTTCTCTCTTACATAGCTCTGTGTGGGTGCATATGTTGTATGATCTTCTGTAGACAGACCAAAAAGTACTGTGGTAGCACCAACCCACTAATCAGGGAATATGACATAATGTGAATGAACCAGTTTCACTGTAATGAAGAACAAACCATAAACATTGACGAGAATAATAAAGTAATTCAAACCTTCCCAGATATTTAAAAATATTTTTTTCTTCTATTCTCTCTTTTCACATATTTATTTCTTACCATCCTGACTTAGCAGAGAGTTTGAGAGAGGTGTCAAAATATCATAAGATAGGCTATTTTGGTATCAAAGTGGAAATGAGAACTTTCAGTTGATTATCTTAACTTACTATAATTAACACTCACATGTTTGTGAAATTCACTTCTCACTTATCTAGCAAACAGAACAACTGTGAAATAAATAGTAATAAAATAATATTGAAACTAAAAATTGAGAGTTTTTTCATGACTTGCATCCTAATGAAAACAGATTGACAAAAGTCAAAGTTCTTCCCAGGACTAGATCAGGTTTTCTACACTTTTAACATGGAAAAAATGTTGACATTTTTTTGAAGGACTCAACTTTTTTTTAATATCTACAAAAAGATAACAACTCTTCATTTATAATCTACATTTAACTTTGGAATGTTTGATTTTTTTTTTGTAACAGTGATCAAAAATAAACAATTATTATCTAAATTATATGTTTTAGGTTTTGTAATGTTTTATTAGAACACGAGAATTGCTTTCTTCTTAGTTTTAACTGAAGTTTTGCAACACTTGAAGGCTGTTGATAGCCATTGCTAAAGGTATCTTTCTTAAGAAAAATAAATGGATGATTAAAGGCCCATCAAGCAAAGATATATTCCATAACAAAAAGAAATTTTCACTTACTAGGTTAATTTTTCACAAAGAAGTGACCTATTCTATTCACTCCATTTGTGTAATAAATGATCCAGAGATTCCAAGAGCTAAACAAAATTACACTCTAAAAAGTTTTAAATGAGGTGCCCAACATTTCTGAAAAACAGGTTTTCAATTGCTAGTATACAAGAAACAATATAATTTCTAAATTAATCCCCAAAAGCATATGATACTATGTTCTTGATTAATATGTTCTTCATACTCTTAGAGGAGATATTCTTACTGAAGATGTTGATACAGTTAATCAGTAATTAGTCAGTAATCCGTGCTTTTATGATTTAGTACTTGAATGAATCAACATGCAGGCAAGAACTATTACTCATTTTTTCTAAAAGACATGGTGAAATATAAATAATTAAGTGAAGTAATCATGATCATAGGATCAGCAATAAAAGCAGTTCATCTTGAACATGTTCGGTCAAATATACCAAATAGTTGTATTCTCCAGCAAGTGAAATCACTCATAACTGCTGAGAAGCTTTGAAACCATATATCCAGTCGTGGCTTAAACATGAATGCCAGTAGTCTGGCTATTCTTGAAATCAGTTTTTATTCACTGTTTCTCTCTACCAAGGAATTTCATGGAAGTATGAACAATCAGGCACAGGGAACAAACTTTTATTGAAGGAAAAAGAACAACATTTTCCTTTTGAGGTACTTTCCTGTTTTCCCTTCCCCCATCCAGCTGATTGTAAACACAGCAGAAATAGTCTTGGTTTTAAAGTAAATAGACATTTACTTTGTCAAGCATATTCATTTACAAAAGTTCAATTTCATGTCCTGAGATTATATGGACACCTTTGGGTGATACTCTCTGTTATCCCTTTTCCAGATGAAATTCAATTGTCATAAAGCACTTTACTCATGCTTTATAAAATACTTAGTTTGTGTCAGTCTTGAGCTGACTGAAAGACTACTTCTTGCTGCAAATTTTATAGCATCTTTTCAGAAATACCTCTATCTATCAGAGAGAGAAGATATTTCTGGACTACAGGGACCACCAGACTATCTAGGATACAACACTTAATGGTCTATTAGCTGCTCTGTGTAGTTTACTACATCACCTTACAGGAGCATCATGCTATACAATTCAGTTTATCACAAGTATCTTAAGAGTATCTGAGTAGCAGTTAAAATATCTCACAGTTTTGCATGGCATGTGCATGGTGTGTGTATGAAACACATACTCAGTTGCATCTTTTGGGAAATACGAGACAGTATTGTAATATAGGTTTTCTTCTACCAGTGTAGCTAATCCAGTAACTGTATGAAATCATGCTTTGAACCTGTTTGGGTGCAAACAACTTAGGCAGCTACCTGAATTCCTGGCTAAGAAGGAAGGTCCTCTAGCCTAAGTTAAGAAACAATAAAAGTCTTACAGTTCAGTAAAAGGAAAGAGGAGGCTCCAAAGCAGTCTTTTCCAGCTATGCCACCTTAATTTTAATGCTTATTTTACTTTTGACTTACACTGGCAAACACAGAAATGTTTGTTTCATCATTAGAACATACGCATATTACATATCTTCTCTAACATCATGTTTAAAATAGGCCTGCATTGAGTTCATGTGAAATATTTCAACTGTATTCAAGTTGATTATATTAGGAATACTGGTTATATAGTAGCTTGACAGCATTGTGTAATTTTAAAGGACTGGGCACAAATCTTTCAAGAGGGAATAAGTACGTTCTTTCCCAGGATTATTTTATTTTTTTTTAGTTATCCATACTCTGTGCTGTACACTCCATTGGAACAACCACAAATTACTTCTCTGCAACACTTTTAATGAGACATAATGATAAACACTCTTTCTGGTAAAGCCGTGGAAACAGAAATTTGTCAAAGTAAGAAAACTGCAACCTCCTTTCCACCTCAGGCAGACTTAAAAGAGCACTCCTAAGACTTTGTAGATATTGCAGAGTTTAAAAAAAAAAAAAATCTAAATGTTTGTATGCAGTACTGTCCAAAGTCGTATATGGACCCTGATGCTTCAGAAGCATATTAGGCTGATATTAGATAATAATTGATGGTATTAAATAATAGGAAATAAAACATTATTCTAGCCCTAACTGGGATCTAAAAACACAAAGCAATCCTCAGGGCTCTATGAACTTGCATTTGGCAATTTTTTCAGTAGAAAATTTGGAAAATAAGAATGGTAAATTTAAAGGGGAGTAGGAAATGCAGCTTAATCTTTTTCTTCTTCACCTTCACAACAAGTTAACAGGAAGACTTTACTTTGGTTGATGCTTCAATTTGGTCCAAGGCATTTCTTCATTGTCTTTCACTCCGTGTTTCCCCACATTAACATTCAGTGTGCCACCAGCCTATTAATAGCTTGTATAAGCATGCACTGCAGACATATTCAGCAGCACAGTTGCACATATGGCTGTCACTCCATGTTCTGCACTGAAGGATGGATCCTTGTGGAAAACATTTCTGCCCTCAGACTTCCACTAGCCAATTTGACATCTTCCCCAGATCAGAGACCCTTGCCGGCACCTCCAGGGGCACACTTGGGCCTATGCACATGCTGGCTCCATGAATATTTAACAGAGAAATTGAGAAGAGGCTTGCTAGTGATCCATCTGTTAAGTTGCTGGAGCTATACCAGGGACCCATGAGTTGGCTGCAGACCTCTTCCATAATAATGCCAAGATTCAACAGAGAATTTAAGGTATTCAGTTGATCCACTGCCCAAAGCTGACTACTGGCAAAGAGAGTGGCCACAGTGCATAGCTGGTGACACAGATTTACCACTGAATAAAGCCAAAGCTATCTCTGAAATAATCAGCTGTGGCTAGTAATAAATAGTAACCTTACGCTATTCTTTTTTAGGATAAATTGAGGATGTTTTGCCCTATTTAAAGTAGCTAACTTCTCACCTGCTTTTTCTCACCTGATTTTAGCAAAGCCTAGTATTATGCTATCATGCCAAATAATATCCCTTGGACTTTTTGGCTTCCAGAACTCACTTCCCTACCCAATGCTGCATAGTAATAACTGTATTTTGGAAAGAGAGAATGGGATAAGAGGGAGAATAACACAACAGAGAGTCCATTATGTCATCTCATGCCACCTAATGAAATGTGTTTGTTGCTTCAGAAAAAACCTCAGGATTTCTAATAAATGATTGATGGGTCATGAAAAAGTTGAGTCACCCTCCTGCAGGGTATATCACTCCTGTGTGAACATGGAAGCTGTGG
>JAWWTY010000106.1:51582971-51623362 GCA_035222235.1 Margarornis squamiger | reverse complement strand
GGTTTTCTCTCTCCCTTCCATAAATTTTAGATTTTGGTTTTGTCCTTTAAAATTGAAATTATCTTTTTCTTTAAAAGTCAAGTAAGCCATATTATTACTTTTCAAACAAGTTCAACTATTTTAAAAGAAAGGTTAGACGAGAACAGTTGGTTGTTTTTTCTCAGCATGAAGCAACAGTTTTGACTTCAGATTGGAACTGCCTATATTTTCTTTTTTTTTTCTTTGTCTCCTCCTCCCAACTCACAGTCTCTATGGGAGTAATTCAAGGCTGGAACAAACTCCTAAATGTTTGCTTCTTTAGAAATTTTTTAGCTTGTTTAAGCTTAACAAATGAGGTTAGTTGACACATACGAACTGGATGTCAACAATACAGGGAGAAGCTGTGTTCACCGTAATGTTCTCTAGTAATTCTTAAACTCTGCAAGACAAAAGTATAAATCTGTCTACTAGGTTATGGTGCTGAAAAAAGACTTCTATTTCTCCACATTGACAGCAATTGGCAGCATAATGAGAGCTAACTCGGTTGTTAAAACCATGTCTAAACACGGTAAAAATGCCCAAATGCAGTAAAGCCCTTTAGTACCATTAAAAAGACAGAGTGGTTAGTAAAACTAAGGCTCTGGTTTGATGGCACCATAGATCTATCTTGAGGTCTCCAACTTAACGGTATAGCAATATGATGCACAGTCCAGCTCTGGCAGAAACTCATAATGTTGCAAAACATTTACCCATTTTTTTCTGACATGCTACTTTACTTCCATACAGGTATGTTGATTCATGAACATGTTGTTCATGCAAGAATTTGTCTGGACTTCCCCATGTGGTCTAGTTCTGCCATTCTTGCTGTGTATCTTCAGAGTAGTCTGGATGTCACCAGCCTTCTCTAAACATGATCTCAGAGCTTCCATTTTGGCCGTATTTCCACTTTTGTTTCTCATTGTGGTTGACCCATTTCTGATCATGGATTCCTGTGCCAGCTCTAAGTAGTTAGACCTTTGGCACCCAGCAGCTGGCATAAACAATGCCTGAGTTTGTCCATGTCATGCCTTTGCTTTTGTGTTTTAGTGGCTTTGTTTTTCCTGAAGTCCTGTCTTTTGGTATCCAAACAAGAGCTGTTGGCCCTACCAGAACACTGGCAGTACACGTTAGGAAACTCTGCCATTCTCTTCTGCACAGATGCTTCAGTGTAATCTCCAAAGCAACTTGGAACAAGACAGGCCAAGACTGAGCTCCACAAGAGAATACAAACAAAGCCAAAGAATCTGGTGCTGCGTAATTACCATACCTTTAGTAGGAAGCACTCCAGAGCACCTGAGGTTGCCCTTTCAATGATAGTTCATTTCACAGAGAGATATCCCAAAAAAAAAACAAACATGACAGAGCTACCCAGAGAGTGAAACTTTGCCATTGCCCATTAACTAGAATCAAACAATTGATCAACTTGTCACAGACTAGAAAATGTAGCCTTTTTTTTGTGGTCATTTGGAAAGGAAGCCTTAATATCACTTTCTGGGGATGCAGTTAAACCCTGGATGCTTGGCCAAAAAGCTGACTATTCTCTGATGACAGTCACCCACCTGCATCAGTCCCATTCTATTTGTCTAAGCCTACCTCACATCAAGGGTTTTCAACAAAAGGATCCTACACTTTGGGTCTGGGAGCCACCCTAACTTCAGTCATACTCACTCCACACACAGTCTCCACACTTGATTAGGCTGAAACCAAACGACAGAAATGTTTCAGAAGTCTCTGAGGACATCTACACGTGTACAAAAACCTCAGTGACAGTTCATTATAGTCAGGAAAGCATTTGGTGAAGTAAGACCAGCCTGTGTTCACATTTCTCCTCCTGAAAATTACTAATCATATGTTACATCTCAGAAATGTGGTATAAGACTGAACTGTAGTTCAAAACACTGATACAGCATCCACCAGATGGTCCTCAATATATAAAGTCTCTTTCTTGATCCTGTGTGGGTTGCTTTTCCTGACCAAGAATTCAGCATTTGCCTCAGTCACCACGCATGATAGCAGTATCATTCTGTATTTGGCTAGACTTCTATCTGCCAGGGAGAAAATGTTTCCTCAGTATGTCTCATCACAGCCATTTTAAAGACACTAGCACAAGCCATGGCAGTGACACTTTTAGTTATTTTACACTCATTAGCTTCAATGGGATTGATACCGGATTTGGCATAGTAGAGGTAACTAACACACAGGTAACCCTGTTAGGTTAGGAGCCTAGGACACACAGGGTGAGTTAGATGCTGGATGTGAATTATATGTTTCTGCATTGACTAGAGGATATCAGACTGCATGACTAGGTTTTAGATGGCCTCAGTCAAAACAAAATTAACACCACTTATTGCATGAGTTCAGGGTGTACTAAAGCCTCTAAACAAGACTGTGGGAGCAGAGAGAACTAGAAAATCCAGGCAAGAAGAAAAGCACTCTGCTGGTGCAACTCAGTGTTGATGGAGCTACAGCCCTTTTTCACCGCTTCCTGACTTACAATTGGCTAGTTGATGCTCTGCTGATCCAAGTGACGCTCTGGATGCAGGTGTTGGTGTGACTAGCCTAGGAGTTCCAGCCCATTTCACAGTGGATCTGCTATACATGAGCTGCCTTTGAAAAAATTCATCCCAGGGCCCACAGCTGGCTACCACTGGTCTTTAACCACTGTCCCCTTCTCAAGACTGTCCAAGACCACTGGGAGTCACTGCTGCATGATAGATTTGCTCTCATCCCTAACTGCAGTGCCTCTACTAGCAATAATCATGACTCAGAGCTCAGAAACTCCCCAAAGGACTTAGCATGAAGAAGGTCCCTAATCTAACTAGCAAAATCTTCAAACTGCAAAAGACCAATGGCAGCTTGAAGAACCATCCCACAGTGCCAATGTGCAGTGTGGACAAGAAGGTATATGTGGCTCCAGAAGCCAGTCACTGGATGCAGCAGACGTAGTCTTAACCACATCAGTTACATGTGTGTTAATTGTTCTGCAGAAATCATCAGACCACGCTGCTTGCCACTTTCTGTACAGCCTAGGTTGCCAGTGTCCTACACATATGGCTAGACAGGGATTCCTAATGCTCACATGTTTGAGATGAGGCTTTGGAGGTGAACCACCCTAAAAGACCTTCCTGCTCAGAGGCAGTGTGTTCTGCCAGTTTTCTCCTGATAGAGAGTCTGAGATCATCAGACCAGCCAGTAGTCATTCCAACCACTTTCATTATAGTTCCCTTAAGACCCAAAGCAGTAGTCACAGAATTTTTTTCTTCAGGACCCCTTTTTTACCAGACTATGAGGAAATGT
Organism: Margarornis squamiger; assembly: GCA_035222235.1. Taxonomy (NCBI): domain Eukaryota; kingdom Metazoa; phylum Chordata; class Aves; order Passeriformes; family Furnariidae; genus Margarornis; species Margarornis squamiger. The sequence goes on along the minus strand of JAWWTY010000106.1, from coordinate 51,620,047 downwards.
TAGTCAACTAGAGACATGCTTCCCAGAGTTCTGGAAGCTGGTTTTAGGAGAATATTACTGTGGACAACTCACTTTCTGAGCAGCTTACGAAGGAAGATTCATTATCATGGTAAATCTCTAATATTGCCTGATGGTCAAAACCTGCAATGATGTTTGTGCCAACATCCTTTTGAGCAAAGCTAATTATCAAGCAGGCAACCCATGTTAGACATTTAATGGTGGGAGGCATCGAAAGTCAAGGCTGGAGTTAATATTGACATACCATTACACAAGGATGTATAGCTTTGATTCCATGACAAAAGTCAGTTCTTGTAACACTGAATTAGAGGGCAATTAGTTTTACACACATTTAAAAAAACAAAAACAAAAACAAAAACAAAAACAAAAACAAAAACAAAAACAAACCTTGGGAAGAGATATTGTTTATACCCTTAGTTAAAAAGAAATAATTTATGCATTCACATACAAAATGTTTAACATTTCTGCTGAAAATGAAAACAAGCAACGCAGTTTTGACCTGTACTGTAGAGCAGTGCACTGAAATGTGATTACTGTAATCTAAATATACCCTGCAAGCAGCCAGTCCTGTGGGAAGACTTCATGCAACAATAGCAACAATAAACAGGAAGACGCACAACACATCTTCTTTAAAAACAAGTTGTTCTTTTCATAATGAAACTTGAAGCCTGTGTGTCACTAATTCTCTCTTTTAGTAATTCCACTCCCATTTCCCCAAAACATCAAGTTTCATATACTGCTCTCTTCATTTCTCCTGCCACACACAAAGCATTATGCAGTTTGTCTGTCTCAGACCTATGATGCACTGATCAGCTAGTCAGTACACATACACTGGCTGCTTAGATGCCCCCTTTCAGAATAGGTAATGGACTGAATTCTAGCAGGGTTTTTCTCCAAAACATTCATTATGGTTTCTACCTAGCCATTTCATGCCATCTATCCAGGCTGAATTTTTTTATCCTTCTGCTACCAACATTTCCTAAGTTGATGAATGGGTTTCACACCTACTGGGCATGAAAGGTGTGGGTTGTTGGGAGGAAGCTAAAGGGATAGTGACAGACAGTGCAAACAACATGATTTATATTTTTAGCTATTTTCCTCAGGAAGCTGGGCTAAATCTATAAGCCAGTACAAGATCATGGTTCTTCTTCCTAATTTCTTTATTACATTTTAAAGACATTCTTCAGAAGTTAATGTGGGTGTACACCTAAACTGCCAAATGAAACAGGACCACTCATCGAGTCTGAGTTGCTTGGTTTGACTGCATCCACACTGCATAGCAAGTGGCCCAGTGCCTTTTTTGTTTTGGGTATATACTAATGTCTCCTTACCTCAGATTCCAACAGAAATGGCTAGCATCAGACAGCCTGTATGAGGAGTCAGCTGTGACCCTATAGACAAAAATTTTGGATAAAGTATCACTGACAGTTTCTACTCTCACTGAAATTAAGATTCTTAGTGAACAAGTCAAGGTCCCTGTTCCGTGTGGTCTGTAAGACAAAGCTACACAATGACATGTGTCAATTCTGTGATGAAAAACCCTAAGAAGTAGGGATGTTGGGGTTTTTTGCACATGTAGGAATAATGAACTTGGAAAGCACCACTGAAAAGACTTTCACCATCCCCCCATCACCACCTCCACACAGACACACACACACACAGAACACCTTCCCTCAAAATTCAGCCTTATAAAGTTATAGGGGATATTTTAGAGCTCTCAAGCAGAATCAACTCTCAGAAGACAGAGCTCTGTTTTGTAAGACTGAACTGCTTTCCTTAGACTCTGTCAGGCTTCCTTTGAACAACTGCTATCATCCAACCCATACTTTGCCTGCTCCATCCTTACAGGTAAACCCGACGTGGTTATTTCCCTGAGTTTCTTGCTTGTAGTAAACCTATCTCAAACATATGATCCAATCACAGTGCTGTGACATATATGTTACTACAAATTTATAATGGAGTTAAATTGATTCTCCATTTCCACCATCTCCAATGGTTCTTGAAGTCATAAATAAACTTCTCTTTAAAATTGTGGTGTTTTTAGAAGGAAGTGCTGCAACAAAAGATAAAAAGTTCTGATCTTTGCCCTTGCTGCTTATTTCCTCTTCTTCCAAAACGTTGGGAACACTGAAGTGATGACAAGGAAAATATTTATTCTTTTTGCTGCACTGGGGCAGGGTGTAGAGCATACAGGAGGAAGATAGGACTGTAAGGAATGGAGAGAGCTTTGTAAAGCAAAACTGGAAACCAGACATGAGTGAATGTTGCAGAAATTTATCAATGATGTTTGTTAGACAAGTGTTTTTTATGTCAAGTATCACATTTTATGAACAGCCTAAAAAAGTTGATTGAACAGTAGAATAACTGATTTGTTAAACACATTATTTGATGAAAGATGACAATTTATTGACTAATGGCTTGCTTTTGTTAATCAGATTTCAAAGTCCTCAGTCAAGGAAAACTCCCCTGGGGCCAAATCCTGGAATTTTTAATTTGAACAAGGGGTTGCTCCACACAAGTACACAGCTGTTCACTGCAGTCAATATGGTGCTATTTGCAGGTAGGAAATGCACAGGAGATGAATCTATGTTCTGAAGATTCTGATTTTTTTATCTGAAAACTGCATTTAAATGGCCATTATAAATAAACAACTTTTTTCTCACAAGTATCTCCAACATCCTCTCTACCTATCTGCAGATTTTTGTTCAAAACATAGTTATTAAACTGCATGAAGGTACCAATCTTGAGAAGAGTCACCATCATCAAATATTTGGTTGTAAAAATATAGACTTCACTGTCATACAGAAGTAGTTTATACCAGAAAAAGGACTCAGAAGATCAGCAGAGTCATCCAGAACTATAACAGGTGCAGCTATAGTTATCATCAAAATAACTTCTAATTTTATATATGCATTTAATCAACATTTAATCCATTACTGAAAAGACCAGGCTTTTCATGTTCCCAGCATTACTACTGACATTTCCAGACAATCCCATACTAGTTCTGGTCATATTTCCATAACAGTCATGTAGATTTTGCAGCATCAAAGAGAAATTTCCTTCCTGTTGCTGGTCTTCATTTGACATGGTCAAGGAAAATGGTATGAAGAGTGTGTGTCCCCATACGAGTACAAGAACGTGGGAACTGGATGGGATGCCAATATAACATTTCATAAACTTGTAAAGTAGAAGTTATTTTATTATTTATTTTGGCTTGTATTTTTGCCACCGCATCACTTCATCACTCTACTACCCACTCTATCTTCCTTTCATTTTAATGAATAGTGCTAATTTTGGGGAGCTCTTAAAAAAATGTGCTGTATGAAAGCAGGAGGGATTATCATGTGACAATAAAATCAAATTATAGCTCCCACTGCTAATGAGTGTAAGAAATCTTGCATTGATGTCTAAACCAGAAATAATATAATATTTTACTGACTTACCTGTATCTAAACAGAATCATATACTCTTAATGTATTGGCATATAGGGTTGAACCCTTCTTCACTCAAATTAATGCAGAGAAACAAGATAAATACTATTTGATAGCATATATACAATAGCACTTCAGATTACTTGCCTCTGTCAGTACTGCATTCTCCTGTGCATGAATGACTCAGATTAGCTTTACTATATGCTATTACTACACAGTGATATAGTGCTGTCAAAGAGGCATGCAAGGAGAATAGATGCCCTATATAACTTGACATTCACTGGGGATTACACTTGAGTTATTTCTCATGTGCCTTTTCCCCCTGTCTAAACTTTATAACCATTGCAGGAGGTCAGCTGAAAAATCCAGTTAGAAGAGAGCTACTTATGCTTATTGCACTTAAAAACACTGTTCCACACAAAAAACCCTCCTACTTTAAAAGACATCAGAAACATCTGATTGGATGGAAATCAGAGAATAAGAGCAAAAGTGCCTCACTTGTGATATTTTGATGACTTGATGAAATCTGGAAGCAGGTCCTCCTAGCTTGGAGAGTGTGCCAGAATTGACCAGAATGAATGTGAGTTCTACATGGGCTATATAGCTAAATGCGGGGTCAAGTGAGATTTTAGTTCTTAGGCTATGATATCCCCTTTTCTCACTTTTTCTGTCCCTTCCTCATTCTTTTTCCCTTTCTACAGTTCTGTCTTTAAACTCTCTGCAGCTCAGGACAATTCACACAATGTGTGCCCCCAGGGAGCAGTCATCCCAGAGTTGGTGCCCTCCCTGGCTCAGCCAGCCTACAACCTTCCACAATGAGACAGCAAGGGCACTTGAAGGGGGTATCTCCTACCCAGAACCATATCTGAAAACTCACCTAACCACTGTCTTCCTGAACCACTGTCTCCACAGTGCCTTTCTGGTGTCATAGGATGTGCCACAGAAGCCAGAGGTTCCATATCTTTGGCAAGAAGGGAAGAGAGCAGAGCTCGCAGAGTCTGTCTGCCCTGCTGCACTGGTTGATGTCTACTACCTGAAAGAAGGTGAGATAAGCAAGAAACTTCTGGTTCTCATTTCTTGTTAGGCTTCCTGCTCAGAAGGACACCTAAAACACACACCTGCACTGTGATTAATATAATTTTACATAAAAAACCCACACACATTGATACAAAAATATGTTATAAGGCAGATTCACTGTAGGTGGTTATGTAGTAAAATGTATATGAAAGGAAAACAGATTGTATATAGTTATAGATACAGATATAGATTATTTTTTTTTAATACATAAGAGATATAACTTTCATGCTGAACTTCAGTCAATTGCACAATTGTCCAAGGACATCAAACACAGTAATGGAAAACTTTTCTGATAGCTAAAAATGTCCAGTATATACGCTGCATTCTCTGGGGCTTCCATGTAAATTCTGTGCCATTCCGGCCATGGACTGAATTTCACTATGTATGTATTTGTGCTGTATTTTCTTATTTTTATTGACTTTGAATTAATCCTTTACCAGAAAAAAATATGACATACTTTGACACTGAAAGCAGAGTAGATGAAAGGAAGAGAAAAAATATGAATATCAGGAAATAAGACCAAGTTAAATCACCGATTTTTAGTCTGCAATCATGGTGAAAATTTTTACTGAAAATTAAGGCAGGCTATTAATATGATTCTTTATGACACTACAAAATTAATCTTACAATAGGACAATTCAGGTAAAGAAGATAACTTTAGCACTCTTCAGGAAGAAGTAAAGCTATGAAAACACAACTGCAGTGTAGAATCTGTTTATAAGCATTAAAACTTTCCCAGGTTTCAGAAGGATTCAAAGGCAAAAGAGGAATGGTAAAACAGTCCACAAAACTAAGCATATTATAAACTTTGAATATTATCAAATTTAAAACTATCCATTTTTTAATGCTAAATATAGGCTAAAATACTCATGAGAAATTATTGGCATTACCAGTATTTCTCCTTTTCAATAAAATCATGTGCAATATATTATAATCATAAAGGAGAGACTAAAATCATTATGTGGGTTGTCTTGTTTACCAATAATTTGAAAATCAAAATATTGTAACTAGTACATCTTACATTTAGAATGCTAACTAAAAATATCATAAGCATCTGTTGCCAAGAAAATCTTGAAAAAAAAAAATTGGAGCTCTTTTCCCTCAGAACAATTTTGAAATTTTTGAAGGTTTTGCTGAATTGTTTTCTTGTTCTCTTAATAACACCACAATTATGGAGGAAAAAAGTATTAAGAATGAATGAGTCACTGGGTTCATTCTGTTGTAATGAACCATCACATTCTAAGTATTTTATTTTTTTCTGTGTAGAATAGAAGAGTGCAATTTGAGTGTTTTAAAACAAGTACTTGGATAGTATGTAAGGTATGTTTTAATGGATACGTTATTTTACTAGCTTGTATTGGGGCATTACCACACACTAAGGTGTCTTGGAAAGAACCTGGACATTGCTAAAGAACCCTCAGAGTAGTTAGGAGAACTTTAATGCTTCTTCACACACAACCTGTGTCCAGCTTATCTAGCACATGGCAAGAAACATGCCCTGATCAAGTCAGGTTCATCCCTTATTCTGCAGTAGTGATCTGTCTGATCATAACACCCGCTCAATTAAAGTCTGGCAAGTAAATGATGATGCTGAGCTCCTGGTTCATTGCAATACCTATTAATGCGGGCCCAAATGAAAATCCCCATCCTCTCCCTTGGACAAAGTGAGAATAACACCTAACTTCTCATAATTCAAAGACAGTCTCAGTGCCTGGTTTGTTGCTTTATATAATCAAGGAGGAACCAGCTCCTGATTATTTGCCCTCTCACACTGGCAAGCTCTCCTTAGTCTGTCTGCTCTTTGCAAGTTTGTGCTAACTGATGCTGGACCAGCCCTCCACAGAACATGATTTTCAGAGCACTGTGTGCTTTGGGTGACATTTTCAGAAGTACAAGAGGAGCTTTTGTGTTGGACTGTATACATATCTGGAGGTCAGCACCAAACACAGAAAAGCTGTATTGCCTCCCTGAGTAGATAAGCCCCAAGCCCCACTATCAAATTAAGAGATCTTGGCTCTGAAGTGCCTAAGTTACTTTGAAAAAATATGATCAGGTGCTTTCATAAAATGTAACGTGTTTGACCACTTGGCTGCTGAAAGAAGTCAGTTGTCTCCCATATACAGGATTTCTGACGGACCCAATAACACACAGAAAGTACCTTATAGCCAGCTGCCTCCTTCTTTCTGTATTTTAAATACAAACTCCTACAGGAAAGGGAAAGATCAGAGGTCCTTGTCTCACTTCATTTACCCTCAGCCACAGAAATACAAGGCGATATTTTGAGAAGCAGCATGAAAAATCCACCACAAAAGATAAAAGATTATCATTTCAAAACCCGTTTCCTCAGAGAGAGGGGCTTTGTGATGGAAGCTCTCTGTTGTTGAGGAGAAAGCACACACTTATATGTAAACATATCCCACATAGTCTGTGACACACTGATTCCCTTCTAAACATAGAGCATGTTATCAGCACTGCTGTACGTATCAGCTGCTGAGTGGCTGCTCAACACCATGTTTATCTAATGGACCATAATAGACAGAGCAACTGAGCACAATAGACAGTGAGATGTGTAAGTATGTTCTGAGCTAGTACAAGTCCTTTTTTCTCTTCTCCAAATGGAGAAAGGAGGGGGTGATGGCATTACACAAGACAGATCACATGGCTATCCAGCAGCCACTGAACCATAGCATAAAGGCCCTGTTTAGATAAATAATGACTCTTTTACTTTATTCTTAGAAGTGGAAGTCTCTAGAACTGAAACATAATGTCCCACAACTGCTTCTGGCATCTGTTTTTCAGGGAGAGGATTGGGCCATTTATAAGGGGATCCATTTTCACAAAGGTCTGTACTGTTGTAGAGAGAATTCATCTCTTCTCATCAATAGATCCCATCCACTTACAAAGGGCAACAAGGCAATGAGCTAAGAGTGTTTGTGAGCACAGTGTTTTGGAAATTAACTAGGCAATCAAATTATATGTCTTCCTCAGGCCTCTTCTGGTCATCCTACAAAGTGTCCCAGGAAGAGTATACTAAGGAAAGGAGAAGTTTGGGGTTTAAGGTATTTCTTTCTCTATTGTTCTTTTGTTGGATTTGTTTGTTTGTTTATCTTTATAATCAAGAACTCTTTCAGAATTCAGCTTCTTAGTTTGCTGAGTTCTGGAAATTAGAATAATGAAGCTGTCATACTTCCATGTACTTGCAAAGGCTTAGGATTTCTTTATAATCTGAGTATCTGAAGGCATTTGATTCACAGAAAACTTCACTACTCATAAGACAACGACAGCAGTTTGAACGGAGATATTTTATTTCATCTCAGGAAGTGAATTCAAGAAAGAAAGAGCAGAGTAAATAATGATGGTTTACTCCTGAATCCTGTCTCAATTTCTGCTGAGAAACTGCTTTGGAGAAACACCTGCACAGTGAATAGTTTATTCACCAATTTACTCCTTTTTCCCTAGTTGTGACTTACTATCATACGGCTCATGAACTCTATTAATCTATTACATATTTGACATTTATTCTCATTCCAAAACCAGCTTAGTCTGTGGTTGGTTCATAAGCTGGTCATGACAAGTTTTGCTAGCCATTTCAGAGAGCATACATGCTGAGTCCATTCCAGAGACACCTAACTTGAGCTTCACAACCAAGTGAAGCTCACTCAGTGTTTGGCAAATACAAGATCTCTCCATTGGCAAGGGAGTGGTTCCTACCCAAACCCATGTGCAACAGAAGTCAAGCACGAAGAGGGAGTGAGAAGGGGCAAAGAGTCAAGGAGAGCCTCCATGTGAGACTTACAGCCAAGTAATAATTTGCTGTCTGAAGGAGTCTTTGGGAAGGAGAAAAAGCCCAGAAAGTATGACTAAAAGCCTGGTTATGTGGGGATATGTCCAAACAAATAGATAAGGGCCAGGTAGGATGACCTGTCTTGAGTATCTGGCTTTTTTTGCCATTCTGGGAAATTTATTACTGCAGAAAGTATGGAGGCAAAGAGTACTTTAACTGACAGGCTAACACTGACAGATGCTATATTCCAGGGAGACCTCTGCCAAGGCAGGAGAAGTAGAGGGAGCAAATCTTTAAACTGACTGTACAAGTGCTTCTGAATTTTTTTGCTTGTTTGTCATCTTCATTATGCTGTAAACTTCAGAATGAACTTTAAAGGGTAACCAATAGGCATTACTTGATATACTTGCTTCACAGGTAGTTTAACTAAGACTCAGGAAAGCAAAGGGGTTTTATTCCTTGTGTGAGAGGAAAAATTGGCAAGAGAATAACAAAGTGAAAGACATTTAGGAATGCTATTTCAAGTATTCTAGAAATAAAACCACATAGTGACACCAAGCCATTCAGGAAGCTGTAATTATCTACTCTGTTTTGGAGAATACTTGTGACAAACCAGCCAGTGTTGCAAGTGGTGGCTTCAGATAAGAAAAGAAGTCTGTAAAATTCAAGCCTCAGCAGAAACGCAAGGATAAGTCACAACCAGGGTTAAAACTGAAACAAAAGCCCACATTGCATTAAGATCCTTCATTAAGATAAACACCCAAGACACACACACAATCTCTATTGCCTCCTACCAGGAACAGTTCAGTCTTTTCCTGGTGATTTTATGTACCCACCCTCTGGGGATACAGCTGACTGCTAGCAATTACCCTTGATACACCAGCAGGTATTTCCTGAGGGGAAATGACAATCCTAATAGCTAGTAGCTGGTAAGCCTCCAGCTGACTGAGCCAGTTTTAACTCCTGACAAACTGGGTTCTGTCCATTCACCTTGTCACAAGCATTTTAATTCCTTCTTTGGAGAGAATTCAATGTTCCTAAAAAAATTTTAAGTGGGTTTTGTGGGTGAAAAACTTTGCATTTCTCATTTCTATCTGCTTCTGGTTGCCAGGCTGTAGAGCGAAAATCTAGAACAGGTCACAGCATGGCTCAGATTCCGTAGATAGCTCCACTACTTAGCAAACATGGGAACGTGAAGGTCTCTGATGATGCAGCATAATAACTGATGAAGGAGAAGACTTTCCACAAGAGCGAGTAACAGAATCCAAAAAAAGTTTCCAGGACTTCATTTTCAAAGACAGGGAGGACTGTGCCTGTGCCACCCTCAGGTGCATGTAGCTTCCCCACTCCCAGCTGCCATGTTTGTGTGGCACAACCTCCTCAGCACATGCTGCACACCTACCTCAGGACCCTGCCATGTCTAGGAGCCACCAGGCAAGCTAAGGCTGGCCACTCTGTGTGGCTACTCTCCCTAGACCTGGCAGCAAGAGTCTGATCCCATCCCTGATGAAACCCAAGCTTAGTCTCTCATCCAAGAGTTTAACTTATACTATTGGTGCTCAGTGAGCTAATTATTCCCACTTCAAGTTTTTAATCAACAGCAACAACAATATTTTAATACAGGGAGAAAGGACAACTCCCAACTAAGTAAGACAACAGGCTATTATGCACTACCTGAGCCGTAAAGCATGACCATGTCACAGCTATCTTTGGCAAAGCTGCACCAGGCAGTTGCTTCCTCCTTCCTGTGGTAACATCTTCTTACAACTTTAAGACTGTCAGGTTTTTCCACATAATAAAGTTCAAGCTAATTCTACTGTTCTGTCTTCCTCATTTCCACTGGCTCTCTGCTAGCTGTGTCAATAACTGCTGCAGTTTCTGTTATTTCTCCTCTAAATAATGTTACATCTAACACTTAAGAGAACTATCAATCTTTTTGCATAGTAAAACTCTTAAACAGGTTCTCATATTTCACAAATTAGCAGGAACCACTTTAATAGTCTTTCCACTTCTAATTCCAGAAGAAGCCATTGCCTTACTCTAGTATGTTTACTCTCCTTAGGAATATTTAACAACAACTGGCTAATATAGACTTTCTGACACCATTCCCAAAACAAACTCTTTTCCAATCCATAACATGCCTTTCCTCTTCTCAGAAGTGGCTCTCAGGAACAACAAGTGACATATATAAAGCTAAAGCAGCCACTTCTCAAGCCAGCCTTGGATCCTATCTCTTCTCCCTGGCAGACGCTGACAGGAAGCCCCTCTTCTAGGGGCATACTCCTGGTAGGAGGGAGAGTTGCTGGAGTGCATCATTTTATGTCAGTCTTCCAACTTTTCACAGTGATTGTCTGCAAAATAGTCAGATATAAGACACAACTCATCTAGTAGGGTCTTGATAAATCCCATCAAGTTCAATAAGACTTTTGCTTCTCAAGCACTTTGGCACTTCTGGAAATTCCACTGATAAGCCTCTCAGGTGAACACGAATCTAAAGAGAAGCTACTCATCAGCTCAGACCCTGAATGACTTTGGCATCAGTCTTCACCAGCTTTGGGATTTATAAAAATTAAATCCAACTAATTAAGATTCTAGGGAGAAAAAAAAAAACAAAAAACTCTTCCATTTCATCCTCCATTGATGAGATAAAGAAATGCGTGTCTCCTACTTAAATATTTTCCCTCTCCATAATATACATACACACATCCATGCATATATGCATTATATACATGCATATATAATGTAAGTAGAAAGAGGAAGCATGAATAAAACAAACCAAATAAAAACATTTTGAAAATTCAAATCCAGGTAGATACAGTAATGCAAACCTAAGGCTTTTGGCATCTATTATAAGTTAGCAATAGTTGAATAAATTATTTAACAATAACCAGGAACTAACAACATTTGTTGGCTTTTGCTTTTTACTTAAAATCAACTTTAGTCTGCTGCTAGCTAGATTTGTTTACTTAAAAATGTTTCTGAATGCTTTGATAGAGACAAGTGTTCTAATATTATTGCCAAATTTTTGCCAGATTGAAAATGTGCATAGCTTATTTTCCTTTCAAGACTGCACAAGAACACTATGTTTCAGGTCTCAGTTTGCAAATCCTGTAAGTTCTCACTGATAACTTTTTTTAAAGATTGTAGTGTCTACATGGCCAAAGCACAGATCATGACTCTACTGTGCAAAATTTCACTAGTTTGCACAACTTCCTCAGTACTTGGTTCTGAATAAATTTGTACTATATCATTGCCTCCAACACACAGTTTAGAATTGCAGCTTTAATAAAGACATAGGCACATACCAGAGTTTCCAAATATTTGCTCAAAAGGGAGCCAGAGAAGCAAAGTCTGCAGCTAGAAAGTGCAAGGCATTATACAGTTATGCATCCTTTTTTGGGAAAAGACTACTAACCACTAAAAGAAAGCAGTCTTCCATGGACTACATGACTTGAATGCACTATATGCTTTATACATCATTTGCACTGTCAGTGTTTGTGTATCAGTGTTAAAAGTACAGTTCAGCTCTCAGAATCTCAGAGCCAGAACACAGAGGTGATCCAAGGGAGTGCATGACAGAAAAGGAAACCAAAGAAGAGGCTGACGCCAATAGACAAAGCTGTGGGAACTTCTTCATTTGCTTTAAGTAGAAAAATATAGATAGGAAAAGTGTTTGATTTGGAGAGCGTGGGATGAAGACCAAGGTACACTTTGTACTTTCCCAGACCAGCAACCCACACTGGTCAGTCTCTTTTGGCCATTTCTTGCTGAAGAGGAGATTCCTGTGATTAGGCAGGATTATGCGGAGAACAATTTCAATTTATAAGTGATATCTCCACATTCTCTGACTTGGCTTGACAGCAGTGTAGAACAGTTCCCTGGCCAGGGAGACTTTTTCTCCATGACTCTGGGCAATCAGCTTTTTGCTCCCTTCTTGCAGCTTCAACCCAGTATTGCAGTGGCAAGCACTGAGGCAGTCTAACATTTTTTGTAAAATACTGTGCAAAGTCTGTAGTATGCACGCCGAGCTTGACAGATTGATTTAACATGAAATATTTATAAGATATTTAGATTATACTGAGTTTAATGTCTGGAAGTAGAACCCAGCTGTTTTCTTCTGCAAGTACCAGCAAACATTTCTCAGTGGTCTCCAAGAGTAATATATATATATAAAAGGCAATCTCTGCACTCTTCTGTCATAATTAAAAGTCTTCCTGATCTTTACTCCTGACCAGATTCACGTTCTCTTAATGTCTGCACTGAAGAAAACCTCTTTGGACTATTGCAGTGGCTCTATCTACTTTTTGGAAAATGATTCTTATAGAAGTCAGTCTGTAGTACCCATGTGGCCCGTCTTAGCCTTTTACATAAAGCTGAGCAGGAATATGGGGATATTTTTACAAAGGGGAGGAATTAGACTCTCAGGAATAAGCAGCTGATGTCTGACCATGATAATTTAAATATTGTCCTAGTGTTTTGGGCAACTGTCTATCAAAACACAACTAACACATACCATAATTAGAAACAAGACAATGAGATAGAGAAGGTAATACTTAATGAAAATAAAAACGTATAATGAAGAATGGTCTCTGGAGAGAGAAGCAAGGGATTTTGAATAATCTGCATTTGTGTACACAGAAAACAAAAGAATTAAAAATACAATTACTGGATGCAGAAAGAGTAAATACCAAAATGTCTGTAACAAACAGTCATGGTCAGAAGAGTGGCTAATGTCCACATGCAGTTGGCATTCAGCAGTGAGTTGTGATACATTTATTATAATGGGCAGACAACCAAATGAGTATAACTTGTAGAGGGAGAAAGGACGTAAGGAGGAAAAAGTAGAAACATGGTCTGCTTTTATTGTAAACCATGACATTAGGTAAATTATGGAAGGGAAGAAAAATTTCATAAGAGGCAGAGCAAAGATTTGAGAAAAAGATTAGTAATGTGAATTAAATTTAAAATAGACACAAATGTAAAATGAAGACTGCACAGTTATTCCTTGAAGAGAAAGTGATTACCATCAACAGAATTCCACAACTACTTTCAACTTTATCCCTCTCTATGGGGTTAGAGTTATTAAGCTGCAGTGCATTTCTTAATGACTGGATCATATTCTAAAGTTCAGAATTACAACATAGCACAGGAAATATTTATTTCTCCAACAGCCTAAGGTTCATTGGCTGTTAGTGAAGACTTTTTATGTCAAATGACACCTTTCAAATACCCTTCTTAATGAAATGCAAAAACAACAAAAGGGAAACAAAAGAGAATATACTTTTTTCTCTGACTTGTTCAGAAATTGCCCATCTTTTATGTTCAAGTTTTAAATAATAATAAAAAAATCATACTGGGGCAGAAACTACCCCAGTAGAATTCAAAGCAAGACTAATTTCGAAAGGTATCTTATAATATTGAGGAGGCAATAACAAGAACTACAATTTGAGCTAGCTATTACTGAGTACTCTGCCTGAAATAATAAAGAAAATTTGAATTTTCTAAAACAGGTAGCAGTAGTAGCTACTTCTGGACATGGTAAAAGATAATAACTTCCCAATACACATGGGAAAACAAAGACCAATAGAGAAGCCATGCTGACTTTAACCTGGATTTGAACAGAGCCTGGCTCTGACACGGTAGGTTGTTAAGAAAAACTCTGCTACCACCTGCCCCCCAGGGTGGAAGAATCTCATTTGTTTCTGCCCAAGCATAAGTCAGGACAAGGATCCCCAACCAGATCACAGATAAAAGCTGTAGTCTGCCTCTGAGAAGTGGTTGCAGATTAATTTCTTCCCGCTCCCCCACCCCAAGGATGCTCATGTGATGAGGTAACTTCATCCTTCACTTGTTTTCTTCCTTACAGGAAAAACATCAGTTGCTTAGACAGAAAAATTTCTCTCCATTCTTTATTTGCCGTCTGTCCCTTTTTTCCCTTGTCTCTCTTTTCTTTTTTTTTTTTTTTTTTGTATTTTTATTGTTGTTGTTGCCTTTTACAAACTAACCTTAAACAAACTTCTGATTCCCATGACCCACCACACCACTAAAACTGTAAGGGATATCAAAATAATTTCCACAATATAAAAAATATTTTTATTTTCATAGGATCTACCACAACAGGAGAAAAAAAAAAAAGAAAGCACTTAAGAAATCTAGAAGTGACAATAGGATCTCAAGGGAAAGACAAAGCTGTTGACCCAAGTTGAAGAGAATGGTCCACAGATCAGATACTTGCAGCCAGGCTTCGTCTCATCTTGACAGTTATCCTAGCTACAATCATCTGAGACTTTCAAGAGTCCATTTCACAGCACCAGGTTCTACAAAGGCTCAAGGGTCCAGAATACACTGAGGAATGAACACTTGCAGTAACTAGAGGGGGGAAATATGTTATTCCTCCTCTTCCTTCTCTCTCTCTCTTTTTTTTTTTTTTTTTGGCAGTACGTAACCTTGAAACCTCCCTTCCTGCAAGAACTATCAGCGATTTTCATCTCTTAGCCACTTGAAGCTCTGAGGATATCATTGAAATGACATTTCTCTTTTCCAGAACTAAAAGGTTGAGAACTCAGTGTTGCTGTGATAGACAAATAATTTAAAATTAAAATAACCGTGCATCCAGAGCTTTTTGTAATGCCTAGCAGAACCAGAACCAAACTTTCACTGTTGAAATGTTGAACTGTGCAGGGAGTAATTTCTCCTTTGTACATATTCACATTTCCTCTTAACATGCTTAGTGAAACAAGATAAATGGCCAAAATAGGAACAGGTAGAGTCGAGGGCTCGGTTTTTCCAAGAAAAAGGCATAAAATATAGCAGAATTCTAATGAAAGACTTTTTAATTTTTCTCGGGATATTTGTAACTTTCTATCTGAAGACCCAGTATTTGGATGCATTTTAGCTGTAAACCCAACCTTAGATTTGATAATTCAGTGCATCAAATTGGTTTAAGACAGCCCATGGCCAAAGCAGAAATCTCCTTATTATCCTTGATTTGTAAATCTCATCAGTTGTTAAGGATGACACATTAAAATGATGCTTCATAGAGCATCTCAGGAATTTTACATTTGCAGTGTCAAAGCAGAGAGAATTACAATGTAATGTTATCACAGCTACCCCTGATAAGTGCGATACACACACAAGATGGGGATTTTTTCATAAATTAAAGACCTCTGGGACAAAAGTAGTGATAGAACTAATGCATGAATTCATACACATACGTTTAGAGATACTTGAACTAAATAAATTTGGTACACTAAGAAAGGAAATCAGTCACAGTCCCCACTGCCACTTTGTTGGTTTTTTTGTTTTGGTTTGGTTTTGTTTTTTTTAATTTACCTAATCAATACACAATATAAGAGGAAAAGTGCAAGTGCAGTTATGTATGCAGGTAGTTTACCTGGTGTAAAGTGTACTGTATCATAATATATTAATATAAGAAAAAATTCATAACGTAATGAATAAACAACATTCAGGTGATTGTATTAAGAGTCCTGATCCACTGTGTTTCCTGTTCTCTCTGCTAAGTACAGGTGCTCTGACTGCTGAAATTTCAAGTAGTCTTGAAAAACAATGGAAATACGTGCTGTTATTTCAGTTGCAAGGGGGAAATTTAGAACAAAGAAATTCATAGATGAATAGACTAACTGTTGAAATAATCAACAAGAATGCAAGCATAAATATGATTATACTGGAATGTGGGGGTTTTTTTGGGTTTTTTTGTGGGGAGGTCATCTCTTTTAATTCCATCTTGCAGTCCTTAGACAGCTTTTGTAGATGTGAAAAGGAGCACTCAGTGTTGGTATTTTCAACACGTCAGAAAATCACCCTGCATTAATTACAACGCAGGCATTTCCATCCAGAATCTCCCAGATTCCTGGACCAAACTGAAAAGAAGAGCAACTGCATTTTAAAGCTAGCAAAGAAAGCCAAAGCAGTAGTTTCTCCAGCTATGTACTAAAGTGCACAGAGCTAGATGGGGAGCATGTGCCTATATGTGTGTATCTATCACTGACACGATTCGATCAAGGAAGTCATAAACTTGTCCCACGTGTTTTCTCTGCTAATTGCTTTCTTCTGTCATTCAGATTCCAGAGGACATTGGAAGTCCCCAGTAAAGACACAGTATGTTGGAAGGCTTACCAAAACAAGTCTTTTTTAAAAACGTTTCTTTCAGCAACTTGTGAAATTCCTCACCTTCCTCTTTCATTCCCCGGGGAGCAAGCTCTGAGGAAGTGGAGGCACCAACAAATCGGCTGCTTTGAAATTACAGACCATTTAACTGAGAAAACTTGAAAGACATAATCTTTTCTTCTACTGACCTTGTGGTTCCCTCATATGAGCCTACCACCATCGTATCTGCAGTTACAGTCTTAGGCTGTCACTTCCTCCTGTATTTTTAACAGATGGGTTCATTTGTTAGTACACTTTTTCTCATGCCTGCTTTTAATTTTCCAGTTTCTGCATCCTCAAAGCAACAACTTCAAATGTAATGTTTCCTGTCTCGGAGAATGTGTCACCCTTCCCAGCCCTGTGGAGACCAAGGAGTCTGAGACTGCACTCCACCACCATGAGGAGCACACCATGTGTCAGATGCTTCACATCAGGGAAGAGCTTTCTCTGAAATACAGAAAATCCTTTCCAGGGAACAGTGCAAGAAAAAAAAACAATGTTTGGGTTTATATTCACAAAAGTGTCAGTTGTGTTTTAACATTTAAATTTCTTTCAAATTGATTGGCAAATTAAATGTACCTCATTGAATAGGAGGTCCGCTGTAACATTCAAAGTATGGGATTCTACTTCCAGGTGGAGAAAACCAAATATTTAGGGTAATAAAACCTTCATTAGCTAAGGGTTTTCAGGGGAGTCACAGAAGTAAAGCTCAGGCAGCTATTAGCAATCTGACACGATGCTGTTTATTTAGGTCAAGCCTTCAGAGTGTCTGTTAGCCCTGTAATGATTTGTTAATATCTGTAATTTTCCTTAAGGCTAAACAAATGAGGAAGCCATCTTGTTTTCCACATCATTGGACCTAGCATGCTCCAGCAGATTACCATGGCAACCAGAGCGAATGTGCCCGGTGTGAAGAGAACGGTGTAGGCCTCATTTCTGAAAAACATGTTCCTACAGAGGTTGGCTCACCAATTAAAAGACTTCTCTTTCCTCCAGGGTTTCAGAGATGCAAACAGAAATGTGAAGTCTGGCTGATCAGCTGCTTTACCTGAGCTAGTCACTCTTACCGGCTGTCTAAATATAGAAATAATATCCAGCAATCAGGGAAAGAGGTACTTCTGGAATTTCACCAAGGACTGCCTTAATCCTAAAAAAAGATTAAAAAAAAGAAAATTTTTAAAAAAAATGGGTTGCTTTGAAGAGTGGATTGAGAGAGTTCTTGTAATTTTGTGATTACTGAGTAAACAGCTTGAACAAGGGGGTGTTCTTCAAACCTTGGAAGATGCTCATAGTGCGTCTTCTAAAGCATCAACAATAACATGTTTTGTCATCAGCCCTCTGTCAGTGTGTCTGAGTCACACATATTTGGTGAGGATTAATTATAGATCTAATAAAAAAAAAAAGATGTGAGACTGTGGTGTGACTGTTCAAATATAGCTTTTAGGCATCATTCATTTTCTTATGATCAGCTGCTCACAAGTTGCTTTTATTAAACAGAACTAAATTTTAAAAAGAAAGAAAAGCTTTATAGTACCATCAATTAATTAATTGTCTCACCATGTTATCAGTTTGCTTAGCACAAAATGGTGGTTACAGCTGATTCAAACCAAAAATAACCTTTTTTTTTTTATTATTATTTTGCTATACTGAAACTGATTTAGAAAAGAAGGCAGAGGAAATTGAGAAATATGATAGAACTGAAAATATTAGCAATAAAGGAACATTTTCCTCAAAGTTAAATAATTGATTTAGTAGCTAGTCATTGTCAAAAAGGAGATCAAGTACTGAAAGAAACAGTGACACTATACATTGGACTCAGTATAAGATCTGTCTTAACTCATTTACAGCTGATCATGTAAATGTCTCTTATTGGAGAACAGCCCTCATAAATCCAAAAGGTTTCAAACTCTTCAGAGATGTGTCTAGAACAGCCATCAGAGACAGAACACTAACAAAAAAAATCTATATATAGTGCTATCCTATTTAGATAAACACTGAACAGATATTAGTTTTCAGTCATGAGTTTCTGAACAGCACTAAATACAAAAGTGCCCTTGTATTAGTCTTTTATCACAGAGCAAGGCAGAACGTGGCATTATGCTTATTTAGTGCATGCAGGGCATGCCGTTATATGTAAGATCAGTATAAGACTTAGGGTGAAGAAGAGTTAACATATAGACCTACATTTTGCACTGTATTCCAAATGAAGGACACACACAAGATCTGCCTACAGCTACAAGTCCATATCTATTCATTTTAAGATGCAGGTAAGTCTGTTAAAATTTTACATACCTATCTTCTACTGGTTTCCTTTAGAATCTCAGGTGGTTTTTCAACACCTAAATACTTTACTGACTTCCTTCCATATCACAGTAAATATACTCAGAACTCTAATTTAGAAAAATAGCTGCTTCTAAACTAGAAACATTAACATCCACTCTATTACTCTCCCTAGGCCATCACTCAAAATATAATTCTGCCCACTCCATCAAATGAATGTGATTCCCTGTTATTGAATCTAACTAGCTAAAAACATTCTGTTTAAGAGTTATCTTGCAGATAAACTCAATAACTGCCTGCCTTGGACAATCAACAGCAAACTGTGGCTATGTTTTTAGCTCACTAACTAATCAGCATTTCCTCTAACAGTTTCCTAGACACAGTGCTGTCCAGTTTGACAGAGCTCATTAGTTTTCAACTCTTGAGGAAAACAAAGTGTTACTATAAAAATTTTCTCGAAAAGGCCAAATAAAAACTGAATTTGCATGTACCTCTACATGTTGCAGCTGCTAAGAAGACTTCTTGCCTTAAAGAAAAATACCACATTTTAAGAATTACTTTAAAATACTACATTTTAAAATGCATAGAAACAATTTAGGAAATATATAGCACCATATAAAAATGATCAATTCTGACTTGTAATACTGAGCTTAGTTATGGCTGACTCACTCTCAAGAAAGATAAAGCAGAGATTGACAAATTTCAGGGTAGAGATAAAAGTAAAGTAGGATTTATATTGGATGAGAGATTAACCTAGACAGAACAAGAGTAACAGGAGACTCAATGGAGGTGTACAAAATTGCTACTGGTAAAGTAATAAACTGATCAGTCTCTCCTTTTATTAAACTTGTCCCATCATATAACAACATAGGATTGCAAATTAAAAGGCAATAAATTCCAATTAGAAATAGAAGTATTTACTTACTAGAGACATAGTACTATGCAAGGTCATTAAATGAAACACTATGGATACAGTTTAAAAAGAAGGCTAATGTTAAAACTATTAATACGTTCTTTAGATATTAAAGTCATCATAAATCAGTATTAAATCTTATGTATGGACTACATAGAAAATGCAATTTGTCCTTACATAGTTCTACTTGCCTACTGGCTTGGTTCAGTGATAAGGATTTTACCTCCCTCTGTAGCACCTACTGTCAGCTGTTGCCAGCATATTCTTTATAGATTTTAATTTTGTTTCCCTGCCTACTGGTTGTAATTATCTCAGATGCATGAAAATAACATTTTATCAACTGCTTTTTATCCTTTTCCATTTGGCAAACATTGGTTACTTTTGTGTGTTTTGAGCCAAACTGAAATCAACACATCTGTTGCAGTTTAATATCTACAGTTTATATAACAAGACCTATACGATAATATGATGTCTTTACAGCAGTGTTTCCTATCCAGTGAAATCAGGCCAAAACACCTATGGCAATTTAGAACTTTACTGATTATAGGGAATCAAAGCCTTGATAATATATCTCTGCTAAAAGATACCTTCAGTTATGCCAAACAACCTTTTTGTTTTTGCCAGCATTATCAATTGCTCAGGAAATAGTGTGCTTAGTTAATTATTACTTTGGAGTCAGCAGATGGGGGACAAATAATCTCAGTTCAAGAGCTGCAGAAATGATGTTTTGTTTTACAAATTCTCAGTGATGAAGTATGCAACTTAAATAACAAGGATCGGGTAGTGCATTTGGCATCCTGTGATACCATGAATAGCTGCCACTGAAACCAAGAATCCTTCAAGTGACATCCATATGCAAACCTGCCTGAGGACACATGAAGAGGTTCAACAAAGCACAAAATTCTTTAGTGATAAGGATATTTGGATCCAAATACAAATTGTCATCAGTTTTCAGATGTTTGATTTGTGGCTTGAAGTTGAACCCATATCATAATTTAAAAAAAAAAAAAAATAAAAAAAAGCAAAACTGGTAAGATTTACTCATGACAGCTTTGCTCAGATTATAGCTTCTTTATGTCAGGACCCCAAGAGCATCCATAAGTTCTGTCCTGACGAAGCCTGCCACCATCACCAACCTAATTCTGTTCACACCTTGTGTGACAGTGCCTAGGCTGGTAAGCCCCCTGCCTCTGTGGAGGTCACCCTTGGCTCGTGATTTGTCCTCCGTCATGAAGGGAACCTTCTCTTGCTTCTCCTTGATACCTTAGGCTTGTCTTTCTAAAACTTTCAACATGGAATTCATTATAACAGTGATTTTTCACCTGAATGGATGATTTCTCTAAGCCTTCAGCTTTATGTATTTACTATGAGTCCAGACACCTGTCTGGCATCTTCCGGTATAGTTTTTCCCTGTGCAACAGTTTGTGCTATTCTGATGCACCATCAGAAAGCATTTATGACAGTGCTAAGGAGTTGAAAAACAGTCCCACAGTTAATTTCCAAAGAGAATTCAAAACTACAGCAGTTTTTTACAACCATGCCCAAATGACCCTTTCTGGAAATTCTTTTCAGTTGATTCCTGGGACTGTGATGGGCAGCACAGAAAACAAAGTGAGAACCCCTTCACTTACTACAGGTTCCTTATTCAAACTCCATATTTGGCCTTCTCTGTAGCTCCAGAGGAGTTTAAATTGCTTGGTCATTGAACTATTAACTGGATAAAAATATAACTTCTATTCTTTCTGCTGAATCTGCCTCACCGTCAAAAAATAAATTTCAAAGCTCAGTGGCTAGAGAGAAAATACAGAAGAGAAAGGTTTTATTCTACAGCTTAACAACAGGAGATTTTGATCAAGAGGTCCTGGATTTTGGACTATCCTCCAATAACATTTTATGATTTCTGTCAAGTAGCTGTTTAATGAAAAATATACAAATATTTGAAAATAGGACCGGTTTTCTCCTTCTGCCTCTTACAAATGACACCAAAATACCTATTTTAATGATAAATTCAATGGATATCAACCCCCCTAATTTGTTCATTGGCTTTGGCTCAACTGGATTTCTTTGTCAGAGAAGTATTAATCTTTCACTGTGGTCACATCACAAAGATGGTTCAGCTATAACTTAAGGAAATTTATAGCAATGCCAAGATATCTACATTTACTTCATGATAATTATACTCTCTGAGCCTGCTCAAAGGCCACCTCACTATAACTTATATTTATCAGGCTCAGATCAACCTCTCAGTTGTCCACAGAAGTGATCAAGAATAATTCTGATCTTAGCTGTGGAATGTCTAAAGAGAAAACTTAAGACCACTATCTTTCTAAAGTCCTACAGTTGGATTGCTAAACTCAGTTGTAATTCAGAGATCATTCTTCACTCAGATGTTATGTGCTATGTTCAATCTGCGTAACTTCAGCTGTACCTTTTCCAGTCCTGTATTAAGAGCTTCAAGCTCAAAGGATTCTGAGTCAAAAGGATGCAGCCTCCTACTTACCACACCACTTTGAAAAAACTTATCCTTTCACATTCCATATGAAGATGGCATTTTTCCATAATCCTCTTCCAAAGTAATGGATCTCCAGAGCTAATGTTATGAACTATAGCTAATTTTGGAGCTATTTAATACAGTCTCTTTAGCAAAACCTACATTTCCCCCTTTTACCATGTTTCTCATTCTCTACCAAAGCAGCAAGTACTGTTCTCATGTTTTAGAACTGTGAGAGGTAAAATTGGGCAATAAATCCTTACATGCTGATATCTTATGTTTTAGCAGAGGAACAATTTATATTGAATAATAAGCAAAACAATTTTCAGTTGAATGACTGACAAAAGAAATCATTGTTCATTCTTGCACAATGAACCATGAAAACCAAGTTGAGGTAAGAATGAAAATAGAGTCGGTAATTTCACGCTGCAGGCAAAGCACTGGGGACTTGAAAACTATCTGAGCTCATTGTCACTAGATTTCATTGAAACTCAAGAGGCTGCACTCATGGAGAGTTTATCTGTACCTTTTTTCTTGATTTCAGTCCACACGGTTCCAACTTTACCCTTTTCAGTCTCACTGGGAGCTTCAGATCCAAATGGTTTCAAAACCTCAGAGCAAACTTCACTTGAAATCATTCTTCTCATGGAACTCACCTAGAATTAAGTTTTTCCAAGCCAAAATCATGAAGAAAATCATCAAGAAAACTGATCTTAAAAAATACAATACATTCAGAAAGTAGGCATGTCTTAATGATCATATATTAGTCTAGTTTTATTTGTATAGAAGAAAAAAGTGGGAATTGGACAACTAACAAGATGTCTTATGTATTTCATAGAGCTAGTACTTCTGAGAAAGCAATTCGCATTTAAAACAGGATATGATTCAGAAGCCCTTACACGCTTGCATGACGCCACTCAAGTCCTTCTGGTTATTCATGGGAAAGATGAAACTGTGATTAATTCTGTTTAAGGTTCTACCTAAATCATTGATACCTACGATCATAGATTTAGCTAGTCAAATAATGGCAGAGAAAAAGTGTCAATGTGCTGATCAGGAGGACTTGTAAAAGTACATTACTTGTTGGGTCTATTAAAAAGGACAACAAGAACAAAGTGTAAGACATCATTATTCCATTATTATATAGAAACACGAGGTGCAGATATCTTGAATGCCATGTGCCAGGTTGGACCCCCATCTCAAAATACGAGAACTGGAAAAGTTCAAGGAAGAGAAACATGGGAGATCAAATGTATGGAATAGTTTTTGTGCAAGGAACAGATGATCAGACTAGGGCTTTTCAGCTTGAAAAAAAAAAAAAATCCCCGAGGGAGGATGTGACAGAAGTCTATAAAATCAATAGCATAAAAGGGTGAATAGGAACGGATTGTACTTTGTACAATCAATACAAGAACACTTGCTAGCATAAAACAACACAAACAATTCCAAGAAATCCCAGTTCAGCTACCTACCTTAATATTCCACAGTACCAATATTTATCTTTAAATGTATACACAATTGTCTGAAAATATATCCAGTAAGTTCAGCTATACAAATGCTGTCAGATCCTTTCTGAACATTAGGACAGCTTGAATTAGGTGAATGCCCACATCATGGAAGTGGGAAATGTATACAATTATTTTAGAATGGAGTTCAGCTTCAGTGCTCAGTTGTGGTAATAACTGCATGCATTTCCTGCTTCCATGATGTTTCTGCAGTGTGGAAATGTAAATAGTTTCCCAGACCACAGAAAAACAGTTTTTTCTGACATTTCTTTTGACAGACCTCATACCAATCATGATCTTCTAGCATAATTGGCTACTAAATTAAAAACAAGCCTTTTAGGAAGATTTTTATGTCTACTTGGGATCTGAAATTGACTCTTTGGAAATCTGCCCTTATCCTCTGCTGCTCATCAGTGGAATGATATTCTGCTGATAATGTCTGAAGGCAATTAATATGCATCCCTGTGTATTGGACCAAAGGCTCTGGAGTCTCCTCTGTTACCAATGAAAAATCTGTTACTATGAAAAATATGATATGACTGCAATAGATATACCCGTTTAGAATTAGGAATATCAAATTAAAATCTATGGTGGTATGTTGAAAATAAATTAAATGAGATATTCTTCTCTGAAAGTACAGTTAAATTGTGCCACTTATTGACACAGAATGTCATGGATGGCAAAAAACTTCATGGTTTCGCAAAATTGTTTAATACAGTAATAAAAGGACAAGACATCAATACTTGTTAAGCACAGAGATAATGCCCATGATTAGGAAAATGCACTAACTGCAGAGTGCTGGAAGTTCATTAACTATGACTATAGTATTGTCCATCATTTCCCCAAAAGTGTTACCCATTTTTGGCCACTTTCAAATAGCATTTTAGGTGGTTCTTTAGCCCAATCCACTGTGGTTATTCTTGTGCTTTGCCTTGATACCTTCAACATTAGTTCAGGTTGTCACATGCAGACATATCATCTGTTTCCATCTTTTCTCATCAATAATTTGTTGACAGAAACACTGAGCACTGGATAGCTACTTGCTTGTTGAAAACTATACTAGGTTATGTCCCACTATGTCCCACTATTATTTCCAAATTACAGCACTTCCAGAACACAATTGGAATTCTGTGTTTTGCAAGAACTCTGCAATGCCTTTGCACATTTGATCAGGCAACTGATTCTTTAGAGACAACTAGCCCTTCAAGTAGACTACGTTGTCCATCTAACTCTTGTCATGCTGTGGTTTGTCTAGGCCAATATACTAACAAGAATATTATTAATAATTCCAATTGTTATTACTGTTGTGTAGAGTTTGTGTGGTCCTCTGGCCTCCATGAATATGCTCCATCATCTGCTCTTTTATTCATCCCATGACACTTCTACAAATGGTCTGGCTCCCTGTCTGGAATCTTTTACTCAGTATTTACTGTATTAGCCAAGTAGCTTCATTTTGTTTAATCATCTTTCTGATGGTCCATGACCCAGTGCATTTACCTATCTCAGTTTTCATGGGGGTAAGGAAATGCTACTAGAGCATCATTATTTTATTTGGACACAGAGAATCACTGGGATCACCTCTTGCTGCAAGCCCATGACAAGCCAAACAGCAGAGGTTCGTGCAACCAAGGTTTAGAGGGTTTGAACACTATGTTGAGAATAACTTGCAGCTTTTGGTTACATTTACAATATTATATGAAAAAAAAAATAAATATATATATATATATGATAGAACTGTTGCTGGGCTACAAAAAGGGAAATGGAGAGCAGAAGTGGATAAGCAAACAAATAATATTAATGCAAAGAAGCATTACCCCAAGCAGAAATTCTTGTATAAATTGTATCATTCAGCTTCCACAATAAACGTAAAGGCTGGCCTCCGTATTGGTTTTGACAAACAATCTTCTCTGGTATCTGCCTTCCATTAATTCCTGTCAGGTAGCAGGTTAGTGGAATGACTTGTTTCAGCACATTATATTCATCTCCTAAGAATCAGCTGCTGTATCTTATTCTACTCAGT
Source organism: Margarornis squamiger (assembly GCA_035222235.1). Classification (NCBI taxonomy): domain Eukaryota; kingdom Metazoa; phylum Chordata; class Aves; order Passeriformes; family Furnariidae; genus Margarornis; species Margarornis squamiger. The sequence goes on along the minus strand of JAWWTY010000106.1, from coordinate 51,594,362 downwards.
TTGTCAAAATGTGATGATTCATTACACTAGGTCTATATGTCAATATCTGTATTTGAATAATACAAAGATAAACTTTCAGACCAGTACATCTGGCTTACTATAATACAAATTTATTACTTGCATTAGTCTGGTTCATCATACTTATGGACCAAAATACATATAAGTTATTGTGGAAATACAAAATAAAATTAAGATCCCACCAAAAACAGATTCAAGATATAAGAATGACTGGAACTGGCAACTAGCTAAAAAAGTCAAAGTTTACCTGTGGCCCCTCAGTGGATATTTAGGATGGGAGTGAAGAAGAACTTTAAAAAGCACCTTAAAGGGAAACAGTGAAGTATTTTGAGTGGTAAGGTGGCAAATCCTGTTTCGTAACTGGAGAGAACAGGAGAGAGGCATTGTTCTTAAACTGTAAAGCATGTAATTGCTACAAAAATCCTAAGATCTTAATTAGAAAAAAATAAAATCTATATTTTTCATTCCACCCATTTCACATTTCACATACCCTCCACCAATAACAGCCTGGCTAAACCACTTGAATCTGTCACTGTTAGTGATTGCTGTGGGGAAAGACCGTTTGTGTCCTCTGTGGCAATGAGTTAACAATGACTTGATAATGCTCCACCACCTGATGCAATCAGCTTGCTCTCCACACATGGCAAACCAAGCCTGAACTGTGAAATTGCATCCTATAAAATTGTAGATGTCCCTTCCGAATAACACTTCATTGAAAGTTTGCTGGTATTTTTTGCTGACTTGGAGAATATTTGTATATTTTCTCCTCTAGAAGAGTTTTCATAGAGATTTATTTTTTTTTTCCCCCTCATAGAGCGCTTTAGAAAATATAAATGGTAATTATGTAAAACATGTGAAGTTAATGCTGAATCCCTTATTTTGGTAACTGTCTGTAGAAAGGCACTGTATTAGAGATCCAAATGGATCTTGGAAATAAAACAGAGCACCTCTTTCCAAAATCAGTTTCACTAAGAGCATCTCATGTGCAAATTAAATGAATTCATGTGACACTTCAACAGTCATTACTTTCTCTTAGTACTTTCACTTGCTAGAAAGGTTTAGGTTATAAAAGATGAGTAAGTAAATCTAACAGCTCGTTGTGGCTGAAAGGGGAAGGTCCTGCCACTTTATAGAACCATCCAATCATGGAATTGGTAAGGTTGGAAGGTCCCAATGGAGGTCATCTGATTCAACCTCCTTGATCAAGCAGGGTCATCCTAGGACACATTACTCAGGATTGTGTACAGGTGGTTCTTGAATATCTCCAATGAGAGAGACTCCACAGCCTCCCTGGGCAATCTGTTCCAGTGCGTGGTCACCCACGCAATAAAGTTCACCCTCATGTTCAGGTGGAACTCCCTGTGTTCCAGTTTCTGCCTGTCTCCACTTGTTCTATGGCTCTGCACCATCAAGAAAAGCCTGACTCCATCCTCTTGACACCCTCCCTTCACATATCCATTCATCCATACATTTCATCCCCACATTCCCACTCCATCAATAGCTCTGGTGTTTGTCAGACTCCTACGTAAACAGTTCACTAATGTGGGAAAAAAAAAAAAAAAAAAAAAAAAAGAGGGTCTAGCAAGTTTCAGAGCCGAATCAGTAGCAAGCCGTAAGTCTTGGAGTTGAAGGGATGGGACCTCCCCAGTCCTGCAGAGATGGTTTGAAAGATGGGGGTGAATGAATTGGTTAGGAGAACCTTTTTGAAGGACCTTTCCAGTGGGCTGGGGATTCTTAGAGCAGCTCATCTCATACATTTTTACCTCAAGAACTGCACACTCAGCCTTCACCCCGTCAGTAGATAGACAGTACTTTCTTCTTTAACCCAAATTTCCCTATATTTAACTTCTGCTTGGGAAAACAAAACAAAAACAAAAAAAAAAATCCTCCTGTATGTAACAGGTTTTTGATGCAGTTATCTAGCCCCCATGAAATGAGACAGATCTCATGGCCAGGCCAGGCAAACCCACTATTGTAACCAATGTCCAGACACAGGTTTGATACTAGAGTTCTTCCACTTTCAAGAATACATTATTTTTTAAAAAAGAAAGGGTCACCAGGCCTAGCAGAATGTCTGGGAAAAGTATACTCCTTCAGGTATTATGTTTTATGTTACTCTTGGTAGATATTGAAGTTTTCATCTGGAATCATCACATACAACAATCCAGATCTTGCAGTTATTCCATGTTGTCTGTTCTGCTTTTAGCAATCCCAAATCAAAATGGACTATGATTAGCTCATCCTACTCTTTGAATCCTTTGCAGAAGTACTGAGGACTCCAGCATTTGAAGCATGTGGTTTTGAAGGCATGGTGCAAAGCAGAAACAGCAGCAGAAGTAATGATAGTCAAAAGTGTTGTAAGCCACTCTAACACCATGCCTGTTTCTTTATATTTGAGCCATAATCTGAGGCTTGGTTTAAGACCTCAAGGAAGCTTCACCTTCGGACAGCTGTGATGCTGACAAACACAGTGAAGAAACACACTCATCCAGTGGCAAAATAGTCACATACACAAAAATGGCATTGAAGTTAATGAGGCTGCTGTAGTTTTAAAGAAGAAGTTACTGCTTGGGAGTCTCAGTCTGCAAGATCTCCATGATGTATTCCTCTGGCACCTTCCATAAAGATTTTGCCTGCACTGGATTCATTCATGAAGCTGTCAGGGCCACAGGGTAAGACTTCTATCCTCTTTTGTATATATCCTAACATCACCTACACAGCATTTTGTTCATGCATTTGCAGAGGATGAGGAGCTAGTAACACTATTTCAAATGTCACCTGATTTGCTACCTCTGTTTTTATTCTCTCATTCTCCAAAATAATTCGATCACCAAAGAAGTGAAATTGAAACACTTCCAAATGACAGTTCTTCTCACAGTTGGAACAGATTCTACCTGTGTTAAAACTGAGATTAAATCAATGATCTGGTTGCCTAAAGGGGATGTTAAAAAATCCTGTCCCTAATTCTGATCCTTAATTCTTATGCAAACTACCAGAGTACATCTCTGGGACATAATTTTAAGACATCTACTCTTCTCTGGAGACTTGCTTATATTGTCTTGCTTATTAGCCCCCTTGGGGTGAGTTGACTATAATTTCTATCCAACTTTGTACTAACTCTATTTAAATCTAAAAATTTTCCAGTAGTGACTGTGAAGAATGAACACAGAGCCCCAGAAACCTTTGCCCTACATAAATTTTGGAACTTAAAATGTCAGTACATATCCAGGCATGAGGAAATATTCACTCTCTGTAATGTTTGCTGTAACCTAATTCTTTGAAATACAGGGGAGCAAGCAGAGAAATTCCAGGATTTTCTGGACTTAGAGACATAAATAAGACAGACTGCATGTATTTGGCAGGAAGCCTCCTTTACGAGGGTAAAATTAATCTCCATACAGAGCATCAACATCAGCCTGAGCAGCACTGATGTACCAGTTAAATCCTATTTCAAGAGTTTTGTTAGGACTTCAGAGGGCTTTGTTTTGGCCTCTTTGAGTTGGAGAGATTTTCATTCTCAGTGATTTCTTTTCTTGCCAAGGTTAATTAGATCCAAGCTTTGGTTTGTTTTGTTTTTCTGAGTTGAAAGGTAATTTTCACTTCTTTTCATCTCATTGTAATGTTAAGGTATTCATCTGAAATTTGAATTGTAAAGAAAACCATGAAAAATCATGGGACTTGCAACAGTTTTATGTATTTTGGCAATACTGAGAGCAGATTGCTGCCAATAAACTGTTTGAGATAGATAGGAATTAATTGGAGTCATGTGGTTTGCGGCTGATGTTGAGGGGGAAAAAAGGACAGATGTTAAACACAATTCAGATATTCTTCATACAAAGGTGCTTGAAATATGGAGTTTGCCATATGGTCCATGTATGTAAACATGTTTCATCATGATCTACAACACAAATAGCTAGTGAGGTGGACAAAGAAAAGATAGATTCTGCATGCTTGAGGAGATCAGTGACATTGCAATAAGCAAATTTACTGAGAATAAAACAGAAACTACGTTTACACAGTGGCACTGCCTTAATGGGCTGATTGCTACACTACTATACTATACTAACTAAGTAAAATAGCAATCCCTACCACAGAGGTTACAGTCTAGTTCAGACTATTGAAGTATAAAAGTATTACTGTTTGATAGCTAAGGGCAAACAAGTGTCTTGGTGCCTTCAGTCATTAGGTCCATACAGGTCTATAGAAGCCTACATAACTTCCAGCCACTAAACATATCTCTTATTGATAGCAGTAATTCTAAAACTCATTAAAGATATGAACTGATAATTGAAACATAGATTCACAATAAAGTTATGGTTGCACAAGTTACCTCCCCCATCAGCTGAGCAATGGTATGCATGATTAGCTCAAACTAAGAAGCTAAAGAATTTCTTACTTCACAGACGAGCAGACTCAGAGCACAAAATTTTACCAACAGTTAACACAGTTAAAGTGACACCTGAAAAGTCGGTAAGCTACCAGAGCAAATTCATGTGTGACCTTTGATGTCTACTAATGCTAGTGTAAAGAGCTATGATTTTATCAAAACACACTGCATATGAATGGGACCTAGCCTTAAAGAGAAAGACCTTCTTCCTATAAGGCTTTCATCAAATGGATGCACACTTCAGACCTGTGAGTAAAATTTCAGACTAAGGCAAATTTCAAACTTTTCCAGAACTGCTAAAGGTCCCTATGGAAGGAGAAAATCACTGCTACATAAACTTACATCTTGTTCTATCAAGGTCAGGGTTACAACAAGTTTGCAACTAAGTCTTCTTACCAAATAAATACCAGATTGCAATTGCAGGCTTTATAAACAATGATTAGTTCACATGCAGAAGCCATGCATTACTAACTCACCTACTGAAGCAAAGTTCATTTCCTCTGACAGTCAAATGAACAGCTTCCATCAACACAGTATTCATTTTTAGAAGACAGAGAATATAAAAAAACATTGTTTGGCGATCCAGGAAGAAAAACATGTAATAGGTATGCTACTGTATATTTCTTCATTGTGCTACTGAATGTTTATTTTTAAATGTGATTGGTGTTGAATTTTCCTGGAACATTTTAACAGAATAAAGCTGCCTGGTCTCATAACAGAATTTCTTTTAGATAAAGACAACAATAATTAACAATTAGAACACAAGATTTGACTCGACAACTTCTTCCCCACAGCAAAATCTATTACTAGTAATGTTAGAAAGCAACAATTTACAGTCTTTTATTCATACCATATTGCCATAGTGTTCCAGCAGAGAAGACACTATTTCCAATACATGTATCTTTTAAGTATAGGAAAGCTAAATTTAAGGCAGTGTTCCAAAATATTTGAATTATACCTAAGACTGTGAATTTGGTATTTTTTGAAGAGAAAATTGGTCTATTTTTGGATAACGATGGTGTGTGTGTTTATGGGGGTGTGTGACTGACAACCCAGCCTTGTGTTCAAAGGAAAAAAATTTAACAGAAGTCTTCTGTTTTGCCTCTGTCAGGTATGTTTCTAGAATATGATGGTTGATAGATCCTCCCTTTTTTTTTTTAGTGTATGGAATGCAGCAACATAAGTGGTGCTGAGCTAGTTGAGATATGTTTTGAGTAGTTTATAGTTCAGACTACCTATCCTGTTTAAAGATAGACTTTCAATCTCATTGCAAAATTCTGGAAGGTTGAACTAATCAACATTGACTTTAACTCTGCATAACACCAAAGCCATGATGTCTTTAAAAGCCAGTGTGATTTTAATGTAATAATGGCTCAAAAAAAAAAAATAAAAAATTCTACACCCTGGACTAGTAATTGATGAATCCACACAATAGTGATTGAGATGAAACTGAAGACAAGGGAAACAATTTTAATGAAAAAAAGGGATAAATTGTAAAACCATCTCACTATTTACACAAAACTAATTCTAAATCCAACTCAGTCGCTGTTTAACCTGCGAGATGCCTCATCCTGAAGGTCACAGAATGCAGAGTTGATCCTCAAGTCCGACCCTTAGCTCTGCACAGGACCAACCCCAAGAGTCACACCATGTACCTGAGACCATGTGTCATCCAAACACTTCTTGAACTCTGTCAGGCTTGGTGCTGTGACCACTTCCCTAGGGAGCCTGTTCCAGCTCACAATCACCCTCTGGGTGAGGAACTTTTTCCTAATATCCAACCTAAACCTCCCCTGACACAACTTCAGGCCATTCCCTTGGGTCCTGTCACTGGTCACCACAGAGACGAGATCAGTGCCTGCCCCTCCTCTTCCCCTCACAAGGAAGTTGGAACTACAATGACATCTCCCCTCAGTCTCCTCCAGACTGAACACACCAAGTGACCTCAGCCACTCCTCATACAACTTATCCTCAAGGCCTTTCACCATCTTTGTTGCTCTCCTTTGGATGGTCTGTAATACTTTAGTACCTTTCTTATATTGCAGTGACTAGGATGTACTTTGCAGAGGTATCCAAACTAGTTCCTAATACAGAGGTGATTAAGGAATTTTCTCTAGAGAGCAAAAAGGCTAAAAGCCTCATCAGAGGATGTTTCCTGCTAGTACCTGCTGCTGATGACAGCATTCTGAGAGGGGAAAGAGATTGACTCAAGTCTTCTTAAGGAAGAAACAAAGACAAACCTGGACTTTTTGCATCCTAAGGAAGTATTGTGCTCACTAGAGCATTAGACAAAGGCAAAACCTTTTCCATGCCTTTTATTTAATCTGTTTGTGCGCACAGTTCTCAGCGAAACTCATCTGAATGAGCTATGTACTGTGATCTCCAAAGGTTCATCAGGGAGTGTAGCACTCTCCTAAGCTTTTCCTCAGAGCTACATTTCACGGTTCAGACCACTAGTCTTTTTGAACCTTACCCACAGCCAGGTCTCTAGGGGTCATTCATGGCATGAAGGCATAACCTGGGCTGTAGCACCACTGTGATGTCACAGTGCTTTCCAGGTGAAGCCTAAGTCATCTTGTGAATCTAACCTGAAGTCCAAAATTTGGGCACAGAACAATATGATGTAGATATTAAAAATTAAAAATTAAAAAAAAGAAAATGTTGTAAAATAGGAAATAGAAACTGGGAAAGAGAAAAGCTGTATCAAGGTCATTTCCCCATTTTAAAAAATGGTAATTTGGACATGGGTTTTGTGGCATGGAAAAGTTTACAAGCAGATAAGTTATATTACTTTTGCCGTGCATTCTTAGTTTAAAATTGGTTCAATTGAAAAAGAAAGAAGGAATCACAGTGACAGACTGAAGTAAAAAAAAGTAATTTTTCATTTTGAATCCACAAAAATGAATAAGAGGTAGATGTCATTTTAAATAAAGGAGCATGGAAAAAGCAATGTGCAAGCAGAACACTCAGGTTTGCAAAACTCTAGGTATTAACAAAGAACAGCAAAAGGCTTAGCTGTAGAAAAGGACAGTTTGGAATAATCAATCTCAACCATACCACAGTCAGCTGCACTTTAAAATTCTCTATTTCAATGAGACCTCCCAACCTCCTCTTCCAGCAGGAAAGTGGCTTGTCCTCTACATGCAACCACACAGGTTCTTAAAGTATTTAAAATATATCTCATTCCAAACTTGTTCTTGGTGCACAGCCTCTCAGCAATATCTGTCCAAGAACTCCCCACACCAGTTTGCTCCTCCCATTTGGGAGGTGATATGGGACTTCAGGTAAACCATTTCTCCTCTTTGTCTGTCATATATGAAGATTACGACAGTCTTCCTGTTGAAAAGCCAAGGCAAAAGTACTGATGTTACTATTCAAACTAATTATCACAGCAATTCCTTGCCATATTGTTTGCTTTCTGAACCTCCCTTCAAATATTTAAACTCTTCTGGACTGCTCAGTTTGAAATATTAAAAAAAGCATAGGAATAAATCTACTTATAAATACACTGTAAAAAGGACATTCCCATTATCCTGAAGTTTTATTATTCCACCTAAAGCTGTTGCACCATATTTTGTGTAAGTGCATGGAAGTGGTGGACTTTGTTCACTGAGGGCACGTATTTTTAACCTGGTTTCTAGTCCAATGAGATGACCAGAGAGAACAAAGTCATGCAAATGGTTTATAAATGTGGTTGAATATGAGCATCCATAACTGAAGGGAATGTATCACTTTGCCTTTTCTGGTATCATTAATGCAGAACAGCATTTTGCATAGACAGGCCTAGGCATATGATATTGTTTCCCAGAGGAAGCTTAAAGCTTGTTAACTGAAATCTAGAGAAGTATGAAAAAAACCTTTATTAGATAGTGTAACACCAGCAATATACTGGAGTAAATATTCTTCATGACAAGTGCCTTACAGCTATGGACGACTGCCATAGAAGCAGAGAGTGAGCTATTGTCATGTAAGCTATTTAGCTGAGCTAAACTACGGAGCAAGACACAGTCTAGATGAATGAAGGGACTGAAAGGTGCAAAGACTCTTCATATGAAATGGGCATATGCGCCACACAGGCCAATGCTGGTAGGGGGTCTCTCTCTGGGGACAAGGTTTGAACTAGATAGATTAAATCAACTAAAAGCTATGACTGCAATTTACATTCTCTGTTTTGTATTGCACTGTGGTACTCGTAACAGTAGCACACAGAGACTTTACACAAAAACAATCCTTTCTTTTGCTGAGGCTTGTCTACACAGGGAAATTCAGTAATATCTTTATATCAGGATAACTCCCTCTATGGGCACTCTTCCTTCAGAATAATTCCAGGATAATTACAATTATGCTGCATAATTATAATTGTGGATTTCTTGGTGTAAACAAGTCCTTACTCTTTAGCTAAATCTACTTGAACCTTCAGAATTATGTTGCTGTCTTTGCTGTTTACAGCCTTCTCAAACTTGTCAGTTGTATGCATTCCCAGTGCACTGGTTGTTGTTTATCCAAACTAAACAGACTTGGTTGTTCTAAGTTGTTCTCAGATCAGTACTCTCCAGCCTCATAGCCTTATCTGACATACAGAGCACCATAGTATTTGCTAGGTTTCTCTTAACTTCAAAAGCAGGACTTTGAAGCATGGCACATGTACCAAGATACTTTTAAGTGGCTGCAAATCTTATTTATAGGATCTACAGAAGGAAGTTCTTTCTTATTGTTGAAGAAAAAGAAATCCAACTTGCTCACACAAGTGGCAGATAAATTCTCCTTACAATTTCTCAAGAGTCTTAACATCATCCTCAATCTCACACAACCTTGCTGCAGTTAGCTGAGACAGAGGCCACATCAAGTGAGGTATTTTAACCTTGTGGGCTGCACTGGAAGATGAAAGTATCCATCACTACTCCACATTAGCATTCTTGTCCTTATCAGCAACCATTGGCTTCCACAGCAGAGCAAGATTGGTTATCTTGGCTTAAGTGTTGGTACAAAGCCACCAGCATTTTCATTCTGGTTTTCCTAGAGGTCTGAGAAGCAAGGCATACTGTTAGCCAGGTTACCAGTCCAGCATTTAGGGAATGCTTCTATATCACCTTGCTTGGAAGTGTGGTATGACACTGAAGAACTCTTCCCTGATACTCATAGTTTCCTCTAAACAGCCTGCAGATTATTTACTGTACGGGATATTCATACCAAATTTCCCTCCCATTTCTAAACCAGATTGCCAATGACATCATTAATACTAATAGCACTGATGTTAATAATATCAAATAAGAGCTAATAAACTGTTATTTATAATTTGCTTGGTCTTGACACTTGAAAGCTGTCCTAGTTCAGCATGTGGGACCAGTTATCACTGTGTGGGAGTGATCAAACCTATGTATTCTACCCTCCTCTATTCATTTCCCAAGAACAATGGACCATTTGCAGCACCTAATGGGAGTTGTTAGCACCTTCACACCCAGCCTGAGGGGGCGTGGCTGCTAACGGGTCATCAACAGTTCAACAATACCCCATGACTCACAGAGTTAATCACCCATTGTGTGAGTCCCCACCCTGGGGGAGGGACTGGCTGCTCCCTGAGGGTACATAAGCGGGGGTAGGAAGACCTTGGGGATGATTCGTCGGATCCAGAGGAGCAGCAGGACCTTGACAGGAAGAGACCACCACTCCCGACCAGACTACGACCACCACTCCCGACCAGACCACAGCCATCACCTGCACCAACAGGTTCTTCAGTTCCTTTTGCTTTGGACTCGGGGGAGCCACGCGGGTCTCAGCACAAGGGCTAACAAACCCCTTTGGGCTTGTGCCCCGGCACACTGGGTTATAGTGCTGGGTTTGGTGAGTTGAAAGCAGTTTCTCTTTGTGTCAGTGTATTTATTGTGATATCTTTCATTAAATTGTAACTCTGACCTATAATCTCTCTTGTGGTGGGTCCATTTCTCCTGCCGTTTTACCTTTAAACTAGCACATGGATATAGACAGAAAGAAAACACATCTGCAAGGAAAAAGAAAAGATGAAATATTATTTTATAAGTGGTATTTCTAAAAATACCTCTTTTTTTTAAGGGCAAGGAAATAAAGTACTCAATAAGAGTGCATTGAGCAAATAATAAAGTAGAGCACTATGCTACAAAAGTAGGGTCTACAATATAATAGGCTTAAGAAAGGCTGGAAAAAACAATTCTGAAAGATATAGTGACTTTGTGTCTGTTCAATAAGAATGTATTTAAATTCTGAAAAGACAAAAATGACTTCTTGCTGAAAGACTGTCATGATGAGGCAGTAAAACCAATACTTTTTACCTCTTATGTATGGAGTTAAGTGTTGGAAGCTAGATTTAAAGTAGGTCTCGAAGCTGTCTTTTCCCTAGGTATTTGTACTTGCAAAACCCACAAAAGCAGTATAGTGAAAGTAGCTCATATGAAAACAGGACTAGAACGCGAGCAGGGACCAGAATTCCTGTTTGGTGAACACAGAGTTTCACAGGCTTTGAAGCATCCTGGGTACTTATTCTGTTCCAGTTGAGAGCCCCTTGTGCACATCCATAGAATATTCTTCACAGTATTGTTCATTCGCAAAATACTTATATATAGCAAGTTCTACAAAGAAACCAGAGTAAAAATTTCCCTTTGATGGATGCATTAGCTCTTCTTTGAGGCCTGAATGAAGAGTGGCAATGGTAGCGCTTCAGTGGAGGGGAAAAAAAAAAAAAGAGAGATTTGAACAAAAGAACACATTTAACAAATAATATGATTGTGTGATTTTGTTCCTTGAAAACTCTGTTTTTTTGTTTTGTGGAGGGTTTGAGTTGGCTCCATGCCAAACACAACTGCTGGCCACACAGATTCCGCCCCCCCCCCCCGCCACCTCCAAGAGAGAAGGGAAAAAAAAGTACGAAAAAGACAATTGTATTAAAGATATATATATATATTCACATATATTACAATTATATACAATCAAACACTATGAATCTACAGAACAAA